>OX465288.1:91371755-92579432 GCA_949987695.1 Merzomyia westermanni
TTGTGTCGATACTATCGGATACCCGATACTTGTACAGCGATACTTCGAATGAGTACAGCATCGATACTTCGCATTCGATATCGTGTCTCTAATGGCGCATGACGCCCAGCAGTTTCCAACCTGCTGCCTAGAAGCTGCCGATAATAATTAGAGCTGACGCTTATTCAAACAACGTAGTATGCGGTTCTACGGACACAACCCTAGAGGTGAGTGCCTTTTAGACTTTATTCTATCAAAAAACCTAAGTATAAGTAACTCTGGTAATGAACCAACATTTATTACCGCAAACAGAAAGGAAGTCATTAATATCACGCTAGTCTCTGACCCGCTACTGGGCCAAATCGAGGACTTGCACGTCTCAAGGGAAAAGTTATTATCAGCCCACAGATACGTATGTTTCGGTGTCCTAGTTAGACCACCTACTTGTGCAGCTTACAGAAACAAGAAGCGAACAGATTGAAATGTCTTCAACAATATCCTGTCGAATTCGCTCCATAAGCACGCTTGTCATGGTAGGTTTAGGCTACCGCTAAGATCTGTTGAAGAACACATATATTTTGAAAACGATTCAGCTACCATCGGTGACCTTGACTCATCGCCAAGAACTGATAAGCAGTCGACTTGATCACAGAGTCCTAGAAAGCTGATTTTAGCGTCTCCTGTCCTGTTGCCATATCTGGGAAGAAGAAGAGACCACCATGGTGGAGCTCCGAAATTTCCCGGCTCAGGAAAGACAGTAGGAGACTTTTTAATTAAGCTTAGCGGACTGGTCTTTGGCACTAATATAAAGAAGCCTTAAGCATGGAGGGACTTCTATAAGAACATAGAAATCAACTTGAAAACAAATAGACTGCGTAAAGCTCTATCAAAAAGTCCAACTGTTCCAAGCTTCATTCAGAAAACTTATGGAGATTGGACATCATCTAGCGGCGAAATGGTCAAGCTTCTAAAATACAGTCACTTTCTAGGCTGTTCAAAGAGCCAAAAACAGCCGACAGCAACGAAAGGTACTATCATTCTATGGAGAAGTTAATCAACCGCCATTTAAATATCCGAGACCCGATACACCTTCCCCGCTGAACTTCAAATGGTGAGCGACCTTCTCTGCCTAGTGCTGTTTGAAATCTATTCAGCATATCTAAGGCTATGCCACGTTCCACAAAGATGATCCTAGGCGAAGATAGTCTTTATACCTAAAGGAGGTAGAGCTGAACTCTCGAAGCCAATGACTTCAGGCTTATAAGCCTGACATCGTTTCTTCTCAAGGCCTCTCTCTCTGCGCTCATAAAACATCTCGAAGGCTCAACATCATTCTCCAAAGACAAGCCCGTTCAAAAAGCACTCCATGCTATCACCACGAAGATAGAAAAAGGACTTGCCTTCAAGGACTTAACTCTAGCTATCTTTCTCGACATTGAAGGAGCCTTCAGTAACGCACATCCGCAAGCCGTCGTCGAGGCTCTTCTACAAATGGGACTGAGGCCTCCGCTGGTGGAATTCAAAAGACAACTCCTTACAACGAGAACTAGCTAATTTGGGAGAGGCCTCAATAGTGCGATACGGATCTAGCGGCTCTTTTCAAGGAGAAGTTTTATTCCTTCTACTGTGGAACCTAACAGTTAACACTTTACCTCCGAAGACATCAATTTTACAGCGACTAGTAAGCATCTTCAGACCTCAAGCAAACTACTCCAAACCAGCTTGAAACCCTTGGAGGACTGGTCACTGCAAAGTGCCCGCAAGGTGAATCCCTCAAAAACGAAAATGGTTCTTTTCACCATAAAGTACAAAGTACCAGCACTTAGACCCGCACTCCTAATTGGAGTGAGGCTCACACTTTGTCAAGAGGTCAAGTACCTCGGCGTCATCTTAGATAGTAAACTTAACAGAAAGAAATAGGTTGAGGATCGATGCAATCACTGCCCTATAGAAGCACTAGGTAAAAGTAGGACTTACACCCCGAGTTATGCACTGGCTGTACACTGCTGTAGTAAGGCCTATCCTCTTCTATGGTATTGCTGTGTGTTTCTCTGTGTGAAAGAAGCAGTATCATAGGCAGGATGAGCAGAGTATAGCGGCCGACGGCAATGCTTATAAGAGGGTCACTTCCCTCAAAGCCCACAAAAGCTTTGGAGGTTATGCTCATCCTACTTCTGGTTATCTTTTTCACCAACTTTGTCAACACATATATTAAAACACACTGATACCGAAACCAAATCCCGAAACAACGTAGAATGTCAATACCAACTGGGTGACAACGAAACAATCAAAAGCAACAGGGCTAACCCAGTGGAGAAGATGGGAATGCCAACTACTCCACTAGTATAGGTTTTGGGGGTTTGTCTCCTTCTATCAACTACTGGTCTACAGAACCAAAGTATTTCGCAAAAAATATCCACAAAACGAAAAGGTTACGAACCCGCTCGTACAGTCCCTGAACTGCCTGGGACAACTTTAGCCCGCCAAATGACTGGACTTTGAATGCGGGACACTAAAAGGATGGAATGACACGGGGAGCGAAACAAAAGGCAGTGACACAACCACAACAAGACAAATACGATACTTATCCATCCGGAGTGTGTTCCGGAGTTGGGGTCCTCCTGTGATGTCCGCCACGTAACCACCAACACTATTTTCCACTTTTCCCTACTGGGGAACTTCAGGTAATCTTCAATTTCTTCTCTAAGCACTTCTCTAAACTGTCTTCCACAAGATTCCACAACACTGGCACTGCTTCTAACCTTAATAATTTTTATTATACCTAGTAGCGCTACGCACACAAGGTATATTAACTTTAGTCGCCTAACGGCAGTACGTAACGGCATAAACGGATCGAGATAGATATTGACTTATACATATCAAAATGTTCAGGACGAAAAGAGAAATTGATTAAGCCATGTGCGTCCGTCCTACCGTCTGTGAACACGGTAACTTGAGTAAATTTTCAGATATCTTAATGAAATTTGGTATTTGGCGAAATCGGATGATAGCCACGCCCACTTTTTATATATAGAATATTTTCGAAAACACAAAAAAGTGATTACTCAGTACATAATACACCTATAAGGCCCGTGTTTTCAGTCCTTGGTTAAGCTCAGTTTCAACTGCATAGCGGTTTTTCAGTGAGAGTTTAAGGCCGCCTTTAGGATTTGCTTTTTATACGGCAACATTGTTTTTTTTTATCCAGATACGGCAACAGATAACATATGTTCACATATTCAACGCCATTGCTTCTTCTCAGTATCGCATTAGTTAGGATTTCTCTAATTTCTGCATCACTATAATCACTTTCGTCAGGTGATATATCCGTTATTTAATTAAATATAAAAATATCGTCCTTTTTTAATTGCGTTCAGTTTATTGTTTCACAACCAAAACCATCAAATATGCAAACAGTTGGCAGGTTAACTAGTGTTTAACCCTGCTAAATTTGCCGCTTAAACTACGTTTCAACTTCGTTTAAAGTTGACTGAAAAACTTCGTAACAAGTTTAAGCGTAGTTTAACTGACAAATTGAGTTGAACTTGTACTGAAAAACCGGGCCTAAGGATTACATTTGGTGAATACATTGAGATTGAGGCATAAAATAAACTTTTTAAGAAATTTTTCAAAATGGGAGTAGCACCGCCCACTATTATAATAATATAAATCATAAATCAAAAACAGTAGAAGATATCGAAACGAAATTCAGCACGCAGGTTTCCAGGTATGCAGGAAGTATTCCAGGAAAAAATGGGCGGGATCGGTTAAGGTCTCCGCCCACTGCAATAGCTAAGTTATATATCTTTTTCGATTTTCATAACTTTAAATAAATGTATCTAAGTATGAAAAGAAGAAGAGAAAAGTTTACTTAAATGATCAGCACGATGAGGGGAGTCGTCTCTCCGTCCGTCTGTCTGTCTGTCCGTCTGTCTATTTGAACGCAAACTAGTATCTCAGTTTTACAAATTCGTTGTTTGCTTTCGCCATTTTATAACATACTAGCAAACCCGGTAGACGTTGTTTTGACGTTTTAATACATAGAACACATCTATATATAAAATGTAATTAACATGAACCAAATAAACTCCTAACTATACCCAATTGCAGCTTTATATAACCTGGGGGCTTTTCCAAAAGCTTTTTACAGACTGTGTCGTGCCCAGCGAACTCCTGAGTCTATCGTCAAAATTCAAGAGCAAAACAAAACACAAAATATGTGGGCGTGGCACCGCCCACTTTTGAAAAATTATGTAGATATTGACTAAGTGACACATATATCCAAATTTCATTAATTTAGACCAAGAAAGTTCGGAGTTATGACGAATTGAAACTTTATATAGCCTGGGGGCGTGCTCCGCCTACTTTTCCAAAACTATATATTGTCTATCCTGTACCCAGTGAACCCGAGTATATATTGTGAAAATTTCATAAAGATCGGTTGAGTTCTTTGCCGCCTATGAAAGACACTCTTTTTTATATATATTTTTGTTACGCACACAAGGTATACGAGTATAACTTCATTCGGCATAAACGAATTGAGATATATATTTATTAATGTATATCAAACCCGGCGGGGTATCGGTTCCCCTACCGGGCGCCTCCTCGGGTGGTGGATAGAGGAACGCTTCCCACAAATGGGTGGCACTGAGGAAATGAAATATTCAGGGCGAACCAAAACGAATAAAGGGCGAGTGGATGCGGCCCTTAAACTCTAACTAAACATCCTCAGGATTGAGCCCAGTAAGATCCTGAAGGCCGAAACTGGAAACATGATTAGGAAAAGTATGTTACGGGCTGGCGAGGCCGGTAGTCTGCCACCTCAGTAACCAAGGGTGACACCTTGGCGAAATGGCTGGTAGGCTAATATCGGCATCGTCTCCGTCGCGCTAAAACCCTAGCAGGTCTTCAAGTACGTTCGAAGCACGTCGTCATTAAGTTGGTGGTGCAGGCTCAGTTGAGACAACTCCTGACTAATGCCCGATTCTGGCACTGAACACAGACTCTCATAAGGACCTGTGTGAACCTTAGCGTGGCCTCCCTGCAAGCGCATAGATAACCACGGGAATCAATAACGGCGACTGCACATCGTGCTGAGATAGCGGCTTGAAGCAGAGACCCAATAGAAATGAACAAACAAAATCAAAATAACGAAGAAAGAATGGAGAACGAAAGCGGCGACGAGGTCGCATTCAGAAAAAGCAGTAAGCTGCTAAGATCGCCGGTTCTAAAAACCCCGGCTAGAGTGGCCACTCCAGTTATGCCTTCGCTAGGCTCTGGACCGGCACGAAACACACCAGTGGGATTCGGCACCAAAACGCCCGGCCAGTCAACACCCACTGCTACCGGCAGGAAGTTAGATCCCACCCACAAGAAGGCAACCCCCTTAAAAAGCGCAATTACACTTTTTAGCCTTCAGGGGAAAGCCCAAGGCCAGTGTTTGGACCATGCGCTAACGGTGCTGGGTACAATGCAAACAGCCGCACAGATACAGAAGACCGTGTCCATGGACATAAAAAACGGAATGGCTCTTCTCGAAGAGGTGTTGAGCTATATGAGCTCATTGAGCCCAAATAAAGAAGAGGGTGATGAACCGGGCCCATCAAATAAGAGGGCTCGGACGAACTCCGACCCTCAGCTCATAGACTCGGAAGCCAAGAAGAAAAGGGACGAGGAATCAGAGAATACCCAGTCCGAAGAGGCTTGGTCCAAAGTAGTAGGTCGGAGACGGCAAGAGCGTCCTAAAGCAAAATAGAAGCCGCCTGCTCCGAAGGCAGTCAAAAAGAACAAGAGGAACAGCAGAGCCGTAACGTTTCTGGTGACACCGGCCGAAGGCAAAAGCTACTCCGAAGTTCTAGGGGCAATCCGAGGTCAGCTCCGGCCTGCCGAAACCGGAACGGTGATACTGTCAGTGCGCAAGACCAAGGCTGGTAGCGTACTAATAAAAACGGCGCAGTGCAACGACAAACCGGCCTTTAGAGAAGCCATTGGTAGCGCGGTAGGAGAAGTTGGCAATGCACAACAAATCTCTAAGCGTAGAAAGCTAGAGGTATTGGGCATGGACTGTCTCACAACGGCGGAGGAAATAGAAGAGGCCGTTCGAAGAGAGATCGGAGAAAGCTCCGGCCAAATCCGTATCTCTCTTCTCGCCGTAAATCAAAGAGAGCAAAAGAAGGCTGTTGTCGAAGTGGACGAAGGTCCCGGAAGCCAACTGCTCAAAAAAGGAAAAATCCCCATCGGTTGGATCCAATGTAGGATCAGACAGCGTGCGGAAGTGCAACGCTGCTTCAGGTGTCTCGGCTACGGACACCGATAGGCTGGCTGCAATGGGCCCGAGAGGAGGGACGCGTGCTGGAAGGGTGGGAACTCTGGCCACAAATCCTCATCCTGCACTAAAAAGGCAAAATGCCACCTGTGCACCACGGGAAACCTCGACCATCTTTCCGGGTCTGGAGCATGTAGCACGTTTAGAGAAGCACTTGCTTCGGCGAAAGCCAAACTGTCGCCCCAATGACCAGCGTGATTCAAGGAAATCTGAATCGATGCAGGTTAGCTGATGAACTGCTAGACCAACTGGTGCTTGATCACCAAATCAACTATGCAATCATCAGCGAACCTTACAAGGCCAGAGACAACTGGTACAGTGACGAATCTGACGCTGCTGCTATCTGGATAGTGGACGCCAATACCAATGTTACTAATTGTGCTGCCGGACATGGCTACGTCCGTGTAACTGTAGCGCGAACAACTCTTGTTAGCTGCTACCTGTCCCCAAAATGACCCCATTCAGAGGTTCAAAGAAAAGCTGGAGCTATTAGAAGACGACCTACGGGACCAAACGGGCAACCTGGTCATCGCTGGAGACTTCAACGCTAGAGCAATAGAATGGGGCATGCCTCAAACTAATTCTGGAAATAGCAGCCCGACTCGGTGTGGTCGTACTGAATACGGGCACGACCCCGACATACAGACGCCCGGGCTTTGAGTACTCGATCCCCGACATAACGCTCGTCTCGGATAGACTCTTTCCAAACGCGGTTGGGTGGAGAGAGATGGAGGACCTTACTGGCAGCGACCACAACGACATCACCTTCCAACTCGACCATCCTGGTCAGAGACCGGCAGCGAACGCGTCATACAAAACCCGTAGATGGGATGCAGCTAAAGTTGATGCCACCAGGTTCACCGGAACAGTGCTGGCGAAAGCCAGACGAATAACCGACGGCACCAAAACGCCACATGCGGCGGTTGAAGAAACCATGCAATGCATGCGCCATGCTTGCAACGTCTCTATGCCACGAATAGGAACGTGGCGAGGCAAGAAGCAGGTATATTGGTGGAATAGCGAAATAGCGGAACTCCGGAAAACATGTCACAGAATGCGAAGACTGGCGACGGGCTCACGTGACAGATCCGAGGCTCTTGAAAGGGCGGAGGCGTACAAAGGGGCGAAAAAATCTCTCGACGCCGCCATAAAAGCAAGCAAACTAAGATGCTGGAAAGAGCTCTGTAGGGAAGTGGATCAAGACCCCTGGGGACAGGGGTACAAAATAGTTATGAAGAAACTTCGACCACCAAATCAGACGATGGACGAAGATGACATGAAGAACATCGTGGAAGCGCTATTCCTCACACAACCTACTAGAGAAGAGGAACATGCAGCACGAGATGACCGCAACGTGGTACCTTTCAATGAGGAAGAGCTAAAAAGAGCCCTGCGTAGCATGAGGGCTAGTAAAGCCCCAGGACCCGATGGAATATCTGCGGAGGCAATCAGATTAACTGCTAATAGTTGTCCAGTAGTGTAATGCGAGCAATTCGCAGAAGAAAGAAGGCGGGTGGAAGAGACAATTGGCGAACTTTTCCCGGGCAGTGTCATTCGCAAGATGACCTGCGAAAACGTTAGATGGGATATAGTCAGACGATACGCGAGGAATGTCCTCCTTGCGAAACGGGAAGACGGTTGTCTAGCCAGTTAGCGTGAGAGTAGCCATAGAGCTCACGTAACGCGCTTCCTTACCTGAAGTAATGCTAAGCGCGGTCCCAGGTAAGGAAGAATGTGCGGGCCGTGGGAGGTTAGGTTTTAGTGCGGTATACTTCAAGATAAGAAGGAGTCCCACACTCGGAGAGTTCCGCTGCTAGAGCATCTAGTAACGAGGGCTTAAGCCCGGTTAGTGCATAAAGCATTTCCTCCTCCCACGAACACAAAAAAAAAAAAAAATTTATATCAAAACGTTCAGGATGAAAAGTAAAATATCCGGGCAAGTAGTTAATACCCCACTGCAAAAGCGAAGTATGAGAAGAAAAAGAGATAGTCCCATCAAAAAGTATACTGAAATGATCAGAAGGGTGAGCTGAGTCGATGTACGATACGTCTATCTGTCCGTCCGTGTGTCTATTTAAAAGCAAATACGAAATGAAAGTATTAAAATAGACCTGCGTAAATTGGGATGACATAATAGATCACTACTAGGTATATAATGTTCGGTTCCACCCGAACTTAGACTTCCTTACTTGTTTATATCTATTTGTGTTACGCACACAAGGTATATTACTTTATTCGGTATAAACGAATCGAGATGTATATTTATTAATGTATATCAAAATGTTTAGGATGAAAAGTAAAATATCCAGACAAGTAGTTAATACCCCACTGCAAAAGCGAAGTTGTATATCTTTTTTAATTTTCATGCTTTCAATGAACATGAAATGTTTGTAAGTACGAGAAGAAAAAGAGATAGTCCCATCAAAAAGTATACTGAAATGATCAGGAGGATGAGCTGAGTCGGTGTAGGCATGCCCGTCTCTCGATACGTCTATCTGTCCATCCGTCTGTCTATTTGAAAGCAAATACGAACTGAAAGTATTAAAATAGACCTGCTTAATTGGGATGACATAATAGATCACTACTAGGTATATAATGTTCGGTTCTACGCGAACTTAGACTTCCTTACTTGTTTTTAATATTTTGGCTCTTTATTCATTTCAGCCGTAGCATCCAAGCAAAAAAAAACAAGGGCATGAACTCATGTTCATCGTCCCTTTTTCTGCGACCAGCACGGATATCGCTGGCGGCACGACTGAGAGAAGCCGTCCTTCATCAAATACATTCTTTAACCTTCCCTGACCAGGAATAATGGCTGCACTGCTCTAAGATGTTGCTCGTGTCAAAAGGCCGGCATGTTTAGGCCATCATGCTAAACCATCCTTAATCGACGACCAAGCCCTAATATTATATTGCACTCAAACATGCATTTGTGTCATGCGCACTACCACTAAGGCGCGCATGCGTATGCACAAAAGCACGGTTAGTTGCCTTCTAGTAAAAGTAACTTTCGCTAAATTTCCCCCCAAATCGGTCTTCCACGGTTGGGGGTCTGCGGTCTTTTTCGGGCAAATCGCTCGTGCACTTCTATTCTGAATTTCAAAACGATCGGTTGCTGCCATCACCGCTGTGTCAGGTAATACCACTTTCTAGTTTTTTTTGTGAAATTATCGCACTTGTAAAATTTTTATTGAAAACGAACATATATAAACTGAACTATTGAGAACCGTTAACTGCCAGAGTATCCTTCTTTTTCCTTTTATCTTTTGCGTTCATACTACGAGCTAAAACCCCTTTGGAGAGCAATCTAGCCAAAGTCGGGTTTTTTCAGAACGCACAACTGCTGTTTTAATACTTTTGCTGCTTATAAGCTCTGTCTACTAATTTGAAGGTCAAGGTAGATATTGCCAAAAAAACCGGCTGATGTCGACAATTTGGTATTTGATACAACAGGAAAAGATTCTTCCACAGTTATTGGTATCGGCGTAAGGAAATCTTGGGAAAATACAGAACCTCTACCTCAAGCTATCACCCCAATGAAACAATCAACATTATCCGCGCAGAATTCTGGTGCTGCAAGTAAATGAAAGCGTGTTTTGACTAATGTTAAAAGAGAGGACTACCTTGGCGAGAAGAAACGAGAAGAACTTCATTTGAAAATTGAGTACCTCAAAATCCCAAACTACAAGACAAAGTTAGACATTTTAAAGATCTGAATTTACGAAATGCTTAGCTGTTGAAGATGTATCTTACTATGAAAAAGATCAACAGCAGCCAACTACATACATAAATTTGTAAACTATCAATTTGTAAATTTTATTTTTATATAAATAAAAAAGATTTGTTTGAATCAACATGCTCGAAAATAATCAATTAACTGTAGAGCGCGATCTACAATCGTAGGAGTCTCATTGTCATTGCGGTTGTTTGCATCTCTCTCCTCCGCGTCATCGTTCAATTCCACCATATCTTCTTCATCGTTTTTTGTAATAATGCTGCGCAGCACCTAAATATATTTGCTGCGAAGACGGGATTAACCCGTAGATGATTCAGGCATGGACATTTTTCTATAATACGCCGAGTTCTTTTATGAGCTTTGTTGAATGTTGTTTGGGCTTGGTTCGTGGGATCGTCATGGGTTGGTGGAATTAACCACTCACGTAAAGGATAAGCCGAATCTCCAAGAATCACGGCGTTTCCATGAGGTCTCCAACCACTTTCCATCCTGCGATATATATAGCTAATACGAAGTATTCGCGCATCGTGAACACTTCCAGGCCAATTTGCACTTACATTAAAGTTCTTTTAGTTAGATCCACACACCGCCATGTAATTAATTAAATGCTGTCAAAGGCGATCGACGTAAGCGGGCTCGCCATTCGTTGGCACATCGACGTTTATTGATATTCCATCTATTGCTCCGCAAACTTCATGGAATCCTGCCAAATTATGAAACTTTTGTAACACATTCAATGTGTTGACAGGCCATAACTTCGTTAAACTTTTTTTCGTTTACGGCGCTCACAACTTCGTGAACGCATCTGCATAATGTCCTTTTTGATACACCGCGCATGTCAGATACACTATGGTATTGTCCTCCGTTTCCGAGCCAATGCATGGAAATGAGAATTTTCTGTGATGGTGACAAGCCATACCATCCATTTGTCGCATTAGCGATTGCTTGGCCTATGTCTTGAAGAAGAGTTTCACACTGTTCTCTACTAACTCTCAACCTTTCTATAAATTCTCCATCTTTCAGTGTGTTGAAGTTAATTCTCTCGCGATACCGATACTCTTTAGGACCATTTTTGCGGTCATTTTCAGAATCACTTGACCACATATCGTTAATATAATGACATTTTCTCTTCGAAAGATTTCACAATACTGAATCTATCCAGCTTATTTATTTATTTATTTTTTTTAAATTGATTACAGTTTCGTAACATAGCTCTACAAGCGTGCGCGTTGTGTTGCGGAAGGAAACAATTGTAAATATATTCCAATAATAACAAGTATTCCACCAGTAACTACAAGTCACTTTGTGTTACAAAAAATCTACCATTGTACAATTTATTTATACAATTGTTGGACTTGTAATGCTTGTGTTATATGCCCCTGATGACTGCATTTTCAATAAAGTGGTATGTAATGTAATTTTGCAGTTTTCGTGTACTTTTAAACCAAAAATGAGCTAACCTACTATGAAGTGGTACAGTAACTGGTAAGTTACCGATGCATAGGCAGACTAGTAAGACAGCTGGTGTGATTCTGGTGTATGTACTGACTAGTATGTAAACTGGTATGATCCTGATGTATATACAGACTAGTATTTTGAATGGTATGATATTGATGTATATGATGACTAGTATGAGATGCCCCCATCAGGGTGGCAGGTAACTGTCAGAGTTCGCCATACATCTCCATAACGATCGCGGGGCTAATTAACTTCGTCATCTGGTGAGCGATGCTTACATCAGCTTCAGACCACCTTCCCATCCTACTCTCCGTTGAACGACCGACCGACTTCATAACGACTGATAAACTAACATACATTAACTTCACCAAAGCGGACTGGGACCGCTTTACGGACTATACAGAGCGCTCCTTCGCTGCCTTACCCACTCCGACAGACGTACGAAAGGTCATTGATTCAGCCTCTGGCCGCTTTATTCCTGCTGGTAGAATACCAGAAATTCGTCCGAATTTTCCTGCAGAACCTGCGGCGATGGCAAGCGAACGTGATCAAGTGAGACTCATAAAGCCCGCAGATCCAAGAATCAAAGATCCCAATGCGGAAATTCGTAGGACAGTCAACGAACACAAACTGACCAAGTGGAAACAACACCTTGAGTCATGCAACCTCTACGGCGGAGTCGGCAAATTATGGTCGACTGTCAAGGCCCTATCCAATCCGACCAAATACAATGACAAGGTCGCCATTGCATTCGGGGATAGCGTTAAATCGGACGCCAGTAAATGCGCGAGCTTCTTTTGCCGGTTGTTTATAATGCATCCACCTGGGGATAGGACTAAGATAAGAGTCATGCGACGTGCGCACAAACACAAACACTCCACCGCGCCCATTGCCATCTCAGTCGCAGAGGTTAAGGAAGCCATAATGAAGGCCAAACTCTCAAAATCCATCGGACCCGACGGAATCGCCATGAAGATGATTAAACACCTAGACCACGAAGGACACGGCTGTTTTCAACCTCTCTCTAACTATTTTCGTCATACCTCAGATATGGAAACAGGCGATTGTAGTTCCCAAACTAAACCAGGGAAGCCGGCGAACTAAGGAGATCCTTATCGTCCGATATCCCTCCTTTCGCCAGTTGCTAAAGTACTGGAGACCATTCTGCTCCATTACTTTATTGCAAATCTGAAATTGGCCGATCACCAGCATGGTTTCCGCAAATCTCACAGCACTACATCCGCTTTGAATGCCATTACAACACATATAAATGATGGTTTGAATCAACACAAACCAAACCATAGGACGGTTCTCGTGGCACTTGACCTATCAAATACACGCCACACTCCTTCGAGAATTACCGCTCCCTGCCGGCTTTAAAAGGTTGACCGCTAATTACCTCAATGGTCGACAGGCATTAGTCAAATTTAGGAACAAGAAATCTAGGCCACGAAGAATAAAACAAGGGATGCCGCAAGGTGATGTTCTCTCTCCTCCTTTGTTTAGTTTCTATATTTCAAGACTCCCCCCGCCACCCCCAGCAGAGGGAGTCTCCATTGTTTCCTACGCTAACGACTGCACGATAATGGCCTCGGGCAAGGGTCCCTCCATTAACGAACTCTGTACTAGAATCAACAGTTACCTCCGTGACCATTCCTGCTTCTTCACCGAGCAAAATCTGACCCTATCTCCGACTAAATCGACGGCGACCCTTTATTGACTACGCTGTGCCCATATGGTCGTCCAATCTTGCTGACACCAATTGGAGGAAATTGCAAGTCTGCCAAAACACCGCCATAAGAACTGCTACGGGATGTCTGCTTATGTCATCTGAGTCTCACCTCCATCAAGAGCACGCTGAACTCTTGAGTAGACAGTTCCTTCTGAACTGTCATAAACCCAGTCATCCAAATCGACATCTATTGGATGTAGGCCCGCCCCCCAGAGACATAAGGAGACATCTTCGTAAGCACTTTGATGAGATCCGGGACCACATCTCTTTAGTCTTCCGAGGGGACTAGAGCACAACTTCGCTCTGGATATTCTGATAGGTTAAACGCTTACTTAGCCAGACTGACCCCCAACATACCAAACACATGCCCTGCATGTGGTATGTCCCCTCATGATACCAAACATCTCTTCTCCTGTTCAGTCGAACCTACTCCTCTAACACCTACATCACTCTGGTCCAACCCTGTGGAAACTGCGCACTTCCTCGGACTTCCGTTAGAGGAGCCTGATGACAATTTAGAGTTATGGAGCCCATTGAGTAGGGCGAACAACAACAACAACAACATGACCAGTATGTCAACAGGTAGGTATATTGCTGATGCAGAGACTGACTAGTATGCCAGTTGGTATGGTGCTGATGCAGAAGGGGACAATTTCCATCTCGTAGGACATCGCCATGTTAAAAATACCAGTTGTTAATATGGAAAAATTACAGAACTCGAACTAGTTGATCCGGTTTGGCAAACTAGTATTTGACTAGTACAAAACTAGTAGAAGTGACTGCAGGGATGTGATTTAAAGAAATATCCCAGTTCAGATCAAGCATGCAATAACAGTAGCTAAAGCCATATTTGAAAACTTTATTCTAATTTATGGAAATATCAAAACAGTTTTAACAGATATGCGAACTGAATATAAAAAAAACGTTTTTGAAGAATTGTGTAAACTACTAAAAATTAAACACAAAACTTCCACACCTTACCACCATCAACCGTTACGCACTGTTAAACGCATCCATAGAACATTCAATGAATATGTGAGATCATACATAAAGATTAAAAATAGCACAGCAAAGGGCTAATAGGTTAGTACAACAACCTAAGAAAAACAAAAAATATATTATGATACAAATATACAATATAAATAAATAAATATAGGAGATTTACTGTTAGTCAAAGATGAAGCAGGTCACAAATTAGACAATAAATATAAAGGGCCCTATAATGTAGAAAATAAGGAGAATAATAGTAACTATACTTTGAGCAGTAAAAATAAGATATTCATAGTACATAAAAATAGGCATAAACTATTATAATAAGAACACTTAACTTCTCTTGAGCGCAAACAAAACTTTTAATTGACTTAAATATGTAATACAAATATAATGAATAAATGAATAAACAAATAAACGATGTCAACAAAATCAATTACCCAAATATAAACATTTAAAATATAGAGTTACTTGAGAATCTAAAATTATGTCATGAAATCTAATTGAAATAGAATGCTCATACACTGACCTCACAAATGCATAAGCATTCTTTTTAGGAGCAGAGGCGCACAAAAGTACTCCAGACAGTAGAAACCCCGGATCTACTGGACCGCTTCTCGCCCTAAGAGTAGTTGCGTATACGAGGTGTGTTCAAAACGTATCGCGAATTTTGAATTTTCGCTGGTTACGTATATTCGAATTTCGAATTTTTTGTGGCGTTATGTTGGTACTCATGTCTCTCACTTATGCCGACAAGCTCGGCCATTTTGAATGTTCAGTTAATTGTTGACAGCTGCTTTGCTTGCACGTGTTTTGGATCGTCTTCGATTTTTACGCGAAATTCGTACCAAAATTGCTCAATTGTGACCAAAAACAGCATCGCATGAACATTGCTAATGAGATGTTAAACTCTGTCCGCGACGACCCAAATTTGCTCCAGAGGGTCATAACTGGTGACGAATCGTGGGTTTATGGTTATGACGTGGAAACCAAAGCTCAATCATCTCAATGGAAGCTGCCGCACGAGCCAAGACCGAAAAAAGCGCGCCAAGTTCGATCGAATGTGAAAGTTTTGCTGACAGTTTTCTTCGATTGCAGGGGCGTGGTGCATCATGAGTTCTTGCCACAGGGAAGAACGGTCAACAAGGAATATTACCTGCAAGTTATGCGCAATTTGCGTGAAGCAATCCGCCAGAAACGCCCGGATTTGTGGAAGAACAAAAATTGGCTTTTGCACCACGATAACGCCCCTGCTCACGCATCGTTGCTTGTGCGCGACTTTTTGGCCAAAAACAACACACTAATGATGCCGCAGCCACCGTATTCCCCAGATCTGGCCCCCTGTGACTTTTTCTTGTTCCCTAAACTGAAGAGGCCCATGAAAGGACGACGTTACGCTTCTCTTGACGAGATAAAGACGGCATCGAAGGAGGAGCTGAACAAGATACAAAAAAATGATTTTTTGAAGTGCTTCGAAGATTGGAAAAACCGTTGGCACAAGTGTATAATATCTCATGGGGATTACTTTGAAGGGGACCAAATAGATATTCATGAATAAATAAATAATTTTTGAAAAAACACAAACTTCGCGATACTTTTTGAACACACCTCGTATGTGCCGTTTTATACATAGGGCTAAAAACTTGGATATCTCAAAAACGCTAACCTAAGAATAAGCTCATCAGGGAAAGGTTCACTCACTCCTGTTGTTGCAAGTCAGATATTTCCCTGCATTAATTCCAAAAGCAGTCAGGAAAAAAATTCTCCTATTATCTATGAACCCTATCCTCACCTTTAAAGAGTTATCGTTTTTGCCTTTTATTTACTCTACCTTGATGCATGCAGAAAAGCAATGGATGACACGCATGTTACAACAAGAATATTATCACACCACCGGTATTGACTTTGCGGGACATTTCTTAGGCCAAACCTCCACATTTGAAACTCTGCTCAGACTTTACGATGCTGCGTTCAAAGCAGCATTCTCTCGGTTCATGTCAAGCAATGGAAAACCATTCATTGGGGCCAGCCGTACCCTTCAATGGGAGCTCGTGTCTTTCCTCAAAGAAGCAGCACCTGATGAAGCTGAAAAATACTCGACTCACAGACTCTTCTGGTAATTCATCTCCCCATATGCTTCTCGCATGGGCTGATAATGAGAAGCAGCAGCCTAGAGCTTTATAACCCAGTTTCTCAAGGCAAATTATAAATTCATGTTCGAAGAATTCAAGATCCTACTCGCTTGAATAGAAACGGTTCTCAACTGTAGAATGCGTTATCCAATGTCTGAAGATCCAAGCGATGTACTCGCTCTTACTCCTGGGAATTTTCTCCGAACCGCTTGTATACTCTCATTGCTTGAACCCAACTCCGAAATTCTGCAGCTCATAAACAAATGGCAGAAATTGCAAGTTCTACACCATCAGTTTAGTACGTCCTGGAAAAGCGAATATTTCAAGGAACTTCATAAGCGCCCTAAGGGGAAAACGCAACAGACTAAGGTCAAGGAAGGTGATATCGTCCTTGGCAAAGATGACCTTCTCAATGCGGAATATACAGACCCATTTCACTGTGTGCACTTCCCACAGCAGAATAACATATCCACCCTCACTCTCTAAATCAGGGGTGTTATGGATTTTGATCGTTATCGGAATCAGAATTGAAACCGACAAATATGCACTTTTGGTGTCACAAAATCTGAATTTTTCGGTTTCATGTTCGAATCTGATTTGATCGATTTTAATTGTTACAGAAACTCATTTATCGGTTTACTTTTCAGAACTAAACCGACAGCGTTTATATTAACGGAATTGTTAATTTAATCCGTTAACAGTCGTGTTCCATCCCTGGTCGCGTTGCGTGGCTCTTTTTTAAGATATCACAAACTAGTAAAATGTGGGTTAGTAATTGAAGTAGACAAATAAAATAAATTTTTACTCTGATATTGGTTTTTCTTTGGCTCGCAACTGGTGGAGGGCCTTTCTCCAAACATACTTTAACACAGGCGGAAGAGGCCATTGTGCGAATGTGTGAAATGACAAGGGCTATTGAGGGCGTACCAGGGATGTCACTAGGTCTACGGCAGGAGGCAGGCAATGAAAAAAATGATGACATTCCCACGACATCATCGAAGAGGACAGCCCAGACTCCACTAGCTCCCAATACCCCAAAGAAACGTAAAGAAGACGTTTCGCAGCGGCCCATATCATTCCTAGATGAGGACTCTGAAAACAAAAAAAATTTGAACAGTTTGCTAGGTGAACTTATAAAAAAAGAAAATGCTTGCAATATACGAAGGGTGTATAAAGCCATTTGTTTAGGCGAGATGCCTAAAGTATCAAAAAATGGGCCACCCTAATGTAACTTTAGCGCCCTTCCAATCACTCACACCAACCCACCCACCTGTGTGGGCATGCATGCATATTCGTGTTTTGTCAGCACACATATACATGCATGGGGGTGTGCATGTGTGGGTTCACCTCCCCTTAAAACCGGAGGATGATTTTCAGGTTCAACGGTTGTCCTCGATCGAAAAACCGTCTACTTTTCCAGAGACAGTCGACACGACCGCATCACAGCCAGCCCAGGATTCTTCGCCCGCATCAATAATTAAGGTAAAATAATTGTTCAAAATTATATTTTTTACAAATATACGGCCACATTTTTTATAACGAGAATTCTCGTTTCTTTTTTCTTTTCTATTTTGAGCACAAATTCGACCGCCGTGCTTTTGAGCCACCGCCGCTCCAAGTTAGCACCACGCTCGAATTTACATGGTCCATCTCCCCGTCAAGAGACACCAGCATACAGTCCACAACAACAACAATTGGAGTATTAATCAAGAATCTAATTTGTATTACCAGAAGCTGCCACACAATAAAGGAGAAAATACTCAATATTGGTCACACTCTGCCGCAATCACAAATTACACACAACTCTGCCACACACTCTGCGCAATTACAAAAAGCGAACAACTCTGCCATACACTCTGCCACATACCACAACAAACAACATCAACTTTATACAACAAATTCGGCCGATCACCGCATCAAAGCACGTAAGTTGTATATTTCTTGCCACTTAGTTTTTTTTTTGTGTGTTGCATACAATTGTATAAAAGTGCCGCCCGCGAGTGTAATCAAACGTAAGTGCGTTTAGTGAATATTTAATAATAGTGATTTTTTTTTGTTTCGGTTAAGTGCTTTAGTTTTCTTTAAATTTTAAATTAAATTAAACGCTTAAAAATCCTTGTGACTATCCGGATTATCCCCCCACCAGTGGTAAGGTTTTTTGGACACAGCGCAAGGCAAGAGGTAACATAACCTCATTTTCACAAATAAGTTCACTTAGCCTTTCGATCTTCAGTTTGTTTTTTTTTGGTTTTTCCACTTGTTTTTTTTCCGTAATTACAGAGCAAAATTTTAATCGAAGGCTAGTTATTATTTTCTGATAAAATTCACTATTTGTATAGCACTTTTCTTTGTTTTCACATTTCTTCATTTAATATTCACTTTCGCTCGTTTGATACACCGCGCACTTTATCTGTGTTTGTTGTGTATTTCTTTATTGCGGCAACACATACACACATTTATATATACATATTCCCCTTATACGTGTGGGTGGCGAGTAAGTCACAAAGATTCTGTTTACATTTTTGCGTTTGTAGCAAACAAATATTATTATTATTATTATTCGTCAGACAAATCGGCCAAGTCTGCAATATAATTCAAAAATTAACAATAAATAAAAATAATTGAATTAAATTATACATTAATTGAGTTTACTACAATTTTATTGAGGTTGGTTTGTTTTTCCTGGGTAAAATACTGCCTTTACCTTTTCTATTCAGCATTTTTCTTGTACGGTTGAGCATTTCATCGTACCTTCAGCTTTCTTTTTTCGGTTTTGTTTTGATTCTACAGATCCTCTAAGTCCAAAATATGGAAAGTTTCATTAGGCTGGCTGATTCGATTTTTGAATTCGAATCAGACTACAATGAATTAGAGGATTCAGTCCACAGCAAGTACACTCTTGGGCTTCAACAAGAGGACTTGAAGGCAATGTGGAGGAAAACCAGAACGGCTTATGACGACTTACTAAATTCAGATAAGTTAGAGGCCACTGGTATAGTTTCTGTCAAACAGAAATATAAGAGGGCATATGCAGTATATTTACGCTGCATGTCAGACATGGCTACACGCCAAGCGACGTACAACAAACCAGAAAATAAATCTGAAGAAAAGCCCGAATTTGAACACAGTATCCGCCTGCCTCCATGTGATACTGAAGTTTTCAAGGGCGATTATCTGTCATGGCCAACATTTCGTGACATGTTCACGGCTATATACATCTTAAATAAACGCCTAACACCAGTGGAGAAATTGTTCCATCTGAACAATAAGACACAAGGTGAGGCAAAAGATATCGTGAAAAAATGTCCGCTCACGAATGAGGGATTTGATACGGCCTGGAGAAATTTATGCGAGAGATACGAAAACAAACGTATCTTAGTAAACTCGCAACTCCAAATTTTATTCAACTTGAAAAAGGTAGAGAGTGAATGTGGTAGCGCGATTAAAACACTTCAGCGCGAAATAAATAATTGCCTTTCGTCCCTGCGAAGTCATAAAATTGACACGTCGAACTGGGACGCAATTATAACGTATTTGTGTTCGACGAAATTGCCGGAAAGTACGCTTGGTCTATGGGAGCAAAGCATAGACCACAAAGTGGAAATATCCAAGTGGGAGGATATGGACAAATTTTTGTCCAACCGCTTCCAGACACTCGAAACAGTGTCTGGGTTCATAGGGAGTTCTTCGAAAGTGCAAAAGCCGCAAAGTACGCGGATTGCCAACGAAACCCCTGCAAAAAGACTTGGTACATACCAAGCAAACGTGACTAAACTACTGTGCACAAAGTGCAAATCAAATACCCACAGATTGCGAAACTGTCCCCGTTTTCTCAAATTAACTCCGGTGGAGAGAATTAACTTTGTCAAATCCACCAAGGGCTGTTTGAATTGCCTATCCCCAGGACATACTGTGTCGAAGTGCACCAGTTCTTATGACTGCAACAAGTGCCACTCTCGACATAATACGCTCCTGCATGCGGAGTCTCTCCAGACGCAGGCAACCACCAGCCCTAATCAGTATCATGCTGATAATGCTGCCTCAACTTCAAAAGAGGCACAAGAGAGACGGGAAGCGGAAAAATCTGTTTCGGCTATAAACAGAAACGTTAAATCCTGCCATGTGCATTCAAGCGCAGGTGTGCTGCTAGGGACAGCTCGAGTAACCATTCATCATAATGGTACAGACTTCCCAGCAAGAGCACTGATTGATTCTGGTTCAGAATGCTCGTTTATGACAGAACGACTCAAACGCAGAATCAATTTACCGGCAAAAAGGATGCATGCTCAAGTTTCGGGCATCACTAATGCCGTGTCCGCTCAAGTCAAGGAGGCCTCCAATATTGAACTCCGTTCACCAGTGGACCCTTGCTTCAGCTTAACAACATCAGTTCTAATTCTAGCTAAACTAACTGGGAATCTGCCATCCTGCCATATCGATGCTACGACTATGCAGGCTTTCCCAGACTTAGTCTTGGCAGATAAGCGATTCTACATCAACGAGGAAGTTGATATTATACTCGGCGGAGACGTATATCCGCAAATTATATTGAGTGGGCTGAAAAAGAATGTACTTAGTACACTTCTCGCCCAAGAAACGGTGTTCGGTTGGATATTAACCGGGCGCATAAAAGCACCGAATCCAACCAGAAATATAGTGTCCTTCTACAGCGAAGTTGCTTTGGACAAACAGCTTACAGCATTCTGGGAGTTGGAAAATCTGCCCAGAAACAAAAGCCCAAACGCAGATGACAAGTATTGCGAAGATTTATATAGGGAAACTACAAGTCGTAGAGAGGATGGAAGATATGTCGTCTCTCTTCCATTCAGACAGGACTACCCAGATCAGATAAACATAGGAGGGTCTCTTAGGCGGGCGTGTTCACAATTTTTTAGAAATGAGACGCGGTTAGCAAAGAACCCGGAATTAGGGAAAGAATATATAAGGGTCCTGTCTGAATACGAGACATTAGGGCATATGCGAAAAGTTACTGCCATTGTACCAGCTGATTCGGCGGACAATTACTTTTTGCCCCATCACGCCGTAGTAAAGGCGGAGAGTACCACCACTAAGGTACGCGTCGTATTCAATGCGTCGAGCCCAACGGCAAATGGCACAAGTTTGAACGACATTCTCCTGCCAGGCCCAGTACTACAATCAGATCTTCCAGTACTTATACTGCGATGGAGACTATATCGCTTCGTTTTCAATAGTGACATCGAAAAGATGTATAGGCAAATTTGGATGAGCGATGATCACGTCAAATTCCAACGGATTATTTACCGAACATCGCCTCAAGAACCCATAAGCCTTTACGAGCTGAAAACGGTCACTTTCGGGGTTAATTGTGCGCCTTATCTGGCAATTAGAACCCTTTTACAACTAGCAGATGAAGTAGAGAGTTCTCACCCTACAGCATCTAGCATATTAAGGGAAGGCATGTACGTAGATGACGTACTAGCGGGGGGACACACACTCGCATCGGCCATTAACGCGAGGAATGAGATTCGACAAGTCTTACTCTCCGCGGGCTTCCCACTACGAAAATGGACTTCGAATACTGAGGAAATTCTCAACGACATCCCAATATCGGATCGGCTGACCGAGGACTTTCTGGCATTCGAAGATACCAGC
Organism: Merzomyia westermanni; assembly: GCA_949987695.1. NCBI lineage: Eukaryota > Metazoa > Arthropoda > Insecta > Diptera > Tephritidae > Merzomyia > Merzomyia westermanni. The sequence goes on from OX465288.1 coordinate 91,393,742, forward strand.
ACCGTTAAGGCATTGGGCATAAGATGGAATGCCCATTCAGACCTGTTTTACTTTAAAGCAGGGTCACTAGAAGAAAGTGAAAAGTTGACAAAGCGAGCGATTCTATCCGCCATCGCTAGACTCTTCGACCCTTTAGGATGGCTTGCACCAATGGTCATTGTGGCAAAAATTTTGATGCAGAACATCTGGTTAGAGGGCACCGATTGGGATGAACCAGTTTCGTCCAATACATTGGAACGATGGCAAAACTTCAGACATCAATACCACGAAATCGACAACATAAAGATACCACGATGGGTAAACTTTTCACCAGAAGATGATGTCGAAATACATGGATTCTGCGATGCTTCGGAAAAAGCATACGCTGCAGCTGTCTACATGCGAGTCAAAAGCAATGATGATATCTTCGTGAATCTACTCCTTGCCAAAACCAGAGTAGCACCAGTGAAGACCATCTCACTTCCGCGTTTGGAACTTTGCGGAGCAGTACTGTTAGCGGAGATGATGGAATCAATATTCCGAAACATAAAACTGGGACCTGTGAAACAGTATCTATGGACGGATTCCACCATCGTTTTGGCATGGATAAGGAAACCACCCTGTTCCTGGTCAACATTCGTCGCACACAGGATTACAAAAATCATCGACCTAGTCGGCAGCAAGGACTGGCTTCATGTCAATTCGGAAACGAATCCAGCAGACTTAGGAAGCAGAGGACTACCGGCATCGGATTTGGTCAACAATTCTTTGTGGTGGCAGGGACCTTCTTGGTTACAAGAAGACAATTCCCAATGGCCAGTACAAGAAAAGGAGTATAGTACATCCGTGGAGGAAAAGAGAGCGCAGGCCTACGCAATATCAACGCAAAAAGAGATCGAGATTCTTGACCGGTTTTCGAATTTACCGAGGGCTTTGAGGGTACTATCATATATTATGAGATTCTTTCGAAGAACTCATCCCAAGACAAAAGCTTCCTTTCAAGAAAAATCGTGCCTAATCTCATCCGATGAGATCAAGATCACGACGCAACTCTTGATTAAACTCTATCAGAAGCAACATTATAATGAGGAATATGTAAACTTGAAGAAGGGACAGGTAATCGATAGGAAAAGCGAGATATTGCCACTCAACCCATTCATCGACAAAGATGATATTATTAGGGCGGGTGGTCGTCTTGGAGCGTCTCAAGACCTCGCTTATAACGAGCGCCACCCAATCATACTGCCATACAATTGTAGGTTGACGCGTCTGACTGTACAAATGATACATCAAATCTCCCTCCATGGGGAAAACCAACTGATGCTCCGTCTCATCCGCACCCAATATTGGATTCCGAATGTTAAGAACATGATTAGGGCCACCATCCATAACTGTAAGGTCTGCACCATTTATAGAAAAAGAGCGCAAACCCAACTTATGGGTACCCTTCCTTGCGAACGCACTACGTTCACCCGCGCGTTTACCAATACCGGGGTGGACTTTGCCGGGCCTTTCGACATTAAGAGTTACCGCGGTAGAGGATGTCGATTATCAAAGGGCTACGTTTGCCTCTTTGTTTGTTTCACGACTAAAGCGATCCATCTGGAAGCGACCAGTGATCTTAGCACCCCATCCTTTCTAGCAGCGTTTTCACGTTTTATCGCTAGACGAGGATGTCCGAGAAACATTTACTCCGACAATGGTACCAACTTTGTCGGCGCTTCACGATCTTTGAGATCTGAATTTAAAGCATTTATCTCGGAAGCCCGAGACAAGGCTATCTCCAAATATAGCCATCAAGCCATGACATGGCATTTCATTCCGGCCGGGGCTCCACATATGGGGGGACTCTGGGAGGCGGGAGTGAAGAGCTTCAAAAGCCACTTCAAGAAGTTAGCCTCGCCTCATAAATTCACGCATGAGGAATTCCATACGCTATTGTGCCGGATTGAGGCATGCCTCAACTCGCGGCCACTTAGTCCAGCCTCAAATGAGCCCGCGGACCTGGAACCCTTGACCCCTGGGCACTTCCTGACTGGAAGTCATCTCCTGGCTCCGCCAGAACCCGAGGTTAATGAGAGCCCTGCCTCCATTATTAATAGGTGGCAGAAGCTCAAGGCTTTTTATCAAACCTTCTGCAGGCGATGGAAGGTGGAATACTTATCCGAACTTCACAAACGAGTGAAGTGGAAGCATCCGAAACAAAATATTAAGGTGGGGGATCTCGTTGTCATCAAAGAGGACAACTTGTCTCCCAATGAATGGCGGCTCGGCCGAGTTACCCACGTACACCCCGGCGAAGATAACCGAGTGCGTGTAGTGGACCTCATGACCGAGAAGGGGCAGATCAGAAGACCGTTGGTCAAACTGATTCTGCTCCCTATGGAGGGAATGGCTGGCGAGAGGCCGGGGGCCTCATCTTAACCATCCCCTTCCATCACCTCCCAACCGTTTTGACCTCCCCTATCCCAAAATTTTCCACCCTTCACTCGCTACCCTTAACGAGGACACCAGAAAGCCTACCGCAGAAGGGCGATCCATTCTGCCACAGAAAACGCGATTGCACTCGATATCGAGGCCAAAGAAAACCTAACGCAGAAAGGCGGACCAATCTGCCACTGAAAAGCTACCCATCTGCCACGACAAGTTGGTAGCAGATGGTCCCACCCTCGTATACATATACATATATTTTTGTTTGGTTTTTTAAATATACATATTCAATTTCTCACCCCTATCCTGGGAATCGCGAATACAGCTCTAATCCCATATTGTCTAGTGGCGCGCTGGAGGCCGTTCACCGTCACCGCCATACCGCACTTGTTCACGGACCTGAAAATAGGACAGACATTAGGATGTTTCAAGAGGTATAGACATCTATATAAAAGGCAAACAGTCTGGTTCGAAATGAATAAATAACCGACAAAATCGTTGGTAAACCAAGAGATGGCGAACGTGAAGTGAATTTTGGCAATTGTAACCTTGAGGAGACAACGACTAAAACACGTCCGAAATTATCGGGAAAGGTATTAAAAGACGCGTTTTGACCCCGGTAGCAATAATCCGAAAGCGGACTTTCACGTTTTTGCCTCAGTGAAGAGATATTTCAAATCAAAGTTGGAAATCTTCTGATTTCATGTGGTTGTTGTAATCACAGACCAGGGTGTACCCCTTTATAACACAAACCAACAAATGATGATGCCATGCCGAATCAGCTACAAGAACCACGAAAGGCAAATGAGACTACACCTTCTGCAAAGCCATGTGGAAGGAGATAATGCAGTAACCAAAAAAGCGCAAGAAACCCAAAATTATTCCTTTCCTGGAACAATTAATTATGGTTTTTATTCCGCCGTCCGGAATAATAAAAAGTATGGTAATCAAAGAAACAATTATTCTAAAAAGAATGCATTCTTTATCAATATAATAAATACACTGTCAAATGAGTTCACATCTCATCAACAATACTCAGTTATAGAAAAACTTGATTTGCTACATTTTCCTCATCATCAGACAAGTGTCATGTTCGGTTAACTTCCCTGGATGAAAACGCGCCTTACACACACGTAAGCCCGAACCTATACCTGCTAGATATCGAACTAACTAATATTTACTGCACCCAATCAAACCTAGTGGACCAAGACGGAAATACCACGGTTAGTGTTGATGACTTTGTCCTTACTGAGAAGAGAAACTGCAAAAGGAGTACCTTTAAAATCACCCAAATCGCAACTTTTATCTTTCAATTATGGAGAAAAGTTATTGAAATATAGGGTAGTTACTCACTGCTGAAATGCACAGGAGCTATAAAAATTTTTTGATTTTGAGTTTGATTTATAAAAGGTGAGTTTGTGAAACACGAATGTTTTTGTCTTATTTGAATTAGTTCGGTCGGCTCCCTTGTAACTCTATTTTCGGTTTTTTAAAAAAATATATCCTTTTTCAACTTACTCAGGGCAGTATACTATATCATAGATGGTGATGTACCGCTTGCACCTCTACCGTTGATGCTGGTTTTGCTTTTGATGCGGTTTTTCTTCCTGTTGTGCCCTAGCCGCTATCAGTTTAAACTCATCAGGCTTATGATCGACATAGGCGACTTGTCGCTCTTGCGACGTTTCAGGTAACTTGTTTAACTTTTCTAAGCGTTGCTGTACAATTTCCCAATGGCGGAGAATGTAATCCTCTTTTGGTGCCAAATGGTGCGCATAACGTAGACATGCATTTGCACGCGCCAAGCGTTTACGTTCAACAAACACCACACACAAATTATGTAAACCCTGTATATTGTGCGGCTCATATCGTACTATACTAAGATAGCATTGCTCAGCTACATCTAAATCTTTGATGTGATTTATATAAATATCACCGAGCAGTATTAAACCTTTAAAACCTCGTTAAAATGTCCCCACGATTGATATATGCTGGTACATAATCGGCGCGCATGCTAATCGCTTGGCGATACAATAAATCCGCCTCTTCGAGACGAGTACGATTGCGCGCAATCAATTGTGCTAGATTTATGAAAACATTCAAATGATTGGGTGCGATACGTGCTTGATAGCTTTCACCTGGTTTATCTGCGGAAACAGCGCTTTGGCTTTGCTAAACGCGTTTCGTTTCTAAAATACACTCAGGTGTATGGGGAATATGTACGATTGATTTGAGCGCACTATTTTGAATTTAAGCAGAACACCCGTTGGAATACCCAAAGATACGGCTGCAAATACGGAGTTATATGCAAATACGGAGCTATATGTCTTGATCATCTGACATTGCTAGTTGGGATATTGGGAGCTTACCCGCTGTCTTATACTAATATATTCAGTATAAATTTTGAATTTTGTCCGAATCAACAATCAGGGCACAATTCAAGGGCTGTTACTATTGATCACCTGCAAAAAGTAAAAGAAATAAAATAATTAATATTTGCATACTAACTATATGGACATATATGTTCACACATTTTTTGGTTCCTAAGTAATTTGCGCTGCTACCGAATCGATACACAATTTCGGGCAGCGCTAATATATACTTACCAGCTATGATGCACTTATGCCCATGCGCCGGCCAGGCGATCTTCCACAGCCGCATCTCTATTGGTCCTTGGTACACCTGAAAAGAAAAGAAAAAATTAGGTTTAATACACTTTTTCAATAAAATGCAATTTTTCATTAAAATTTACAATTTTTACTTACCTTGCAGAGCTGCTGACCCACGCGTGCCGGAAACAAGAAAATTATGAATTGTTCCAATTCAATGAATTTTCTTTGTTTCTTTTTCACGACTTTGCAAGGCGTGAGTACGCACATATATGTATGTGTGCAAATACAAACCATCACGCCATGCGAGCTCTCATTTACTCGCAAAAAATTTGCTAGCATATGTATATATGTATATATGCATAATTTTACCATCACGTTAGTGATGCGATATTTTGGTCACCGGGTACCGAAATCCCGATCTGCCAAAATCGGTACCATTCACTGCGGGATCAATAGGGTAACGAAATCTACGTTCGTACCTGATCGGCGAAGATCCCGCTTCTAGTAAAATAGGAAATAACCTATCAATAATAAATTTTCAAACAAAAATTTGCAAAATTGCTTTTTTCGAACTACGAAAATTTTTTTTGTTTGTTTTTTTGTTATTCATTTTTTCTCGGGGTTTTGTTTTTGTTTTGTTGTTTTCGGAGGGGGCAGGACTGTTTTGCCCACAAAACAACAAAAAATAAACCCTAACAGTCACCACATTCTCACTCTCTACCCAGTTCGGTGCCGAAACCAAGTACCGAAAAAAAAAGCGAAAATGTCGCTGTGTGCACGGCACTGACGCCACTTATGACGGCGACCATGCAAGTAAGAATAAATCTCTGCATGAGGGCCAGTGGCGAATCGAAATACAAGGCGATCAACGTAATCAACTTGTCGCTACCGTGCCGTGCGGGAAAAAAATAACCAATTCCCATGTACGGGTAATATGCTCTGTAATGCTAAATTTTCACCGTAGATTAGAATAATGCCACATTATATGGCATGGATAAACTCCGAACGAGGTCGCTCGCCACCCACGTATACGGGCGTCCATACAAATATTCAAGGGGATTTTTTTTGTTTCTTTTCTCTGCGTCGGAGACCGCTTGGACGTCAGAGTACAACGAAATCGCCGAGCCGAGATCGGAACCACGGCCGTTCCGACCGGCGCAGGGAGTATCGGACCCACTGCCGTTCCGACCCCTGCTATCCCACGAGCGGCGCAACTGCGAACGCTACATCGCGCGCATACTAAAATAGCAGCAAACGTCGACTGGCCACTCTGCCGCGCCAGCGACAATCGCCGCACACCTACGGACGAGGGTAGACTGGCACTTCAGCCGCGCCAGCTACCACAGACTTCCAGCTTTTCTCGTTACAGAAAAAATAAATAATATATATAATTTCCTGGCAAGAAATATACAGCTTTCTTATTTTCTAAAGTTTCTTCCTCCTCTCTCTTAGCTCTAGGTGCGATACGATGGAGCCGCCAAACTTCAAACGGCATTTCGGAGGCAGACGACTGGGACAGCGCCAGCCGGCACTCACTAGGATAGTTTAAGTCCTTAGCTTAAGAGGAGGCGCGGTGGAAAATCCTGGGGCGGGGTAAGATGTTGCGTATCGCAAGGGGGCCGGCATGTTTAGGCGAGATGCCTAAAGTATCAAAAAATGGGCCACCCTAATGTAACTTTAGCGCCCTTCCAATCACTCACACCAACCCACCCACCTGTGTGGGCATGCATGCATATTCGTGTTTTGTCAGCACACATATACATGCATGGGGGTGTGCATGTGTGGGTTCACCTCCCCTTAAAACCGGAGGATGATTTTCAGGTTCAACGGTTGTCCTCGATCGAAAAACCGTCTACTTTTCCAGAGACAGTCGACACGACCGCATCACAGCCAGCCCAGGATTCTTCGCCCGCATCAATAATTAAGGTAAAATAATTGTTCAAAATTATATTTTTTACAAATATACGGCCACATTTTTTATAACGAGAATTCTCGTTTCTTTTTTCTTTTCTATTTTGAGCACAAATTCGACCGCCGTGCTTTTGAGCCACCGCCGCTCCAAGTTAGCACCACGCCGGCTCGAAGGACCATGTAAATTCGAGCGTGGTGCTAACTTGGAGCGGCGGTGGCTCAAAAGCACGGCGGTCGAATTTGTGCTCAAAATAGAAAAGAAAAAAGAAACGAGAATTCTCGTTATAAAAAATGTGGCCGTATATTTGTAAAAAATATAATTTTGAACAATTATTTTACCTTAATTATTGATGCGGGCGAAGAATCCTGGGCTGGCTGTGATGCGGTCGTGTCGACTGTCTCTGGAAAAGTAGACGGTTTTTCGATCGAGGACAACCGTTGAACCTGAAAATCATCCTCCGGTTTTAAGGGGAGGTGAACCCACACATGCACACCCCCATGCATGTATATGTGTGCTGACAAAACACGAATATGCATGCATGCCCACACAGGTGGGTGGGTTGGTGTGAGTGATTGGAAGGGCGCTAAAGTTACATTAGGGTGGCCCATTTTTTGATACTTTAGGCATCTCGCCTAAACACCATTAAAAAAGGTACTGAGTCGTTTGAAAACACAACAGCCGAATTAAAAACTGAGCTGCGTATTATGAATTGAAGTAGAGGCATTTAGATTTAGATATTTTTAAATAAGATTACGAAAAAGAAACAAAGGTCAGGGACAAACATAAAAACCGTGTCCAAAAGGTGAATGGTCCAGATTCGGATAAAAATGTGGCATGCAAATGCAACAACGAATATTGGGTCACAATGTTGCTGTTGTATTTGCATGCTAAATTTTTATTCAGATTCGGAACATTGCTAAAGATTTATTCTTTTATGTACTACTACCCTGCAGTCAACTGCCAAACTGGTTAGTAAACATTCTAGTTCATTAACTAGAATTTCGTGGGCTTAATCATACCAGTTTGAGCGACTGCCACGTTGCCGCTATCATAAGCAGCAACAACCCTCTAAAATTGTCGATACAACGCCGTCCTACATCTTAATTATCTATTCCACTAATATTCTGAGTTTTTAAATATTAATTTAATTAAATGATAGTTCTGATAGTTTGAGAATTTCGTGGCTTAAATAGTACATTTGGGTTGCAGATCTTGTATGTGCAAGTCAAAAAATTACCTTTATTTTTGGAACCTCGCTATTGCAATAACGGCGCATCAGCAAAGCAACAATGAATAAGAAATGTTCAAATGAAACCACGAATAAAAGTGTAAGTACATAACATTTCTTTTTGGAATCATTTAAGTAATATTTTCCTAATAAAAATTTTTCAAGAAATTCACAAAAGAAATATTGAATTGTTATTTTTCAGGGCTGATTTATTTTGATTGTGAAATGCAGTTTTCATAAATAAAATAACAATGAATCTCCAACGGAATCGGGTAAGAGCTAAAGAATTTCATAAGTGGTTATCTGCATGGTTATTTACAAAGAACTCCGAAACTTAAAATTTTCATCATAAAAGATAATCTTCCTTAATTTTATGTAAAGATATTTGTACAAGTATGGATTAGATTCTGTCTGAGATTAATATTTAGATTTTAAAATTTTCCATAAAATGTTTCAAGAAAATTTAAAGATTCAGGCATAAATCAATTATAAAATTCAATCAAAAAAGGACTTTTGTTAAAGAGAAGAAAATTACTTTTTAGAAATGTTTTTCAAGAGTAAAATTGCTATGAATAGCGACTGTATTTTTATTGCAACTGGTTTCATTTGTTTAATATAGCGGTAGATATATTTTTATTTCTGATGACATATATTTTATATCTGATGACTGAATTTTCAATAAAGTGGTGTAATACCCTGTAATAGTATTTGCAAGCAACCCTGCATTCGAACATATGTCGCAGTATCCTGAAACCCTGACGATAGAAGCGAATACCAACGATCAAGCATTACACGGCAGTATTCGTTCGAACGCGACTAAAACCGGCCACTCGTACTGCTCCGCACACATACGTTCATATATTAATCAATTTGTAAAGTCAATTAATTGTTCAATGTAATTTAAAGTGAATAAATGTCTATTTTCTCTTTTTGTATTAAATCAAGAAAGGACGCGTAATCATTCCTTTCAGTGGTTTGTAATGTAATTTTGCAATTTTCGTGTATTTTTAAACCAAAAATGAGCGAACCTGCAATGAATCGGTACAGTAATTGCTATGATTCTGGTGTATGTACTAACTAGATGTAAACTGGTATGATCGTGATATACGAGTACATACTCGTATAGGCTAGTATTTTGAATGGTATGATATTGATGTATGTGATGACTAGCATGTTAACTGGTATATTGCTGATGCAGAGACTGACTAGTATGTCAATTTGTATGGTGCTGATGCAGAAGGGGACAATTGCCATCTCGTAGGACATAGCCGTGTTAAAAATACCAGTTGCTAGTATGAAAAAATTACAGAACTCGAACTAGTTGAGCCGGTTTGGAAAACTAGTATTTGACTAGTATACAACTAGTAGAATTGACTGCAGGGTAGTAATACCCAGAGTGCGTTGCCACGTCAAAGAAAAACACCTGAATAAGATTTTACCATTTAAGGACGTTTTAATTTACTTTAATGCTAACGGATAAACAATATTTTTGGTTTTTTCATTAGGTGTGTAAATAAACAAATTATCCAATTCACGAACAGGCGACGTACAATTGACCATGTCAAAAGCACGAATTTCTAGAGTCCAGGCCAACGATAGTTAGTTCTTTAGTTCTTTATTTATGGTTATAGCAAATGCAAGACGCAACGGGAATTGAAGCCGCTGGAAGTCGAACGGTAAATAATAGGAAACCGTCGGTATACGTGGAATTAGCACGTCTACCCCTTTGAATTTACCGGTAATGATTGTTGCCTCGATCAAGTTCGGTGTTAACTTTTGTATTACTACCCTTGTTCCGTTGCACAATTTTGGCGCGTTCAAGTTCCGAATAAGTATCACTGGTGATCCAACTTTTAACGTCAATATGTGAGGAGGTATTTCCGGTGGCTCTAAAGAAGTAAGAAATTCAGATAGGTAATTAACAGCTTGATCTCTGTCCATTACCGTATCAATGGATTTATTTTGAACCGTATCTCCGGGAATTTTTTATTGAATTTGACCATTTAATTTGTTAACATCATCGTTCTTTGGAGCTAAAATTGCACGTTCATGCAGCCATTCTGGATTTTTGTAATTGACTTGTATGTTAGGAAATACTCTGTCTATGACGTCTGCTGCATTTGGCAAAAGTTGGATGGAAATGATATTTCATTTGTTGTGCGATCAATAGGAACTACACCGCTTCCAATATCCAAAAGCTGCTTCGAAAATATTTGTGCAGACTCATCTTGCATTAAATGCACACGCATATTTGCTGTGCCATTTTTTGTACATTGCCTTTAATCAAGCGTTCAGTTCATCTGCATACGTTGATCTTCGTATAACGGATAATGTTTGATGAAAATTACCTGCAAGAAGTACAAGAGCCCCTTCCATCGGTTGGTTCTTTCCACGAAAATCTCCAAGAACTCGATCAATTGCTTCGAGCGATTCCTTATGTGCAATTGTGCATTCGTCCCAAATATTAATTTTGGACGTTTTATGGACTGTAGCATTCCAGAGTTTTTGCTGATGTTGCATGTAGGTGTTTCAGTCTGGTTCAAGTTTAATGGAAGCTTAAGAGATGAATGGGCCGTACGTCCACCTTTAAGTAGTGTTGCTGCAATCCATGATGATGCTACTGCAACTGCAATCTCATTTTGCATTCGAACTGACGCCAACACTAAATTGATGAGGAATGTTTTTCCCGTACCTCCTGGAGCATCTAGGAAGAAACTTCCGCCAACACCGTTGGTTACGCACTCCATGATTTTTTCATAAGGTTGTTTTTGGTCAGCAACTAAACGATTTTTTTGCGTTTGTACAAATTGTGCAAGCTGATTTGTATCAAACAGCTGTTCTCGCATCAAGTCGGTCTTGTATTTATATCATTTCTATTTCACATCGGTGCTGGCATATCGAGTTGACAAAGACTTTTGCACGTGCTTGCCTTAAAATGTTTTCTTTGAGGCTTTCTCGATGCCTTTCCCATAGTGGTCGAGAGTTCGATGGTGCGCATGTGGTTAGAATTATCGCAAACAAAGTTCATATTTGCTTTGGATGACGCGTGAGTGAAGCTTCGGTTAAAGTTGTGCTCCAATACTGATCTCTTTCGAGTAAGCCCAACTTAAAGCATGCTTCTCTATGTGTTTGGCCTTCCACTCTGTCGATGGTGTTCAAAGCGATGAATGATGATGGATCTTTGATCGTATGCAACACCAACCGTAAATAATAGCACTCTTCGTTATTTGGATGAACAGTGTAGACTCGTCCCAATTCTTCGGACAAATATATACCAGGATACTCTAGAACAATGGCTCCTCTTCGCCTTCTGTTGAACTGTCTTGTCGATGTACTCCAAGTATAATATTTGGGCACATCCTGGTATATCAACGTTTTAGCAAAATTATCAGATGCACACAATTGGAAAAAGGCGGTCAATGTTGTGTTTTGTGGTTGTTCTATTCCATTTCGCACATTTTCTTCACTGAAGTAAACTCTCTGACCATTTTCCAAATGTACAGCGGGATGTTGAACCGTCGGGTATCATCACTTCGATTTGCTAGTCCAAATATTGCCATGTCACTGCCTTTGTTAACATATTTACAAATATATTTAATGGACTTTACCGAATTACAACATTCAAAATTGATGTGAGCATTAAATATTTTACGACGAGTATGGCACAATCAATCGGTTATCTATGTCGATAGCTACATTTCTCATCTTAATAGTAGTTGATTGCCCGCGATCAGTGATAGAGGATATCCATCACCTCCAATTTGAGTTTCTGTAATCAATTCGCGCGGATATCGCTTGCAGCATTTGCCATTTTGCATATATCGTGCATTGGAATTCATTGTACCGCATGGCCCATGAATATTTTTTCTTAATAATTTCAAAAAGAATAAGATCTTCGGCTGGATTTGGAAGCTTGGATGATATAATACTATCAATTTGCGTAGGTAAGATTTTTTGTTTCAACCAAATCAAAATGTGAGCATATGGCAGGCCTCTTTTTTGCCATTCAATTGAGTACTTCCAGCATCGGGTTCTCCAAAAATAAAATTCTTTGTGATGACGTTCATAAGACTTATTAGCTTTTGCTTGAAAATTCGAGCAAGAATATCATGTCTGTCCGATGGACTCTAGCCTGAGAACAGCAGCTCCGTTATTTCACTTCATGATTGATTGCAGGTGAAGGTAATAAATAGGTCTGGTCGCCCATATCTTCGAACGTAGGTCATAGCATCCTGAGCATATTGGTGTATGTGTCAGGGACTACCTGTATACGTTGCTGATAAAACTACCATTTGTTAAATGTCAGCAACGTTTCCATCATTGGCAACTGCATCGCGTAAATGAACTTATTCCTCAACTCGCAGCTTCTTTTGATTTAACTGAATGAAAAGAAGACGCTCACTTGCGACTTTCGCGTACATGTCCACAATGTACTGTTGAAATAATTGACGACATTTCAAAATATAATTGGATTCATTTCCACGAATCATAATGCGGCTAGCAGTATAATCCATGCAGAACATTTTATTTGTCGTCTTATCATTTGTGTTGGGGTTAACTTGCCTGATATTGAAATGATACCAATCTTCCCCATGTGGAAACACCACTGGAAACTGGAGTGCATCATAGAATCGATGCGTTTCCGCTATTCTCTTCATATTTTCATTTCGGCGGTGGATGACGATGTCACGTCGATCGAATTTGGTGCCAACTATTACAATTACAACATTTCCTGTTAATGGAGCATTGAAACGCCTTTCGTGTTCACCAAATGGAGTTTTGTCTGCTCTTATTACAACAGTATAGTCATCTGATGGCATTTCATCAATAGCTGTTTTAAAGAGGCTAATCAAACTGCTTTGTTCATTAAAGATTTTTTGTAAGTTTGAAATGATTTCTCGTTGAGTCCCAGAACAAATTGCGTAACGCTGTTCTAATTGTAGTTCATCATTTCCAGTGAAATAGATTTGTAGAAATCTTGCATCTTGCTGTGGAAGAGGCAGTAAAGATCCAATATTGTGACATATTTGGTCTTGAACTTTAAATGTTGGTCTGTAACCACCGTCAGATATAATTGCCGTTTCGCCAAATTGAGTAATTTGAAAGCAAGAAAGCAAGGAAGTGATTTGAAATTGGAGTCGTGGAGACTCCTTCTCGAACTTAAAGGTATGGCAATGCGGACAGACTCTATGCATCGGTCCAATGGCGACATCAGGATGATTTATGTAGTCTATATTTTTGTCATAATTTAGCTTCAAGTCGAATATTTCGTTGGGCTTCCGTTTCATCTGCTCTGTATTCCCCCATGTGCATTGCTTTTGGCGTTTTTCTTTCAGTGATGCTTTCTTTGGTGGCATTATTTATATTTTTTTTATGTCAGTGGTACTTAGATTTCAGTACCGTTTGTGCAGCGTCTTCATTTGCTATGAGATGAAGTATAAGTGGTGCGACCTTATATACTATCAGCAGGTACTTTTCATGCAATTAAATAAAAGAAAAACGGTAGACTGTTTTTAAACCCTTATATATATGTATTCATGCAAAAAAAACGATTTCCTCATGCAGGTATGTAAATGCATATGTATAGGCTAAGATCATTATTTAAATGTTCTTTTGTAACTACATAAAACGTCCGAACAAAGACGAATACCATCTTCGTGCAAATACTTTCCAGCCTCAAAATTTTAAACTTTCAAACAGTTTGTTCATGTGAACTCAGGTAAAAAATTGCTTTCTGTGTAGGTATTCTCTTCAAGTGAACTCAGTTCAAAATTGGTTTCTGTGTAGGTATTATCTTCATAAATGTTGTGAAATGACATACATATAGGAAAAAAAGGGAAAAAATTATGCATACTGAAGTAAGCACTACAGACATCGTTATATGCGCGAAACACATTAGTTGGTATACATTTTTCTATTCTGTAAAAATTATAGGTATTATATTACCAATTTTCAAAACTGAAAGAAATCGCATGACGAAAATGTTATTTTAGAATAGACCGCTTTCTGGTTCAGTTCCCAGGAGAAAAATTGTTCTATGTATTAACCTACGCAAAATTCTACCTCCATAGGAATTGGTCGGTCTCTGACTTACTTCTCTGAAGATATATTATCTCATATTTTATCAAGATGAAACGCTAGCTACATGCCAACTCTCAAGTAAATCTAGCCATATATACGATTGTTTAAAATAGGGCGGTCCCGTGTCCACTTCCCTAAAAAAAACTTTACAGAAACACTCTCCGGGCTCCTACTAATCTATCCTAAAAATTTGAAGAAAATCAGCGGAGTATTTTTGGAGTTCATAAACCACATACATACACTCACACATACATCCTATACCGCAAGGCAGCAGTTTGGGGCTACTGCTGTTTGTAATTTTGACATTTCAGCCTGCTTTCAACATTCCCATTTTCTGCTTTACGCTGATGATCTAAAGTTGTTTACAGCTGTTTCTACTCCTTCTGACTCCGAAAACATTTAGTCTGACCTGAGCAATGTTGCTGATTGGCGTCGTAATAATAATCTGCCGTTAAATATTGGTAAATGCTTTCATGTACCCTTCTCTAAGTCTCGTTGCACAATTCCCACTTCATATTATATTGGCGGCTCGCGCCTATCCACAAGTACTGAGATTTCTCGACTCGCATTTTTGGTAAACTCTATAATTGCTAAGTCCTACTCAGTTTTGGCTTTTATACGGCGATTTAGCTCTGACTTTACAGATCCCTATACTCTTAAGTTGCTGTTAACGTCTCTTGTACGCTCTAAGCTGAAATATGCTTGCTTTATTTGGAGGCCTTATCATGACTGCTATATCAAAAGGCTTGAGCGAGTCCAAAAAGTCTCTTTATGGTTTAGCCTGCGGTCTTTGAACTTTTCTGAGCCGATTCCCTCTTACAATGGCAGATATGCACTCGTTAGCCTCCAATCACTTCAAAGAAGCAGACCCATTCTTTCTCTTACTTTTGTCTATGACATTATTAACGGTGTGATTAATTCACCTTGTTTACTAGAGAGTATTTGTCTCCACATCCCCCTAGATTACTTCGAAATTGGGATATGTTTTACAATGCTTGCGCCCGGATTGCGTTCCTATTATTAGAGCATTGAAGGAGTTCAATACTATTTCAAATTCTTTAGCCATTGACTTTTCTTTGCCTAAGGTCGCCTTCAAACATTTGTTGAGTGTCGTAAGTTTTTGATAGTATTGTTAAGGTCTGTATTTTTTAAGCACAAATTCAAGTAGTCTGTAAGTACATTGTAATCTAGACTATTTTTGAAATTAAATAAATAAATATATATACTTGTAAGACTTCATTTATACATAATTCATGTTAATACATATTGTGCAAATATTTCTTAAACTCTATATTAAATCAAATTTCGATCAGGTATGATTTCGAACTAACTGATTAATAACATTTTCGTGTATTCGAATATAAATATTTACTTCCTTATTTAATTATACCTACGCACACAAGGTATATCAACTTTAGTCGCCTAAAGGCAGTACGTAACGGCATAAACTGATCGAGGCAGATATTGACTTATATATATCAAAATGTTCAGGACGAAAAGAGAAATTGATTAAGCCATGTCCGTCCGTCCGACCGTCCGTCTGTGAACACGATAACTTGAGTAAGTTTTGAGATATCTTAATGAAATTTGGTATGCGGGTTCCTTGGCACTCATCCCCGAGCGATATCTAAAATGGGCGAAATCGGTTAATAGCCACGCCCATTTTTTATATATAGAATATTTTCGAAAACACAAAAAAGTGATTACTCAGTACATAATACTTTTAAAAGGACACAATTTGGTGTATACATTCAGACTGAGGCATAAAATAAATTTTTCGACAAATTTTTGAAAATGGGAGTGGCACGGCCCACTTTTGATTAAGTCAAATTTAAAAATAATATTCTTTCTTTCTTTTATGGCGCGATATACAACAGGTATATCATCATAAACCTCCTAAGAGATTTTTGCGCCAAGCTTCTCTTCCAATTTGTGGTGTGCCGATTTGAATTTTCCCTACAAATTGGTGGGACCTACAGTTTTTTGCCGACTCCGAACGGCATCTACAAAGGAGACGAATTTTTGCTGAGAAGCCTGTCATGGCAGAAATACACTCGGAGAGTTTGCCAAACCACAGCCGAGGGGCGACCCCGTTTTGAAAAACTTTTTTCAAATCACTTTTGATGTTACCTGTACCAGGGCTCGAACCATGGACCTTCGGTGTGGTAGGCCGGCAACACTACCTCCACACCACGGCGGCCGCCATAAAGCAAAAACCGTTCAAGACATCGAAACGAAATTCAGCATGCAGGTTTCCAGGTGTGCAAGGAATGTTCCAGGGAAGAATGGGCGAAATCGGTTACGGTCCGCGCCCACTTTTATATGAAAGATTTTGAAGAGGATCGTAGATATATTTAATTGGCAATAGCTTTGCGTAAAATAGCTTTACATCATTTATATTTCACTTTTAAAGTTTCCGTAAACAAAGAAATCCAAAAACTTAAAATTTTCGAAAATGGGCGTGGCCCAGCCCCTTTCATAGTGGACTATTCCGCAAAACTTTTTATGCCATAACTCCGCCAAAATTGATTTTTTGATAATGGTGATAATGTTCTATATATAAAGTTAACTGTTTGCTGTAAAAATGGGCGAAATCGGTTAATGTCCACGCCCAGTTTTTTAACTAGTTCTGAAAAATTTTTTTGTAAAATTTAAAAACCGATATTTCTACAACTAAGCAAGTTATATCAATCAGATTTTGCACACATAATAAGCTTTTTAAGAAAAACTCGGCCGAAAAAAATTGTTGTCAATTTAGAAGAAGTAGGCGTGGCGCCGCCCACTTCTCCGTCCGTCTGTCTGTCTGTCCGTCTGTTTATTTGAACGCAAACTAGTCTCTCAGTTTTACAAAAGAATGCTGAAATTCTTTGTTTGCTTTCGCCATTTTATAATATAATAGCAAACCCTGAAGACGTTGTTTTGACGTTTTGATACATAGAACACATCTATATATAAAATGTCATTAACTTGAACCAAATAAACTCCTAGCTATATAGAACTGCAGCTTTATATAACCTGGGGGCTTTTCCAAAAGCTATATACAGACTTTGTCGTGCCCAGCGAACTCCTGAACCTATCGTGAAAGTTCAAGAGCAAAAACAAAACACAAAATGTATGGGCGTGCCACCGCCCACTTTTGAAAAATTATGTAGATATTGACTAAGTGACACATATATCCGAATTTCATTAATTTAGATCCAAAAAGTTCCGAGTTATGACGAATTAAAACTTTATATAGCCTGGGGGCATGGCTCCGCCTACTTTTCCATAACTTTATATTGTCTATGCTGTATCCAGTGAACCCAAGTATATATTGTGAAAATTTCATAAAGATCGGTTGAGTTCTTTGACGCCTATAAAATACACAAATTTTTTATATCTATTTTTGTTACGCACACAAGGTATATTACTTCATTCGGCAAAACGAATCGAGATATATACTCGTATTTATTAATGCATATCAAAACGTTCAGGAGGAAAAGTAAAATACCCGGGCAAGTAGTTAATACCATTGTTTACCAGTACTAGTTTGGCATCTTCTTTTTCGAGTCGGAGTGGAAGGTAGTGAATGAAGGTACTCCGAGAGAGTGTAATGAAGGAAATTGCGTTCAGAGTTGTTTTAAAGTAAAAACTGCAACTAAAAACTTTAATTTAAACTGAAATATACATTCTATAGTAACTGATAACGGGTTATAACTGCTTTATATTCAATAATTTGGGAGTTTCAAGTCTTCATGTTCAATATTGCAGTATTTAAATTTGATTGTTTTATTACTACATACCACGCACCCTGTGTGGTTTGTGTGTGTGTGCAGATTCGGAGTAAGTTGCGCTACTAGTAGATATATACTATGGTTAATACCCCACTGCAAAAGCGAAGTTGTATATCTTTTTTGATATTCATACCTTTCATGAATATGAAATGTTTGTACGTATATTGAAATGATCAGGAGGATGAGCTGACTTGATGTAGCCATGTCTGTCTCTCGATACGTCTAACTGTCTGTCCGCCTGTCTATTTGAACGCAAATACGAACTGAAAGTATTAAAATAGACCTGCGTAAATTGGGATAACATAATAGATCACTACTAGGTATATAATGTTCGGTTCCACCTGAACTTGGACTTCCTTACGTGTCTATATCTATTTTTGTTACGCACACAAGGTATATTACTTCATTCGGCATAAACGAATCGAAATATATATTTATTACTTATTTAAATTATTGAGCTCTAGGCCACCCAAATATGTATGTATGATTTCAATTAAAACAATTGGCTTATATCATAATAATATTTGTTTAATTTAAATTTATCGATATTTCGACTTCAATTTGAAATCATCATCATGATCTTAAAAAACATATACACATTTAGACAAACAAAAATCCACAAAACATTTTCATACACTTCCAATATTGACTGCACCTTATCGACTAATTTAACATTTATACTAGAAAACAGTGGAAAGTCATAAGATGAAAAGAGTAAACAATTTAAAAACAGTAATGATAAACAAAACTTCTGCTCTTGAAATTTATGCGTGTGTCGCTAGGTGTGTTTATGATATGTTTCTTGTTGTATAGGGTGTTTTTTTTACAGGTTTGTTTTTCGAATAGAGATAAAACTGGCATTTGGTGGTCAAATCTGGCAACTCTAATGTCATTTATGTTCAGTTTGGTTTGCCATTTCATCATGAACAGGTTGACAAAAGAACAACGCTTGCAAATCGTGCAAATTTATTTTGAAAATAATGGTTCAGTTCGCGAAGTTTACCGTGAGCTCCGTCCATTTTATGGTCGACATAATCGTCCATCAGAGCAATTAATTCGGTTAACCATGGATCGTTTTCGCACTACGTTTACTCTATGTGATAATACGCATCCGCAGAGACGTCGAACAGTGCGCACCGAAGAAACAATTGCCGCTGTAGAGCAAAGTGTTGAAGAGGACCCGAATGAATCGATTCGCCACCGTGCACAGCAATTGGAGCTTTGTCCATCAACTTTATGGAAGATTTTGCGCAAAGATCTTGGCTTGAGACCTTACAAGATCCAGCTTATGCAAGAATTAAAGCCGCGAGACCATGCAATGCGTCGTGATTTTGGTGTATGGGCCGAAAATGAGATTGATTTCGATGCTGATTTTCATCGCAAAATTTTGTTCAGTGATGAGGCTCATTTTTGGTTGAATGGCTACGTCAACAAGCAAAATTGCCGCATTTGGAGTGAAGAGAATCCACATGAGACCCTTGAAACGCCATTACATTCACAAAAACTGACTGTTTGGTGTGCTCTATGGGCTGGTGGAGTCATTGGGCCATACTTCTTCCGCAATAATGCTGGAGAGGCAGCTACCGTTAATGGAGACCGGTATAGAGCCATGATAACCGACTATTTTGTTCCCGAATTGGATGGCATGAATGTGGATGAGTTGTGGTTCCAACAAGACGGCGCTACATGCCACACAGCGCACGTCACAATCGATTTATTGAAGGAAACATTCGATGAGCGCATAATTTCGCGGAATCTACCTGTCAATTGGCCACCAAGGTCGTGTGATTTGACACCATTGGATTATTTTCTTTGGGGATATGTGAAGTCGCTCGTCTACACCAACAAACCAGAAACGTTAGGGGAATTGGAAGCCAACATTCGTGGCGTTATTGCCGACATACGGCCCCATATGCTCGAAAAAGTGGTTGAAAATTGGACCTGTAGAATTGGCTTTATTCGAGCCAGCCGCGGCGGCCACATGCCCGAAATCATATTTAAACATTAATGGCATAAAATTATCCTTCCAATAAAGCCAAATTGATGGACCTTAAAACGATTTTCTTGTGTTTTATTTCAATTCGAAGTTCTATACCCCTAAAAAAACACCCTTTACTTTCTAACTAACGATTTTTTATTGATCCGTGATTCCTGTCTGCTAATTAAATTTTGAAACCGGAACCAAAACCACTTTTAAGAAAAATAAGAATTTTTGTTGAAGCACATAATAATGGAATGCCACTCTGATACAAACTGACATACATACGAGGTGTGTTCGCGAATTTTGTGTTTTTTCAAAAATTATTTATTTATTCATGAATATCTATTTTGTCCCCTTCAAAGTAATCCCCATGAGGTATTATACACTTGTGCCAACGGTTTTTCCAATCTTAGAAGCACTTCAAAAAATCATTTTTTTGTATCTTGTTCAGCTCCTCCTTCGATGCCGTCTTTATCTCGTCAAGAGAAGCGTAACGTCGTCCTTTCACGGGCCTCTTCAGTTTAGGGAACAAGAAAAAGTCACAGGGGGCCAGATCTGGGGAATACGGTGGCTGCGGCATCATTAGTGTGTTGTTTTTGGCCAAAAATTCGCGCACAAGCAACGATGCGTGAGCAGGGGCGTTATCGTGGTGCAAAAGCCAATTTTTGTTCTTCTTTGCACATCTTCTCGGCCTTCTGAGAACATTTTGTACCACCGATAAACTTTGCTTCGGTCCAAGGTAGCTTCTCCGTATGCCACAGTCAACATTCGGAATGCATCCGCGCACTTAATTTCGTTTTTTACACAAAATTTGATACAGGTTCTTTGATCCATTTTTTTGAATAGGTAAAAATCGAAGACGATCCAAAACACGTGCAAGCAAAGCAGCTGTCAACAAAAAAAAATTAATTATTTAACTGATATTAGAGGAAAAATTACAACGTTATGCACAGCGATGGTATGGGATGTCATGTTTCGAAGTGCCCAGCTTCTCATCAGACCCCTTCTCGGACACTGAGATACGAACCCAAGTGTCTGCACCAAAGCCGCTTTACTTTATTGCATACGTGGGACCCGTCCCCGTTACAGTTGATTTGGTAAACTAAGTCCGATTTCTAACATTTTTCTATTTTACTTTCCGTGTTACTAAATATTTGTTGTAGTGTGTTAGTGTATTTAAATGCCATTTGAAACTTTTCCTTGTCGTAGATAGTCGAATGTTTAATTCGGTTTGATAGGCCTGGTATGAATATTGCAATCTTGTATATTTTGGTGGTGTTATTCTTGTTGTTGCACTGTTTGGTGTGATATTCGTGTATATATCCGTTGACTAAGTGGGTGGGAAACTCATTGTCCGAGAGAATTCTTTTAATAATGCCAATATTTTTCCTATGGTGAATGTCATCGCTAATTGAGAGCACTTTTCTTACAAAATTCCTTGCGGTGTTAACTATCGTTGTCTTGTCATGTTTCGAATTAAAATTTATTAACCTACCGGACGCAGTAAGCTTTTTATACCAGTCGAAGGTTAAGTGATTATTTTTCTTGGTAATTCTATACGACAGCACGTAACTGCTAATATAGCGGAAGTTCGATATTTTATGTCTGTTCAGAGATATTTGCAATCAAAGTTGAAAATTTTCTGTCATTTTCATGTGGTTGTTGTAATCACAGATTAGGGTGTACCGAAAAGTGCAAAAAGTGTGTTCTGCGCAGAAATACTGTGGACCGCGTAGCCGTTGTTGGACCGGCTAAGGGTTATTTTTTTGAAGCGCCTATGCATAAAGTGTTCTGCACATAAATACCTTGGATCAAGCCCCCTATTTGGGATCAGACCTAAGCCATTTTTGGGTTTTTTGATAATAACTTTTCACTGAAAGAAATTATTTAATTTTTTGGACGTATATTAGCAGTTACGTGCTGTCGTATAGAATTACCTTTTTCTTTATCACCATCGTATCCAGGAACGGCAGTTGTTCATTATTTTCGATTTCCAATGTAAATTTGATAGATTTATGATACGAATTTGGCGTCTGTCTTGACTATAGCGAATAAATCAACAAAATTTTTTGTGAGCAGCCGCGGTTTATGTGGTGATTCCTCTAAAAATTTTAATAATAACTCCTCCATTCCTATGTCAGCTATGACCGGTGATGCTGGGGAGCCCATTGGCATGTATTTAAAGTACCTGTTTTTCTTTGATGCAAAACCGTACAACACTAAGAAACAGGTCTTTGGAAAGAGTTGTGTGATTGCTTATTTGATCCTATTTTGATGCTATTATTTCAATGGCATGATCTACTGGGATACTAGGGAACAAAGATACAACATCAAACGATACGAGGCTCTCATCGTCGAACACATAAGTTTCCTTAATCTTATTTTTGAACTCGATCGAGTCTTTGACATTGAACTTGGACGTTTTGGTAATGTTTTTAAGGACATTGACAATATATTTACATAAATTATACGACGTAGAGTTAATTGACGAACATATAGGCCTAAGTGGAACTCCTTCTTTATGGATTTTCGACAATCCATACAACCTTGGTGCATTGGTAGTTCTGCTAAGTAGACTGTATTTTTCCCTAACATCTATCATTTTTCTATTGAATAGTTTTTCTACTCACTCGTTATTCTTTTCCTGGAGTTTGTTCGTGGGATCCTTTTTTAAAACCCGATATGAGGAAATACTCGTATATAGAAGAAGATTCTTAATAAGATGTGAATTATTATTTTTTTTTAAGCAAATATATACAATTTGATAAGTGCAAGTTGAAAATGCAATTGCATTCCTTATTCTTTGATCTTCAGTTTGTAAAGAGAGAAAGTCACTTACATCACTATCATCAGGCAAAGTTCCAAAGGATTCCAAATAATTCTCGTTATATTATATGTTGTAATGTCTACAAATGTTGTGGGGGCACAGCAAGAATTTACACTTTTTTTGGGCTATAATACAGCGCCCTTACCAAGCAGCGAAAGCGATTTTTTAAAACTCCAATCGACCCTTTAATGAGATTTCTCGCTGAGAAGTGTGCCATATTTAATTTATATATGCGGGAGTTGTATTCTGGATCACTGTATGGCATTTAAAGGAATGGTTCAATTGGAAAGCCCCCATCTCGTAGCAATCTGTGACTTTTCTTACCGTCCTCATGTTGACTAAGATAAAAAAGTCGCGCAATACTTTTATTCCATACAAAAGAATCGTAACTTGAACCAGGATATCTTGCATCAACCTCTCAAATTAACATATCGTTGTCGCAGATCTATGAAAAAAGTAAATTATAAAAAATTTAATCTAGAGTTTTAACTTACTGCCACCCATTTCCAATTTGACCCATTGTCTGCATATTAACAGTTCTAGGGCTTTCAGCACTTCCTTTATCACTATCGACCCCGTACTCCTTGCCAATCATACGCTCAAATCGTTACCCACCTATATTTGATACGATCCCTCAGCGAACAATCTCAACGCCGCTGCAAGTTGCAGCACTGGAGGAATGAATAGCTGGTCAAGCTTGCATTTTAAACCGTCTAGCAACATAACAAACGCTTCTTTATTCAGGCGATATTGATCAACAAACCGACAAAAGTGCAGACGAATCTTGATGAAACAGAAAATGTGAGATCTACTCCATTCACGTTGCTTCAGCAAGCTCCATTGGATTGCTCTTTTCTCTAAAAATCTTGCGTTTTATTCTTTGAGAAACTTCTCTACTTTCGTACATTAAAATAAACACAAACACGGCAGAAAAAATTTTTTGTTAACTTTTCAATTTTATTTCTTACTTCACAATAAACAAAACAGCTGATTCGAATGTCGGTTCTGCCCATATTCGAAAAACTAGAATCAAATCGGTTTCATAACACCATTTCAAACCGGTATCGGTTTAAAATTTCGATATCTTTTTCGTAACACTCCTGAATCTCTCCGTAGAAGTAGCGTCTAGAAATTTCCATCACAGCCCACTCTCAGCGCCTGTACTCACCCCAAAATTTTCTATTTTCTAAACCTTACAGACTCTACGGAAATTACAGCAGATGCCGTTTGTGTTGACAGAAGCACTTTTTGCGCTACTGCCCTGCCTTCTGGCCATGACCCCGGATCAGCGGGATGATTCGGTGGAGGCTCAGAGCTACTGCATAAATTGGTTGGCAACCTCCCATGTCCCGAATGCATGTGACTTTCCGCACAATTGCCACCGATGCCGTCTTGCCCATCACACAGAAGCAGCATCAACGAGGCATTCTACCGAAGCCAACCCCACAAATTGGCGAGTTGTGATTGCCAAACCCAAGAAAAGGCGAACAGATAATCGAAACCCCCCGCGACGCTTGCGTGACCTGGTATCGAAAGATGACACCACACTGGAAGAGATGTAAGAGTTACTGCCTCCAGCAGCAGTCCGGCCCCCCCTTCGGAGACATGAGCTCAAATTTAATTTAATACTAAATTGATCACCCTGATCACTGAACTCTAAAACATACTAACCTTTGCTCAAATATATTTTTTTACTCTTGCTTAAAATAAATTGCTTAAAATACCGATTCAGACACCCTGTAAACAAAGAATTTATAAATTTTTTTATTGAAAGATGGTAGATAGGTTTTGTGTAGATTACCGGGTATTGAATAAGTGTACCGAAAAGGATAGTTACCCCATCCCTTATGTTTCGGCGACATTGGATAAGTTAAGGGACGCCAAGTTTTTATCAAGTTCGGACATAAAATCCGCGCATTGGCAGATACCTGTCGAGGCAAAGTCTAGGCCCTATACAGCGTTCACGGTGCCAGGCAGGGGTCTGTTTCAGGTTAAAAGAATGCCGTTTGGTTTACATAATGCACCAAGTGGCCGGCAAAGGTTTATCGATTCTGTGATTGGACCCGAATTAGAGCCCAATGTTTTCGTTTACTTGGGCAGCATACTCATAGTCACAAATAATTTCGAGAAACATTTGGAGATCCTTAAAGAGGTTTTGGATAGGTTAGCCCAAGCAGGTTTTAGACTCAATCGAGACAAATGTAATTTCTGTAGACCAGAGTTGAAGTATTTAGGTTATGTCGTAGATAGAGATGGTCTACAAGTGGATCTCGAGAAGGTAGAGGCAATGGTTAGCACAGAGAGGGCGAAAAATGTAAAACGGGTGCGCTCGTTTACAGGTACAGTATCCTGGTACCGTAGATTCATTCAGGATTTTACAGAGTTAGTTAGACCTCTCACCGAGTTAACGAAGAATAATAAAAAGTTTGTTTGGAGCGATGATTGCGAATGGAGTTTTAACGAAACTAAGCACCGCTTGTTTACTGCGCCCGTTTTCAGTTGCCCCGATTTTGATAGGCCCTTTATCAGTCAGACCGACGCATCGGATTTTGGGATAGGAGCAGTACTTACCCAAAACTTTGAAGATGGTGAGAAAGTAATTGCGTATCTCAGGAAGCCTTTGAATAAAGGTGAGAAGAACTACTCAACCACATAGAGCGAGGGCTTGGCGGCCCTATGGGCGGTCGAGCAACTACGACCATACGTCAAAGGTGCGAAATTCAAGGTGATTACCGATCACTATTCTCTGGTGTGGTAGATTGGCTCATTGGGCGTTGAAGCTTCAACAATACGATTTGAAATCATTCATCGTAAAGGGAAAGAACATGCTGTCGCCGATTTATTGTCTCGAAATGTCCCCGTTGCTTCTGAAATGTCCACTTCAGACCACTGGTTGCAAAAATTATTGACTCGGTACGACAGATAGACGTGTCATACCCTAACTGGAGAATAGAAGACAGAGTCCACGGGAAGGGGTCCGAGTGGAAAAAGGTCCTCGGTAATGCTGAGGGAGTATCTGTGTTGGAAAGTTGCCATGATAGTCCATTAACTGGGCATATGGGCGTAAGGAAGACTTTTGCTAGGGTTGTTCAGAAATACTATTGACCTCGAATGAAATCCGATACTTGGAAATATGTACGTACTTGTAAAATTTGTCAGCAGGTAAAGCCGAAAAATAGACAGCCAGCTGGGGGAACGATAGAGAGATCGGAAGAAGGCGAACCGTGAAAATGATTTGTGTTGATTTGGTTGGTCCTTTGGTTAGGTCGACCCAAGGTAATTATCACCCACAAGCTAATATGGCCGAATGTATAAATCAGAATATAAAGACTACACTGAAGGTGATTTTTGTTGGAACGATTTTCCGTCATCCCTTGTCAAGTTTGGTTTTGTGACAAACCGTTTTCGGCGTTCTGCCATTTTCAATGCCTAATTTCGTTCTGGTCTGTGTCTATCCGTTGCGTTGTTTTTATAGTCCGTGGGTGCTGTGGCAGGTAATGTCAATCTATGTGTCCGTGGTAGGTAACGTTAATATGCGTATGTGTGTGCGCGGTATTGATACGTCCGAATTGTTATCTGTCCCAAGGGTTGTTTTTGTAGGTATGTAGACATACTGCTTGTTACCTAAGCGGTAGGTTGGGGTGGGTAGAAATCGGTGATTTTTGCAGTTTGGTTCATATTTCGTTTTTGCTTGTTCATTGTTACGTGTTTGGTTGCTGTACCTGCTGGCTTACGCTGTTTTTTGTAAACTAGTATTAAGGGTTCAAATATTTCGTCAGAGATAGTGTTGGTTTGTTCGTTTATGATCCTGCCGTCAAATGTTTTTAGCTTGTATATCTCCATGTTCTCAAGTATATTGAGCCGCCGGCCTTTTCCTTGTACGTGAAGTATTCAAGCCGTTGTTTTTATGTTAGCTGGGGTGCAGTTGTTCTCGAACATGTGGTTCGCGAAGTTAGATTCTGGTATTATGGTGGGGTTTGTGTTTTTTTGTTGTAGTCCCTGATATGCCCTCGGAATCTTGTGCTTATTTTTCTTCCTGTTTGTCCTATGTAGCTGTATTGACATTCACAAGTAAGCCTATACACTCCGTGTCTGTTGAATGGGTCATCAGAATTAGTGTCGGTTCTTAGTTTTTGTCCTACGTTGTCAGATGTTCTGAATAATGTGTTGATGTTATATCTTTTAAAGAAGGTTGCTTGTGTTTCAGAGAATCAGAGGATATGGGATCAACAATTGGCGAAGGTAGCGCGCTGCGTCAGGTCATCACAAGAGTGACGCCTTATTTCGCGAATTTCGGTAGGGATATGGTGCTTGAGGGTAGCCACGGGTATATTGAGTCCGTAGGAGAACAGGAACAGCTAAGCCATGAGGAAAGGGCAAACAACTTGTCTGAAATGAGGGCGGACATACGTTCGAAGTTGGAAAAAGCAGGAGCAAATGTAGCTGTGCAATATAATCTCAGGAGAAGAGATGTTCAGTATATGCCAGGAGAGTTTGTCTGGAGCTTTGCTCTGTCGGACGCAGCGAACTACTTTGCGGCGAAGTCAGCTCCGAAGTATGTAGGTCCCTTTGTGGCGAAGAAAACAGCATTCCCTTGGACTTGTAGGTTAGCTGATGAATTTGGTAGGGACAAAAGAGTCTGGAATGTCCGATATTTAAGGCCGTACCGAGACGAGAGTGTGTTTGTGTGCTTTTCTCAACTAGCCTTGTTCCCACCCCACCACCAGTAAAAGAGTACAATAGAAATTGACCGCAAAAATACACAGATAGGAGTGTGATCACCTTCCCATGTTTGCGGTGCATCAACGCGCCCGCCAAATGTTGCCAATATGTGAGTGTGGTTGTGTATCATCGGACGGGGCGACCGAGAGTACAGCGGATGGCGGTTCGGCGCGACGGGGTGGTCACCCACACACACGCCTGTTTTGTTTGGTGGTAAGAATATTTGCTGGCGCGCAGCCTTCGGCCTGGTGGGCAGGTGCGCGTCACAGTTATTCTAATTGCGGAAGCGAAAACATCTTCTCTGTGTATCGGAAGCGTTTAGTATAAATATAAAATGAAACCACTAAGGAAGTCTAAGTTCGGGTGGACCCGAATATTATATACCTAGTAGTGATCTATTATGTCATCCCAATATACGCACGTCTATTTTAATACTTTCAGTTCGTATTTGCTTTCAAATAGACAGGCGGACAGACAGATAGACGTATCGAGAGACGGGCATGCCTACATCGACTCAGCTCACCGTTCTGATCATTTCAGTATACGTTTTCATGGGACTATCTCTTTTTCTTCTCATACTTACAAACATTTCAAGTTCATTGAAAGTATGAAAATTAAAAAAGATATACAACTTCGCTTTTGCAGTGGGGTATTAACTACTTGCCCGGATATTTTACTTTTCCTCCTAAACGTTTTGATATACATTAATAAATATACGAGTATACCTTGTGTGCGTAACAAAAATATATATAAAAAAGGGTGTCTTTCATAGGCGCCAAAGAACTCAACCGATCTTTATGTAATTTTCACAATATATATTTGGGTTCACTGGGTACAGGATAGACAATATATAGTTTGGAAAAGTAGGCGGAGCCACGCCCCCAGGCTACATAAAGTTTCAATTCGTCATAACTCCGAACTTTTTTGGTCTAAATTAATGAAATTTGGATATATGTGTCACTTAGTCAATATCTACATAATTTTTCAAAAGTGGGCGGTGCCACGCCCACATATTTTGTGTTTTTTTTGCTCTTGAACTTTCACGATAGGTTCAGAAGTTCGCTGGGCACGACACAGTCTGTATATAGCTTTTGGGAAAGCCCCCAGGTTATATAAAGCTGCAGTTTGGTATAGTTAGGAGTTTATTTGGTTCAAATTAATGACATTTTATATATAGATGTGTTCTATATATCACAACGTCAAAACAACGTCTACCGGGCTTGCTAGTATATTATAAAATGGTGAAAGCAAACCACGAATTTCAGCATTCTTTTGTGAAACTGAGCGACTAGTTTTGCGTTCAAATAGACAGGCAGACAGACGGACGGAGAGATGGGCATGGCTAAATCGACTCCGCTCATCGTACTGATCACTTTAGTGAACTTTGCTCTTCTTCATACATTTAATGTTTATGAAAGGTATGAAAATCAAAAAAGATATATAACTTTGCTATTGCAGTGGGCTATTAACTACGTGCCTGAATATTTTGCTTGTGTGTTTCCCGATTTGGCTAATTTTTGTCAGGAGTATAATACATACTACTGAGAAGCAGCTGACCAATTTTCATTGAAATATCAAAATTGAATTATAAGCGATTGCCTTTGAAAATAGCAGAAATTTTATGCTGAAAAGTGGGCGGCGCCACGCCTACTTCATCAAAATTTACAAAATTTTTTTGCGGCCGAGTTTTTCTTAAAAAGCTTATTACGTGTGCGAAATCTGATTGATATAACTTATTTAGTTGTAGAAATATCGCTTTTTAAATTTTACAAAAAAGTTTTTCAGAACTATGTCCAAAAGCTGGGCGTGCACATTAACCGCTTCCGCCCATTTGTACAGCAAACAGTTACCTTTATATATAGAACATTATCACCAAATTTCGTTTCGACAAATCAATTTTTGGCGGAGTTATGGCATAAACAGTTTTGTGGAATAGTCCACTATTAAAGGGGCGGGCCACGCCCATTTTCGAAAATTTTAAGTTTTTGGCTTTCTTTTTCTACGGAAACTTTAAAAGTGAAATATAAATGATGTAAAGATATTTTACGCAAAGTTATTGCCTATTTAATATATCTACGATCTTCTTCAAAATCTTTCATATAAAAGTGGGCGCGGACCTTAACCGATCCCGCCCATTTTTTCCTGGAACATTCCTTTCATACCTGGAAACCCGCGTGCTACATTTCGTTTCGATATCTTGAACGGTTTTTGATCTATGATTAATATTATTTCTAAATTTCACTTAATCAAAACTAGGCGGTTCCACGCCCATTTTCAAAAAATTTCTTGAAAAATTTATTTTATACCTCAATCTCAATGTATTCACCAAATTTTATCCTTATAGGTGTATTATGTACTGAGTAATCACTTTTTTTGTGTTTTCGAAAATATTCTATGCATAAAAAGTGGGCGTGGCTATAGTCCGATTTCGCCTATCTTAAATAGCGCTCGGAGATGAGTGCCAAGGAACCCGCATACCAAATTTCATTAAGATATCTCAAAATTTACTCAAGTTATCGTGTTCACAGACGGACGTACGGACGGACGGACATGGCTGAATCAATTTCTCTTTTCGTTCTGAACATTTTGATAGATATAAGTCAATATCTATCTCGATCCGTTTATGCCGTTACGTACTCGTGTTAGGCGACTAAAGTTAATATACCTTGTGTGCGTAGCACTACTAGGTATGAAAAGGGTGTCTTTCATAGGCGACAAAGAACTCAACCGATCTTTATGAAATTTTCACAATATATACTTGGGTTCACTGGG
Organism: Merzomyia westermanni; assembly: GCA_949987695.1. Lineage (NCBI taxonomy): Eukaryota > Metazoa > Arthropoda > Insecta > Diptera > Tephritidae > Merzomyia > Merzomyia westermanni. Next base: position 91,424,059 of record OX465288.1, read on the forward strand.
TACAGCATAGACAGTATATAGTTTTGGAAAAGTAGGCGGAGCTACGCCCCAAGGCTATATAAAGTTTCAATTCGTCATAATTCCGAAGTTTTTTGGTCTAAATTAATGAAATTTGGATATATGTGTCACTGAGTCAATATCTACATCATTTTTCAAAAGTGGGCGGTGGCACGCCCACATATTTTGTGTTTTTTTTGCTCTTGAACTTTCACGATAGGTTCAGAAGTTCGCTGGGCACGACACAGTCTGTATATAGCTTTTGGAAAAGCCCCCAGGTTATATAAAGCTGCAGTTTGGTATAGTTAGGAGTTTATTTGGTTCAAGTTAATGACATTTTATATATAGATGTGTTCTATATATAAAAACCTCAAAACAACGTCTACCGGGTTTGCTAGTATATTATAAAATGGCGAAAGCGAACAACGAATTTCAGCATTCTTTTGTAAAACTGAGAGACTAGTTTGCGTTCAAATACACAGGCGGACAGACAGACAGACGGACGGAGATAAGGGCATCGACTCCGCTCATCGTGCTGATCATTTTAGTGAACTTTTCTCTTCTTGTTCTCATATTTACATACATTTAATGTTTATGAAAGGTATACAAATCAAAAAAGATATATAACTTCGCTATTGCAGTGGGCTATTAACTACGTGTCCGAATATTTTGCTTGTGTGTTTCCCGATTTGGTTAATTTTTGGCAGGAGTATAACACATACTACTGAGAAGCAGCTGACCAATTTTTATTGAAATATCAATATTGAATTATAAGCGATTGCCCTTGAAAATAACAGAAATTTTATGCTGAAATGTGGGCGGCGCCACGCCTACTTCTTCAAAACTGACAAAATTTGTTTGCGGCCGAGCTTTTTTTAAAAGTCTTATTATGTGTGCAAAATCTGATTGATATAACTTGCTTAGTTGTAGAAATATCGCTTTTTAAATTTTACAAAAAAAAATGTCAGAACTATGTTAAAAAACTGGGCGTGGACATTAACTGATTTGGCTTTCTTTTCTTACGGAAACTTTAAAAACGAAATATAAATGATGTAAAGATATTTTACGCAAGGTTATTGCCTATTTAATATATCTACGATCCTCTTCAAAATCTTTCATATAAAAGTGGGCGTAGACCTTAACCGATCCCGCCCATTTTTTTCTGGAGCATTCCTTGCATACCTGGACCCCTGAATACTGAATTTCGTTTAGATATCTTGAACGGTTTTTGATTTATGATTAATATTATTTCTAAATTTGACTTATTAAAAAGTGGGCGGTGCCACGCTCATTTTCGAAAATTTCTTCAAAAATTTATTTTATGCCTCAATCTCAATGTAGTCACCAAATTTTATCTTTATAGGTGTATTTTGTACTGAGTAATCACTTTTTTGTGTTTTCGAAAATATTCTAATATTCTAATATAAAAAGTGGGCGTGGCTATAGTCCGATTTCGCCTATCTTAAATAGTGCTCGGAGATGAGTGCCAAGGAACCTGCATACCAAATTTCATTAAGATATCTCAAAATTTACTCAAGTTATCGTGTTCACAGACGGACGGACGGACATGGCTTAATCAATTTCTCTTTTCGTTCTGAACTCTCTCTCTATGGCGCGATATACAACAGGTATATCATCATAAACCTCCTAAGAGATTTTTGCGCCAAGCTTCTCTTCCAATTTGTGGTGTGCCGATTTGAATTTTCCCTACAAATTGGTGGGACCTACAGTTTTTTGCCGACTCCGAACGGCATCTACAAAGGAGACGAATTTTTGCTGAGAAGCCTGTCATGGCAGAAATACACTCGGAGAGTTTGCCAAACCACTGCCGAGGGGCGACCCTGTTTTGAAAAACTTTTTTCAAATCACTTTTGATGTTACCTGCACCAGGGCTCGAACCATGGACCTTCGGTGTGGTAGGCCGGCAACACTACCTTCCCACCACGGCGGCCGCCATCTCGTTCTGAACATTTTGATATGTATAAGTCAATATCTATCTCCATCCGTTTATGCCGTTACGTACTACCGTTATGGGACTAAAGTTAATATACCTTGTTTGCGTAGCACTACTAGGTATAAAAATTAAAGAAAGCTTAAGCCTTGAAGTTTAGCCAGCAGTATTCGATGAGATACCCTGTCAAAAGCTTTGGAAAAATCAGTGTAAACCGCATCAATTTTAAGACCTCTTTAGAAGACATCTAGACAATATTCCGTAAAAACAGCTAAATTAGTCATAGTAGATCTACCCGGTACGAACCCATGCTGATGGGGAGAAAGCAGGTGTTTTACAGCAAACTATATTTTATCCTTGACTATACAATCGAACAGTCATTTTTGTTACCACTTTTAAGGATAGGCGTGATGAATGTTATTTTTCAAGTATCAAGAAAAACCCCGGCAGACAAAGCCTGGTTAAAAATATGCCTTAAAGGAGCAATAATTGACGAGGAATGTTCCAATAGCATGACTGAGAGACCATCAGCATCGGTTAAGGTTGACATCTTCAGCTGATTAACCCCCTTAGCAATATCCTCGTCAGTCAAGCTTAAATTTCCAAAATTGATGGAAGTATCTAAACTAGGCCGAAAATCACCAGAAACAAAATCACCTGAATTGTCTGAAATAAAATTCGAAGCAAAAAAGTCAGCGAGCAGATTAGCCGCCTCGGATGAATAGTTGGCTGAAACTCCTCTTAGCTGCACCGATGCCGGTATATCTGAGCAATTCTTCTTCGATTTAATGTAGCTCCAAAAGTATTTCGGATTCGATTTTATATTATTTTTCTTCTGCAACATTGTTGCGGATAGTATGCGAGCGTGCGTACATGTTGCGTGCCACTTTTAGCCAATGAGGGGGAAGGCATGCGTTACACAATCCTGAGACTTTAAGGTTAGGTTAAGGTGGCGACCTCTCTGCACAGCCGAGAGGCCAACTTATGCCGAAAGACCTATTGTGATAAAACTGAATAAAGGCTAAGTCCCATCCTCCTTTAGACATTCGGTAAGTTGAACCTTCCTGTCGGCTTAATATAGTGCAGAATGTCTCCAATTTCAGTAGACCCTAGCTGCGCCAAACTAATGAATAAGCACTGGTTTATTCACATCAAACGAGTCCCAGCCAGTGCGGAGCGACTGCAAAGGAAGTGTGCAACTCTTTTTATTTTCCTCGTTCCTACAGCTGCCACATAATTCATTCGCTGAGACCACCATGAGTGCACCATGTATTCCTATTAGACAATGCCCCGTGAGTACTCCAATCAAGGGGCCTAAAGAGGGTCGCTTGAGGTTGAGTATGGACTCGGTCCGTTTCCCACAGATGCGGGCTCACGTTTGCCTGGACAGCTCGAATTCGCGTGCGATCCAGTGCTTGGAGTTTTCCATACAGGTTAACCGGATATCGGGTGAGGATAACCTCCAAAGCTTTTGTGGGCGTGGATTTAAGTACCCGCGTTATAAGCACTGCCGCCGACCGCTGTACTCTGCTCATCCTGCCTATGTTATGGCTTCGCTCAAGCGCAGGCCACCACACGGCAATACCATAAAAAAAGATGGGTCTTACTACAGCGGTGTACAGCCAGTGCATAACACAGGGGTGTAAGCGCTATATTTTACCTACGGCTGCTTTGGATGCATATAGGGCAGTGATTTCCTTCTTTGATATGTCCTCAACATGCTAGTTCCAGTTTAGTTTACTATTTAAGATGACGCCGAGGTACTTGGCCTCTTGACAAAATGAGAACCTCACTCCATTTAGAATTGGTGGTATAAGTGCTGGTACATTGTACTTTCTGCTGAAAAGAACCATTGCAGTTTTCGAGAAATTTACCTGTAGGCCACTTTCCAGTGACCAGACCTCCACGAGGTTCAATGCCGCTTGAAGTAGTTCGCCTAAGGTCTGCAGATGCTTAGAAGTCGCAACCGGTATTTTCCAGCTTCAGAAGTAGGGTGTTAACTTTTAGATTCCACAATAGAGGGGATAGGACCCCTTTTTATGGAATACCCATGGATGCGTATCGCACTACTAAGGCCTCTCCCAGATTACCGCGGTATTTCTCTTTGTCAGGAGTTGTCTCACGAGTTCCACTAGCGGGGGTTCCAGTCCCATTCGTAGAAGAGTTTAAGGTTATTCAATATCCAAATCGAAGTTGGCCGAAGTTGATTATAGTTTAATAAAATAATTTACGGTTTTTTTGGGGATTTTGTTTCGTTGCTGTTCAGAAAACTCGGATCAAACTGTGTCTAGGTGCCTTTTTCCTCGCAATATAAGTTATATATAGGAGTCGTAAGAATAGCTGTTCTTGGAAGAGACCCGCGTTACTCGTGACCGACTGGACAACTGCTTTGTGCGTATATATGACAGTTTTCTCATCTCTTCCCCAAGAAGAGCCACCTGGTGATTTGAAGATGTATTAGGGATTTGAGCTTTAGTAACAGTCGTGGTATCCCGCCGCACTTAATATTTTAGGATGTAGGACAGTATCGGCAACGACTTGGATGTATGTTAGTTCTATTACTTGGTCTTTCAGGTGCACAGTAAAAAATGAAGGTTTACTTTTAATACCAGTCACTATTGAAACTAATTCTTTTTGGAATTAAATTTGAGTTCTAATTCTGAATTAGTATTTTAAGACTCTGAAAAACTTTTGAAATTAATGGTTTTAGAATACGACGTTTATCAGCGCTGGTGCCGCGTTCCTAAAATATTAATACCTTTTAGTCTTAATTTCAAGCTAAAATAATGCGAAAGCGCTCTCTCTAATGTTTTAAGTATTTTTGGTTTAAAAACAAAACCGGAAAAGTACTAACATGTGTTCCCATTCCAAAATTTTAATATTTTTAGATTTAGTTTAAAACCAAAAGAAATATTAACGCTTTCTCTCATCTTTTCAGCATGTTTGGTTTTAAAACAAAACCAAAAAGTTTTAAGATATTCTCTCACTCCCAATTATATTGTATGTACTCTAGAAAATAATACCAATGGCTTAAAAGTAAAACCAGAAAAGTATTAAAATGCGCTCTCGCTGTCAAAGTTTAATGCTTTTCAGTTTTACCATCAGTATCAAATCACTTACCATTGGGAAAGCTTCACAATGTTTCTGAAAATAAAATACGACGCGGCAGTGTATTTCTTGATCCTGAAAGCGGGGAGTTCTTAACGAATGAAATAAATATATCAAGTAAGTAGCATATTTAATAATTACTAATATTTTGTATAAATAAATTGTATTTCTTGCTAGTTGTGCAACATTTAAACATTAATAGCGAGTGTGCAATAACATTGAGAGACCGTGATGGAGATGAAATTTTTGTGAGTGATTTCCAAGAAATTCTTTGCCACTATAAGGGCTATAGCTGTTTTTTGTTAGAAATAAACGAAAGCTCTTCCAATAAGGAGTCATCAGTTGTTTCCAGCTTAAACTCCAAGGTCAGTATTAGAATAAAATGAAGGATTTATTTTAGTGATAAAAAATTTATCAGGAGTTGGAGAACTACATCAGAAGTGGAGATTTCTCGTACATTCTTGAGCAATACCAAAAAAATAACACATTAAGCGACAGTTTCCGACGTTCCTTAGTGCAGGAGTGTAGGAACTTTTTACGCCAACATTTTGGAAATCACCCTAGGCGTGAAGAAAAAATTGCATTAGCTGAATACGTCTTTTCCAGCTTATAAGATTTGTAATAGCAAGCTTGGTGGAATTGTAAGTATACAATGAATCTGGTGCAGGAGAAATTGCGTGAAACATTGAAAGCAAGACAAAAATTTATTGCGACGGCATCCAACGTTTTGGAACACTTTCCAATATTTTTATATAATTCGTCACTGGTAATATATAAGCAGTTATACTATAACATGTACCATAACAATTATATGTAATTTGTTCTAGATTGGTTTTGATTTTAGTCTTAGATATGGGGAAGTGATTTCGAATAGTTTTTTAGAAAACTGTGTAAAATATGAAAGATGTGTGGAAAGCATTTTTTTGATGCGAGTGGCGGATTTATTTTGGGAAACTATACTGATTGGACCTCTGAAGTGCTACCTTATTTGATTTTCTTATAGCTGCTCCCATCTACTGCAAGTGGACGTAACCAAAAGAAAACAAACTTTCATAAATCTATAGATAGTTTTATTTCTTTTGAAAACGTAATTACTTAAACAATTTTTGTTCCTGATCAACATAAATAACTACTTTTTTTTTTGCAGGTCAACACCCCAATAACAGACCATACAGTTACATCTAGTCAGCATACTATCGTTGCAGTTGAACTAAATAAAGAAACAATTTGTCAATATTTTATAACCATTGACGGTAAAAAGAGAGATGTTTCCACCCATTTTAAATTTAGACAAGTATTCGATCTATATTTTAAAGCATTTTAAGTATTCGACATACAATTTGATGTTACTTTGGCGAACTTTTTGTTTTGAAGATTAAGATTTAAGTGAACAGTGCTTTTTATCTAAGAAATTTGATAGTGGTAAAATACCTCAGGTATCGATAATAAAAAAGTTCAAATGCAAATATGGATATTTGTATAGGCCAGAATTTATATTATATTTAAGAAAAGAAAACGGACGTTTTATATTTGGAAAAATAAAAAATATTTTTGTTATCTACAATGAAATTTACTTAAGTTTAGAAATGTTTCTCAGTAAGGAGTTTAATAATATCTTAGAGAGTTATAAAATTACTTCAAGATATTGTTCAGAGCTCGTTAATTTTTATAACCTTAAAAATTTGAGACCATTTGAAGTGCATTTTATAAACTCAAAAATATTTTTGTTAGGATAAAATCTATTATATTAAATATACGAGTATAATGTTATATCAAATAAAATGTGAATTTGTATTTAAAGCATTAATAATGTTTTTTATTTTCAGCAATTTAATTTAAGCCTAATTTTAAAAAATATCAAATTTCATTAGGATTTCTTTTGAATTTCTCCTAAATTTTACTTGAAACTGATATTTTTTATATATGGGTTTATAAATTTGGCCAGCACTGTATGTATTGAAGAAAAGCTTACAGGTTCCTTTTAATACTAATTTTGTACTAAATTCAATGCATTTTTTGATTGGTTTCAATACCTGCCTGAAGAAGTATCAACCATCGGTTTACTTTTAATACCAATTGTACTACATCCAATTCAATTTTGGTTTAATTTTAATTCCAGTTATTCTTAAATCCATTTCAATTCTCGGATGTATCCAAAACCATTTTAGCTTTCTTTTAAAACCAATAGGAGCATATAATTAAGTCCGGTGGTTTGTTCTTCAGAGAGAATTTTCGACTGAATTCCTCTCTCTCTTAATTCAACCGAGCATGATTTTAATGTAATACTTTCTGGCATTGTTAAATATAAATATAAAATTGGTATTAACCCTAGAATCGTAAGATAGTTTTACCCTACGTTAATGCTAATATACGTAAATTTTACGTACAACACCGTTTTGGTATGTTGTTTTAAAATTTAAATAAATGTTCAACAAAAACTTGTATATCTTCTGTTTTGATTTTATTTATTGAAAATACAAAGTTTTATGTTTCTTAAAGTGAATTATAAAAAAATGTATGCGAAATTCTGCTTACATTCCTGGCATATTTTTATTTGGTGCTCACCGCACAAGGCCGCTTCATCGCATATCGAGCAATAGGTAGTTGTCATCCGTTTTTTGGAATAGTGACAAAATTTGCAGTATGTCCGTTTGCCTTTTGAGGAAGAAGCTTCGATCACTGTTCCAGTTTCCTTTATATTGAGTATATTACGGATGCTGTTCTTCAGTTCTCTAGGAAGGTTTGGTATATTATCAAGTCTCTCTTGTTGCCACGGTCCTGTTAATTGTTCGTGTAGTTTTAACATATACTTTGTTCTACAAGGTGGCGCAAGAGTAATCCTCCTATCAGAAAATGCTATAAATTTTGCGATTGGCCCCTAAAGTCAGTTCTGTTTTGACATTTGTGTAGTAAACACATGCGAAATACACGTTAATAAACAATGTTACGCTACACTGCTCCAGAACGCGGAATATTGCTGACTATTTATTTGACCAATAATCGGTCGGTGAAAAACGGTTACTGCGCAAAAGTAATCCTCCTATCAGAAAATGCTATACATTTTGCGATTGGCCCCTAAAGTCAGTTCTGTTTTGACATTTGTGTAGTAAACAGATGCGAAATACACGTTAATAAACAATGTTACGCTACACTGCTCCAGAAACCGGAATATTGCTGACTATTTATTTGACCAATAATCGGTCGGGGCCAAACGGTTACTGTGAATGGTGAGCGCTACAGAGCAATGATTAACGAGTTCTTTTTGCCGCAACTTGATGAATTGGGATAGGAAAACATGTGGTTCCAACAAGACGGTGCAACAGCACACACTGCACGTGCCACAACCGATATGCTGAACATCGGAAGCTTACTTTTGCGCCACCTTGTATTTAATGGTTTCAATCACTTTTCCATTACGTTATGAGTGTAGATAACGTAAGAGTTCACTGAGGCTATACTCGTATTTAACATGTTGTAAAATATGCAAAGTGGCCAACGCCTGGTTTCCTGTTGCATGAAATATTTTGGGCCATTTGATCAAAGGTATCTACGGCACCTTTAGTGGAATTGTAGGAGTGTATAATTTCTGGCTTTGATGTAACTTCGTTCAAAGCGCCAGTAATGTGCATTGTGGATATTAACATCACGTTCTTGTTTTGCTTAGGCTTGTAAGACACCATTGTCATTTCCTTATCAAACGCAAACATGGATGATCCATTTGGGCAAGATTTTGTTTCCAATAACTCTGCCGGTATTTCTGCTTTATTTTTGCGTAAGGTTCCACGATAGTCAATTTGTATGGATTAGCCAGTAATTTTTATGCTAAGGGTAATATGGTGTTATGGTAAACCAGTTATCCATTGTAACGTTTCGATGACTTCCATGCAATGGTTTGGTCAAATTTTCAACGAAGTAATTGGCTAATAGAGCATCATTGGTTTCAGTGGATTTACCAAGATAAGGACTTGCATTTATTACATATTTTGTCGCTACATCACATAGCATAACAATCTTTATACCATATTTGTTTGGCTTGTTTGGCATATACATGGGGAATGGGCACCTTCCCCGGAAACCTCAATTGTAACATATGATCCTGGCTTGTAAGACTTTATGCAGTTGTTAATGAGGATGTCCCATACGTTCCCACAACAACCGGTTCTACGTACCGGAATTACTCGGATTTTTACATCCGACCAAGGGCTGTTTTTTCGACTCTACCCTGTCTAACCTGTCATCTTTTCCACTAATATTGTCATCCTCCGAGCAGCTCCTTGCAGCAGGGCTGCTCAAAACTCTCCTGCTCCGGGCTGGGGTCGAATCCAACCCGGGTCCAGGAGAATGGATCTGCTGTGTCTGCTGGAAGAAGATCTACGTTAAGCGTTCACACTCCGTCCAATGCAATTCTTGTAAAAGATGGTTGCACAAAACCAGGTGCTCCGGGCTAAATCCCTCCACACATAGGTCCCCTAGTTTCTACAAAACTTTCGTGGCCCCTTGCTGTTCAGGCCCTAGGACGTCCCGTGGCTAACGACGATCCAGTATCGCACCGTCACAAGCTTCTGAAATAGTCTCTACGACTAATAGCACTAATAACGCCCAGCAAGTAGTGTGCAACACCCGCTGCCGCTCACGCCCACAGGCGCCAACACCTCACACAGCCGCTCACAGCTACTTTCTACGTAGCACCTCTGTTTCAGATGTGAGCAATGCTGAGCGACAGCCTACCCTCCTCCCACTTTCAACTTCCCCTTCTTCTTCCAGCACTAGCACAAATGTAAGTCAAAGCCTTGCCTTGGCCTGTGTCACCTGCTTATATGTTCTCAACTTGGAAACAGGAACCTATGGACTGATACGTATTTGCACGATGTTGTCGAGCTACGCAACCTACAACGTCGACCGATTCGCCACCTTCTGGTGCTTCGGATCCCTCGTCTTCTAGAGTGCGACGCAGTGTGCGACCCAGCCTGCTTCCACCAAGGCATACGCACCAGTCCCTGACTCCCAGCGTGAATATTTCTCCCCCTTCGCACTTTCGCGTCCTACAGGTAAACTGCAACGGCCTAACCGGGAAAGTGAGTGAAATAGTGAGCTTCATGAAGCGACAGAATATCAAGATCGCTGCCATTCAGGAGACGAAGTTAAACGCACGATCAAATCTTCGGACTTGTGACGGCTATAACATCCACCGACGTGACCGAGAGAGGGGTCTTGGGGGGCGGACTCGCCTTCATCACTCACCAATCGTGCAATATCGTCCATTTGAGCCTGACGTCGACCCGAGGGACAACCTCCTGGAACGTCAAGGAATGGTTGTCCGGACAGGCGACGTCGACCTTGAAATCATTAACATTTATATACCTCCTGCCACCTGCTGTCCGAGAGATTACCACCCTGACATCAGTGCGTTACTCAGAGGCGATAATCGTTTAATCCTCGGAGACTTCATCGCACACCACGATCTGTGGCACTCAAGCCTACAGGCCGATGGTAGGGGACAGGAATTGGCTGAACAAATAGACGATTCGACGTTTTGCACAGTGAACGGGGACGCCCCCACGAGAGTTGCGGTAAATTGTTCCAGTTCGCCAGACCTCACAATTGTCAGCGCAGGTCTCACAAACTGCGTTGAATGGCGACCAATGCTTACTCTTGCATCTGACCATTTTCCGATAGTCCTCTCAATCGATAGCCCCAATGACTTCGTTACTTCTGAGAAGCGCACCTTCACTAACTTCAGTAAAGCTGATTGGGTTGGTTTTCTTAATTTCACTGAGAGCACCTTCGCTGCTCTTCCCATCCCATCTGATGTACGAGAAGGGGAAAAAGCGTTTCGCATGGTCATAGCTTCAGCCTCCAATAAATATATTCCGTCAGGTAGAATTAAGGAGATACGTCCGTACTTCCCCGCAGAGGCAGCGGCTCCGGCTAATGAACGTGACCCCGTGCGACGCTTGAACCCTACGGATCCCCAAATTCAAGATCTCAATGCGGAAATCAGACGGCTAGTTGATCAACACAAACGCGCCAAATGGGAGGAGCACCTAAGGTCCTGTAACCTCTCTGCTGGTGTTGGCAAATTATGGTCCACTGTTAAATCCTTGTCCAATCCGACCAAACCGAACGACAAAATATCCATCACCTTTGGTGATAAGGTACAGTCGAAACCAAAGAGATGCGCGAGCGCTTTTTGCCGGCAATTTGTAATGCATCCTCCGGTTGACAAGGAAATCAGGCGCGCCATCAGGGAAGCGCACAACCGCAAAAAGAACCAAGCGCCCATTGCCATCACCACCGCGGAGGTTCGGGAGGCCATACGGGGGTCCACAAACTCCAAATCTATTGGCCCAGACGATATATCCATGCTGATGCTAAAACATCTCGGTGATGAGGGAGTGAGATACCTAACAACCGTCTTCAATCTGTCCATGACCACCTTTGTCATTCCAGAAAAATGGAAACAGGCAAAGGTGGTGCTACTACTAAAGCCCGGCAAGCCGGCCAACGTGGGGGAGTCATATAGACCGATATCACTCCTCTCGCCAGTAGTGAAAACCCTGGAGACGGTCTTGTCCCTTATTATACCGCTAACCTGCGATTAGCCGAACATCATCATGGATTCCGCAAAATGCATAGCACTACCACCGCGCTAAACGCCATCACCACACAGATAGGTGTCGGTCTCAACCAATCTCGCCCAAACGACAGGATTGTGCTAGTTGCGCTTGATCTGTCGAAAGCTTTTGACACTGTTAATCACGCACAACTCATTAACGACCTGGAAGATTCAAACCTTCCCCCCTGTCTAAAGCGTTGGACCACCAACTATCTGAGTGGCCGGCAGTCATCGGTTGAATTTAGAGGCGAAAGATCAAAACCACGTATAATTAAGCAGGGGGTGCCTCAAGGTGGTGTCCTACCCCCGCTTCTGTTTAATTATTACATATCAAGGCTCCCTTCCCCACCAGAAGGCGTCTCGATCGCCTCCTACGCCGATGACTGCAATCCTGGCGACTGGACCCTCCGTTGATGAGCTCTGCTCGAGAATTAATTCCTACCTTCCAACCCTTTCCAGTTTCTTCGCTGCACGGAACCTAACATTGTCACCGACCAAATCCTCGGCCACCTTAATCACGACGTGGACAGCGCAGGCGAACATGGAATTAGACATCTACGTCGACGGCATTAAGCTTCCGACTGTCACACACCCCAAAATCTTAGGGATCACGTTTGATAACATGTTCAAATACGGTGCTCATGTAGCCGCGATTGCCACCAAAGTACAAAGCCGTAACAAAATCCTCAAGTCACTAGCTGGCAGTACTTGGGGGAAAGACAAAGAAACGTTACTGGCAACGTACAAGGCAATCGGCCAGCCAGTTCTGAGCTACGCGACGCCAATATGGTCGCCGGGGTTAGCAGACACACATTGGAGGAGGTTGCAGGCCTGCCAAAACACCGCCCTCAGAACTGCCACGGGGTGCCTCCTTAATGAGGCAAAAATTCTCGATGTTAAAGAGCACTGTGAGATGTTGACCAGACAATTCCTGTTTAACTGCCATAAACCGCAGCACCCGAACAGGAACCTGGTCAACGAAAATCCGCCTCCCAGGAGAATAAGGAGTCACCTCCGTAAGCACTATGACGAGATCCGGCACCACATTTTCTCGCCGTTTGATCCAAAGGTGCACCGGCGGGCCCTCAACGTCATCCACACGGAGTCGGTAAACTCCTTTGTCAAGTCTCATCCAATGAATGCAGTCCTACAGGCACAAGCTTCACCTGTTTCCGACGAGGAAAGCGAACTGCCCAGGGAGACAAGAGTCACGCTGGCTCAACTTCGTTCTGGATACTGTAACAGACTAAACTCTTACCTATCCAGACTGAACCCTAACATGCCAAATGTCTGCCAGGCATGCGGCGTATCTCCCTACGATACTAACCATCTGTTCATCTGCTCAACTGAGCCCACTCTTCTAACACCAATTTCACTCTGGTCCACCCCTGTTGAAGCCGCGAGGTTTCTTGGACTTTCGTTAGAAGAGCCTGATGACAGTGTTGGATGGGGGGTGACATCCTAGGCAGGTTAAGTAGTCGCTACAACAACAACAACATGTCCATATCATGGCTGTTGGAGCAAAAACCGTTTCTTCCTTGCGTTCTTCTCTTGTCAATTGATTATCAAACCTAAGGGCGTTTATCAAAAAGTTAAACCTGTTACGGCTCATGGTTGCTTTGTAAAAATAAGCCAAACGCATCGATGGGTTCGATAGCATCCTTGGCTCCTGGATATGGACCTAGTTTATGTTTTATATTAATAACAGTGTTTAAAAAACATCCGTTTTTAATAATATTTACCTGGTCGAATATAAACAACATTCATAGCTATTGTTTTTCCGCTACTACGATGCACTGTATTGCTACTCCAAACATGACCATTCCTTCCCAAAAGTGGATTAGAACTGGATACATCTTCAATGTCATTTAGTTGTAGCTGCACAGTTGGTGCTGACTTTCGTTTTTTTGCCGGGGGACCTTAATTTTTTTTTCAGATGCCATATTTTGAGCGGACTTCACGGTTTTCATCAGTTCCTCTTCAAAAGTATTTTCCTGGAATTCAGGAGAGTATTCTGGATCCTCCAAACTATCGTCACTGTCAAAATCAACTTCCTCTTCAATGTTGTCCTCAGTAAAGCTTACATCGCTGTCAATACTGTCCAGGAGGGCTTCTATTTCTGCACCCGCAAGGCAACGACTTGAGTTTTCCATTATTTTCTTTTATTTCTCCTGAAAACCGCACGGAACTTAAATTTCATTTACAAATATTTATACGCTAATAACAAGACCACTTAAAACTTACGTACAAAAATTTATACGTTAATGCTAAGACCACGTAAAATTTACGTGCACACTTTTTTTTAAAGAACGATTAAAGCTAAACGCGAAGTAACAACTGATTTATGATTCACTTGTTAATGCAACAATAAAATAAAAGCACTGCCAAGAGGTCGCAGCGATAGCGCCTAACGGTAAAGTGTAAATGACCTTTTTTTGCGACATAACATAAAATTTACGTATATTACGATTCTAGGGTTAAAGTTAAACTAAAATTTTTACTGTGTGCTGACCAAGGCATGGTAATTTGCCTTTTGCAGTGCCCCTGCGGATACTTCCTTGATCTTTTATAATAACAACCACTCGACTTTGGTACCCATCCAATAAACTCAATGGATTTTGCCCCGCTAGATCGGTGAGTTCGAATTCTCTTGCGAATTATTTATCTCTATCAGTTTGCCAAATTTCTCTTGAACTTCTCTAGCTTCGTCGAGAAAATAGCCAATCCCGAAGGCGAAAGTACGTAGTTCTAAGCGAAAAGATTGCAATTATGCAAGTATGCTAAAAATATTCACCAAATATGCTAAAAATATGCAAAAAAATATTCCAAATTTTAGGAAAATATTCAAAAAATATGAAAATATACAAAAAATGTGCAAATATGTAAAACATACTAGCGATATATTTAATCCCTGCTTTACACAACCAGCATAAAACTTGGTCCGGGGTTTCTATGATGTCAAATAAAAATATGCACTTGCATACAGCTCCGAGCTCTGCTAATATCACTGTAGTCACGCTCTCATACAATCGATAGTTTCGATAAATGGGTTTTGGGCTATAAACGGAACGTAAAGTTCTGCATGTTGGGTACTTATTAGGTATGTAATGTGTGTAGTGAACATCAGCTAGATCGGACCAACAAATGATTGTTCCGATAAATGTGGCTTGGGCTATATATCTTTAAACTATCAGTTTTGCAGAGTTTTTACTAATTGTAAGTAAGGATAGGGCACTTAAAACCGTGATGCGTATTCATGAAAGGTATAAAGTCTTCGGCACAGTCGAAGACAGCCCTTTCCTTACTTGTTTTTTTTCATACCGTAATCTCCTTGGCAACATTTTTCACCATCAAATGATGCCATATTACGGTAGATATGAAATCCTTACATTTCACGTATTAAAAAAATACATAAAATTGTAGCAATATGATGTAAGTAACCCACGTTCTATTTTATCAAAAAAATGATTTAAAATGATGCTAGTACTCGTTACAACATTTTTCACGCGTGAGCACAGTAACAGGCTATACAAATAAAAACGGGATTTCGTTTCATGGACAATAAAAACTGACATAATTATTAAGAAAAATCTATCGTTGACGCTACTAAAAATTTACACCGTGGACTTAAGCGATTTTGATATTTATTGACTCAAATATAAATATGTAAGTATAAAAAAGAAGTATGAACGTATAATAAGTTATAGTGGGAATTACTTCAATAGAGCTCCAAACCCTAGAAAGGGCGAAGTATTATGATTTAAAAATGGTTTCATTTGACTTTAAAAGTTTAATTTCATTTGAAAAAAGTTTCACTTCATTTGAAAAAGATTTCAATTAATTTGAAAAAGGTTTCACTTCATTTAAAAAAGGTTTCATTCGACCTAAAAATGCTATAATAAGAAACCTGGTTGAAGTTCCGGATTCGCTTCGATAGCTAATTGATTCTTTATTGAAAATTATTCAGTTATTTATACCAAATATTCTTATAAGTTCATGAAACGAGCTCAAGGCCAAGAATAATAATTCTTCAAATTTAAATTTTTATGAAAATTATTATTGTTTTTATTTTTATTAATAATAATTTTTTAATTAATTATTAAAATTTGTTTTTAATTGAATAGAGACAACCGCCATAGCTTTTCTTATAGATCCATTTCGGAAGCTGCTAGGCTTCTTTGTCAGAGAATTTTTGGCATGCATTGATAACCATTAAGCTAACGATACGCTGGTTTTGATGTCATTTAAGTTCTATTCTTCTTTACCATATGCATGAACCACTTCCGCCATTTGACAGTTCGTAGCTCGTTTCATGAATACTTGAAAATATATAGGCCGTAAATCACCAAAAATTGTTGGTATGAAAAAGGGTAATTGTTTCCTTCAGGAGACAACTGCTAAAACAAGTCCAATATCGGGAAGGGTATCAAACAACGCGTTTTGACTTCGGTATCAACAATCCGAAAGCGGATTTTCAATTTTTTGTTTCATGGAAAAGTTATCCGCGAAAAACCCAAAAATTACCCAGGTCCGATCCCAAATAGGGGGCGTGATTCAAGGTATTTATGTGCAGAACACTTTTCCTCGTAGGCGGCCTTCGGCCACGCTTCAAAAAAATAACCCTTATCCCTGCCAACACCGGCTACGCGGTCCACAGTATTCCTGCGCAAAACACTTTTTTTGCAGTTTTCGGTACACCCTAATCTGTGATTACAACAACCACATGAAAATGACAGAAAATTTTCAACTTTGATTGCAAATATCTCTTCACTGAAACAAAAACTCGAAAATCCGCTTCCTTTTCATACCTTTCCCGATAATTTCGGACGTGTTTTAGCAGTTGTCTCCTAAAGGAAACAATTTCCTAAAAAAGCACTAACAAAACCGTTACCGCGTGCTTTCGGCAGTTCTGCCGATGATGATAAAACAGATCTGTCAAAGAATCCATCATGATCACACTACTAACTGCCAGATGGCGGGGGTGGTTCATACATATGGTAAAAGCAGAATAGAATTAGAAGTTTGGATGACATCAAAACCAGCGTATTGTTAACTTAATGGTTAGCAAGCCTAGCAGCTTCCGAAATGGATCTATGTATAAGAAAAGCTATGGTGGTTGTCTCTAAAAAATCTTCCTACTCTATTCAATTAAAAACAAATTTTAAAAATTAATTACAAAATTATCATTAAAATAAAATAAGAACAATAATAATTTTCATAAAAATTAAAATGTGAAAAATTATTATTCTTGGCCTTGAGCTGGTTTCATGAACACTTGAAAATGTGCAGGCCGTAAATCAACAAAAACTGTTGGTATAAAAAAAGCAAATATCCTTATGTATTTCTTATTTACTAAACTACATATTTAATCTAATTCTTACATACCAAACATACGTACATATGCATTCATTATGCAAGTTAACGGCAGCCTCCACACACCAGCCTTACGGTAATTGTAAACAATTATTGAAATTTTTCCAATATCCATAGTGGCCTGCTACTGCAAGCTTTAAGTAAACAATCCAAGTCACTTCTGTTACACATCGAAGTATTAAATAAACCCAAGCTCAATTCGCAGTCTAAAAATGATCGTTTGTTATTTCAGTTAAAATAACAAACTTATTCTTTGTTTTTGCAGTTGGCTCCTTTTGCATCTTTAAAGATACAACGCAATGCAATGATCCGTTTAATTGATGGATATTGATATCTTCATTTCAAGGCTAAGCCTATTTCATCGAATGATGAAATTAATTTTAAGTAAACATTTACAGAATGTATAAATAGACGTAAATTAGAATAAGCAGTTCAGTTTTCTGAGTACCGCTTGAAGCACGCGTTTGAAAAAAGTTACGGATTAATAAAACGACTTTTATTAAATAACTATTATATTAAAAGCTAAGTGTTTTAATTTGTGTATGAAAACTCGTTCGCTAACGCGAACTAAAATAAAGTTTTTTAAAACCGTTTAGGATAAACTTTAAACCTTAATTGGCGCCCAACGTGGGGCACACGCGGTACGATTTTAAGGGGAAAAGTACAAGTACCCTAGTACGCGAGTGTTCCTAAAGGAACCTGAAAGGAGAAAACGCCAAGTATCCTGGTTACCTATGCGAGATTGTCAAACAAAAAAAAGGGGATCAAATAAGGAAAAAATAAAAAAGTATCCTTGATCCCATGTGAAAAATTGTGTTTTGTTTCACATGCAAAAGGGATCAAATAAGGATAAAATAAAAAGTATTCTTGATCCTATGTGGACATTTTTTTTTTGTTTGACAAACTTTAAAAAATAAAAAGAACTTTTCACCACACCACAAAATTTAAAAATCCATAAAAAATTCAAGTATTGAATGAAGAAATTTATGAATAACTAAAAACTTTAAAAAATAAAAAAGAAAAACTTCACCACAAAAAGTACAAATGTAAAAAGAAAAATTTTGCAAAAACTAAAAACTTTAAAAAGAACTTTAAAAAAAAAAGAGAAGAAAAAATAAATCATCTTTAAGCTGCTGTCGTTGCAAATCAAAAATCAAACAAAAAATCAACTTTACCCAGCAACCCAATTGGTGGCCATCGTGATAAAAATTGGAAATCAGTTCTAGAATAAACCACGGAACACTGGCGCCCTTACTTACCTTGGTTGGTTGACTGGTTAGTGCGGAATATGGTATGATTAAACATTAAAATAAGTAATAGTTAAGTTGTGCAATTGAAATTTATTGTTGTGTCCAGCAATTTTAGATTTTGTTTTAAAGGAAGAATACTACAAATGGGTAATATCCCAAATAAGCCAAAATATATAAGGCACAATTATTGCGATTATTGCGGAGGGGATCATGATATTTTGAAGTGTTCCTTATTAAAAAAAGAAAAAGATCAGATAAGAAATTAAATCTGAAATTGAATTTTGAATCCTTAAAGGGATTGTATAATTAAAAAATTACTGATTTATTTTGTTGTGTTGATCTTCCGACAGGGTAGTAAGCTGATTTTTGTTGGAACGATTTTCCGTCATCCCTTGTCAAGTTTGGTTTTGTGACAAACCGGTTTCGGCGTTCTGCCATTTTCAATGCCTAGTTTCGTTCTGGTCTGTGTCTATCCGCTGCGTTGTTTTTTTATAGTCCGTGGGTGCTGTGGCAGGTAATGTCAATCTATGTGTTCGTGGTAGGTAACGTTAATATGCGTGTGTGTGTGCGCGGTATTGATACGTCCGAATTGTTATCTGTCCCAAGGGTTGTTTTTGTAGGTATGTAGACATACCGCTTGTTAGCTAAGCGGTAGGTTGAGGTAGATAGAAATCGGTGATTTTTGCAGTTTGGTTCATATTTCGTTTTTGCTTGTTCATTGTTACGTGTTTGGTTGCTGTACCTGCTGGCTTGTGCTGTTTTTTGTAAACTAATTTTAAAGGTTCAAATATTTCGTCAGAGATAGTGTTGGTTTGTTCGTTTATGATCCTGCCGTCAAATGTTTTTAACTTGTATATCTCCATGTTCTCAAGTACATTAAGCCGCCGGCCTTTTCCTTGTACGTGAAGTATTCGAGCCGTTGTTTTTATGTTAGCTGGGGTGCAGTTTTTCTCGAACATGTGGTTCGCGAAATTAGATTCTGGTATTATGGTGGGTTTTCGTGTTTTTTTGTTGTAGTCCCTGATATGCTCTCGGAATCGTGTGCTTATTTTTCTTCCTGTTTGTCCTATGTAGCTGTATTGACATTCACAAGTAAGCCTATACACTCCGTGTCTGTTGAATGGGTCATCAGAATTAGTGTCGGTTCTTAGTTTTTGTCCGACGTTGTTAGCTGTTCTGAATGCTGTGTTGATGTTATATCTTTTAAAGAAGTTTGCTAATTTGTACGTCGTTTTTCCAGTGTATGTCATTGCCGTCCAAACCATTGGATTTTCCTCTACGTTTACTGTTTTTTGTGTTCCATGGCTACTTCTGAGTTTATCCACAAGTGCTTTCTTGTATCCATTATTTGCCGCTATGTTATATATTGTATTAAGCTCTCTCCAGTATGCTTCCTGTGTGAGCGGCGTTCTCTGAAGCCTATCCACTAAGTGCCTCAATGCTGCATTTTTGTGCTGTTGCGGATGGTTTGATGTAGAGTGTATTATGGTGTCCGTGG
Organism: Merzomyia westermanni; assembly: GCA_949987695.1. Classification (NCBI taxonomy): domain Eukaryota; kingdom Metazoa; phylum Arthropoda; class Insecta; order Diptera; family Tephritidae; genus Merzomyia; species Merzomyia westermanni. The sequence goes on from OX465288.1 coordinate 91,443,852, forward strand.
CAGTCGGTTTTCTATAAATGCCGTAGTTGAACCTATTTGTTATTTTGTCAATCCCTATAGTTAGGTCCAGGTAGTTCATTATTCCATCTTTTTCCACTTCCATTGTGAACTCTATGTTGCTATGTTGCCTGTTGAGGAACTCTAGTATTTGCTCTTCGTTATCGTCATTTAGGATGCAGATGATGTCATCCACGTATCTAGCGTAGAATGCCACGCCTAACTTGGTTTTTAACTCCTGTATATATTTTCCTTCCAAGTTTTGCATGAATGTTTCCATGAGAATGGCCGATGTTGGGCTACCCATTCCTAGTCCGTTTGTCTGTCTATATATTTTGTTGTTGAACCGGAAATAGTTTTGCCGCAGCGTTGTTCTTAGCGCGTTGGTAATTTGCGCAGTTTTTACCTTATCTTCAGTTTTGTCCAGTAGTGTTTTGTTGACTATATCCATTGTATCTGTTAGTGGTATTGACGGATATAACTCCTTTATGTCAAAGGATACGAGTTTACTGCTCCTTGTGAGTTTAACGGTCTCAAGTCTTTGTAGTAGTTCTATCGTATTGCTTATTGTGTATTCGTGCCCTAGTTTCAGAGTGTCCTTTAAAATCGTTTTTAGATGTTACGACAGTTTATAACCCGGCTCGGACTTAAAATTAATTATATGTCTCATCGGCGTATCCTGCTTGTGGATTTTAGGTAACGCAATGAGTGGAGGAGCAGATGGATTCATTTGTGTTAGGGTATATGCCATCCTCTCGTCTATTATTTTGGTAGCATTTTTTATAACCTCTTTAACTTCGGTCTGGTATTTATCCGTGGGGTTATCCCTAATAATGCGGCATTTCATTTTCTCGATGAGCTTCTCTGTCTTTGCTATATATTCATCCTTACTGATTAGCACCGTTGTGTTTCCTTTGTCTGCCTTCGTTGTGACGATGTTGTTATTTTTTAGCTTTCGTTGTAGCCTTTTCAATATTTTCAGCTCCTTATTTCCTTTTTGTGCTTCCTTGGCTCTTACTTCCTTGCTTATGATTTCTCTGCACATGTGCCTTGCGTGCTCCTGTTCCTCATATGGAAGAAGCGATATTGCAACCTCTGCGTCTACTATCGCTTGCTCAGTTCTTTTTGCTTCATTGCTATCCGCAATGTTGTGCTTCAGGCCCTTCCCCAGAAGTTGCGCTTCTTCGTTGCTAATGGCCACTGTTGTTAGGTTTACGAACCTTTTGTTAAATTCGTGTGTTTGTTGACTGTTACTGTGATCGCGTCGGCCCGTTAACTGGTCCAATTTTCGGTTCAGTTTTTCATATTTGCGTTGCAGTTCGCGTTTGATTCCCGTCTCCATGTAGTCGAAGCAGTCCATCAATGCAGTCGTGGGCAAGAATCCGGACAATTGCAGATGTATCCTCAGTAGTTCGGTGTTTATCTTGTCTTTCTTAGCGTATAGGCTTTGTAATTCGAACTTTAAAAAGTCCTTTTCCGCCTTCCTGATCGTTCTCCTACTTGCTTGGGTGTTGGTTTTTATTTTTATTCGCGCAAATTTCGGTGTAACATTCAATTCTAAACATTGCTTGTTGAACCAAATATTTGCCTTAGTCGTATGCATTTTTCGCAGTTTCCGTTCGTATTTCGTTAGTAGTCCATCCGTGCTTAAATTAAAAGCCTGACAAGCGGTAAGTGATTTATTTTGTTGTGTTGATCTTCCGACAGGGTAGTAAGCTGATTTTTGTTGGAACGATTTTCCGTCATCCCTTGTCAAGTTTGGTTTTGTGACAAACCGGTTTCGGCGTTCTGCCATTTTCAATGCCTAGTTTCGTTCTGGTCTGTGTCTATCCGCTGCGTTGTTTTTTTATAGTCCGTGGGTGCTGTGGCAGGTAATGTCAATCTATGTGTTCGTGGTAGGTAACGTTAATATGCGTGTGTGTGTGCGCGGTATTGATACGTCCGAATTGTTATCTGTCCCAAGGGTTGTTTTTGTAGGTATGTAGACATACCGCTTGTTAGCTAAGCGGTAGGTTGAGGTAGATAGAAATCGGTGATTTTTGCAGTTTGGTTCATATTTCGTTTTTGCTTGTTCATTGTTACGTGTTTGGTTGCTGTACCTGCTGGCTTGTGCTGTTTTTTGTAAACTAATTTTAAAGGTTCAAATATTTCGTCAGAGATAGTGTTGGTTTGTTCGTTTATGATCCTGCCGTCAAATGTTTTTAACTTGTATATCTCCATGTTCTCAAGTACATTAAGCCGCCGGCCTTTTCCTTGTACGTGAAGTATTCGAGCCGTTGTTTTTATGTTAGCTGGGGTGCAGTTGTTCTCGAACATGTGGTTCGCGAAATTAGATTCTGGTATTATGGTGGGTTTTCGTGTTTTTTTGTTGTAGTCCCTGATATGCTCTCGGAATCGTGTGCTTATTTTTCTTCCTGTTTGTCCTATGTAGCTGTATTGACATTCACAAGTAAGCCTATACACTCCGTGTCTGTTGAATGGGTCATCAGAATTAGTGTCGGTTCTTAGTTTTTGTCCGACGTTGTTAGCTGTTCTGAATGCTGTGTTGATGTTATATCTTTTAAAGAAGTTTGCTAATTTGTACGTCGTTTTTCCAGTGTATGTCATTGCCGTCCAAACCATTGGATTTTCCTCTACGTTTACTGTTTTTTGTGTTCCATGGCTACTTCTGAGTTTATCCACAAGTGCTTTCTTGTATCCATTATTTGCCGCTATGTTATATATTGTATTAAGCTCTCTCCAGTATGCTTCCTGTGTGAGCGGCGTTCTCTGAAGCCTATCCACTAAGTGCCTCAATGCTGCATTTTTGTGCTGTTGCGGATGGTTTGATGTAGAGTGTATTATGGTGTCCGTGGCAGTCGGTTTTCTATAAATGCCGTAGTTGAACCTATTTGTTATTTTGTCAATCCCTATAGTTAGGTCCAGGTAGTTCATTATTCCATCTTTTTCCACTTCCATTGTGAACTCTATGTTGCTATGTTGCCTGTTGAGGAACTCTAGTATTTGCTCTTCGTTATCGTCATTTAGGATGCAGATGATGTCATCCACGTATCTAGCGTAGAATGCCACGCCTAACTTGGTTTTTAACTCCTGTATATATTTTCCTTCCAAGTTTTGCATGAATGTTTCCATGAGAATGGCCGATGTTGGGCTACCCATTCCTAGTCCGTTTGTCTGTCTATATATTTTGTTGTTGAACCGGAAATAGTTTTGCCGCAGCGTTGTTCTTAGCGCGTTGGTAATTTGCGCAGTTTTTACCTTATCTTCAGTTTTGTCCAGTAGTGTTTTGTTGACTATATCCATTGTATCTGTTAGTGGTATTGACGGATATAACTCCTTTATGTCAAAGGATACGAGTTTACTGCTCCTTGTGAGTTTAACGGTCTCAAGTCTTTGTAGTAGTTCTATCGTATTGCTTATTGTGTATTCGTGCCCTAGTTTCAGAGTGTCCTTTAAAATCGTTTTTAGATGTTACGACAGTTTATAACCCGGCTCGGACTTAAAATTAATTATATGTCTCATCGGCGTATCCTGCTTGTGGATTTTAGGTAACGCAATGAGTGGAGGAGCAGATGGATTCATTTGTGTTAGGGTATATGCCATCCTCTAGTCTATTATTTTGGTAGCATTTTTTATAACCTCTTTAACTTCGGTCTGGTATTTATCCGTGGGGTTATCCCTAATAATGCGGCATTTCATTTTCTCGATGAGCTTCTCTGTCTTTGCTATATATTCATCCTTACTGATTAGCACCGTTGTGTTTCCTTTGTCTGCCTTCGTTGTGACGATGTTGTTATTTTTTAGCTTTCGTTGTAGCCTTTTCAATATTTTCAGCTCCTTATTTCCTTTTTGTGCTTCCTTGGCTCTTACTTCCTTGCTTATGATTTCTCTGCACATGTGCCTTGCGTGCTCCTGTTCCTCATATGGAAGAAGCGATATTGCAACCTCTGCGTCTACTATCGCTTGCTCAGTTCTTTTTGCTTCATTGCTATCCGCAATGTTGTGCTTCAGGCCCTTCCCCAGAAGTTGCGCTTCTTCGTTGCTAATGGCCACTGTTGTTAGGTTTACGAACCTTTTGTTAAATTCGTGTGTTTGTTGACTGTTACTGTGATCGCGTCGGCCCGTTAACTGGTCCAATTTTCGGTTCAGTTTTTCATATTTGCGTTGCAGTTCGCGTTTGATTCCCGTCTCCATGTAGTCGAAGCAGTCCATCAATGCAGTCGTGGGCAAGAATCCGGACAATTGCAGATGTATCCTCAGTAGTTCGGTGTTTATCTTGTCTTTCTTAGCGTATAGGCTTTGTAATTCGAACTTTAAAAAGTCCTTTTCCGCCTTCCTGATCGTTCTCCTACTTGCTTGGGTGTTGGTTTTTATTTTTATTCGCGCAAATTTCGGTGTAACATTCAATTCTAAACATTGCTTGTTGAACCAAATATTTGCCTTAGTCGTATGCATTTTTCGCAGTTTCCGTTCGTATTTCGTTAGTAGTCCATCCGTGTTTAAATTAAAAGCCTGACAAGCGGTAAGTGATTTATTTTGTTGTGTTGATCTTCCGACAGGGTAGTAAGCTGATTTTTGTTGGAACGATTTTCAGTTCTGCCGATGATGATAAAACAGATCTGTCAAAGAATCCATCATGATCACACTACTAACTGCCAGATGGCGGGGGTGGTTCATACATATGGTAAAAGCAGAATAGAATTAGAAGTTTGGATGACATCAAAACCAGCGTATTGTTAACTTAATGGTTAGCAAGCCTAGCAGCTTCCGAAATGGATCTATGTATAAGAAAAGCTATGGTGGTTGTCTCTAAAAAATCTTCCTACTCTATTCAATTAAAAACAAATTTTAAAAATTAATTACAAAATTATCATTAAAATAAAATAAGAACAATAATAATTTTCATAAAAATTAAAATGTGAAAAATTATTATTCTTGGCCTTGAGCTGGTTTCATGAACACTTGAAAATGTGCAGGCCGTAAATCAACAAAAACTGTTGGTATAAAAAAAGCAAATATCCTTATGTATTTCTTATTTACTAAACTACATATTTAATCTAATTCTTACATACCAAACATACGTACATATGCATTCATTATGCAAGTTAACGGCAGCCTCCACACACCAGCCTTACGGTAATTGTAAACAATTATTGAAATTTTTCCAATATCCATAGTGGCCTGCTACTGCAAGCTTTAAGTAAACAATCCAAGTCACTTCTGTTACACATCGAAGTATTAAATAAACCCAAGCTCAATTCGCAGTCTAAAAATGATCGTTTGTTATTTCAGTTAAAATAACAAACTTATTCTTTGTTTTTGCAGTTGGCTCCTTTTGCATCTTTAAAGATACAACGCAATGCAATGATCCGTTTAATTGATGGATATTGATATCTTCATTTCAAGGCTAAGCCTATTTCATCGAATGATGAAATTAATTTTAAGTAAACATTTACAGAATGTATAAATAGACGTAAATTAGAATAAGCAGTTCAGTTTTCTGAGTACCGCTTGAAGCACGCGTTTGAAAAAAGTTACGGATTAATAAAACGACTTTTATTAAATAACTATTATATTAAAAGCTAAGTGTTTTAATTTGTGTATGAAAACTCGTTCACTAACGCGAACTAAAATAAAGTTTTTTAAAAACGTTTAGGATAAACTTTAAACCTTAATTGGCGCCCAACGTGGGGCACACGCGGTACGATTTTAAGGGGAAAAGTACAAGTACCCTAGTACGCGAGTGTTCCTAAAGGAACCTGAAAGGAGAAAACGCCAAGTATCCTGGTTACCTATGCGAGATTGTCAAACAAAAAAAAGGGGATCAAATAAGGAAAAAATAAAAAAGTATCCTTGATCCCATGTGAAAAATTGTGTTTTGTTTCACATGCAAAAGGGATCAAATAAGGATAAAATAAAAAGTATTCTTGATCCTATGTGGACATTTTGTTTTTGTTTGACAAACTTTAAAAAATAAAAAGAACTTTTCACCACACCACAAAATTTAAAAATCCATAAAAAATTCAAGTACTGAATGAAGAAATTTATGAATAACTAAAAACTTTAAAAAATAAAAAAGAAAAACTTCACCACAAAAAGTACAAATGTAAAAAGAAAAATTTTGCAAAAACTAAAAACTTTAAAAAGAACTTTAAAAAAAAAAGAGAAGAAAAAATAAATCATCTTTAAGCTGCTGCCGTTGCAAATCAAAAATCAAACAAAAAATCAACTTTACCCAGCAACCCAATTGGTGGCCATCGTGATAAAAATTGGAAATCAGTTCTAGAATAAACCACGGAACACTGGCGCCCTTACTTACCTTGGTTGGTTGACTGGTTAGTGCGGAATATGGTATGATTATACATTAAAATAAGTAATAGTTAAGTTGTGCAATTGAAATTTATTGTTGTGTCCAGCAATTTTAGATTTTGTTTTAAAGGAAGAATACTACAAATGGGTAATATCCCAAATAAGCCAAAATATATAAGGCAAAATTATTGCGATTATTGCGGAGGGGATCATGATATTTTGAAGTGTTCCTTATTAAAAAAAGAAAAAGATCAGATAAGAAATTAAATCTGAAATTGAATTTTGAATCCTTAAAGGGATTGTATAATTAAAAAATTACTCATTCTCTACGTTTGTATATTGATTTCAATCTTACTGATGAGGAAATAGAGAATGAAATAAATAAAATTTTAGAAATTACAGATATTCTTCAAGGAAGTAATCCTTTTTCGTCACATAGCAATAATACCCCAGTATTAGACGAAGATCTTGATGAGTTAGATGAAATTTTAGCAGAACTGGAGAAAGAAGAAAATAAGGAAACCTTAATTTGAGTAAAAGAATATATTTAAAAATTAAATAAAAAATGGCTAACGGTGAGGGATTAACGGTAGATTTGATCACAAGATTGATCGCAGATAGCAACATTGAATTGAGACAGGAGATTGACAGACTAAAGTTGCAATTAGAAACTAATACCAATAGTGCTGCAGATTACGTGGCTGAAACTATTGATGACACTGTTACTTGTCAAGAATCTCTTGACGTTATTAAATCTCTACCTGAATTTTCAGGAAAATTCAACGCCTATTTAAGCTGGCGTGAAGATGCTCATAACGCTATGAGCCTATATGTTAGGAAGAGCAGGAAATATTTCGCTGCTTTAACTATTTTACGAAATAAAATAACTCAGGATGCCAATGATATTTTAACAAATCATGGCACAGTTTTAAATTTTGATGCGATAATCGCACGATTAGATTTCGCATATTCGGACAAACGTCCAATCCATATAATTGAACAAGAATTGAGTGTCTTGCGACAGGGCTCAATGTCTGTAGTGGAATACTATAATTTGGTTAAAAAAAAGTTGACCTTTTGACTAATAAAACTATAATGGCACATGGTAATGCAGCAGATACTAAATAAGAAAAATAGGGATCATGCCCTTAGAATTTTTATTACTGGCTTGAATTTGCCATTAAGAGATATTATATTCTCTTTGAGTCCTCAGGACTTACCGGATGCTTTAGCAAAGGCTCAGGAACTTGAGTCAAATAATCAAAGATCACGTTTTGCTCAGAATTTTTCAAATGAAACATTAAAAATGAAACAAACATACCCATGTAACAATTTGCGGTTTCCTCATCGAAATAACTCTCAGGCAAATCAACAAAATGCCTTCCCAACAAATCAGGCGTATAATCAACGAAATAATAAAACAAGTCCAATATCGGGAAGGGTATCAAACAACGCGTTTTGACTTCGGTATCAACAATCCGAAAGCGGATTTTCAATTTTTTGTTTCATGGAAAAGTTATCCGCGAAAAACCCAAAAATTACCCAGGTCCGATCCCAAATAGGGGGCGTGATTCAAGGTATTTATGTGCAGAACACTTTTCCTCGTAGGCGGCCTTCGGCCACGCTTCAAAAAAATAACCCTTATCCCTGCCAACACCGGCTACGCGGTCCACAGTATTCCTGCGCAAAACACTTTTTTTGCAGTTTTCGGTACACCCTAATCTGTGATTACAACAACCACATGAAAATGACAGAAAATTTTCAACTTTGATTGCAAATATCTCTTCACTGAAACAAAAACTCGAAAATCCGCTTCCTTCTCATACCTTTCCCGATAATTTCGGACATGTTTTAGCAGTTGTCTCCTAAAGGAAACAATTTCCTAAAAAAGCACTAACAAAACCGTTACCGCGTGCTTTCGGCAGTTCTGCCGATGATGATAAAACAGATCTGTCAAAGAATCCATCATGATCACACTACTAACTGCCAGATGGCGGGGGTGGTTCATACATATGGTAAAAGCAGAATAGAATTAGAAGTTTGGATGACATCAAAACCAGCGTATTGTTAACTTAATGGTTAGCAAGCCTAGCAGCTTCCGAAATGGATCTATGTATAAGAAAAGCTATGGTGGTTGTCTCTAAAAAATCTTCCTACTCTATTCAATTAAAAACAAATTTTAAAAATTAATTACAAAATTATCATTAAAATAAAATAAGAACAATAATAATTTTCATAAAAATTAAAATGTGAAAAATTATTATTCTTGGCCTTGAGCTGGTTTCATGAACACTTGAAAATGTGCAGGCCGTAAATCAACAAAAACTGTTGGTATAAAAAAAGCAAATATCCTTATGTATTTCTTATTTACTAAACTACATATTTAATCTAATTCTTACATACCAAACATACGTACATATGCATTCATTATGCAAGTTAACGGCAGCCTCCACACACCAGCCTTACGGTAATTGTAAACAATTATTGAAATTTTTCCAATATCCATAGTGGCCTGCTACTGCAAGCTTTAAGTAAACAATCCAAGTCACTTCTGTTACACATCGAAGTATTAAATAAACCCAAGCTCAATTCGCAGTCTAAAAATGATCGTTTGTTATTTCAGTTAAAATAACAAACTTATTCTTTGTTTTTGCAGTTGGCTCCTTTTGCATCTTTAAAGATACAACGCAATGCAATGATCCGTTTAATTGATGGATATTGATATCTTCATTTCAAGGCTAAGCCTATTTCATCGAATGATGAAATTAATTTTAAGTAAACATTTACAGAATGTATAAATAGACGTAAATTAGAATAAGCAGTTCAGTTTTCTGAGTACCGCTTGAAGCACGCGTTTGAAAAAAGTTACGGATTAATAAAACGACTTTTATTAAATAACTATTATATTAAAAGCTAAGTGTTTTAATTTGTGTATGAAAACTCGTTCGCTAACGCGAACTAAAATAAAGTTTTTTAAAAACGTTTAGGATAAACTTTAAACCTTAATTGGCGCCCAACGTGGGGCACACGCGGTACGATTTTAAGGGGAAAAGTACAAGTACCCTAGTACGCGAGTGTTCCTAAAGGAACCTGAAAGGAGAAAACGCCAAGTATCCTGGTTACCTATGCGAGATTGTCAAACAAAAAAAAGGGGATCAAATAAGGAAAAAATAAAAAAGTATCCTTGATCCCATGTGAAAAATTGTGTTTTGTTTCACATGCAAAAGGGATCAAATAAGGATAAAATAAAAAGTATTCTTGATCCTATGTGGATATTTTGTTTTTGTTTGACAAACTTTAAAAAATAAAAAGAACTTTTCACCACACCACAAAATTTAAAAATCCATAAAAAATTCAAGTACTGAATGAAGAAATTTATGAATAACTAAAAACTTTAAAAAATAAAAAATAAAAACTTCACCACAAAAAGTACAAATGTAAAAAGAAAAATTTTGCAAAAACTAAAAACTTTAAAAAGAACTTTAAAAAAAAGAGAAGAAAAAATAAATCATCTTTAAGCTGCTGTCGTTGCAAATCAAAAATCAAACAAAAAATCAACTTTACCCAGCAACCCAATTGGTGGCCATCGTGATAAAAATTGGAAATCAGTTCTAGAATAAACCACGGAACACTGGCGCCCTTACTTACCTTGGTTGGTTGACTGGTTAGTGCGGAATATGGTATGATTAAACATTAAAATAAGTAATAGTTAAGTTGTGCAATTGAAATTTATTGTTGTGTCCAGCAATTTTAGATTTTGTTTTAAAGGAAGAATACTACAAATGGGTAATATCCCAAATAAGCCAAAATATATAAGGCAAAATTATTGCGATTATTGCGGAGGGGATCATGATATTTTGAAGTGTTCCTTATTAAAAAAAGAAAAAGATCAGATAAGAAATTAAATCTGAAATTGAATTTTGAATCCTTAAAGGGATTGTATAATTAAAAAATTACTCATTCTCTACGTTTGTATATTGATTTCAATCTTACTGATGAGGAAATAGAGAATGAAATAAATTAAATTTTAGAAATTACAGATATTCTTCAAGGAAGTAATCCTTTTTCGTCACATAGCAATAATACCCCAGTATTAGACGAAGATCTTGATGAGTTAGATGAAATTTTAGCAGAACTGGAGAAAGAAGAAAATAAGGAAACCTTAATTTGAGTAAAAGAATATATTTAAAAATTAAATAAAAAATGGCTAACGGTGAGGGATTAACGGTAGATTTGATCACAAGATTGATCGCAGATAGCAACATTGAATTGAGACAGGAGATTGACAGACTAAAGTTGCAATTAGAAACTAATACCAATAGTGCTGCAGATTACGTGGCTGAAACTATTGATGACACTGTTACTTGTCAAGAATCTCTTGACGTTATTAAATCTCTACCTGAATTTTCAGGAAAATTCAACGCCTATTTAAGCTGGCGTGAAGAAGCTCATAACGCTATGAGCCTATATGTTAGGAAGAGCAGGAAATATTTCGCTGCTTTAACTATTTTACGAAATAAAATAACTCAGGATGCCAATGATATTTTAACAAATCATGGCACAGTTTTAAATTTTGATGCGATAATCGCACGATTAGATTTCGCATATTCGGACAAACGTCCAATCCATATAATTGAACAAGAATTGAGTGTCTTGCGACAGGGCTCAATGTCTGTAGTGGAATACTATAATTTGGTTAAAAAAAGTTGACCTTTTGACTAATAAAACTATAATGGCACATGGTAATGCAGCAGATATTAAATAAGAAAAATAGGGATCATGCCCTTAGAATTTTTATTACTGGCTTGAATTTGCCATTAAGAGATATTATATTCTCTTTGAGTCCTCAGGACTTACCGGATGCTTTAGCAAAGGCTCAGGAACTTGAGTCAAATAATCAAAGAGCACGTTTTGCTCAGAATTTTTCAAATGAAACATTAAAAATGAAACAAACATACCCATGTAACAATTTGCGGTTTCCTCATCGAAATAACTCTCAGGCAAATCAACAAAATGCCTTCCCAAAAAATCAGGCGTATAATCAACGAAATAATTATGGACGTAGATCCATCTATATCAAGAATGTTTGACAAAAATTATAATGCCAGAGGGCAACGAAGCACAAATTTTTTTAATCAAAATGCGAAACCTACAGTAAATAATGCAAATACTCATGTGAATAGCCCTCAAGCCCAAAGTTCACATGGAATAAAGCGACTCAGAGAAAGCAATAATAGCTTTAGGCCGCAAGATAAAAATCAAAGAATAAATAATTTAAATGAGGATTATTTTTTAGAAGAAGAGGGGACAACCTCCCCTACATCACAGTCTGCGACTACAAATTAAATAAAAAATTTAAAGCTCTTGTCGATACGGGAGCAACTTCTTGCTATATAAAGCAAGGATTGTTAGAAAATAGAAAAGAATTAGCCATTTACAAAAGAGTAAAAACAGTAAATGGTTATTCAATTATTAAATATTATTATATAATAACACTATTTGGAGTAAAGCAGGTTTTTTATGAAATAGATAACTTGGAATCTGATTTGCTCCTAGGATATAATTTTTTGAAGAAAATAGAAGCGCACATTGATTTGCGCAGTGGGAAAATTTTTTTTAAAATAAAAGATGGTGAAAATGTTATTGAAAAAAGTATAAATATAAACTTTCATGATGAAAGTCAGGAAAAATTAAACCCCTTGGGATTAGAAAATCCTAAGGCGCCCGCCGATGAAAATACCGACAAAGTAAAAAATAAAATTTGAGAAAGGTAAAAAAGTGTAGAACAAATGAAAAATTAAACCCCTTGGGACAAAAAGATCCTAAGGCGCCCGCCGATGGTAATACCGGCAACAATGAAAATAAATCTGAAGAGAAGATAAAAAATGTTGTGGAACAGAGAGTTTCTACAAAGCCAGCCGAAGATTTTACCGGCAATATCATATTAAAAAAATATTTTGTTTCTTTGAATGAAAAGAATCTTGAAAATTTAAACAATGAGTTTACTGGGAATATAATTGAAAATTATTCAATGATGAACGAAAATGGTTCAGAAGTTAGTGAAGGTAGTGATAGGATGTGTGACAATGAGGAATTGTCAAATTATAAAAAATATGTGAAGAACAAGATAAATGAAAATAGTGAGGATGGAAATTCGGAAAAAACTTCTGAAAATTGCGGTAATAGAAATCAAGTTCCTAATCTTGAACTTTTGAATTTTAAAGAATATATAAAAGAAAAAATTAGCAAAATACATTCAAATATAAATACCAGCTTTCCGTTTATGACTAACGTAAAAGCAAAAATAAGGACAAAAAATGTTGAGCCTATCTGGAGTAGGCAATACCCATATCCTTTATCAGTAAATTCTTTTGTAAATAAAGAAATCACCAAAATGTTAAATGAAAACAGAATTAGACCCAGTAAAAGTGCTTATAATTCACCAATTTGGGTAGTACCCAAAACAGGAACAAATGAAGATGGCTCGCAAAAACTTAGAATGGTCATCGATTATAAAAAATTAAATGAACATACAATTTCTGATAGATAACCGATTCCAGATACAAATATAATTTTGTCTAATTTAGGCAAGTCAAAATATTTTTCAAGCATTGACTTGGAATCAGGCTTTCATCAAATTTTAATGTCAAAAAATTACATAGAAAAAACGGCTTTTTCCGTTAATAACGGTAAGTATGAATTTTTACGAATGCCGTTCGGTTTGAAAAATGCGCCCAGAATTTTTCAAAGGGCAATGGATGATACATTACGAGAACACATAGGAAAAATTTGACATGTTTATATGGACGATATAATTATTTATTCAAAAATTGTACCCAGCATTTGAAGGATTTAGAAACAATTACAGAAATACTAAAAAAAGCCAATATGAAGATTTCACTTGAAAAATCAAAGTTTTTTCAAGAAAAAATAGAGTTTTTAGGATATATAGTAGCCCAAAATGTTATTAAAACAGATCCTAATAAAATAAAGTTAATTTTAAATTACCCCATACCTGAAAATCTACGAAAATTAAGAGGATTTCTGGGAATTGCGGGTTGTTATCGAAAATTTGTTACAAATTATGCTACAATAGCGAAACTTCTAAATAAATATCTTTCAGGAGAGAATGGAAGAGTTTCCAAGAATATGTCAAAAAAATTTTAAATTGAAATAGATCAAGATGGTATTTTAGCATTCAATAAATTAAAGAAACATTTAGCGTCAGAAATGGAATTGGCGCAACCAAATTATTCAAAAACATTTGTATTAACTACCGACGCATCAAACGTAGCGATTGGTGCTGGGCTTTCACAGGAGGGTAAACCAATTACCTTCATTTCAAAGACTCTTAATAAAACAGAAATAAATTATGCAACTAATGAAAAGGAATTATATGCCATTGTTTGGGCATTAAAAAATCTTAGAAATTATTTATATGGTGTTACCAATCTAGAAATTCATACGGATCACCAACCTCTGACATTTGCTTTGTCACCTCGTAACCCTAATCCAAAAATGAAAAGATGGCATGCTTTTATAGAAGAGTTTGCTCCAAAATTTGTGTATCAACATGGTAAAACCAATGTTGTGGCAGACGCGTTGTCACGTCTTCAGTTAAATAATATGACCGATGATCCAGAAGATTCAGAAAGTAATGAATCAAACCATTCCGCACAAAGTAGTGAAAGTATTCGAATACAGGAAACGAAAAAACCTGTAAATCAATTTAAACAACAATTAATTTTATGTAAAAATAGATTCACAATCCATGAATTAATTAAAAATTTCGGGAAGAAAAGACATTTAATAGAATATGACACTTTGGAATATTTGTTCACCATCTTGAAGGAATTTATTCAACCAAAATTGGTGACTGCAGCTCATTGCACTATTAGGATTTATATGAAATCCAAGAACTTCGTTTCAGGAAGTTTTCAAAATAAATTTGTTTACACAAGTCTTTTTCCGATGGACATAACTAATAGAGAGGATCAGTCCGGAATAATTGAACAAACCCATAACAGAGCTCATCGTAGCTTTAATGAAAACATTAAACAAATAGAAAAAATGTATTATTGGCCAGAAATGAGGAAAAAAATTAAAGAATATATTCGTAATTGCATAATATGCAACAAAAATAAATATGATCGACATCCTAAAAAAATCCCAATAGGAAAATCTCCAACCCCAGAGAAGGGGAACAGCTTAATTTAGACATTTTCTACGCACAAAAATTAAAACTTATCACATGTGTAGACGCATATTCAAAATTTTTAATAATAAAACATATAGTAGATAAATCCAATATTGAAGAAAAAGTTTTAGAATTGCTTCAGACTTTCACGGATGTAAAGCAGATTACTTTAGACAATGAACCAAGTTTCACAGCTCCAATATTTAAATCCTTTATGCAAAGATTAAATATCGAAATATATTTTTGCGCGAGACACAGTATAACAAATGGGCAAATAGAAAGAGTCCTTTCAACAATAATTGAAATAGCTAGATGTATAAAGGAAGAATACAATATAGTAAGTGATTTAGAAACAACACTTAGAGCAGCCCAACAATATAATACAACAATTCATTCAGTTACAAATCTCAAACCAAATGAAGTCCTATATAACAAGGTAAAACACGAGAATTTACCAATAATATTAAAACAAGCACAGGAAAAAATGCTTATAACCCATAATAAAAATAGAATAGAAAAACAATATTATCCCGGCCAAATTATTTATGAAAAGGTCATAGGAGAAAGGAATAAACTTAGACCTAGGTATAAAAAACAACAGGTTAAGGAAAATTTAGAGAATAAAATAATAATTAATAATAGAGAAAGAATTATACATAAGGATAACATTAAATCTTAATTTTTCACAGATTCCCAAAATGATACTATTTATAATTGCATCCTTGTTCGGCTCAATAATTGCTGACATTGTGGATTAGACCAGACAAAATTATGTATTAATTGAAAATGGATATGTCTCTATATACGATGAATATGGAGATGTTTTTCATATCACAAATTTAACGTATTTGGAAAATTTAGTAAACGAAGAAAAGCAAAATTTTTATAAAACATCATTTTCATATATCACAGATAAATACGACGCATTAAAAATAAATAGTTTGGATGATGAGTCTGATATTCTGGTAATTGACGCTCTATTAGGACAATTAAAGCAAAATTCTTTCAGACAGAAAAGAGGAATAAATGAGTTAGGAACACTTTGGAAATGGATAGCAGGAACCCCTGATCATGATGATTTTGTAAAAATTAATGACAAGCTAGATGAGTTAGTTGAAAATAATAATAAACAGTTCACCACGAATTCAGAAATTTTTAAAGTAATTAGGGAATTAACAGATACAGTAAATAACATTAAAGGGGATACATTTGCTAAAACATTGAAAAGAAATAGGAATCAATATATGAAACATGAACTTCAAAATTTAATAAATACAATTACTCTTGGAAAAGTGGGAACCTTAAATCCAGTAATTTTGCATTTAGATGAAATAAAAAATATTACAGACCATTAACATGGTTTAATGTCAATTACAGATTTAATGGACATATCAGAACTTAAAATTGCTCAAACAAATAATTTAATTGTTATATATATTAAATATCCAAAAAATAAAATTAACTTGTAAATATTATGAAACTAGAGCTATAGCACAGGTAGATGGTAAATTGATTATTGAAAAAATATAAAAGTTGTAATAATGAATTTCTTAATGTCCAAAATTGTAAAACAGAGATAGCAAACACTTATTGCAGATTAAATAAGGAAAAAACATGTTTGTCAGAATTTTGAATAAAAAACAAGCAAAATGAAAAATATTGAAGAAAGAAATAATTAAACAGGGAGTTGTATTAATTTCAGGCAAAAATATTGTGGAAAATCAAAATTTAACAGGAACATATTAAGTAACATTTGAAAATCAAACAATAATAAATAATATAACTTATGTAAATATTGAAACCAAAATCTGGAATTATTTAACACATAACTATGTAAATAACTTTGAAATTTTGGAATGTATCGAATCAAACAATGAACGTTTAAAGTTAGAAAATATAAATCTCTTAAGTAAAAGAAATGGAGATATCAAAAGACATACTTTCCTTTTTTATATTACGGTAATTGTAAACAATTATTGAGATTTTTCCAATATCCATAGTGGCCTGCTACTGCAAGCTTTAAGTAAACAATCCAAGCCACTTCTGTTACACATCGAAGTATTAAATAAACCCAAGCTCAATTCGCAGTCTAAAAAGGATCATTTGTTATTTCAGCTAAAATAACAAACTCATTCTATGTTTTTGCAGTTGGCAATGAAATGATCCGTTCAATTGATGGATATTGATATCTTCATTTCAAAGCTAAGCCTATTTCATCGAATGATGAAATTAATTTTAAGTAAACATTTAAAGAATGTATAAATAGACGTAAATTAGAATAAGCAGTTCAGTTTTCTGAGTACCGCTTGAAGCACGCGTTTGAAAATCGTTACGGATTAATAAAACGACTTTTATTAAATAACTATTACATTAAGAGCTAAGTGTTTTAATTTGTGTATGAAAACTCGTTCGCTAACGCGAACTAAAATAAAGTTTTTTAAAAACGTTTAGGATAAACTCTAAACCTTAATTTGCACATATATTCATACATACGAGTATATTTGTACGGCTTAGCATAACAGAGAATGCAGTATGCGATTTGTATACATTAGTAGAAACAAATAAAAATATTCGTGAAAAAAAAAAATCGAATAGTATTTATTAGAATAATTTATCCGTTTATTGGCATAGTTGTATTGAAATGCAAGAGAAAATTCGCTGTCTTCATCGCTTGTACCTATGAGCATGCATTCACGTTTTGTATGTATGTATGTATATATGTTTACGTGTACAAATGTGTGCATAAGCTGTAGTGATATTTGTTTAACTAGTCGAATACATATTATAATACTATTCGAATAAAAGTATAAATTATTCGAATAAATATTATTCGAATTTTTTATAGCCTTCGAATAAATGCATTGTTTTATTCGAATAATTTTTATTCGAATAGTCCCATGCCTAGTTTACATTAGTGACCAAATAAGTTCAATGCATTTATGACGCATATACTAATATAATTATGTGGATGTGTTACCGAACGAGTTGGACGTACATTCGGCGCATATTGTACTTCTGATTTTAGATTATACTAGCCTTCTCGAACTGCTTCGCAAGTCATTCCGCAGTACAAAAGAAATCGTAAAATTTGTGTTTTTGTTAAAATTTGGTAGCCTGTGTTCGTGAAAAATCAAAACAAATAACTTACAAAGCAAGAAAGTTAATTAAGATTAAATATTTTTAAAGATTTATTCATGTAATCTATACATATTACAGAACAAAGTCTAAACTTCTGCTAGTAAGTGTTCTCGTGTGATAAAGAAATGATTGGAATTCAACTTTTTTAGGAATAATCTTTACATTTGGCTACGTTATTATAGGTACTCAAATTAAAAATTAGCTTATTTATTTCTTAAGTAATTAAGGATGCTACAATCTAATAACAATTCAGTACTATAGCGGGAATACATATATATATGTGACTGTATGAGCAATAAATAATAATTCAGTTTGTTGTGTTTGTGTCTGAAAAAAGTAAAGTGATATGTTAAATGTCTAGTTTGGGTGCGTTGCACCTATTTTTGACTAAATCTAAAAAAAAAAACAAGTAAGGAAGTCTAAGTTCGGGTGGAACCGTAGGCGGAGCCACGTCCCCAGGCTATATAAAGTTTCAATTCGTCATAACTCCGAACTTTTTTGGTCTAAATTAATGAAATTTGGATATATGTGTCACTTAGTCACTTTTAGATGTGTTCTATCTATCAAAACCTCAAAACAACGTCTACCGGGTTTGCTAGTATATTATAAAATGGCGAAAGCAAACAACGAATTTCAGCATTCTTTTGTAAAACTGAGAGACTAGTTTGCGTTCGAATAGACAGTCGGAGATACAGACAGACGAACGGAGAGACGGGCACAGCCAAATCGACTCCGCTCATCGCGCTGATCATTTTATTGAACTCTACTCTTCTTCTTCTCATACTTACATACATTTAATGTTTATGAAAAGTATGAAAACCAAAAAAGATATATAACTTCGCTATTGCAGTGGGCTATTAATACGTGCCCGAATATTTTGCTTTTGTGTTTTCCGATTTGGCTAATTTTTTGCAGGAGTATAATACATACTACTGGGAAGCAGCTGACCAATTTTCATTGAAATATCAAGATTGAATTATAAGCGATTGCCTTTGAAAATAGCAGAAATTTTATGCTGAAAAGTGGGCGGCGCCACGCCTACTTCTTCAAATTGACACAATTTTTTTGCGGCAGAGTTTTTCTTAAAAAGCTTATTATGTGTGCAAAATCTGATTGATATAACTTGCTTAGTTGTAGAAATATCGCTTTTTAAATTTTCCAAAAAAAATTTTCAGAACTCTGTTAAAAACCTGGGCGTGGACATTAACCAATTTTTACAGCAAACAGTTACCCTTACATATAGAACATTATCACCAAATTTCGTTTCGACAACTCAATTTTTGGCGGAGTTATGGCATAAAAAGTTTTGTGGAATAGTCCACTATAAAAAAGGCGGGCCCACGCCCATTTTCGAAAATTTTTAGTTTTTGGATTTCTTTATTTACGCAAACTTTAAAAGTGAAATATAAATGATGTACAGCTATTTTACGCAAAGTTATTGCCTATTTAACATATCTACGATCCTCTTCAAAATCTTTCATATAAAAGTGGGCGTAGACCTTAACCGATCCCGCCCATTTTTTTCTGGAGCATTCCTTGCATACCTGGACCCCTGAATACTGAATTTCGTTTAGATATCTTGAACGGTTTTTGATTTATGATTAATATTATTTCTAAATTTGACTTATTAAAAAGTGGGCGGTGCCACGCTCATTTTCGAAAATTTCTTCAAAAATTTATTTTATGCCTCAATCTCAATGTAGTCACCAAATTTTATCCTTATAGGTGTATTATGTACTGAGTATTCACTTTTTTTGTGTTTTCGAAAATATTCTATATATACAAAGTGGGCGTGGCTATCGTCCGATTGCGCCGATTTTAAATAGCGCTCGGAGATGAGTGCCAGGGAACCTGAATACCAAATTTCTTTAAGATATCTCCAAATTTACTCAAGTCATCGTGTTCACAGACGGACGGACGGACGGACATGGCTTAATCAATTTCTCTTTTCGTCCTGAACATTTTGATATATAGAAGGCTATTTCTATCTCAACCCATTTATGCCGTTACGTACTGCCGTTAGGCGACTAAAGTTAATATACCTTGTGTGCGTAGCACTACTAGGTATAAAAATACAACTTATAATATGAAATATGACTCTATTGTAGCGCTCTTAAATATACTACATTCTTCGTTTTGTTCTGATTTCCGGTATAAATAAACAAAGCTGACGGTTTGCCTACACGTGAGCATGCAACATAGAATTGTCCATGAGAAAAGCAGGGATACTCCAAATCAATGCCGCACAATTCCAATGATTGACCTTGCGCTTTATTAATCGTCATTGCAAAAGCAAGACGTATGGGGAATTGAAGTCGTTTAAAATCGAAAGGCAAATCCGGTGGAATCATAGGGATGCGTGGTATCAAAACATCCTCGCCTTTATATTTTCCTCTCAAAATGGTAGCTTCAATCAGATTTTCCATTACTTTTTTGACTACCAAACGTGTACCATTACAAATCTTGGCAGACTAATATTTCGTAGCAAAATAATCGGTACACCAACTTTGAGTTGCAAGCGGTGAGGTGGCAGTCCAGGTAAATCGAGCGAATTTAAAAATTCGATGTGGTAATTGTCATCTTGATTCGTGACAGTGTCTATCGATTTGTACGTAGTGATTTCCACCGGAATCGTATGCATAATAGTCACATTCAGCCCGAAACATCTGCATTTTTCGCCGCTAAAATGGCTCTTTCACTTAACCAATCATGGTTTCTGTAGTTATGCGCAATGCCGGGAAATACTTTTGTAACCAATTCTTGTTTTGATATGGTTAAATAGCAAAAATCATCAGGAAGCGTAATCATTCCAGTGATAGGATCAGCAACAATTGTGCCATTTCCAACATCTAACAATTGCTTTCAAAAACGTGTCGCTGATGGATCATTTTGCAATTGAACACGTATATTTTCAGTCAACTTAAGTTTTTGAACATATCTCCATATATAGGAGGCTTCCAAACATGCATTCAAATCATCGGCCATAGTAGACCGAGGAATAACAGGCAATGTTTGACGAAAATCACCGGCCAATAGAATCAACGCACCACCAAACAAATCTTGAGTGTTGCGTAAATCTTTCATAGTCCTATCTAAGGGCTCAAGTGACTTTTTATGTGCCGTTGTACATTCATCCCACACAATTAACTTACATTGTTGTAAAACCTTGCCCATAAAAGAATTCTTGGAGATATTGCAGGTGGGATTTTCGATAACTTGTTTGTTCAATGGCAACTTCAATGCTGAATGTGCTGTCCGACCACCATCTAATAATGTGGCAGCGATTCCCGACGATGCGAGTGCCAAAGCTATATTATTTTGTGATCTTATCCTTCCCAAAATCAATTAATACGCATTTTGTCACTTGCGAAGCGAATATATTTGGCGAGTCGAACAGATTGGCGAACTCACATCAAATTTGCATTGTGAGTGGCGAATGAACTTATTCGACTGCCATGTGTCGTTGCCATTCAAACAAATTTAATTAGTTCATCCGAACTTGACGTTTCTGTCATCTGTTTTTATTATTTATTTGTGCACAAACAGAAATGTAAAAAGCAAGTTTAATTAAATAGTAATAAATAAAGTTAAAAATGTTGGTAATTGTTTCCTTTAGGAGACAACTGCTAAAACACGTCCGAAGTTATCGGGAAAGATATCAAAAGACGCGTTTTGACCTCGGTAACAATAATCCGGAGGCGGATTTTCGAGTTTTTGTTTCAGTGAAGAGATATTTGCCATCAAAGTTGAAAATTTTTCGTCATTTTCATGTGGTTGTTGTAATCACAGATTGTGGTGTACCGAAAAGTGCAAAAAGTGTGTTCTGCGCAGAAATACTGTGGACCGCGTAGCCGGTGTTGGACCGGCTAAGGGTTATTTTTTTTAAGGGCGGCCGAAGGCCGCCTACGCTGAAAGGTGTTCTGCACATAAATACCTTGGATCAAGCCCCCTATTTGGGATCGGACCTGGGTCATTTAATAGAATAACTTTTCACTGAAACAAAAAATTTTAAATTCGCTTTCGGATTGTTGATACCGAAGTCAAAACGCGTTGTTTGATACATCTCCCAATATTTTTGGACGTGTTTTAGCAGTTGTCTCCTAAAGGAAACAATTACCAAAATGTTTTATAAGGTTGACCTTCTTCGTCAGCGGCGTTTTATAAGGGATTACTCCAATCCCATGGAGCTTCCGTCCACAGTGCACACAGAGGACCTATGGAGTTAAGATCCGTCGCGAAATGGTTCCACAATTCTGCCATGCTCCTCCTGGTCTCTCCAAAATTCCCCATGCCTCTGGCGACGTCTGGATTATTTTCCATCAGCTCGACCAGCTTTTGGAATTGCTGCGGCGTTGTTCTTCTCATTCTGAATACTTCATTTATTCAAACAAATAACTCAATTTAATTAAATTAATTACTCATTTTTTTTTATTTATTCAATGTATTAAATTGAAAACGTTCAAATACATGCAAATGCGTCCCTTTTACTTTTAAGCGCGAACACAATAAGCATTCGACAAATTTTGACAGATTTGGCGAAGCGAATATGATTTTTTCGCTTTTGGCAATTCGAAAAATTCATCTTCGTCACTCACTCGACTTGTTTTGGCGAATTCGCTGGAGATTAGCATCTCGCAATTCGAGACCGCGAAATTCGACAAAATTTTCATTCGCTTCGCAAGTAACAATACGCGTATAAATCAAAAACGTTTTTCCCGTACCTCCTGGTGCGTCTAAAAAGAACAGTCCTCCACTACTATTTATAACTCTTTCAATAATTGTGTCATACACATGTCTTTGTTGTTGATTCAGTTTTGGAAAATTTGTCGCTATTAATGTATCGAGTTCATTCCGATCATACTGTCTTTCACGATGCAATTATTGATTGAATGAGTCATGCATTGCTCGATTTGGTGCATTCAAACCCAATTGTGCCAATGTTTTATTTCCGATTAACAAACACATGTATTCAATTAAAATTAGCGCTTCGTTGTACATTTCGGGTGAAAAAAGTAGTTACTGATTTGAGTTATTTTGTTGCATGCGACGCAAAATATCTTCGGTCATGTGATCACGGTAGCTATGCCATAAAATCAAAGGATTTGATGGGAAACATGTTACTATAATTTTGCAAATAGTGTTCTTATTTGATGTGGCGAATTTGTAGCAGATGCATCCATCAATGTAGCGTCCCAATGATTATCGTGTTCAAGTAAATCTAGCTCCTCGCATGCTTGCCGATATGTGTTACAAAGACGTCCATTAACTCTTTTCAAACTTAAAAATGATGTTGGTCCTCGTACATTTACCAACAATAGACGTAGGAAAAAACATTCTTGTTGACTGGGATGAACTGTATATATTCGTCCTATTGTATCCTTTAAAAAAACATTGGGATGACCATCTACCGGAGTTCTTCTCTTACGTTTCTCCCATGACTTCGAAGATGCATTCCACGTATAATATTTCGGAACTTCAGAGTACAATAATATACGCGCAAAATTATCATTATGGCATAACAAAAAAAATGAAGTCAATGTCATAGGTGGAGGGCGCTCTGCGGGCTGTATTTTCTGTGAAAAATACACGTTGTCCGTTTTCCAAATGAACTGCCAAATGAACAACAGTTGGAGAACGATCGTGTATGGGGAAGGAAAGAATTCTTCAAATGGCTTCGATACTGCTGATATATCTTCCCATTTGATATCCATAAATTTCATCATGTTTATTATCGCGGGTTACACCAAAGACGGCCATATCACTTAATTTGTTAACATACTTACAAATGTATTTGATGGACTTTACCGAGTTACAGTATTCAACATTGATATGTGCATTGTACGCTTCGGACAGCAATGGGTAATATGGAACCACCCATCGGTTATCAATTTCCATATCTAGATGATTGATTTTAATCATTGCAGTCTTTCCACCATTCTCTGTCGCTCTACGTCGGTATAATGGATAACCATCATTTGCAGTCATTGTTTCAACTACCAAACTTCTCGGATATCTCTTTGTGCATTTACCATCAACCATACATGGAGAATTGCGGTTTATGTCACCACACGGTCCGTGAATCATATTCTTTGTAACGATTTCGAACAAACTTGGATCAATTGTCTGATCTGGGATTTCAGCTGAGATAATATCATCAATTTTATCGCTAGTTATCTTTTCAACTACCCAAATCAAAATGTGTGCATGTGGTAAGCCGTGTTTCTGCCATTCCACCGAGTACATAAAACATCGGACCTTCCCGAACACTTCATGTTTTACAATGAAATCCATAAGAGATTTCAACTATTGTCGAAATACTCTGGCCGTAATATCATGTCTATCACTTGCACATTGTCCTGGATATAAATTGTCTTGAACGTCTTGCCATTTTGGATTGCATGTGAAGGTGATGAATTAGTCCGGTCGACCGAAACAACGAACGTAACACATTGCATCTTGGGCATACTCATGGATATGTCGTGGACTGCCTGTGTATGATGCAGGTAAAATCACTGTTTTGCCCAAATCAGTAACATTTCCATCATTTTGTATGGCATCTCAAAGATGTATGTATTCTTCACTCCGCAATTTTGTTTGATTGCAACGAATGAAATACAATTTTTCGGTGTCAATTTTCGCATACATATCTACGATATATTGATGAAAAAGTTTTCGGCATTTCAAAATATGATTAACCTCATTTTGTCTAATCATTATTCGATAGGAATAATAGTTCATGGCACTGACAGTTTTATTCAACTCACGAGTGAAATTTGCCGAATCTTTCATTTTTATGTTGATCGCATATCCGTCTTCCCCATAACAAAATAAAATTGGGTATTGTATAGCATCATAGGAACGATGGGTTTCGCTGACACGTTGTAATTGATTATTTCTCCTATGGAATACAATGTCTCGAGATTGAAATTCTTGCCCAACAATGACAATTGCAACTTCATCATTTGCTGGTGTATTAAATCTACCGGCATGTTCGCCAACCGGTGTCTTACCAGCTCGAATGACACTTTTATGATCATCCGAAGGCATTTGATCAATCGTTGTCGTAAACATACGAACCAATGAATTATGTTCATGTAATAATCCTTGAATTTGAGCACTAATTGCTCTATTTGAGCATTTATTTCTTCTTGATTGTTTCCGACGAAATAAATTTGCAAGAACTGATGTTGAGCGTCTGGAAAGGGGGGTAGTGAACCAATTTTATGATAACCTTGCCTTTGAATCTGCAATCGAGAGTCAAAAAAACGTGGATAACATCCGATCTTGGGTAGGTAAGTCCGATAAATTGGATCGTCACTATGAACATAAAAATTTGACATGATACATGATGTACAGGGAAAACTCCCCTAACAGACACGACTAATAGAAGGGCTCTCCCCTTGTGCGGACAGTTTTCCATGCACCAAGTTATAAGCAAAATTGTTTTAACAAATTTTCCTCCCTTAGGCGGACACTCTCCTCACCCAAGACGGAGAGTTAAACTGCATATAAAAATGGAGGAGAACCCTCTGCTAAGCTAGACATTGAGATCTGACTTCTTAACAAATTCGTGCATATTAATTTTCTAAAATCCTTTTCAAAATTCGAGTAAACCAAATGGACATACATACAGTGTCGGACAAAACATTTTGAACTGCAGAAAACATTTTTTGACCTTTAAACTCTTGTATATGAATTTAAGTTTAATTTAAGTTGAAAATATCATTTAAGATATAACGAATGCCATTCAAATCGATGTTCTAAGCTTTGCACAAAAATCAGCAAAAATCTGCGAATTTTGTCTTAATTTTTTAACTTTTTTCTTAGACTCCTTAGAAAAATTCTGATTATGCAGTTTCGTAGCCCATTTAGTTTTAGTATAACAAAATGCAAATCTCAAGGAGCTCTGAAAGCGCGTTGATTTTTAAAAAAATTGTTTGAGAATTTTTTCTTCATAAAACAAAATCACAAAACTTTTTTTTTATAGAAAAAATGCGAAGGTGAGTCTGCAAAAAAAAAGTTTTAAGTCAACGTGATTTCAGAGCTTCTTGAAATTAGCACTAAAATTTAATGGGGTACAAAACTGCACAATCAGCATTTTTCTAAAGAGCCTGAGAAAAAGGTTCAAAAATTAAGACACAATTTTCAGATTTTTTCTGATTTTCGTACAAAACTTAGAACTTCGATTTAAATGGCATTCGTTAGATCTTAAATGATTTTTTAAGCTTAAATTAAAGTAAAATTCATAATGAAGAATTTAAAGGTCAAAAAACAACGTTTTCTGCAGTCCAAAATGTTTTATCCGACTCTGTATATGGGGTTTCAACTTAAAAAAAACCAAAAGTTACCTTTTGCGAAAATTTATTTTCTCGTTCTTGCCTCTAATTCGTGGCGAGGTTGAAAAATTACATGCGATAAACATAATTTCACGATATCGACCCGAATTCTTGATGACGTAATCACAACATTTCTGTTTATTGTGTATCTATGTAGTTTATTTTTCTTCAAATGAAAAAAGAGGATTCCCCGAATAAAACCAACTGTACATAAAATAAATGAATTCATAACTACCTTGAATGTCGGCATGAAATTGTTGTAATTGACAACATTTATCGCACCAAATGATACCATTTGGAAGCATGTATTGTATCTTTGTATGTTGTTCAAAAAATGTTTGGATTCATTAGTTTCGTCAGCCAGAAACGTTGCCAATGGTTCGGGTGGATATTCTAATGGGGGCAATTGTACTTTCCCACTTGCGCAACACATTCCCGGAGTTTCTGCTTTATATTTTAGTGCTCTACAATATTGGCATACTCTATCCATATTGCCAATACCAACAAATTTATGCAAACTATAGTCAATTGCATTATTGTATCGAAATGCTGCACCCTTTAAAGCAATATTATTATGAACTTGCGCAGCGCGACGTGCTCTTCCAACATTTTCGTTGGCACTCGATCTTCTACGTCTCGCTTGCATCCTCAATCTATCACCATCATTACGTGCTCTCCTTTCTTCATCGGAATGACCTGAACCCGACCTTGAAATGCGTTGTCTTTCAGTTTGATTTCGTTGTTCCCTTTCTTCTTGGGATTGACTTTGCCTTCCATTCGATACATGTTATGTACTTCGTGAATGGCGACCACAACTTCTACGTGGTCTTGTCATTTTCTGCAAAAAAATCGAAAACTTTCAGAACCTACCGTTTGGTTAATTGATTCGAATACTTACAACGAATGTCAACAAAGTTCTAGTGCGAATTTCTTGTTCGCTAGCAACTCTTGTAACGTTTCCACACACCAAATGACTCTAATTTCAAATCTGAATTTAGAATAAACGACAATTTAGACTAAAATTAATTTCCACAAATTCACACAATGCAATGTATACCTACATTTCGGTACAGGCACGTATTCCACTTTCCAATTGATTGTTGTACAAAACACATGATATTCACTTTAGTTAGATATTTATTTTCGTTCTGGAAAAATTCGAAAACTATAACAACTTACCGATTAACTCTTTTATTTTTTGGTAAAAGCCTAGGACGACTTCGAATACACGTCCAAAAATATTGAGGAGGTATAAAAATACGCGTTTTGATTTTGGTATCAATACACATTTTACTTCTGTCAGGATCTATATATTTTTTTTGGATAACTCAAGATATCATATATGTCGGGTTTCTGCATCGTGATTCGAGATCCTGGGGCAGAAATTCCTCTCTGGGTACCACTCCCGGAATCGTAGCAAGTTTTTTTAGCAGTCGACAGCTGTTCTACACTTTTACCGATTTGCGCACTTACAATGGATTTCGTCACCCAAAAAAGAAAAAGCAAATTTTTGTTCACCGCCAAATCTTGTCACATTTCCATACATCAAAAGACTCTTAATTTCAAATTGAAACGCTGGTTTTGCTTTTCCTCAAATTGTAGTTCATAGGACTGTCTAAGCCAACGAATTCTAATAATATTTGTGTAGCGACCGTAACCACTCTTTATATGGACCTGTCCGATAATCCGGACGAGAGTCGCATACAAAATGACAGTGCTTCGGGTAAAAACGCGTGTACTTATATTTTGCTTATATTAACTTTATTAAGGCCAGTTGTCCAAAGCAATATTGGACGAACTAGCGCGTACGAATGCAAAATGAAAAATGAGCGCCGTTACAATGCTTACATGAATACTTTATAGGCAATCAGATCGTCAGTGATGCATTTTTGCGTACCAAAATGCACAGCACAGGGTTGTATTTTGACAGGACATTTCAGTGAGTCCACATTTATATCAGATAACATAACATTTATGGTATAACATAAAACAATGAAGTAGACATTAATATGTAAAAACGATGGTTGTTACAGTCTCCCCCTAGGATACTGAAATCGACCCGATGATGTATCCTATTTGGTAATCTTTCGAGGTCGTCCTCGGTGTCTTAACATGTTGACTGGTGCTTCAGGAACATTGTCAGAGCTACGATATGGTGTCAATGATAATGCATGGTATGTGCGTAGCCTTGAACACGTCGGCGAGCGTGCTAAGATACGGTGTGATTTCAGCAATGAAATTTTCGGAGTGGATAATAGCTCTTAAATCATTGTTGACGTCGTCGATTGTGCGTAATTCACGCCCAAATGTAAGAAACGCAGCAGTATGCCCAGTACTTTGGCATCGCGTCGTGTTCATCGCAAATCGTATGGCTGGTAACTTCTCTGCCCAATTGCGATGTTGTCATCCTACTAATATGGACAACTGCGTCTTCCGCTCTACAGGATTTGCTTGAGGATGATAGAATGGCGTAAATACTTGGCATATATCCAGACAGAAAGCAACCTGCTGCATCACACCTGACACGAATTGCACACCGTTGTCGATGATTATTCGCCTTGGGACTCCATAGCGCAAGAATACTTCATCTATAAGCGTTTTAGCACAGTTTTCAGCGGATGCTTCTTTCAGTGGGAACAGTTCCACCCAACGGCTAGCCACGTCTTCAACAATATAAATCCACTGCATGCCATTCGCGTGGTAGTCGTCCAAACAGATCAATGGCTATGGCTTCAAAACGTTGTTTGCTGGAAACTGTCTGGTACAGTCTCATCGGCTTCAAGTTGGTTACCTTAGCCACGATACTTTTGGACAGCCCACACGATGGCAAGCATTTCTCTCTCAATGGTAGAGTAGTTTTGCTCCGCTTTAGTCAGCAGCCTACTCGCGTATTCTATGGGATGTTCGTCGGCACTCTCTCCCTGGATCAAAACTGCTCCTAGAGAGTATCCACTTGCGTCAGTTTTCAAGATGAATGGCAGGTTTTCGTCAACTTGCTTCAGGATGGGCGACGTTATCAACAACTGTTATAATTTGTCAAACGCACCTTGCTGGTCCTCTGTCCATACCCAAGTAGCATTCTTTTTGGTCAACTGTGAAAGTGGTTTTGTGACATCTGCAAACTGTGGTACGAAACGCCTATACCACGAACAAGCTTGGAGGAACGATAGCAACTCTTTGGTGTTTTTCGGAGGTTTCCGCAGCGAAATTGCAGTGACCTTGTCTGGATCTACTCGTATGCCAGCTGGTGTTAGGATGTGTCCAAGATATTTAACCTCGCGACAAGCAAACCGCCATTTTCCTTTGTTGACCTGAAGGCCAAATTGACTTACCCGATCAAAAAGCTTGCTGAGATCTTTAAGGTGCTCTTCGAAGCTACTGGAACACAGGATGATGTCGTCAAGGTATGCAAATATCGTGAGCCTACTTAAATATGATTTAGGTCGATCAGTCAACCGCTGAAACGTTGCCGGCGCATTTCGCAATCCAAAAGGTATGCGCGTAAATTTATACGTACCAAACGGGATAATAAATGCGGTATTGTCCTGATCTTCGCTCTTAACACCGATTTGCCAATAGCCTGTCTGCAGATCCAACGTTGACATGAAATTTGTAGCTTTTGCTTCATGCAGCAAATCATCGACTAGTGAAAGGAGATACCGATCTGACTTGGTGATAGCGTTTAGTTCTCGGTAGCCGATGCAAACTCGAATGTCGCCTGACTTTTTGGGCACGATAACCACAGGAGCTGCCCATGGCGATTCGCACTCTACGATGACACCAACTCTTAACATTTCATCTATCTCCTTTCTTAACAGGATCTTTCGCTGCGGAGATAATCGATACGGTGGCAAAGCGATTGGAAGGTGCTCGCCCGTGTCGATGCTGTGTACGGCATATGGTGTTGCGCATGTTGATTCTTCAAATAGTTTTCTGTGACTTTCCAACAGCTTTTCTAGCTCTACACGTTGTTGTGCGGTTACGTCACCACTAGATATTTGAGATGGCATACTCAACTCAATAGAGTTCAACGGTATAAAGTTCTCTTCGCAAAACTTTTCGTAACCACTAATCTTTGCTTTAAATGCAGGTGCAAACAGACGCGATGTATTTTCGGGTGTAGCTTCGCCAACTGGAAGTGAATTCCTAAAAATTTTCTGTGGGGAGTAGTCGCTGGAATGTGAGCGTTTTTCTTTTACTACTGGGCCATAGTTAACTTCGGCATCATCGATGTTAGTGTCACGTGTTATCACGTAGTGTACGAAGTTTGAATACTCGTTAACAGCTTTCGTTCGAAGCGATTGCCGATTGCTCGTTACCACATACGCACCTGCTATGTCTATGGCAAACGGTACACTACTCACACTTGGTGCAGCAAAATCGTATCTCGTTCTGGGTTCATCTTCACAATTCCCGCCTGTACCAAGAAGTTCGCTCCAAATAGCGTACGATTCTTTGTAGCATTTGGAAGTGATATCACACGAACCTTTCTCACTCGATTTCCAATTTTAATGTCGTAAATGGTTGACAACACTTTTTGCGCGGTAGTGTTTCCATCTGCTAATGTGACGTCAGCCAAGACATCTTAGAAAACACAAATTTTGCTTGATAACACCTTTTTCAGGCAACAGATGTTTTAGCTCCAGTGTCGAAGAGGGCTTCTCCTGTCACCCCAAACATCTCAATGTGAACCAGTAGACAGAATCTTCCAACAATTGTGGTATTCGCTGTGTTGAATGCTAGATGCTGAGGGCTCTCCTTACTGCACCCCCGGTGCACCACAGCCGTAACATGCAAACGCTGCAGAGCGTCTGATTTGCGGCGCTGTTCCGCTTGTTGTTGCCACTGTAGATTGTTGCTGTGCCTGCTGCTCCTTCTTCTTCTTTAAACACACATCAACTGTGTGACCATGTAATCGGCAGAAAGAGCACCTTTTTCGCCCATCCGCGCGTTCCGCTTTCTCACTTGGTGCCGTCGGAAGTTTATTGGATTCAGCCAAGAACAATTCCGCGTCTCGGCAACGCGATATGAGCTCGTCGAATGTTGAAAATGCATCACGATGCACTCCATCTCTAATTTTCACGGATAGGAGGCCACTATCTTTAAGCTTTTTACAAATGAAGCTATCGGTAGGTTTACGCACTTGTTATATTTTGCTTGTATTTACTTTATTAAGGCCAGTTGTAGCGCGTACGAATGCAAAATGAAAAATGAGCGCCGTTACAATTCTTACATGAATACTTTTTAGGCAATCATGACAATGCAGATCGTCAGTGATTCATTTTTGCGTACCCAAATGCACAGCACAGGGTTGTATTTTGACAGGACATTACAGTGAGTCCACTTGTATGTATATCAGATAACATAACATTTACGGTATAACATAAAACAATGAAGTTGACATTAATATGTAAAAACGAGGGTTTTTACAAAATCTAAATTCAGGATAATCGACAATTTTCACAAAAATTAATTTATTAATTTATTTATGAACCAAATTCGTACAATGCGCTTATACCTACATTTCGGTACAGGCAGGCATTCCACTTCTCCATTCAATGTCATATAAAATACTTGAAACTCAGTTTATTTAATTTGTTCAAGTTTTTTCACACTAAACTGTTTCAGCAATTTATATTATTAAATGAATTGAAATCGCTGTTAAAATATTTTTTTTCGATTTAATGGCGGCATTTATTTAATAGACCCGCACACAACCTACTGAGCATGAGAAATAATATGCTATTATAAAGTACACATGCATATAACAGCAACAGAACAGAGAAGACGACAACAAACGAATGGCTGTGTGCAAAGTTATGAGCTAACGATTAAAATTATTTCCTGTTGCTATGAATGTAAGTTTAAAATGTACATACATATGTACGATTATCATGGCTGTATATTAATATATGAATGAGAATGAAAGTTCTACATTTATGTACTAATGAGAAACATATCGTTGTGTTAACATTCCAAAAACTCTTGTAAGTCACCGCATATGTACATTTGAAAAATAACAAAAGAAGGAAATTACAATAAATTAAGAATGAGAACTACGTAGGTATATTGATTATTAACTGGACATACTCTTAGGGGTAAGAAAGTATGTAACTCGCGCCCTATGCTATGTAAAATGGTTGAAAAGATGGGAAGGCATATTAAAGAAAAATTAAGATTGAACAAAACGAACATTTTTGGTCGATATCAGTTTCAGATGCATTTGATTCTCAACTTAAAAGGCACTTTTTATATTATGTTTTTCATAGTTAGCAAGTTGAGACATTTCTAATTTCCTGCTTCTCTAATTCCTCTCAAGTTGAAGAATAAGCATGAATGAAAACGCGGATCTCAAAAGGGAAGAAGCGCTAAAACTCAACTTGAGAATTAGGAATTTCTCAAACCTTTCAGAATATATTTTCTTGTGCATATTGGGAAAGGAAACCAAACAGTCTGTATAAAATGACTTTCGGTCATCAAAGCAATGAAGTGCGTTAAAAATACAAGGTGGCGCAAAAGTTATCCTCCTATCAGAAAATGCTATAAATTTTGCGATTGGCCCCTAAAGTCAGTTCTGTTTTGACATTTGTGTAGTAAACACATGCGAAATACACGTTAATAAACAATGTTACGCTACACTGCTCCAGAACGCGGAATATTGCTGACTATTTATTTGACCAATAATCGGTCGGGGCCAAACGGTTACTGTGAATGGTGAGCGCTACAGAGCAATGATCAACGAGTTCTTGTTGCCGCAACTAGCTGAATTGGGATTGGAAAACATATGGTTCCAACAAGACGGTGCAACAGCACACACTGCACGTGCCACAACCGATATGCTGAACATCGGAAGCTTACTTTTGCGCTACCTTGTAGATTGAAATTGAAGGTTCTTCTTCTAAAAGATTTTAGCTAAAATGAAATGTAAAAGGATCCGCTTATGAAAAAAAAATATGCTCCAACGAACACACATTTTAGGCTCCTTTTTTATATATATAGATTAGTCATAGATTTTGACCACGTTTTTTGGCTATATCTCGTAAACGGGTTGAGATGTGTTGAAGATATCGTCAGCAGCTTTCATTTGACACCCATATTGTTGAAGGTTAACCGGGTTCATGTTTTGGTGGATATATCAAGACCCTAGTGACCCATACATTTAAAATGCATCCTTAAGTGTTTATTAGTCCTCGGTTGATGCAACGGTGCAAAGTTAGATGTGTTTTATTCAGTGGTTTCAGAGTGACGTCCAGAAACGTTTAAAGAGATGCGCCGCCAACTTGGGAAAAATTATGAAAGACCTCTTCATTGCAAAACGCACACCACATGCATTTTTACGTCGATTTTCACCAAACCTTCGTTGCGACATCCACAATAGGTAAGGGCTTCTCATGTATAAATTTCAAAAAGATCGGTCGGCACATCTCTTCAAACACCCCTTACCAACGAACACACATTTTAGGTTCCTTTTTTATATATATAGATATATTATTTACATAAATGTACGTACGAATAAAATGGATAAGATGATACTTGAGCCTTTGCTTGTTCAATGTATGCGGATTTACTGGGTAGTTGAAAGGTTTAATGTGCCGATCTTGGGTCAAGCGCACTAGCTGTACTTCTATATATACGTAAAATATCGTGTCCAGGGTGTACTTACTTTGGTATCCTCGTTCAATAACAACTGCTTTGTTTTTGTTGTGGTGTCGTTCCTGTTTGTTCCTGCGTCGTTGTCCTTATTGTTGAGGTGCCACTTGTGCAAGTCTACTGCTCGTGGTGATAATCACAATTTATCGGAGCTTTGGCCTTTATATATATTTTATTTATAATTTTTTTTGATGGTTTAACGGCAGTGCGCTTTTTTTGTTTTGTTTTTTATTTCCACTGCTATGTTCACTTTTGGGTTTTGGGATTATCGGTCAGTTTGAGGTCACTAAATTCCCATGGAGTAAAAATTCACTATTTCTTAATTCTATATATACGCTTCACCAAAATTATCATAAACTTTAACTTCAGTCAACTCTTTAATTTGTTACGATCGGAAAACGATGGTCGTAGCGCCACGGTCGTAATTGAACTAACTTAAGCTTGTGGTCAATTTCAATTTCTATACAATTTGGTATTCCGTAAGCTGTGTCACATCTCTAGTCTCAAAAAAGAGTCACTAATTTGTCAGCTGGTTCTAGGCAGTAACAGGAAACAAACAGTAAAATTTGGATTAAAAATTAAAGAAATAAAAAAATAATATTTTTAAGTGTAGAAACATTTATATATTTAAAAAAATAAATAACAATTTTTGGCCAAAAACAACACACTAATGATGCCGCAGCCACCGTATTCCCCAAATCTGTCCCCCCTGTGACTTTTTCTTGTTCCCTAAACTGAAGAGGCCCATGAAAGGACGACGTTACGCTTCTCTTGACGAGATAAAGACGGCATCGAAGGAGGAGCTGAACAAGATATAAAAAAATTATTTTTTGAAGTGCTTCGAAGATTGGAAAAACCGTTGGCACAAGTGTATAATATCTCATGGGGATTACTTTGAAGGGGACAAAATAGATATTCATGAATAAATAAATAATTTTTGAAAAAACACAAAATTCGCGATACTTTCTGAACACACCTCGTATATTTGCACGGCTTAGCATAACAGAGAATGCAGTATGCGATTTGTATACATTAGTAGAAACAAATAAAAATATTCGTGAAAAAAAAAATTCGAATAGTATTTATTAGAATAATTTATCCGTTTATTGGCATAGTTGTATTGAAATGCAAGAGAAAATTCGCTGTCTTCATCGCTTGTACCTATGAGCATGCATTCACGTTTTGTATGTATGTATGTATATATGTTTACGTGTACAAATGTGTGCATAAGCTGTAGTGATATTTGTTTAACTAGTCGAATACATATTATAATACTATTCGAATAAAAGTATAAATTATTCGAATAAATATTATTCGAATTTTTTATAGCCTTCGAATAAATGCATTGTTTTATTCGAATAATTTTTATTCGAATAGTCCCATGCCTAGTTTACATTAGTGACCAAATAAGTTCAATGCATTTATGACGCATATACTAATATAATTATGTGGATGTGTTACCGAACGAGTTGGACGTACATTCGGCGCATATTGTACTTCTGATTTTAGATTATACTAGCCTTCTCGAACTGCTTCGCAAGTCATTCCGCAGTACAAAAGAAATCGTAAAATTTGTGTTTTTGTTAAAATTTGGTAGCCTATGTTCGTGAAAAATCAAAACAAATAACTTACAAAGCAAGAAAGTTAATTAAGATTAAATATTTTTAAAGATTTATTCATGTAATCTATACATATTACAGAACAAAGTCTAAACTTCTGCTAGTAAGTGTTCCCGTGTGATAAAGAAATGATTGGAATTCAACTTTTTTAGGAATAATCTTTACATTTGGCTACGTTATTATAGGTACTCAAATTAAAAATTAGCTTATTTATTTCTTAAGTAATTAAGGATGCTACAATCTAATAACAATTCAGTACTATAGCGGGAATACATATATATATGTGACTGTATGAGCAATAAATAATAATTCAGTTTGTTGTGTTTGTGTCTGAAAAAAGTAAAGTGATATGTTAAATGTCTAGTTTGGGTGCGTTGCACCTATTTTTGACTAAATCTAAAAAAAAAAACAAGTAAGGAAGTCTAAGTTCGGGTGGAACCGTAGGCGGAGCCACGTCCCCAGGCTATATAAAGTTTCAATTCGTCATAACTCCGAACTTTTTTGGTCTAAATTAATTAAATTTGGATATATGTGTCACTTAGTCACTTTTAGATGTGTTCTATCTATCAAAACCTCAAAACAACGTCTACCGGGTTTGCTAGTATATTATAAAATGGCGAAAGCAAACAACGAATTTCAGCATTCTTTTGTAAAACTGAGAGACTAGTTTGCGTTCGAATAGACAGTCGGAGATACAGACAGACGAACGGAGAGACGGGCACAGCCAAATCGACTCCGCTCATCGCGCTGATCATTTTATTGAACTCTACTCTTCTTCTTCTCATACTTATATACATTTAATGTTTATGAAAAGTATGAAAACCAAAAAAGATATATAACTTCGCTATTGCAGTGGGCTATTAATACGTGCCCGAATATTTTGCTTTTGTGTTTTCCGATTTGGCTAATTTTTTGCAGGAGTATAATACATACTACTGGGAAGCAGCTGACCAATTTTCATTGAAATATCAAGATTGAATTATAAGCGATTGCCTTTGAAAATAGCAGAAATTTTATGCTGAAAAGTGGGCGGCGCCACGCCTACTTCTTCAAAATTGACACAATTTTTTTGCGGCAGAGTTTTTCTTAAAAAGCTTATTATGTGTGCAAAATCTGATTGATATAACTTGCTTAGTTGTAGAAATATCGCTTTTTAAATTTTCCAAAAAAAATTTTCAGAACTCTGTTAAAAACCTGGGCGTGGACATTAACCAATTTTTACAGCAAACAGTTACCCTTACATATAGAACATTATCACCAAATTTCGTTTCGACAACTCAATTTTTGGCGGAGTTATGGCATAAAAAGTTTTGTGGAATAGTCCACTATAAAAAAGGCGGGCCCACGCCCATTTTCGAAAATTTTTAGTTTTTGGATTTCTTTATTTACGCAAACTTTAAAAGTGAAATATAAATGATGTACAGCTATTTTACGCAAAGTTATTGCCTATTTAACATATCTACGATCCTCTTCAAAATCTTTCATATAAAAGTGGGCGTAGACCTTAACCGATCCCGCCCATTTTTTTCTGGAGCATTCCTTGCATACCTGGACCCCTGAATACTGAATTTCGTTTAGATATCTTGAACGGTTTTTGATTTATGATTAATATTATTTCTAAATTTGACTTATTAAAAAGTGGGCGGTGCCACGCTCATTTTCGAAAATTTCTTCAAAAATTTATTTTATGCCTCAATCTCAATGTAGTCACCAAATTTTATCCTTATAGGTGTATTATGTACTGAGTATTCACTTTTTTTGTGTTTTCGAAAATATTCTATATATACAAAGTGGGCGTGGCTATCGTCCGATTGCGCCGATTTTAAATAGCGCTCGGAGATGAGTGCCAGGGAACCTGAATACCAAATTTCTTTAAGATATCTCCAAATTTACTCAAGTCATCGTGTTCACAGACGGACGGACGGACGGACATGGCTTAATCAATTTCTCTTTTCGTCCTGAACATTTTGATATATAGAAGGCTATTTCTATCTCGACCCATTTATGCCGTTACGTACTGCCGTTAGGCGACTAAAGTTAATATACCTTGTGTGCGTAGCACTACTAGGTATAAAAATACAACTTATAATATGAAATATGACTCTATTGTAGCGCTCTTAAATATACTACATTCTTCGTTTTGTTCTGATTTCCGGTATAAATAAACAAAGCTGACGGTTTGCCTACACGTGAGCATGCAACATAGAATTGTCCATGAGAAAAGCAGGGATACTCCAAATCAATGCCGCACAATTCCAATGATTGACCTTGCGCTTTATTAATCGTCATTGCAAAAGCAAGACGTATGGGGAATTGAAGTCGTTTAAAATCGAAAGGCAAATCCGGTGGAATCATAGGGATGCGTGGTATCAAAACATCCTCGCCTTTATATTTTCCTCTCAAAATGGTAGCTTCAATCAGATTTTCCATTACTTTTTTGACTACCAAACGTGTGCCATTACAAATCTTGGCGGACTAATATTTCGTAGCAAAATAATCGGTACACCAACTTTGAGTTGCAAGCGGTGAGGTGGCAGTCCAGGTAAATCGAGCGAATTTAAAAATTCGATGTGGTAATTGTCATCTTGATTCGTGACAGTGTCTATCGATTTGTACGTAGTGATTTCCACCGGAATCGTATGCATAATAGTCACATTCAGCCCGAAACATCTGCATTTTTCGCCGCTAAAATGGCTCTTTCACTTAACCAATCATGGTTGCTGTAGTTATGCGCAATGCCGGGAAATACTTTTGTAACCAATTCTTGTTTTGATATGGTTAAATAGCAAAAATCATCAGGAAGCGTAATCATTCCAGTGATAGGATCAGCAACAATTGTGCCATTTCCAACATCTAACAATTGCTTTGAAAAACGTGTCGCTGATGGATCATTTTGCAATTGAACACGTATATTTTCAGTCAACTTAAGTTTTTGAACATATCTCCATATATAGGAGGCTTTCAAACATGCATTTAAATCATCGGTCATAGTAGACCGAGGAATAACAGGCAATGTTTGACGAAAATCACCGGCCAATAGAATCAACGCACCACCAAACAAATCTTGAGTGTTGCGTAAATCTTTCATAGTCCTATCTAAAGGCTCAAGTGACTTTTTATGTGCCGCTGTACATTCATCCCACACAATTAACTTACATTGTTGTAAAACCTTGCCCATAAAAGAATTCTTGGAGATATTGCAGGTGGGATTTTCGATAACTTGTTTGTTCAATGGCAACTTCAATGCTGAATGTGCTGTCCGACCACCATCTAATAATGTAGCAGCGATTCCCGACGATGCGAGTGCCAAAGCTATATTATTTTGTGATCTTATCCTTCCCAAAATCAATTAATACGCATTTTGTCACTTGCGAAGCGAATATATTTGGCGAGTCGAACAGATTGGCGAACTCACATCAAATTTGCATTGTGAGTGGCGAATGAACTTATTCGACTGCCATGTGTCGTTGCCATTCAAACAAATTTAATTAGTTCATCCGAACTTGACGTTTCTGTCATCTGTTTTTATTATTTATTTGTGCACAAACAGAAATGTAAAAAGCAAGTTTAATTAAATAGTAATAAATAAAGTTAAAAATGTTGGTAATTGTTTCCTTTAGGAGACAACTGCTAAAACACGTCCGAAGTTATCGGGAAAGATATCAAAAGACGCGTTTTGACCTCGGTAACAATAATCCGGAGGCGGATTTTCGAGTTTTTGTTTCAGTGAAGAGATATTTGCCATCAAAGTTGAAAATTTTTCGTCATTTTCATGTGGTTGTTGTAATCACAGATTGTGGTGTACCGAAAAGTGCAAAAAGTGTGTTCTGCGCAGAAATACTGTGGACCGCGTAGCCGGTGTTGGACCGGCTAAGGGTTATTTTTTTTAAGGGCGGCCGAAGGCCGCCTACGCTGAAAGGTGTTCTGCACATAAATACCTTGGATCAAGCCCCCTATTTGGGATCGGACCTGGGTCATTTAATAGAATAACTTTTCACTGAAACAAAAAATTTTAAATTCGCTTTCGGATTGTTGATACCGAAGTCAAAACGCGTTGTTTGATACATCTCCCAATATTTTTGGACGTGTTTTAGCAGTTGTCTCCTAAAGGAAACAATTACCAAAATGTTTTATAAGGTTGACCTTCTTCGTCAGCGGCGTTTTATAAGGGATTACTCCAATCCCATGGAGCTTCCGTCCACAGTGCACACAGAGGACCTATGGAGTTAAGATCCGTCGCGAAATGGTTCCACAATTCTGCCATGCTCCGCCTGGTCTCTCCAAAATTCCCCATGCCTCTGGCGACGTCTGGATTATTTTCCATCAGCTCGACCAGCTTTTGGAATTGCTGCGGCGTTGTTCTTTTTATTCTGAAAACTTCATTTATTCAAACAAATAACTCAATTTAATTAAATTAATTACTCACTTTTATTTATTTATTCAATGTATTAAATTGAAAACGTTCAAATACATGCAAATGCGTCCCTTTTACTTTTAAGCGCGAACACAATAAGCATTCGACAAATTTTGACAGATTTGGCGAAGCGAATATGATTTTTTCGCTTTTGGCAATTCGAAAAATTCATCTTCGTCACTCACTCGACTTGTTTTGGCGAATTCGCTGGAGATTAGCATCTCGCAATTCGAGACCGCGAAATTCGACAAAATTTTCATTCGCTTCGCAAGTAACAATACGCGTATAAATCAAAAACGTTTTTCCCGTACCTCCTGGTGCGTCTAAAAAGAACAGTCCTCCACTACTATTTATAACTCTTTCAATAATTGTGTCATACACATGTCTTTGTTGTTGATTCAGTTTTGGAAAATTTGTCGCTATTAATGTATCGAGTTCATTCCGATCATACTGTCTTTCACGATGCAATTATTGATTGAATGAGTCATGCATTGCTCGATTTGGTGCAGTCAAACCCAATTGTGCCAATGTTTTATTTCCGATTAACAAACACATATATTCAATTAAAATTAGCGCTTCGTTGTACATTTCGGGTGAAAAAAGTAGTTACTGATTTGAGTTATTTTGTTGCATGCGACGCAAAATATCTTCGGTCATGTGATCACGGTAGCTATGCCATAAAATCAAAGGATTTGATGGGAAACATGTTACTATAATTTTGCAAATAGTGTTCTTATTTGATGTGGCGAATTTGTAGCAGATGCATCCATCAATGTAGCGTCCCAATGATTATCGTGTTCAAGTAAATCTAGCTCCTCGCATGCTTGCCGATATGTGTTACAAAGACGTCCATTAACTCTTTTCAAACTTAAAAATGATGTTGGTCCTCGTACATTTACCAACAATAGACGTAGGAAAAAACATTCTTGTTGACTGGGATGAACTGTATATATTCGTCCTATTGTATCCTTTAAAAAAACATTGGGATGACCATCTACCGGAGTTCTTCTCTTACGTTTCTCCCATGACTTCGAAGATGCATTCCACGTATAATATTTCGGAACTTCAGAGTACAATAATATACGCGCAAAATTATCATTATGGCATAACAAAAAAAATGAAGTCAATGTCATAGGTGGAGGGCACTCTGCGGGCTGTATTTTCTGTGAAAAAGACACGTTGTCCGTTTTCCAAATGAACTGCCAAATGAACAACAGTTGGAGAACGATCGTGTATGGGGAAGGAAAGAATTCTTCAAATGGCTTCGATACTGCTGATATATCTTCCCATTTGATATCCATAAATTTCATCATGTCTATTATCGCGGGTTACACCAAAGACGGCAAATCACTTAATTTGTTAACATACTTACAAATGTATTTGATGGACTTTACCGAGTTACAGTATTCAACATTGATATGTGCATTGTATGCTTCGGACAGCAATGGGTAATATGGAACCACCCATCGGTTATCAATTTCCATATCTAGATGATTGATTTTAATCATTGCAGTCTTTCCACCATTCTCTGTCGCTCTACGTCGGTATAATGGATAACCATCATTTGCAGTCATTGTTTCGACTACCAAACTTCTCGGATATCTCTTTGTGCATTTACCATCAACCATACATGAAGAATTGCGGTTTATGTCACCACACGGTCCGTGAATCATATTCTTTGTAACGATTTCGAACAAACTTGGATCAATTGTCTGAGCTGGGATTTCAGCTGAGATAATATCATCAATTTTATCGCTAGTTATCTTTTCAACTACCCAAATCAAAATGTGTGCATGTGGTAAGCCGTGTTTCTGCCATTCCACCGAGTACATAAAACATCGGACCTTCCCGAACACTTCATGTTTTACAATGAAATCCATAAGAGATTTCAACTATTGTCGAAATACTCTGGCCGTAATATCATGTCTATCACTTGCACATTGTCCTGGATATAAATTGTCTTGAACGTCTTGCCATTTTGGATTGCATGTGAAGGTGATGAATTAGTCCGGTCGACCGAAACAACGAACGTAACACATTGCATCTTGGGCATACTCATGGATATGTCGTGGACTGCCTGTGTATGATGCAGGTAAAATCACTGTTTTGCCCAAATCAGTAACATTTCCATCATTTTGTATGGCATCTCAAAGATGTATGTATTCTTCACTCCGCAATTTTGTTTGATTGCAACGAATGAAATACAATTTTTCGGTGTCAATTTTCGCATACATATCTACGATATATTGATGAAAAAGTTTTCGGCATTTCAAAATATGATTAACCTCATTTTGTCTAATCATTATTCGATAGGAATAATAGTTCATGGCACTGACAGTTTTATTCAACTCACGAGTGAAATTTGCCGAATCTTTCATTTTTATGTTGATCGCATATCCGTCTTCCCCATAACAAAATAAAATTGGGTATTGTATAGCATCATAGGAACGATGGGTTTCGCTGACACGTTGTAATTGATTATTTCTCCTATGGAATACAATGTCTCGAGATTGAAATTCTTGCCCAACAATGACAATTGCAACTTCATCATTTGCTGGTGTATTAAATCTACCGGCATGTTCGCCAACCGGTGTCTTACCAGCTCATCCGAAGGCATTTGATCAATCGTTGTCGTAAACATACGAACCAATGAATTATGTTCATGTAATAATCCTTGAATTTGAGCACTAATTGCTCTATTTGAGCATTTATTTCTTCTTGATTGTTTCCGACGAAATAAATTTGCAAGAACTGATGTTGAGCGTCTGGAAAGGGGGGTAGTGAACCAATTTTATGATAACCTTGCCCTTGAATCTGCAATCGAGAGTCAAAAAAACGTGGATAACATCCGATCTTGGGTAGGTAAGTCCGATAAATTGGATCGTCACTATGAACATAAAAATTTGACATGATACATGATGTACAGGGAAAACTCCCCTAACAGACACGACTAATAGAAGGGCTCTCCCCTTGTGCGGACAGTTTTCCATGCACCAAGTTATAAGCAAAATTGTTTTAACAAATTTTCCTCCCTTAGGCGGACACTCTCCTCACCCAAGACGGAGAGTTAAACTGCATATAAAAATGGAGGAGAACCCTCTGCTAAGCTAGCCATTGAGATCTGACTTCTTAACAAATTCGTGCATATTAATTTTCTAAAATCCTTTTCAAAATTCGAGTAAACCAAATGGACATACATACAGTGTCGGACAAAACATTTTGAACTGCAGAAAACATTTTTTGACCTTTAAACTCTTGTATATGAATTTAAGTTTAATTTAAGTTGAAAATATCATTTAAGATATAACGAATGCCATTCAAATCGATGTTCTAAGCTTTGCACAAAAATCAGCAAAAATCTGCGAATTTTGTCTTAATTTTTTAACTTTTTTCTTAGACTCCTTAGAAAAATTCTGATTATGCAGTTTCGTAGCCCATTTAGTTTTAGTATAACAAAATGCAAATCTCAAGGAGCTCTGAAAGCGCGTTGATTTTTAAAAAAATTGTTTGAGAATTTTTTCTTCATAAAACAAAATCACAAAACTTTTTTTTTATAGAAAAAATGCGAAGGTGAGTCTGCAAAAAAAAAGTTTTAAATCAACGTGATTTCAGAGCTTCTTGAAATTAGCACTAAAATTTAATGGGGTACAAAACTGCACAATCAGCATTTTTCTAAAGAGCCTGAGAAAAAGGTTCAAAAATTAAGACACAATTTTCAGATTTTTTCTGATTTTCGTACAAAACTTAGAACTTCGATTTAAATGGCATTCGTTAGATCTTAAATGATTTTTTAAGCTTAAATTAAAGTAAAATTCATAATGAAGAATTTAAAGGTCAAAAAACAACGTTTTCTGCAGTCCAAAATGTTTTATCCGACTCATGCGATAAACATAATTTCACGATATCGACCCGAATTCTTGATGACGTAATCACAACATTTCTGTTTATTGTGTATCTGTGTAGTTTATTTTTCTTCAAATGAAAAAAGAGGATTCCCCGAATAAAACCAACTGTACATAAAATAAATGAATTCATAACTACCTTGAATGTCGGCATGAAATTGTTGTAATTGACAACATTTATCGCACCAAATGATACCATTTGGAAGCATGTATTGTATCTTTGTATGTTGTTCAAAAAATGTTTGGATTCATTAGTTTCGTCAGCCAGAAACGTTGCCAATGGTTCGGGTGGATATTCTAATGGGGGCAATTGTACTTTCCCACTTGCGCAACACATTCCCGGAGTTTCTGCTTTATATTTTAGTGCTCTACAATATTGGCATACTCTATCCATATTGCCAATACCAACAAATTTATGC
Organism: Merzomyia westermanni; assembly: GCA_949987695.1. Lineage (NCBI taxonomy): Eukaryota > Metazoa > Arthropoda > Insecta > Diptera > Tephritidae > Merzomyia > Merzomyia westermanni. The sequence continues at coordinate 91,487,833 of OX465288.1, forward strand.
AAACTATAGTCAATTGCATTATTGTATCGAAATGCTGCACCCTTTAAAGCAATATTATTATGAACTTGCGCAGCGCGACGTGCTCTTCCAACATTTTCGTTGGCACTCGATCTTCTACGTCTCGCTTGCATCCTCAATCTATCACCATCATTACGTGCTCTCCTTTCTTCATCGGAATGACCTGAACCCGACCTTGAAATGCGTTGTCTTTCAGTTTGATTTCGTTGTTCCCTTTCTTCTTGGGATTGACTTTGCCTTCCATTCGATACATGTTATGTACTTCGTGAATGGCGACCACAACTTCTACGTGGTCTTGTCATTTTCTGCAAAAAAATCGAAAACTTTCAAAACCTACTGTTTGGTTAATTGATTCGAATACTTACAATGAATGTCAGCAAAGTTCTAGTACGAATTTCTTGTTCGCTAGCAACTCTTGTAACGTTTCCACACACCAAATGACTCTAATTTCAAATCTGAATTTAGAATAAACGACAATTTAGACTAAAATTAATTTCCACAAATTCACACAATGCAATGTATACCTACATTTCGGTACAGGCACGTATTCCACTTTCCAATTGATTGTTGTACAAAACACATGATATTCACTTTTTTGGTTAGATATTTATTTTCGTTCTGGAAAAAATTCGAAAACTATAAAAACTTACCGATTAACTCTTTTATTTTTTGGTAAAAGCCTAGGACGACTTCGAATACACGTCCAAAAATATTGAGGAGGTATAAAAACACGCGTTTTGATTTTGGTATCAATACACATTTTACTTCTGTCAGGATCTATATATTTTTTTTGGATAACTCAAGATATCATATATGTCGGGTTTCTGCATCGTGATTCGAGATCCTGGGGCAGAAATTCCTCTCTGGGTACCACTCCCGGATTCGTAGCAAGTTTTTTTAGCAGTCGACAGCTGTTCTACACTTTTACCGATTTGCGCACTTACAATGGATTTCGTCACCCAAAAAAGAAAAAGCAAATTTTTGTTCACCGCCAAATCTTGTCACATTTCCACACATCAAAAGACTCTTAATTTCAAATTGAAACGCTGGTTTTGCTTTTCCTCAAATTGTAGTTCATAGGACTGTCTAAGCCAACGAATTCTAATAATATTTGTGTAGCGACCGTAACCACTCTTTATATGGACCTGTCCGATAATCCGGACGAGAGTCGCATACAAAATGACAGTGCTTCGGGTAAAAACGCGTGTACTTATATTTTGCTTATATTAACTTTATTAAGGCCAGTTGTCCAAAGCAATATTGGACGAACTAGCGCGTACGAATGCAAAATGAAAAATGAGCGCCGTTACAATGCTTACATGAATACTTTATAGGCAATCATGACACCGCAGATCGTCAGTGATGCATTTTTGCGTACCCAAATGCACAGCACAGGGTTGTATTTTGACAGGACATTTCAGTGAGTCCACATGTATATCAGATAACATAACATTTATGGTATAACATAAAACAATGAAGTAGACATTAATATGTAAAAACGATGGTTGTTACAGTCTCCCCCTAGGATACTGAAATCGACCCGATGATGTATCCTATTTGGTAATCTTTCGAGGTCGTCCTCGGTGTCTTAACATGTTGACTGGTGCTTCAGGAACATTGTCAGAGCTACGATATGGTGTCAATGATAATGCATGGTATGTGCGTAGCCTTGAACACGTCGGCGAGCGTGCTAAGATACGGTGTGATTTCAGCAATGAAATTTTCGGAGTGGATAATACCTCTTAAATCATTGTTGACGTCGTCGATTGTGCGTAATTCACGCCCAAATGTAAGAAACGCAGCAGTATGCCCAGTACTTTGGCATCGCGTCGTGTTCATCGCAAATCGTATGGCTGGTAACTTCTCTGCCCAATTGCGATGTTGTCATCCTACTAATATGGACAACTGCGTCTTCCGCTCTACAGGATTTGCTTGAGGATGATAGAATGGCGTAAATACTTGGCATATATCCAGACAGAAAGCAACCTGCTGCATCACACCTGACACGAATTGCACACCGTTGTCGATGATTATTCGCCTTGGGACTCCATAGCGCAAGAATACTTCATCTATAAGCGTTTTAGCACAGTTTTCAGCGGATGCTTCTTTCAGTGGGAACAGTTCCACCCAACGGCTAGCCACGTCTTCAACAATATAAATCCACTGCATGCCATTCGCGTGGTAGTCGTCCAAACAGATCAATGGCTATGGCTTCAAAACGTTGTTTGCTGGAAACTGTCTGGTACAGTCTCATCGGCTTCAAGTTGGTTACCTTATAGCGCTGGCACTTGATACAGTTCCGGACATGATTCTCAACGTCTTTTCTCATACCTGACCAATAGTAACGCGATGATGTTTTAGACAACGTCCGGTCGATTCCATAATGACCAGGAGTGTCTTTGTTGTGGAAGTTATTTAAAATAACTAGGCGATCGGATTTTGGAACAACTAGCTGTGCCTCCTCGCACTCCTCGTCGTTGCAGCAGTAAAGCACGCCGTCATTCATGGTGAAATCTCTTTTACTCCAATGCATGACATCATCAGTTTCTCCCTCGAAACAATCAATAATAACTTTTAAAGTCACTAAGCTGGCTGTCGCGGATTTCCTTCGCTCCTAGACGTGGAAGATCAACTTCGAACGAGCATATATTGCATGATTCTTTGGATTCATGTCCATCCGCACAAGGTGGCTTTGACAACATGTCTGCCACGACGTTTATTCTACCAGGTTTATGGTCGATGGTCAAATTATATGGCTGTAGGAGCAATGCCCATCGAGCTAGGCGGCCGGTGGTCCGTGATGAGTTTTACCTCGGATCCCTCAAAGTAGCCACGATACTTTTGGACAGCCCACACGATGGCAAGCTTTCTCTCTCAATGGTAGAGTAGTTTTGCTCCGCTTTAGTCAGCAGCCTACTCGCGTATTCTATGGGATGTTCGTCGGCACTCTCTCCCTGGATCAAAACTGCTCCTAGAGCGTATCCACTTGCGTCAGTTTTCAAGATGAATGGCAGGTTTTCGTCAACTTGCTTCAGGATGGGCGACGTTATCAACAACTGTTATAATTTGTCAAACGCACCTTGTTGGTCCTCTGTCCATACCCAAGTAGCATTCTTTTTGGTCAACTGTGAAAGTGGTTTTGTGACATCTGCAAACTGTGGTACGAAACGCCTATACCACGAACAAGCTTGGAGGAACGATAGCAACTCTTTGGTGTTTTTCGGAGGTTTCCGCAGCGAAATTGCAGTGACCTTATCTGGATCTACTCGTATGGCAGCTGGTGTTAGGATGTGTCCAAGATATTTAACCTCGCGACAAGCAAACCGCCATTTTCCTTTGTTGACCTGAAGGCCAAATTGACTTACCCGATCAAAAACCTTGCTGAGATCTTTAAGGTGCTCTTCGAAGCTACTGGAACACAGGATGATGTCGTCAAGGTATGCAAATATCGTGAGCCTACTTAAATATGATTTAGGTCGATCCAAAAGGTATGCGCGTAAATTTATACGTACCAAACGGGATAATAAATGCGGTATTGTCCTGATCTTCGCTCTTAACACCGATTTGCCAATAGCCTGTCTGCAGATCCAACGTTGACATGAAATTTGTAGCTTTTGCTTCATGCAGCAAATCATCGACTAGTGAAAGGAGATACCGATCTGACTTGGTGATAGCGTTTAGTTCTCGGTAGCCGATGCAAACTCGAATGTCGCCTGACTTTTTGGGCACGATAACCACAGGAGCTGCCCATGGCGATTCGCACTCTACGATGACACCAACTCTTAACATTTCATCTATCTCCTTTCTTAACAGGATCTTTCGCTGCGGAGATAATCGATACGGTGGCAAAGCGATTGGAAGGTGCTCGCCCGTGTCGATGCTGTGTACGGCATATGGTGTTGCGCATGTTGATTCTTCAAATAGTTTGCTGTGACTTTCCAACAGCTTTTCTAGCTCTACACGTTGTTGTGCGGTTACGTCACCACTAGATATTTGAGATGGCATACTCAACTCAATAGAGTTCAACGGTATAAAGTTCTCTTCGCAAAACTTTTCGTAACCACTAATCTTTGCTTTAAATGCAGGTGCAAACAGACGCGATGTATTTTCGGGTGTAGCTTCGCCAACTGGAAGTGAATTCCTAAAAATTTTCTGTGGGGAGTAGTCGCTGGAATGTGAGCGTTTTTCTTTTACTACTGGGCCATAGTTAACTTCGGCATCATCGATGTTAGTGTCACGTGTTATCACGTAGTGTACGAAGTTTGAATACTCGTTAACAGCTTTCGTTCGAAGCGATTGCCGATTGCTCGTTACCACATACGCACCTGCTATGTCTATGGCAAACGGTACACTACTCACACTTGGTGCAGCAAAATCGTATCTCGTTCTGGGTTCATCTTCACAATTCCCGCCTGTTCCAAGAAGTTCGCTCCAAATAGCGTACGATTCTTTGTAGCATTTGGAAGTGATATCACACGAACCTTTCTCACTCGATTTCCAATTTTAATGTCGTAAATGGTTGACAACACTTTTTGCGCGGTAGTGTTTCCATCTGCTAATGTGACGTCAGCCAAGACATCTTAGAAAACACAAATTTTGCTTGATAACACCTTTTTCAGGCAACAGATGTTTTAGCTCCAGTGTCGAAGAGGGCTTCTCCTGTCACCCCAAACATCTCAATGTGAACCAGTAGACAGAATCTTCCAACAATTGTGGTATTCGCTGTGTTGAATGCTAGATGCTGAGGGCTCTCCTTACTGCACCCCCGGTGCACCACAGCCGTAACATGCAAACGCTGCAGAGCGTCTGATTTGCGGCGCTGTTCCGCTTGTTGTTGCCACTGTAGATTGTTGCTGTGCCTGCTGCTCCTTCTTCTTCTTTAAACACACATCAACTGTGTGACCATGTAATCGGCAGAAAGAGCACCTTTTTCGCCCATCCGCGCGTTCCGCTTTCTCACTTGGTGCCGTCGGAAGTTTATTGGATTCAGCCAAGAACAATTCCGCGTCTCGGCAACGCGATATGAGCTCGTCGAATGTTGAAAATGCATCACGATGCACTCCATCTCTAATTTTCACGGATAGGAGGCCACTATCTTTAAGCTTTTTACAAATGAAGCTATCGGTAGGTTTACGCACTTGTTATATTTTGCTTGTATTTACTTTATTAAGGCCAGTTGTAGCGCGTACGAATGCAAAATGAAAAATGAGCGCCGTTACAATTCTTACATACTTTTTAGGCAATCATGACAATGCAGATCGTCAGTGATTCATTTTTGCGTACCCAAATGCACAGCACAGGGTTGTATTTTGACAGGACATTACAGTGAGTCCACTTGTATGTATATCAGATAACATAACATTTACGGTATAACATAAAACAATGAAGTTGACATTAATATGTAAAAACGAGGGTTTTTACAAAATCTAAATTCAGGATAATCGACAATTTTCACAAAAATTAATTTATTAATTTATTTATGAACCAAATTCGTACAATGCGCTTATACCTACATTTCGGTACAGGCAGGCATTCCACTTCTCCATTCAATGTCATATAAAATACTTGAAACTCAGTTTATTTAAATTGTTCAAGTTTTTTCACACTAAACTGTTTCAGCAATTTATATTATTAAATGAATTGAAATCGCTGTTAAAATATTTTTTTTCGATTTAATGGCGGCATTTATTTAATAGACCCGCACACAACCTACTGAGCATGAGAAATAATATGCTATTATAAAGTACACATGCATATAACAGCAACAGAACAGAGAAGACGACAACAAACGAATGGCTGTAAACGATTTCCTACCGGATATACAACAATAACGGCGGAAGCTCTCTTAATATATGTATGAGTAAGATAAATAAATATGTGAAACTTAAAGTAGTCAGATCAACAGACATAATATACGCGGAAGCTTTCTTATATACGTGTGTGCAAAGTTATGAGCTAACGATTAACATTATTTCCTGTTGCTATGAATGTAAGTTTAAAATGTACATACATATGTACGATTATCATGGCTGTATATTAATATATGAATGAGAATGAAAGTTCTACATTTATGAACTAATGAGAAACATATCGTTGTGTTAACATTCCAAAAACTCTTGTAAGTCACCGCATATGTACATTTGAAAAATAACAAAAGAAGGAAATTACAATAAATTAAGAATGAGAACTACGTAGGTATATTGATTATTAACTGGACATACTCTTAGGGGTAAGAAAGTATGTAACTCGCGCCCTATGCTATGTAAAATGGTTGAAAAGATGGGAAGGCATATTAAAGAAAAATTAAGATTGAACAAAACGAACATTTTTGGTCGATATCAGTTTCAGATGCATTTGATTCTCAACTTAAAAGGCACTTTTTATATTATGTTTTTCATAGTTAGCAAGTTGAGACATTTCTAATTTCCTGCTTCTCTAATTCCTCTCAAGTTGAAGAATAAGCATGAATAAAACGCGGATCTCAAAAGGGAAGAAGCGCTAAAACTCAACTTGAGAATTAGGAATTTCTCAAACCTTTCAGAATATATTTTCTTGTGCATATTGGGAAAGGAAACCAAACAGTCTGTATAAAATGACTTTCGGTCATCAAAGCAATGAAGTGCGTTAAAAATACAAGGTGGCGCAAAAGTAATCCTCCTATCAGAAAATGCTATAAATTTTGCGATTGGCCCCTAAAGTCAGTTCTGTTTTGACATTTGTGTAGTAAACACATGCGAAATACACGTTAATAAACAATGTTACGCTACACTGCTCCAGAACGCGGAATATTGCTAACTATTTATTTGACCAATAATCGGTCGGGGCCAAACGGTTACTGTGAATGGTGAGCGCTACAGAGCAATGATCAACGAGTTCTTTTTGCCGCAACTTGATGAATTGGGATTGGAAAACATGTGGTTCCAACAAGACGGTGCAACAGCACACACTTCACGTGCCACAACCGATATACTGAACATCGGAAGCTTACTTTTGCGCCACCTTGTATCTTTGGTACTCAATAAAATTTTCTAAATGACTAATGGATCCATCTGTAGAGACATATTTGTCAATGAAACTATTAGCATTCGGAAAAGTTTCAGGTTCGCTAGGATCGATCTTAGGAGCATTCTTCAGCCAATACATGTCATGCATGTGAGGTGAGCCTCTTTGTTGGATTTCAATCCGACAGTAAAAAAAGTGAAAAAAGAAGATGCTTCAAATGGTGGAAGAGGATGGAAACATGTTGAACTGTCTTTTCATGTCTGACGAGACCCATTTCGATTTAAACGGCAACATAAACAAACAAAATTGTCGAATATGGAGTGCTTCCAACCCACAGATACTCCATGAGACGGAATTGCATCCACTTCGTGTCACAGTGTGTTGTGCAGTTTCATCACGCTGCATTGTCGGGCCCTACTTCTTCGAAGAAAACGGTCACACCGTTACGGTTACTGGAGACCGTTACTTGAGCATGTTGAGAGAGTTTTCTATCCAGAATTACGCCGAATGAGAATTTCTTTCAACTCTGTGTGCTTTCAGCAAGATGGTGCAGCTCCTCATATAGCCCAACCTGTTATGAAAGAATTGCGACGAAAATTTTCCAATAAGCTGATATCCAGAAACTCCACATTCCGTTGGCCACCCAGGTCGCCTGACCTTACTGCACCTGACTTTTTCTTGTGGGGTTATTGCAAACAGGAAGTCTTCAAAGCAAAACCAACAAATTTGAATGAACTAAGGCAATCCATTCGAGACACAATTGCGGATATTCCTGTCTCAACTCTCCAAGCAGTAATGAACAACTTCTTGGTAAGATGCCGCACGTGCATCGACGAGCAGGGGGGGCATTTAAATTCCATTATTTTTAAAACTAATTAAGCTATATTTAATAAAATTTAATGAGCTTTAACATGAATAAAAGTAAAATGAATTCCATATACTGGAAAAAAAATTATTTGAGTTTCTTAATGTAGCAAAATTCATCAGCCACCCTGTATATAGATATATTATTTACATAAATGTACGTACGAATAAAATGGATAAGATGATACTTGAGCCTTTGCTTGGGCAATGTATGCGGATTTACTGGGTAGTTGAAAGGTTTAATGTGCCGATCTTGGGTCAAGCGCACTAGCTGTACTTCTATATATACGTAAAATATCGTGTCCAGGGTGTACTTACTTTGGTATCCTCGTTCAATAACAACTGCTTTGTTTTTGTTGTGGTGTCGTTCCTGTTTGTTCCTGCGTCGTTGTCCTTATTGTTGAGGTGCCACTTGTGCAAGTCTACTGCTCGTGGTGATAATCACAATTTATCGGAGCTTTGGCCTTTATATATATTTTATTTATAATTTTTTTGGATGGTTTAACTGCAGTGCGCTTTTTTTGTTTTGTTTTTTATTTCCACTGCTATGTTCACTTTTGGGTTTTGGGATTATCGGTCAGTTTGAGTTCACTAAATTCCCATGGCAAGGCAAAAATAAGAATATTTTTGACTTAATTGCATATGTTCGCCAGTTTGAAAGGAAAATTAAAATAATAATAGAGCAATTAAAAAATGAAAATATGCTAAGCTTACCAAGAACCTGTGAGATAATAATGGATTATCAAAATCAAAAGAAACTACCTGAATATGTAGTAGGGTTAGAATCGATTTTAACAAATTTTAATACAAGGTTTCAAGATTTCAATAAAATTCAGCAACTCATTTCTCTCCATAATGATCCTATAAATTGCATTATCGAAGAACAAGATGATAATTTTCATGAAGAAATACTTAGAATGCGAAATGATTCTAACTTACCTCTAGGCGCGGGTAAGGAATTTTGGAGGAAAATTAATTCACAGTCGTATCCAAAAATTAAAAATGAGGTATACAAGTTATACTCAATGTTTGGATCGACTTATAATTGCGAAGCTGCGTTTTCTTCGCTTAAATATCTTCACTCGAAATACAGGAATTCAGTTTCGAATAAGCATATAGAGGACTTAATGAGAATCAAAACTTACGATCTTGAAGTCGATATGGAAAAAATCATGGAAAGTTAAAAAAAATTAACAAACGTATTTGCTGGTTTTGTTGTTATTATTGTTATTGTTGTTGTTCTTAATTCCTTTTTTAATCAAAAACCATAATTTTTTATTTTTTTCTAAATTTTTAATAACAAAATAAACAAATAGCACGATTTCACTCAGTGTACTAAGCAAACGCGCGCACACAATCATACGCTAGCAGATATCAAATGTGTGATTGTATGCGTTGGTAAATAAATTGCGCATTATTTTGGGCGGCTCTGAACTAGATCGAAGAGTTCGCACTTTGTTTATTCCTACTTAATATTAATAACTTTTTGAGTTTTAATTATGAAAATTCTATTCAATTTTGCACCTAATATCGAACTGCTAATTTATTGACAGTTTCATATTTGCGTTGCTGTAACAAAACTGTAAATAACAATGTAGAATCCAGTTTATTTAGGTTGAGGGCTTATATGTTGTATTCTGCAAGAAATAAATCGGTTAGTAAAATATTTCTATTTTCAATTTGCATGTGTTACTATACACCACTGCTATTATTTTGACCGCAGTTATATATATATATATATGCCTTAACCGATTTCGCCCATTTTTTTCCAGAACATTCCGTCTATTAATACAAATATGTGTGCTAAATTTCCTTTCGATATCTTGAACAGTTTTTGATTTATGATTAATATTATTTCTAAATTTGACTTAATCAAAAGTGGGCGCTGCCAAGCCCATTTTCAAAAATTTGTCGAACAATTTTATTTCTGCCTTGACGTTAATATACACAGTGAATTTTAACCTTATAAGTGTATTATGTACTGAATAATCACTTCTTTTGTATTTTCGAAAATATTCTATGTATAAAAAGTGGGCGTGGCTATCATCCGATTTCGCTCATATTAAATAGCACTCGGAGGTGAGTGCCAGGGAACCTGCATACCAAATTTCATTGTGATATTTCAAAAGTTACTCAAGTTATCGTGTTAACAGACGGACGGACATGGCTCAATCAGTTTCTTTCTTCCTCCTGGAAATTTTGATATATGTAAGTCAATATCTATCTCGTCCCGTTTATACCGTTATATACCACCGTTAGGCCTCTAAATTTAATATACCTTGTGTGCATAGCACTACTAGGTATAAAAAAAATATTTGGAGCCGTTAGAACCGCTTCAGTAGCAAAAGGGAATGAAACTTTTAATCATTGTTCAGTTCTCGTTGTGGTGTGACTTAGAATGGGCGCATTAAAGGATACAATGGCTTCTGCTTAAACTACACGAAGAATTTTTAACAGAGATTCTGAGATATTGTTCATAGGACCATTTTCTCTATAAATTATTGGTAGCAAATTAACATAAAAAAGACAAGTAATCAACATAGGAGTTGTGAAATCTAAGTTGCAAAAAATTACGGGTTTAGCGATCCGAGAAACTTTGGTGTTTTGAACTGTATTCCAAAATTTTAAACTATTGTATTAGGAATGGAGGAATATCTAAAATTTTCTTTTAAGACCCAAAATAAAAAATGCCGCAATGCAAAGAGAGAGGGAATCGCTTCGAAAAATGCTTTAAGTACAATGAAAAATAAAAGGGATATTGAATTTTAAAAAACACAGTGGGAAGAGGGACATCCAGGTTATATGCACGGAATTGACTATGAGCTGACAAGGCTAAAGTTAATCAGAGGTGGAATCAAGAATTGGAGCAGTCAGGTAAGTTGTATCGGCTTTTAATGCATGGTGCCTTAAAACTATGGTTAGAGAAATATGTCCTATTCTGGTTAGAGCTATTATAACTCCATACTATTTTTTAGCTAAAGAAATAGACCTTTCTCAGAAAATAATATAATTGATAATAAAGCTGTTCCACAAAGAAGACGAGGCCGACAGCAGGTGATCCATGAAAGCGTGATTTCTGATCTGGACAAGTGTCAGATAAGTGAGCGAGAAGTAATGCACTTAATTTCCGCTGTTGCTGATGCGTTAGGGCGTGATTTAAATAAAAAGTAGGTTCAATAACATTGAACTGAATACGGCAATAATTCATTGAATGGTAAGCTTTTACTTGGATTAATCGGTCGTGAAACAGTTGATAGGTTTCCAACTGAAGAAAAAGAAATAAATGACATATTCATCGTGGAATATACAATAGTTGAGTTTTTAAGATTACACAATTTTACGCGAAATTACTAAAAAGAATTTTCTGCACTTTCTTAGCTTTTCTTAAGGGAGTTTCCAAAGAAAAATATGAGTTTTAAATACCCAGGAGCAATGCAATACACTCGGTGGATGTTCATTTATGTAGGAGAGTAGGCAGAGGGTAGTTCGCCTTAAGTTGTCGGTGAGTTAAGTCGTTAATTTCGTTTGCGCATTTGCTAATCTAAAGTCGTTCTTTTTCAGTTGTTCAACAAAAGTGCCATACCAAACCGTGGTTTACTCGACCTCTTAATCTTTTTAATTACCTATATATTTCACTTACATACTTCAATTATAACACTGAATTCCGGAAATAAAGAACTAAATATATTATCTTACATTTGGCGGCTCAACCGTCGCGAAAAAAAAAAGAAGTTGGCAAAGATTTGGTTAATAAGTTGAAAAAACCAATTCGGAAAACCTAATACCGTGCAGTTTTCATTTTTAATAAAGTCGACCTAATTGTGTTTTAAACGTGACCAAACACTTTCTGGGAAAGTTAATTTGAAGTTGCTTAGTAATCATAAAAGTTGTTAAAAGTAGTATCATATTAAATGATATAAAATAGAAACGGTGAAATTTATGTCTATGCAAAAAGGCGAATCCAATTTGCAAGTGACAAAACCAACCAGCCGAGAGCAGCGCGCAAGAGCAAGGGCAAAAAGGTCAGCGACAGAAAAGATCGATTTACTAGAAGAAAATATAAAAGAGAAGTTTGAAGTCGACGACGAAACATCAGAAAATAAAATAAAAGCAGAAATGGCTGAAATTGGCGACCTAATAAAACTTCTAACGTTGAAGTTTCAGAAGGAAGAAGAGCAGCAATTTCAACAGAAAACGTTGATAGTGTAATCGGAGATTTCGATGGTCAGTCACCGGTTCGGGTGGAGGCTGTGTTGAGAATTTTGAGAAATGTGCAGCAGCTCTGAAATGGAGCGATAATCAAAAATATGTTTTCGCTCGCAAAAAAATGACAAAAACGGCTAAACTGCTCGTGGATTCAATCTGTGTTTTTGATTATGATACTCTCAGAAAAGAAGTTGAACGAGAATTTCGCCGTGACTTTGTAAGTGCCGATATACACAAACAATTGGTGGAGAGACGCAAAAAGAGTACAGAAAGTATGCATGAGTATACGAGTATGTTACACATGCGACGGTTAGGAACGTTTGGCAATGTAGATGACCCTTCGATCATTAGGTACATTATTGATGGAATAAATGAAAAAGCAGAGAACAAAACTTTTTTATATGCTGCCAAGAGCTTTGACGACTTGAAAGCAATGCTGGAAGCTTATGAAAAACGAATAGAAACGAAAAGAGAACCAAAAGCAAATAATGGTAGAAATTTTAGTGCAACGGAAAGTAATAAAAACAAAAAGAGCAAACGTGAACATTGCTATAATTGCGGGTCTACTGACCATAAAAGAAGCGAATGCAAAGAGCAAACCAAATGTTTTGGGTGCAATAAAACGGGGCACATATCCAAAAATTGCCCATCAAGTACGCAAAAAAATAATGACGTAAACTTGGTCCATTAAGTTGAGCAGCACCAAAACATGCAAAAGACAATACAGATTAACAACATAAAAGTTCGTTGCCTAATCGACAGCGGTGCAGAAATTTCTATAATTGAGCAAACGGTTGCAAAAAAATTTAATTGTTCTCTAAGGAAATGTAATGACAGTCTTTCGGGTTATGGCAATAAAAAGGTGATCGCTATCGGTAGGTGTGAAGCGAATATTACATATTGCATAGCTTCTTGGTTGTACCAGACAATTTGTTTAAGTATGAAGTAATCTTAGGTTTTGACTTTATCGGGAAATGCGAATATATTTATGATAGAAGTAGTTATAGATTTACAAAATTTCATTTGGAAAGTGAAAATTGGATTCACAATATTTCGATTGAAAATAAAGAGTTAGAAGTGCCAAAAAAAATACATTGAAAATATTGTAAAAGAGTATTCACCTAAAACTGAAGTGACAAGCCCAATGAGTATGAAAATTGTGTTGTCAGAAGATAAAGTTATTCGACATTTACCGAAGAGACTACCATTGTCAGAACAAAAAGTAGTAAGCGAGCAAGTTGAAGACTGGCTGCAAAAGAAAATAATACGTCCGTCGAGTTCCGAGTATTGTAGTCGAGTTGTCATAGTCGATAAAAAGGATGTTGAAAAACGTTTGTGTGTAGACTTCCGAGATTTGAATAAAATAGTGCAAAAAGATCATTTCCCAGTTCCAATCATGGAAAAGGTAATTGAAGCGTTAGAAGGCGCAAGCATATTTACAACTTTGGACCTTGAAAATGCATTTTTTCATGTACCAATAGAGAAGAGTTCGAAGAAGTACACCGCTTTTGTGACCCGAGATGGTATTTATGAATTCAACAGAGCACCGTTTGGGTTCTGTAATTCACCGGCTATGTTTTTACGTTTTGTCAACCACATCTTTCGTAATCTGATTAGAGAAAATGTTATGCAAATGTACATGGATGACGTTATAGTGCCTTCGAAGAATGAAGAAGAAGGTATAGAGAAGTTGAAGAAAGTATTAAGTTTGGCGGAACAATACGGTCTCCATATTAAATGGCAAAATGCAAGTTTTTAAAGCACGATGTAGTTTATTTGGGCTTATTAATAAAAAACGGATATGTTTCACCTGATGCAGAGAAATGTTTTGCCATACGAAAGTTCGCAGTGCCTAAAAACGTGAAACAGCTGCAACAAATGTTGCAGTGAATATCAATTAACAAACAAACATAAAAATTCGAGCTTTGCTCCAACAACAATCACCAAAACTACAATTGATACAGGTACAGTGCGGGTGCATAACAAATAACACGGAAGTGTTAATATGCAAAAAAGCCCTTCTGTATCTAAAACTGTTCTATGAACGCGCCTAAAAATATTCCACTTTCCTTGAGTTGACATATAAAATATATGTACCAAAGAATGTATAAAAGTAATAAGCAAATGGCACATTAGAGGAAAAATGCATCGGGACGCTACAGGGCATCATAGCTTAGTTGTTAGAGTACTCTAACAGCGGCTTTGGTGCAGACACTTGGGTTCGTATCCCAGTGTCCGAGAAGGGGTCTGATGAGAAGTTGGGCACTTCGAAACATGTCATCCCATACCATCGCTGTGCATATCGTTGTAATTTTTCCTCTAATATCAATTAACAAACAAACATAAAAAATAAGCAAATGGCACATTAGAGGAAAAATGCATCGGGACGCTACAGGGCATCATAGCTTAGTTGTTAGAGTACTCTAACAGCGGCTTTGGTGCAGACACTTGGGTTCGTATTCCAGTGTCCGAGAAGGGGTATGATGAGAAGTTGGGCACTTCGAAACATGTCATCCCATACCATCGCTGTGCATATCGTTGTAATTTTTCCTCGAATATCAATTAACAAATGTTAGAACTGTTTGGATACTTTAGGCAATTCGTTGAAAATGATGCTGTTATCACCATACCACTCACAGACCTGTTGAAAATGGAAGCCAAATTCGTAGTGGGCATCGCAGAAATGGCAGCCATTGAAAAAGTGAAAGACATACTAACTAGTCAACCAGTTTTGCGTATCTTTTGCCCGTCAGCACCAACGGGGCTTCATACCGATGCGTCGAAGGATGGTCTTGGAGCAATTCTTTGCAATTATTCGATGGAAAGCTGCAACCTATATACTATTGGAGTAGGAAAAATACTGCTGAAGAAAGTAAGTTGCATAGCTTTTACCTTGAAATAAAAGCTGCATATTATGCTGTCCAGAAATTCCGTCACTATCTTCTGGGACGAGAGTTTAAATTAGTTACAGATTGTCAAGCGTTTAAATATATTATAGAGCACCGTAAAGGAACTTTGATGAAGCACGTGGATGCGTTGAGGAGAGCACCAGCGAGTGTTTTAATGATTGACGAAATAAGTGCTAGACATCGCCTCGCCCAAACGGCGGATGAACATTTTAAAGCCGTGAAGCAAATTTTACAAACGCAAGAGTATGAGGATTACGTTGTTAAAAATGGTATTTTGTTCAAAAGTCAAAAAGGTTTACTACTACTTGCTGTACCACGTTTAATGGAGCCACAAATTATTAGAGAAGAACACGAAAAAGGGCACTTTGCGGTGGATAAAGCAGTTAATGCGGTTCAACAAAGGTATTTTATACCACATTTACGCCAAAAAGTTGAAAAATGTATTCAAAATTGTATCAAATGCATTTTGTTCAACAAGAAACTTGGGAAACAAGAAGGAGAAATGCATGTCATTGATAAGGGAGATGCGCCACTGCTGACAATCCACATCGATCACCTTGGACCTTTAGATGCAACAGCAAAATTGTACAAGCACATTTTAATCGCTGTTGATGGATTTAGCAAATTTACTTGGTTGTACCCTACAAAAACAACATCTGCAGAGGAGGTAATCAGAAAAATGTCTGAATGGGCTGACATATTTGGAGCACCGCATCGCATTATCAGCGATAAGGGGCCAGCATTTACATCGACGGCGTTTAAGGAATCGTGTCAGACAGAAAGAGTAGAACACGTTCTGACAACAACGGGTGTGCCCAGAGGCAATGGTCAAGTCGAACGATTGAACCCAGTTGTTATACACGTTGTTTCGAAATTCTCAGCAGATCGTACGGAAGCCTCGTATAAATACGTTGGCAAAGTGCAAGGAGTCATCAATAGTACCGTCAACAAATCAACGAAATACACACCATTTGAAATAATGTTTGGGGTGAAAATGAAAACGCCAATGGATGTCAACATAAATAATATGGTGGAAAGTGAAACAGCCGATATTTTAATAGCTAATTGTGACAGTATGAGAGAAAATGCAAGAAGGGAAATCGTAAACGCTCAGAAAGAATACAAAGAAAACTATGACAGACGTCGTAAATGCAAAAAAATCTACAAATTGGGAGATTTAGTGGCTATCAAACGGTCACAATTTGTCGCATGGAAAAAATTGGCCAACGAGTATTTGGGCCCTTATGAGGTGATCAAGGTCAAACGAAACGATAGGTACGACGTAAAGAAGGCAGCAGACTTTGAAGGCCCCAATGCTACATCAACGAGTTGTGACTATATGAAGCCGTGGAAACGAGATGAATCCGATCTATCCGGGACGGATGATATTCTCGAATGGCCGAATGTAGGAGAGTAGGCAGAGGGCAGTCCGCTTTAAGTTGTCGGTGAGTTAAGTCGTCAATTTCGTGTGCGCATTTGCTAATCTAAAGTTGTTCTTTTTCAGTTGTTCAACAAACGTGCCGTACCAAGCCGTGGTTTACTCGACCTTTTACTCTTTTTAATTACCTATATATTTCACTTAAATATTTCAATTATAACACTCAATTCCGGAAATAAAGAACTAAATATATTATCTTACATTTATACCTTGAAAATATAGGTACCTATTTAGAACTGAATTTAAGATGTTTTATTCTGTTTTGTTGTTTTTCCGACAGGGTGAATGATTGATGTATATTGGAACGATTTTTCGTTATCCCTTGTCAAATTTGGTTTTGAGACAAACCGGTTTCGGTGTTGTGCCACCATCAGTGTCGATTTTCGTTCTGATCTGTTGTGGTAGTTTGTCTTGTATTTATAGTAGGTAGTAGGTAACGTCAGCATGGGTGTCTGTCTGTGTATGTGTGTGTACCTTCAGAAACGGGGGTGGTTTGCATCGATCGGTTTTTTTGTGGTCGACTGAGGCAGGTAAAAGTTGGTGATTTTTGTTGTTTGACCTTTTTTGCTTGTTTGTTGTTTTTGTACTTTTGCTGTTTTGTGCTTATTTGTCGGTGCGTGTGTGTTTGTTGTACCTGAGTGGTTGCTTTGTTTTTTGTAAACCAATTTTAAAGGTTCGAATATTGTGTCGGAAACAGTGTTTGTCTGTTCGTTTATTATTCTACCGTCGAATGTTTTTTGTTTGTAGATTTCCATGTTTTCGAGTACGTTCAGACGTCTGCCTTTTGCTTGTACATGTAGGACCTTGACTGTTTTTTTGATGTTTCCGGAGGGGCATTTATTCTCCACCATGTGATTCGCAAAGTTGGACTCTGGTATGATGGTTGGATTCCGTATCTTTTTGTTGTAATCTCTAATGTGTTCTCTGAACCTCGTTCTTACTTGTCGTCCGGTTTGTCCTATGTAATTGTGCTGGCATTCACAAGTGAGCTTGTATACACCATGGCTGCTAAATGGATCTTCTGAGTTAGTTTTGGTTCTTAGCTTCCGTCCTAAATTGTTCGATGTTTTGAACGCTGTGTTGATATTGTATTTTCTAAGGAAATTTGCTAATTTATATGTTGCCCTTCCAGTATATGTCATTGTCGTCCAGGTTTGTGTACTTTCTTCTCCATTGTTTCTTTTTTGTTCTCTAAGGTCTCTCCTGAGTTTATCTACTAGTGCTTTTTTATATCCGTTGTTTGTAGCGATGTTATATATTATTCCAAGCTCTCTTCTATATGCTTCTTGTGTAAGAGGTGTTCTTTCCAATATTTGTACTAAGTGCCTCAGCGCTGCATTTTTATGTTGTTGTGGCTGGTTCGAGGTATTATGTATTATTGTGTCGGTGGCCGTTGGTTTCCTATATATGTCGTAGTTGAATTTATTGCTAGCTTTATCAATACTTATTGTGAGGTCCAGATAATTGATTCCTCCGTCTTTTTCGGTTTCCATTGTGAATTTTATGTTCCCGTGCTGCTTGTTGAGGTACTCCAGTACTTGCTCTTCGTTGTTGGAAGTTAAAACGCATATGATATCATCCACGTAGCTTGCGCAAAATAACACTCCTAATTTGGAATTTAATTCCTGTATATACTCTTTTTCCAGGTTTTGCATAAACGCTTCCATAAGAATAGCCGATGTTGGGTTTCCCATCGCAAGTCCGTTTGTTTGTCTGTATATTTTATTGTTGAATTGAAAATAGTTTTGACGTAGTGTGGTTCTTACCGTGTTCGTGATTTGCGTACTTTTTACTTTATCTTTTGTTTTACGTAGTATTATAGAGTTTACTATGTTCAATGTCTCTGCTAGTGGTATTGATGTGTATAGATCTTTTATGTCGAAAGATACCAATTTGCTGTCCTTTGTCACTTCAACGGTCCTAAGTTTGTTTATTAGTTCAGATGTATTAGTTATGGTGTGTTCGTTGCTAAGTTCCAGTGTGTCCTTCAATACTGTTTTTAAATATTTAGATAGCTTATAGCATGGTGCCGATTTAAAATTAATGATTGGTCTCATTGGATTGCCAGGCTTGTGGATTTTTGGTAGTGCAATCAGTGGTGGAGTTGACGGGTTCATTTGGACTAATGTATATGCCGAGTTTGTATCTATTATATTTGTTGCAGTTTTTATAGCCACTTTGATTTCTTTCTGGTATTCATCCGTGGGGTTCACTCTTATTCTACGACATTCCATATCCTCGATGAGTTTTTCGGTTTTTGCTATATACTCATCTTTTTCAATTAGCACAGTTGTGTTGCCTTTGTCCGCCTTCGTTGCGACAATGTTGTTTATCCTGAGTTTATGTTGTAGGTTCTTGACTGTTTTTTGCTCCGTGTTTCTCTTCTGTCCTTCCTTTGCTTTCACTTCCTTTTTTATTACTTCTCTGCACATGTGTCTTGCGCGCTCTTGTTCTTCAACTGGTATTAACGATATTGCGACCTCTGCGTCTACGATCGCCTGTTCCGTTTTTCTTTTTTCGCTTTGGTCTATAATATTGTGTTTCAGTCCCTTTTTAAGAAGTTGTTCTTCCGCCGCGGTGATGGCCACTGTCGTTAGGTTTACGAGCCTGGCATGGAAATGGTGGGGTTGTTGGTTGTTGTCCCGTTCGCGACGTCTTGTCAGCTTATCTAGTTTCCGGTTCAGCGTCCTGTATTTCTGTTGTAGTTCATGTTCGACCTCAGTTCTTATGCGCTCGAAGCATTCCATTAACGTATCGGTAGGTAATTGCTCCGCCAACCTTAAATGGATGGATAGAATTTCGGCATTTATTCCATCTTTCTTGGCGTACTGGTTTTTCAACTCATATCTTAGGAAGTCTCTTTCCGCCTTCCTAATTGTCCTCATGCTTGTATTGGTGTTTGTTTTCATTGTTATTTTTGCAAATTTTGGTGTCACATTCAATTCTATGCATTGTTTGTTAAACCAAATGTTTGCCTTCGTTGTATGCAATTTCAGTAAACGTCGTTTGTAAACTATTAGTAGACCGTTTTCGTTTAAGTTAAAAACCTGACAAGCATTAACTGTTTTATTCTGTTTTGTTGTTTTTCCGACAGGGTGAATGATTGATGTATATTGGAACGATTTTTCGTCATCCCTTGTCAAATTTGGTTTTGAGACAGACCGGTTTCGGCGTTGTGCCATCATCAGTGTCGATTTTCGTTCTGATCTGTTGTGGTAGTTTGTCTTGTATTTATAGTAGGTAGCAGGTAACGTCAGCATGGGTGTCTGTCTGTGTACGCGTGTGCATGTGTTGTGTGTGTACCTTCAGAAACGGGGGTGGTTTGCATCGATCGGTTTTTTTGTGGTTGACTGAGGCAGGGAAAAGTTGGTGATTTTTGTTGTTTGACCTTTTTTGCTTGCTTGTTGTTTTTGTACTTTTGCTGTTTTGTGCTTATTTGTCGGTGCGTGTGTGTTTGTTGTACCTGAGTGGTTGCTTTGTTTTTTGTAAACCAATTTTAAAGGTTCGAATATTGTGTCGGAAACAGTGTTTGTCTGTTCGTTTATTATTCTACCGTCGAATGTTTTTTGTTTGTAGATTTCCATGTTTTCGAGTACGTTCAGACGTCTGCCTTTTTTCTTGTACATGTAGGACCTTGACTGTTTTTTTGATGTTTCCGGGGGGGCATTTATTCTCCGCCATGTGATTCGCAAAGTTGGACTCTGGTATGATGGTTGGATTCCGTACCTTTTTGTTGTAATCTCTAATGTGTTCTCTGAACCTCGTTCTTACTTAAGAAGAAAGTACACAAGTAAATGCAAAAAAATCTACAAATTGGGAGATTTAGTGGCTATCAAACGGTCACAATTTGTCGCAGGGAAAAAATTGGCCAACGAGTATTTGGGCCCTTATGAGGTGATCAAGGTCAAACGAAACGATAGGTACGACGTAAAGAAGGCAGCAGTGTCACATTCAATTCTATGCATTGTTTGTTATACCAAATGTTTGCCTTCGTTGTATGCAATTTCAGTAAACGTCGTTTGTAAACTATTAGTAGACCGTTTTCGTTTAAGTTAAAAACCTGACAAGCATTAACTGTTTTATTCTGTTTTGTTGTTTTTCCGACAGGGTGAATGATTGATGTATATTGGAACGATTTTTCGTCATCCCTTGTCAAATTTGGTTTTGAGACAAACCGGTTTCGGTGTTGTGCCACCATCAGTGTCGATTTTCGTTCTGATCTGTTGTGGTAGTTTGTCTTGTATTTATAGTAGGTAGTAGGTAACGTCAGCATGGGTGTCTGTCTGTGTACGTGTGTGCATGTGTTGTGTGTGTACCTTCAGAAACGGGGGTGGTTTGCATCGATCGGTTTTTTTGTGGTCGACTGAGGCAGGTAAAAGTTGGTGATTTTTGTTGTTTGACCTTTTTTGCTTGTTTGTTGTTTTTTTACTTTTGCTGTTTTGTGCTTATTTGTCGGTGCGTGTGTGTTTGTTGTACCTGAGTGGTTGCTTTGTTTTTTGTAAACCAATTTTAAAGGTTCGGATATTGTGTCGGAAACAGTGTTTGTCTGTTCGTTTATTATTCTACCGTCGAATGTTTCTTGTTTGTAGATTTCCATGTTTTCGAGTACGCTCAGACGTCTGCCTTTTGCTTGTACATGTAGGACCTTGACTGTTTTTTTGATGTTTCCGGAGGGGCATTTATTCTCCGCCATGTGATTCGCAAAGTTGGACTCTGGTATGATGGTTGGATTCCGTATCTTTTTGTTGTAATCTCTAATGTGTTCTCTAAACCTCGTTCTTACTTGTCGTCCGGTTTGTCCTATGTAACTGTGCTGGCATTCACAAGTGAGCTTGTATACACCATGGCTGCTAAATGGATCTTCTGAGTTAGTTTTGGTTCTTAGCTTCCGTCCTAAATTGTTCGTTGTTTTGAACGTGTGTTGATATTGTATTTTCTAAGGAAATTTGCTAATTTATATGTTGCCCTTCCAGTATATGTCATTGTCGTCCAGGTTTGTGTACTTTCTTCTGCATTGTTTCTTTTTTGTTCTCTAAGGTCTCTCCTGAGTTTATCTACTAGTGCTTTTTTATATCCGTTGTTTGTAGCGATGTTATATATTATTCCAAGCTCTCTTCTATATGCTTCTTGTGTAAGAGGTGTTCTTTCCAATCTTTGTACTAAGTGCCTCAGCGCTGCATTTTTATGTTGTTGTGGGTGGTTCGAGGTATTATGTATTATTGTGTCGGTGGCCGTTGGTTTCCTATATATGTCGTAGTTGAATTTATTGCTAGCTTTATCAATACTTATTGTGAGGTCCAGATAATTGATTCCTCCGTCTTTTTCGGTTTCCATTGTGAATTTTATGTTCCCGTGCTGCTTGTTGAGGTACTCCAGTACTTGCTCTTCGTTGTTGGAAGTTAAAACGCATATGATATCATCCACGTAGCTTGCGTAAAATAACACTCCTAATTTGGAATTTAATTCCTGTATATACTCTTTTTCCAGGTTTTGCATAAACGCTTCCATAAGAATAGCCGATGTTGGGTTTCCCATCGCAAGTCCGTTTGTTTGTCTGTATATTTTATTGTTGAATTGAAAATAGTTTTGACGTAGTGTGGTTCTTACCGTGTTCGTGATTTGCGTACTTTTTACTTTATCTTTTGTTTTACGTAGTATTATAGAGTTTACTATGTTCAATGTCTCTGCTAGTGGTATTGATGTGTATAGATCTTTTATGTCGAAAGATACCAATTTGCTGTCCTTTGTCACTTCAACGGTCCTAAGTTTGTTTATTAGTTCAGATGTATTAGTTATGGTGTGTCCTTCAATACTGTTTTTAAATATTTAGATAGCTTATAGCATGGTGCCGATTTAAAATTAATGATTGGTCTCATTGGATTGCCAGGCTTGTGGATTTTTGGTAGCGCAATCAGTGGTGGAGTTGACGGGTTCATTTGGACTAATGTATATGCCGAGTTTGTATCTATTATATTTGTTGCAGTTTTTATAGCCACTTTGATTTCTTTCTGGTATTCATCCGTGGGGTTCACTCTTATTCTACGACATTCCATATCCTCGATGAGTTTTTCGGTTTTTGCTATATACTCATCTTTTTCAATTAGCACAGTTGTGTTGCCTTTGTCCGCCTTCGTTGCGACAATGTTGTTTATCCTGAGTTTATGTTGTAGGTTCTTGACTGTTTTTTGCTCCGTGTTTCTCTTCTGTCCTTCCTTTGCTTTCACTTCCTTTTTTATTATTTCTCTGCACATGTGTCTTGCGCGCTCTTGTTCCTCAACTGGTATTAACGATATTGCGACCTCTGCGTCTACGATCGCCTGTTCCGTTTTTCTTTTTTCGCTTTGGTCTATAATATTGTGTTTCAGTCCCTTTTTAAGTTGTTCTTCCGCCGCGGTGATGGCCACTGTCGTTAGGTTTACGAGCCTGGCATGGAAATGGTGGGGTTGTTGGTTGTTGTCCCGTTCGCGACGTCTTGTCAGCTTATCTAGTTTCCAGTTCAGCGTCCTGTATTTCTGTTGTAGTTCATGTTCGACCTCAGTTCTTATGCGCTCGAAGCATTCCATTAACGTATCGGTAGGTAATTGCTCCGCCAACCTTAAATGGATGGATAGAATTTCGGCATTTATTCCATCTTTCTTGGCGTACTGGTTTTTCAACTCATATCTTAGGAAGTCTCTTTCCGCCTTCCTAATTGTCCTCATGCTTGTATTGGTGTTTGTTTTCATTGTTATTTTTGCAAATTTTGGTGTCACATTCAATTCTATGCATTGTTTGTTAAACCAAATGTTTGCCTTCGTTGTATGCAATTTCAGTAAACGTCGTTTGAAAACTATTAGTAGACCGTTTTCGTTTAAGTTAAAAACCTGACAAGCATTAACTGTTTTATTCTGTTTTGTTGTTTTTCCGACAGGGTGAATGATTGATGTATATTGGAACGATTTTTCGTCATCCCTTGTCAAATTTGGTTTTGAGACAGACCGGTTTCGGCGTTGTGCCATCATCAGTGTCGATTTTCGTTCTGATCTGTTGTGGTAGTTTGTCTTGTATTTATAGTAGGTAGCAGGTAACGTCAGCATGGGTGTCTGTCTGTGTACGCGTGTGCATGTGTTGTGTGTGTACCTTCAGAAACGGGGGTGGTTTGCATCGATCGGTTTTTTTGTGGTTGACTGAGGCAGGGAAAATTTGGTGATTTTTGTTGTTTGACCTTTTTTGCTTGTTTGTTGTTTTTGTACTTTTGCTGTTTTGTGCTTATTTGTCGGTGCGTGTGTGTTTGTTGTACCTGAGTGGTTGCTTTGTTTTTTGTAAACCAATTTTAAAGGTTCGAATATTGTGTCGGAAACAGTGTTTGTCTGTTCGTTTATTATTCTACCGTCGAATTTTTTTTGTTTGTAGATTTCCATGTTTTCGAGTACGTTCAGACGTCTGCCTTTTTTCTTGTACATGTAGGACCTTGACTGTTTTTTTGATGTTTCCGGGGGGGCATTTATTCTCCGCCATGTGATTCGCAAAGTTGGACTCTGGTATGATGGTTGGATTCCGTATCTTTTTGTTGTAATCTCTAATGTGTTCTCTGAACCTCGTTCTTACTTGAGAAGAAAGTACACAAGTAAATGCAAAAAAATCTACAAATTGGGAGATTTAGTGGCTATCAAACGGTCACAATTTGTCGCAGGGAAAAAATTGGCCAACGAGTATTTGGGCCCTTATGAGGTGATCAAGGTCAAACGAAACGATAGGTACGACGTAAAGAAGGCAGCAGTGTCACATTCAATTCTATGCATTGTTTGTTAAACCAAATGTTTGCCTTCGTTGTATGCAATTTCAGTAAACGTCGTTTGTAAACTATTAGTAGACCGTTTTCGTTTAAGTTAAAAACCTGACAAGCATTAACTGTTTTATTCTGTTTTGTTGTTTTTCCGACAGGGTGAATGATTGATGTATATTGGAACGATTTTTCGTCATCCCTTGTCAAATTTGGTTTTGAGACAAACCGGTTTCGGTGTTGTGCCACCATCAGTGTCGATTTTCGTTCTGATCTGTTGTGGTAGTTTGTCTTGTATTTATAGTAGGTAGTAGGTAACGTCAGCATGGGTGTCTGTCTGTGTACGTGTGTGCATGTGTTGTGTGTGTACCTTCAGAAACGGGGGTGGTTTGCATCGATCGGTTTTTTTGTGGTCGACTGAGGCAGGTAAAAGTTGGTGATTTTTGTTGTTTGACCTTTTTTGCTTGTTTGTTGTTTTTTTACTTTTGCTGTTTTGTGCTTATTTGTCGGTGCGTGTGTGTTTGTTGTACCTGAGTGGTTGCTTTGTTTTTTGTAAACCAATTTTAAAGGTTCGGATATTGTGTCGGAAACAGTGTTTGTCTGTTCGTTTATTATTCTACCGTCGAATGTTTTTTGTTTGTAGATTTCCATGTTTTCGAGTACGCTCAGACGTCTGCCTTTTGCTTGTACATGTAGGACCTTGACTGTTTTTTTGATGTTTCCGGAGGGGCATTTATTCTCCGCCATGTGATTCGCAAAGTTGGACTCTGGTATGATGGTTGGATTCCGTATCTTTTTGTTGTAATCTCTAATGTGTTCTCTAAACCTCGTTCTTACTTGTCGTCCGGTTTGTCCTATGTAACTGTGCTGGCATTCACAAGTGAGCTTGTATACACCATGGCTGCTAAATGGATCTTCTGAGTTAGTTTTGGTTCTTAGCTTCCGTCCTAAATTGTTTGTTGTTTTGAACGTGTGTTGATATTGTATTTTCTAAGGAAATTTGCTAATTTATATGTTGCCCTTCCAGTATATGTCATTGTCGTCCAGGTTTGTGTACTTTCTTCTCCATTGTTTCTTTTTTGTTCTCTAAGGTCTCTCCTGAGTTTATCTACTAGTGCTTTTTTATATCCGTTGTTTGTAGCGATGTTATATATTATTCCAAGCTCTCTTCTATATGCTTCTTGTGTAAGAGGTGTTCTTTCCAATCTTTGTACTAAGTGCCTCAGCGCTGCATTTTTATGTTGTTGTGGGTGGTTCGAGGTATTATGTATTATTGTGTCGGTGGCCGTTGGTTTCCTATATATGTCGTAGTTGAATTTATTGCTAGCTTTATCAATACTTATTGTGAGGTCCAGATAATTGATTCCTCCGTCTTTTTCGGTTTCCATTGTGAATTTTATGTTCCCGTGCTGCTTGTTGAGGTACTCCAGTACTTGCTCTTCGTTGTTGGAAGTTAAAACGCATATGATATCATCCACGTAGCTTGCGTAAAATAACACTCCTAATTT
Organism: Merzomyia westermanni; assembly: GCA_949987695.1. Classification (NCBI taxonomy): domain Eukaryota; kingdom Metazoa; phylum Arthropoda; class Insecta; order Diptera; family Tephritidae; genus Merzomyia; species Merzomyia westermanni. The sequence goes on from OX465288.1 coordinate 91,513,540, forward strand.
GGAATTTAATTCCTGTATATACTCTTTTTCCAGGTTTTGCATAAACGCTTCCATAAGAATAGCCGATGTTGGGTTTCCCATCGCAAGTCCGTTTGTTTGTCTGTATATTTTATTGTTGAATTGAAAATAGTTTTGACGTAGTGTGGTTCTTACCGTGTTCGTGATTTGCGTACTTTTTACTTTATCTTTGGTTTTACGTAGTATTATAGAGTTTACTATGTTCAATGTCTCTGCTAGTGGTATTGATGTGTATAGATCTTTTATGTCGAAAGATACCAATTTGCTGTCCTTTGTCACTTCAACGGTCCTAAGTTTGTTTATTAGTTCAGATGTATTAGTTATGGTGTGTTCGTTGCTAAGTTCCAGTGTGTCCTTCAATACTGTTTTTAAATATTTAGATAGCTTATAGCATGGTGCCGATTTAAAATTAATGATTGGTCTCATTGGATTGCCAGGCTTGTGGATTTTTGGTAGCGCAATCAGTGGTGGAGTTGACGGGTTCATTTGGACTAATGTATATGCCGAGTTTGTATCTATTATATTTGTTGCAGTTTTTATAGCCACTTTGATTTCTTTCTGGTATTCATCCGTGGGGTTCACTCTTATTCTACGACATTCCATATCCTCGATGAGTTTTTCGGTTTTTGCTATATACTCATCTTTTTCAATTAGCACAGTTGTGTTGCCTTTGTCCGCCTTCGTTGCGACAATGTTGTTTATCCTGAGTTTATGTTGTAGGTTCTTGACTGTTTTTTGCTCCGTGTTTCTCTTCTGTCCTTCCTATGCTTTCACTTCCTTTTTTATTATTTCTCTGCACATGTGTCTTGCGCGCTCTTGTTCCTCAACTGGTATTAACGATATTGCGACCTCTGCGTCTACGATCGCCTGTTCCGTTTTTCTTTTTTCGCTTTGGTCTATAATATTGTGTTTCAGTCCCTTTTTAAGAAGTTGTTCTTCCGCCGCGGTGATGGCCACTGTCGTTAGGTTTACGAGCCTGGCATGGAAATGGTGGGGTTGTTGGTTGTTGTCCCGTTCGCGACGTCTTGTCAGCTTATCTAGTTTCCGGTTCAGCGTCCTGTATTTCTGTTGTAGTTCATGTTCGACCTCAGTTCTTATGCGCTCGAAGCATTCCATTAACGTATCGGTAGGTAATTGCTCCGCCAACCTTAAATGGATGGATAGAATTTCGGCATTTATTCCATCTTTCTTGGCGTACTGGTTTTTCAACTCATATCTTAGGAAGTCTCTTTCCGCCTTCCTAATTGTCCTCATGCTTGTATTGGTGTTTGTTTTCATTGTTATTTTTGCAAATTTTGGTGTCACATTCAATTCTATGCATTGTTTGTTAAACCAAATGTTTGCCTTCGTTGTATGCAATTTCAGTAAACGTCGTTTGTAAACTATTAGTAGACCGTTTTCGTTTAAGTTAAAAACCTGACAAGCATTAACTGTTTTATTCTGTTTTGTTGTTTTTCCGACAGGGTGAATGATTGATGTATATTGGAACGATTTTTCGTCATCCCTTGTCAAATTTGGTTTTGAGACAGACCGGTTTCGGCGTTGTGCCATCATCAGTGTCGATTTTCGTTCTGATCTGTTGTGGTAGTTTGTCTTGTATTTATAGTAGGTAGCAGGTAACGTCAGCATGGGTGTCTGCCTGTGAACGTGTGTGCGTGTGTGGTGTGTGTACCTTCAGAAACGGGGGTGGTTTGCATCGATCGGTTTTTTTGTGGTTGACTGAGGCAGGTAAAAGTTGGTGATTTTTGTTGTTTGACCTTTTTTGCTTGTTTGTTGTTTTTGTACTTTTGCTGTTTTGTGCTTATTTGTCGGTGCGTGTGTGTTTGTTGTACCTGAGTGGTTGCTTTGTTTTTTGTAAACCAATTTTAAAGGTTCGAATATTGTGTCAGAAACAGTGTTTGTCTGTTCGTTTATTATTCTACCGTCGAATGTTTTTTGTTTGTAGATTTCCATGTTTTCGAGTACGTTCAGACGTCTGCCTTTTTTCTTGTACATGTAGGACCTTGACTGTTTTTTTGATGTTTCCGGGGGGGCATTTATTCTCCGCCATGTGATTCGCAAAGTTGGACTCTGGTATGATGGTTGGATTCCGTATCTTTTTGTTGTAATCTCTAATGTGTTCTCTGAACCTCGTTCTTACTTGAGAAGAAAGTACACAAACCTGACCGACAATGACATATATATGTTGCCCTTCCAGTATATGTCATTGTCGGTCAGGTTTGTGTACTTTCTTCTCAAGTAAGAACGAGGTTCAGAGAACACATTAGAGATTACAACAAAAAGATACGGAATCCAACCATCATACCAGAGTCCAACTTTGTTATGGTTTGCCTGCGACTGAAAGTCATTTTAGCTGATTTAATTGCTGGACTTGTGCGGTTGGATAGGTAGTTGACAGGTTAGATTCACCCTCCGGTTCGACACTTTATCGATAGTTACGGGAAAGTGCGTGATTTTTGCTGAAGTGGCAGCACCAAATGGTTCCATCCGTTCATAGCAATCATCTGAGAGTAACGACCAATCAGAATGTTCCACCTGGCAATAATCACGCCACGTCAACGGGCCAACGGAACTTTTCCATTGCGCAGTCGCGTTAAGTGAATAAAACTTTGGTACTCTGAGAAAATTCATTAAAGCTGAGTCAAATTGTTTGCAACGCGTTTTGCTGATCTTCAGCGTTAAACAAAAAATCTGCTTAAAGTATACCAAATATCATTTGGTAATTATTATAGAGTAAAATCTCAAGGCAATAACGAGTCGGTGCGTTCAAATTCAATTATAAATCAGAGGATTGAGTGTATTTTACAAATTTCAAGTGCTTAAATATTCATTTATTTCACAACTTTGCCTGGTGTTGAAAATTTACGTTATACGCCCTGAACAAAGGTGGTGTATTCGTACAGTAAAGTGATTTGTCAAATTTTCTTCGAAGCTGACTGAAACTATTTCAACAATTAAAGCAGTGTTTTGCTGAATTTGCTGTGCATCAAGGTAAAAATTGAAGACTTTTCGTGATAATTTCCATGAATTGTTGCTAATGCATTTACATTTGACATTACATTTTCTAGGTATTGTCCAGTGTTTGTTGTAATTAAACTAATTGTGTGTGCTAGCAAAATCGTTTAATTATAAAAATAACTATATTTGGATTATTTTTCATAAGATAAGTCTTAGTTCGTGTGCTTTCAACATCAAATTTTAATAAATCGGTCGCCCATTCTGGTTAGACGGACGCAAATGTGTATGGCTATTGTGCTACACAAGCGCGAATGAACGGGCCCAATCACTTCTCCATTGCCGCACCTATCACCGCACACCCCAGAGCGCGGCATGAAGCGCCTGAGGCGCCACCCACACCAACGCGCAACAAAGCGCGCAGCAACATCAGTAGGGGGCCTCCCTATCTTAGGCGTCATCCACATCAGCAACGCAACCACAACCGGCACTAATTACAGCGGGGGCCGCCTTCACATAGGCCCACCGCCATAAACCGCAACAGCAACAACGCGCACCAGGGCGCGCAACAACCAGCAGCAGTAATTACAGCGGGGGCCGCCCTCATATAGGCCCACCGCACGACGACATCCAGCATTGACAACAGCGAGGGCCGCCGTAATATAGGCCCGCCGCACTAGCAGCAACAACAACATAACCAGCAGAGACAACAACAACAGTAGAGCCCCACCAACGGCCTACTGCAACAAATGGGTGAGATCAACCTAATATAGATGTAGTTTTAGCAGTAGTAGTTTTTTTTTTATATAGTCCTCTAAAAGGAGGAAAAATGAAACCAAGAAAACACAAAGAAAAAGTTTTTTTTAATAAATTAAGGAGGGGAAGAAAAAAAGGAAAATTGAAAAGAAAATTAAATGTGCATAAAGTTAAGGAAATAAGTATATTAGAATGAACGATAAATTACAATAAACTTAAAATAAACTATAATAAATTAAATAAAAATAAGATAAAATAAAATTTACTTAAACAAGTTAGCAAAAAAAAAAAAAACAAAAATTATTAAATGAAATTATTTAAAATTAAAACTAACTTAATAGAAACAAAATAAATCTAATAAACTTAAATTAAAAAAGAAACAAAAAAAAAATTATTAATTAAAATAAAATAAGCTAAATCATATAAACTATCTGGAAATGAAATCCAATAAAACAATATTAAGTAAAATAAAGTAAAAATTAAATAATATAAAACAAGCTAATTAATCAATAAAACTTAATAACTTAAACTTAATCAAATAACTCGAAATAAATGATAAAACACTAAAGGCCACAAATAAAGAATATAAGATAAATAAATACTTTTATTACAATAAAAATCATATAACTAACAAATTCAAAAGAAACCAAGAAGGGAAAAAGGGGGTAAATAAGCTAGATTTTTACTTTGCTTTTCCTTATTCAAAAAAAAAAGGGGGTAAAAATGAGATATATTTTGTTGTGGGCTTAATGGTAGGATCGTTTATACATATTTTTGTAAGTTAAAAGACCAGTTTATAGCAATTAAGAAAAAAAATGAAGTGTAAATAAATTCTTTGTAATATAATGGGAATGGTGATGTTCATTTTCATTTAGAAGGCATATCGGATTTAAGTTTAAGTTGGACACCCTATGTGAGCGGACTCAATGCTCTAGCGACCAACTTATGGCGAGTTTTCATCTCTTTTTGTCAGGACGGGCGGAAGAATGGTATTGGCTGTTCACAAAGCAGAATCCAACCGCGAATTACCCCTTTTTGTGCTATTCCCTGAAGCGTGAGTTTGGAACATTGAAAAGTGACCACGAGATTATGATGGAAATCTCAATGCGTAAGCAGAAGCTAAGTGAGTCATACGACGTGTTCCACACTGACATAGGAGCACTTAACGCACGCCTTAGAGAACCGATGTCTGAAGCCCTGCTGATTGACATAATAAAGCGGAACGTCAACAGTAGCTTGAAGCTAATGCTCTTCAACGCGGGGGCTAGGACATTGCATGATCTACGCGATATAGCACGAAGAGGGGAACAAGTTCTGAAAGAAAGCAAAATATTGGGAACCACTTACCATGGACGTCAGGTCAACGAGGCCCGCACGATAACACCGGACATGAGGATGGAAGGCGAGGATTGCGAAGCTGATCCGCAGATAGAGGCGTTGGAGTACCGACGTAATAGGAAACCGGATTATTCCGGAATTCAATGTTGGAATTGTCAGGCCATGGGCCATTCGTATATTTATTGCGAGGAACCCATCAAGAATCCGTTTTGCTTTAAGTGTGGGAATAGGGGAGTCTTTACTCCAAAATGCCCTAGGGCCCATCGCAGGCAGGGAAACCAGTACCCGAGCGAGAAGATGGGGGAGACTCGTTCGACACTATAGCCCCCATATCAGCCAGTGCTCGAGCCGTCTCGTGCACTGAACCAAGTGTGTCCTTCGAGGGTATGCATGGAGCTAGTGAGCTTCCGAGGAGTAATGGCACCCTGGCGAAGGAGTACCCAAATGTGATATTGACTTTTCCTGACAGTACAGACAATTCCGATAGTTCAGACTCAGATAGTCCAACGTCCTCATCCGCGATTGTTAAACCGATCAGAATTTTGCAACGTCTGAATAGGGACATCGCTTGCCAGACGCATTTTCCACTTAGTTTGGAAGAGAGGGAACATAGGTATGAGCGAGTAAGGTATTCGATTTTTGAAAAGCCACCGGTGTCGGTAAATATTTTGAAGTGTAGGCAGAGATATAGTCAGCGGGTCCAGGAGCGCAGGATGTTGCAAACCACTACGCTAATGCTGACCGAGGATGAAAGACCTTTGGTAAGGGTAAAGATAGAAGACAGTTTTATAGTGGGTTTGTTGGACTCGGGAGCCAACGTCTCTATTTTGGGGAAAAATTGTGAAGAATTTTTAAAAGAGAACAACTTCGAGTATCACCCCCTACATGCGTTCGTTTATACCGCGGGTGGCAACAAACAGAAAATCTTGGGCTCGATATCTTTACCTGTCACTTTCAAAAATGTTACTAAGTCTATCCGGTTTTACCTTGTTCCTTCGCTTCTTCAAGAAGCTTACTTCGGGGTTGATTTTTGGAGAGCCTTTGCGCTGGCGCCCGAAATATTTCCCAGTGTGGAGTGCACAGACTTTAGTAATAAAAATGATGACGAAATAAATTTCCATGATTTGTCACCAACCCAGAAAGTCAATTTGCAGAAGGTCATAGAGACGTTTCCTTCCTTCGAAAAGTTAGGATTGGGGCAAACGAGATTGGTTGAGCATCATATTGATACTGGTTAGGCAGTCCCAATCAAAAGTAAACATTTTCCTCTTTCGCCACCGAGGCAAGCCGAAGCTTTTAGCGAAATAGATAGGCTGCTCGAAATGGGAGTTATAGAAGAGTCAAACTCGCCTTGGTGTAGTCCAGTTGTTCTAGTTCGGAAGCCAGGGAAGGTCAGGCTCTGCATAGATTCCAGGAAGGTCAACGCGGTAACTAAAAAGGACTCGTACCCGTTGCCTCATATCAACGGCCTATTGAGCAGACTGAAGGACACGCACTTCATTAGTGGCATTGATCTGAAGGACGCGTTCTTTCAGATCAAGCTGACAGAGTCTTCCAAGGAAAAAACAGCATTCGCAGTTCCTGGGAAGCCTCTGTACCACTTTAAGGTGATGCCCTTTGGTCTGTGCAATGGACCGCAGACTATGAGCCGCCTGATGGACAAGGCAATTCCCTCGCGTTTGCGGGAGAATGTCTTCGTCTACCTGGATGATCTAATGGTATGCAGCACTAACTTTGAAGACCACCTAAAGTTGCTGGCGGAGGTGGCGAATTGTTTGAGGGGCGCGGGCCTCACAATCAATGTGAAGAAGAGCAAATTCTGTCAGAAGGAAATTCGGTATTTAGGGTACTTGATAGGTAGCGGGTGCTTGAAGGTGGATCCTGGGAAAATCGAAGCAATGCAGAACTTTCCGATCCCTAAATCTCCGCGACAGCTTCGTAGGTTTGTAGGCATGGCAAATTGGTATAGAGCATTCATTACCAATTTTGCTGACTTAGCAGGTCCTCTGACCGATTGTCTTCGCAAGTCAGCAGGCCCATTTAAACTTACCCCTGAAGCGGTAGAAGCATTCGAAAAGTTAAAGGAAGCCTTGAGCTCCGCTCCTGTCTTGGCCCAACCCGATTTCTCGAAGGAATTTGTTATTCAGTGTGATGCTTCAAAACTAGGTGTAGGGGGCGTGTTATTCCAGGTCGATGACGAGGGCGCTAAGCATCCAATCGCGTTCGTTTCGAAAAAACTTAACAACGCTCAGCGCAATTATACTGTAACCGAACTGGAATGCCTCGCCGCCATTATAAGTGTCAAGCGTTTTAGACCGTACATAGAGGGTTTGCCATTCCGAATCATAACCGACCATTCAAGTCTCAAGTGGTTGATGACTCAGAAGGACTTGAGTGGCAGGCTGGCTCGATGGTCACTCCTACTGCAAAGATACGATTTTGCCATGGAGCATCGCAAGGTAACCCTGAATATAGTACCGGATGCCCTCTCGCGTTTTGATGTAGACGAGCTAACCTTCTCCGCCCCACCTCACGAAATTGACTTAGCATCGCCGGAATTTGAAAGGGCGGAATACTTAGATCTTTGCAGAACCATTTTGGAAAACAAAGATGCGCTACCAGATTTGAGTGTAAATGATGGCGTGGTTTTAAAAAGGGTTAAATTTCGTAAGGGTGTGGCGGATGAGGAGGACTCGTTATGGCGGGTGTGGCTACCGACAGGGTTAACTGAGAAAGCGATAAGTCTTGCACATGATGCGAATAGGAGTTGGCAGAAAACTTTAAAGCGTGTCAGACAAAATTACTTCTGGCCTAGGCAAGCTAAAGACGTTAGAGACTATGTACAGAAATGCGACACTTGTAAGGCTGTTAAGTCAACAAATCAGCAGTCCAGACCACCTATAGCGAACACTTTTGCCTCAGAAAGACCATTTCAGCGGTTCTATTGCGACTTTCTAGGACCTTACCCGCGATCTAAGCGCAATCAGTTTCTCTTCATTGTTCTAGACCATTTTGCAAAGTATGTTTGGTTGAAGCCCATGCAGAGAGCAACAACTGTTAATGTTATGAATTACTTTACCTCTGAAATTTTTCCATCGTTTGGGGTTCCTGAATATATCCATAGCGATAATGGTAAACAGTTTATCTTTAAGGAAATGAAACAATTCCTCGAGAATTATGGGGTGACCCATATACGGACGGGGTTGTACTCGCCGCAGCCTAACGCGTCGGAACGGGTAAATAGAGAAATTGTTTCAAAAATAAGAATTTTCCTTAAAGATAAACAGGATCATACCGACTGGGACAAGCATATACCCGAAATTTTAGCGGTGTTAAGAAGCGATTTTCATACCTCAATTCAGTGCTCTCCATACTTTGCCTTATACGGTCAGAACATGGTCCAACACGCCTTAGCCTATAATATATTAGATAAACTCGGTACTCTTAGGGAAGATGACATTCCAATAGTAACTAGGGCGGATAAGTTGTCCACCATTCGCGAGCAAATTCGTAGGAATTTAGATCAGGCGAAGGATAGGGGAAACAACGTTTATAACAAACGCTCTAGACAAGTTAACTATAGGGAAGGTCAGGAGGCTTTTAGGAAAAATTTTGCTTTGAGTAACTTTAAACAAGGCATAAACGCCAAATTCTTGCCGAAATACCTCAAGTGCCGAGTTCGTCGAAAAGTAGGCAATGCGTTGTACGATCTAGAGGACCTGACAGGGAAACTGATAGGTCGCTTTCACGCTTCGGATATTCGCCCGCAATAACAATTTAGATTTTTTTTTTTTCTATATATACAGTTTGACATTTGGAACCGTAACTGGGCGTTTTGGCGGTCGGGGACAACTCGCCCAGTATCCTCCCCGAGCATTGACTTAATAGGGTATTTCCATACGCTTCCATCGGAAGTAGTGGATAACCTGGCAATCCTCGGAGTTTTGAAGGGTTCTCCTCTATTAAAATGTCTACAGCAGCGAAGCATTATAACTAGGAAACCAAAATAAATTCTCCGTTTGCCTCGGAGTTTTGACGCGTTCTCCGATATCAAAATGTCTAACTAAATTACACGTTTTTCTTATAAGCCTATTTCGGTGGGGGTAAAGCCACTTAACAAATTTCCATTTGCCGCAAAGCCTACTAAACTATGAAACAAAATACTTCAAAAAATTTTTCCTTTACTGGCGGATCGTCTTGCCCTGCTAGCTCGTGGCAGAGCTAGAGACTCTTATCTAGGGGTGAGTCGTGCCCCACGTTTTGCATCTCGAAATGGCTCCCTCGCATGTAAACCTTTTTCCTGTTCGCTTCATCGAGCGGTCTTCGAAGCGAAGCAGGTTTGTTATGGTTTGCCTGCGACTGAAAGTCATTTTAGCTGATTTAGTTGCTGGACTTGTGCGGTTGGATAGGTAGTTGACAGGTTAGATTCACCCTCCGGTTCGACACTTTATCGATAGTTACGGGAAAGTGCGTGATTTTTGCTGAAGTGGCAGCACCAAATGGTTCCATCCGTTCATAGCAATCATCTGAGAGTAACGACCAATCAGAATGTTCCACCTGGCAATAATCACGCCACGTCAACGGGCCAACGGAACTTTTCCATTGCGCAGTCGCGTTAAGTGAATAAAACTTTGGTACTCTGAGAAAATTCATTAAAGCTGAGTCAAATTGTTTGCAACGCGTTTTGCTGATCTTCAGCGTTAAACAAAAAATCTGCTTAAAGTATACCAAATATCATTTGGTAATTATTATAGAGTAAAATCTCAAGGCAATAACGAGTCGGTGCGTTCAAATTCAATTATAAATCAGAGGATTGAGTGTATTTTACAAATTTCAAGTGCTTAAATATTCATTTATTTCACAACTTTGCCTGGTGTTGAAAATTTACGTTATACGCCCTGAACAAAGGTGGTGTATTCGTACAGTAAAGTGATTTGTCAAATTTTCTTCGAAGCTGACTGAAACTATTTCAACAATTAAAGCAGTGTTTTGCTGAATTTGCTGTGCATCAAGGTAAAAATTGAAGACTTTTCGTGATAATTTCCATGAATTGTTGCTAATGCATTTACATTTGACATTACATTTTCTAGGTATTGTCCAGTGTTTGTTGTAATTAAACTAATTGTGTGTGCTAGCAAAATCGTTTAATTATAAAAATAACTATATTTGGATTATTTTTCATAAGATAAGTCTTAGTTCGTGTGCTTTCAACATCAAATTTTAATAAATCGGTCGCCCATTCTGGTTAGACGGACGCAAATGTGTATGGCTATTGTGCTACACAAGCGCGAATGAACGGGCCCAATCACTTCTCCATTGCCGCACCTATCACCGCACACCCCAGAGCGCGGCATGAAGCGCCTGAGGCGCCACCCACACCAACGCGCAACAAAGCGCGCAGCAACATCAGTAGGGGGCCTCCCTATCTTAGGCGTCATCCACATCAGCAACGCAACCACAACCGGCACTAATTACAGCGGGGGCCGCCTTCACATAGGCCCACCGCCATAAACCGCAACAGCAACAACGCGCACCAGGGCGCGCAACAACCAGCAGCAGTAATTACAGCGGGGGCCGCCCTCATATAGGCCCACCGCACGACGACATCCAGCATTGACAACAGCGAGGGCCGCCGTAATATAGGCCCGCCGCACTAGCAGCAACAACAACATAACCAGCAGAGACAACAACAACAGTAGAGCCCCACCAACGGCCTACTGCAACAAATGGGTGAGATCAACCTAATATAGATGTAGTTTTAGCAGTAGTAGTTTTTTTTTTATATAGTCCTCTAAAAGGAGGAAAAATGAAACCAAGAAAACACAAAGAAAAAGTTTTTTTTAATAAATTAAGGAGGGGAAGAAAAAAAGGAAAATTGAAAAGAAAATTAAATGTGCATAAAGTTAAGGAAATAAGTATATTAGAATGAACGATAAATTACAATAAACTTAAAATAAACTATAATAAATTAAATAAAAATAAGATAAAATAAAATTTACTTAAACAAGTTAGCAAAAAAAAAAAAAACAAAAATTATTAAATGAAATTATTTAAAATTAAAACTAACTTAATAGAAACAAAATAAATCTAATAAACTTAAATTAAAAAAGAAACAAAAAAAAAATTATTAATTAAAATAAAATAAGCTAAATCATATAAACTATCTGGAAATGAAATCCAATAAAACAATATTAAGTAAAATAAAGTAAAAATTAAATAATATAAAACAAGCTAATTAATCAATAAAACTTAATAACTTAAACTTAATCAAATAACTCGAAATAAATGATAAAACACTAAAGGCCACAAATAAAGAATATAAGATAAATAAATACTTTTATTACAATAAAAATCATATAACTAACAAATTCAAAAGAAACCAAGAAGGGAAAAAGGGGGTAAATAAGCTAGATTTTTACTTTGCTTTTCCTTATTCAAAAAAAAAAGGGGGTAAAAATGAGATATATTTTGTTGTGGGCTTAATGGTAGGATCGTTTATACATATTTTTGTAAGTTAAAAGACCAGTTTATAGCAATTAAGAAAAAAAATGAAGTGTAAATAAATTCTTTGTAATATAATGGGAATGGTGATGTTCATTTTCATTTAGAAGGCATATCGGATTTAAGTTTAAGTTGGACACCCTATGTGAGCGGACTCAATGCTCTAGCGACCAACTTATGGCGAGTTTTCATCTCTTTTTGTCAGGACGGGCGGAAGAATGGTATTGGCTGTTCACAAAGCAGAATCCAACCGCGAATTACCCCTTTTTGTGCTATTCCCTGAAGCGTGAGTTTGGAACATTGAAAAGTGACCACGAGATTATGATGGAAATCTCAATGCGTAAGCAGAAGCTAAGTGAGTCATACGACGTGTTCCACACTGACATAGGAGCACTTAACGCACGCCTTAGAGAACCGATGTCTGAAGCCCTGCTGATTGACATAATAAAGCGGAACGTCAACAGTAGCTTGAAGCTAATGCTCTTCAACGCGGGGGCTAGGACATTGCATGATCTACGCGATATAGCACGAAGAGGGGAACAAGTTCTGAAAGAAAGCAAAATATTGGGAACCACTTACCATGGACGTCAGGTCAACGAGGCCCGCACGATAACACCGGACATGAGGATGGAAGGCGAGGATTGCGAAGCTGATCCGCAGATAGAGGCGTTGGAGTACCGACGTAATAGGAAACCGGATTATTCCGGAATTCAATGTTGGAATTGTCAGGCCATGGGCCATTCGTATATTTATTGCGAGGAACCCATCAAGAATCCGTTTTGCTTTAAGTGTGGGAATAGGGGAGTCTTTACTCCAAAATGCCCTAGGGCCCATCGCAGGCAGGGAAACCAGTACCCGAGCGAGAAGATGGGGGAGACTCGTTCGACACTATAGCCCCCATATCAGCCAGTGCTCGAGCCGTCTCGTGCACTGAACCAAGTGTGTCCTTCGAGGGTATGCATGGAGCTAGTGAGCTTCCGAGGAGTAATGGCACCCTGGCGAAGGAGTACCCAAATGTGATATTGACTTTTCCTGACAGTACAGACAATTCCGATAGTTCAGACTCAGATAGTCCAACGTCCTCATCCGCGATTGTTAAACCGATCAGAATTTTGCAACGTCTGAATAGGGACATCGCTTGCCAGACGCATTTTCCACTTAGTTTGGAAGAGAGGGAACATAGGTATGAGCGAGTAAGGTATTCGATTTTTGAAAAGCCACCGGTGTCGGTAAATATTTTGAAGTGTAGGCAGAGATATAGTCAGCGGGTCCAGGAGCGCAGGATGTTGCAAACCACTACGCTAATGCTGACCGAGGATGAAAGACCTTTGGTAAGGGTAAAGATAGAAGACAGTTTTATAGTGGGTTTGTTGGACTCGGGAGCCAACGTCTCTATTTTGGGGAAAAATTGTGAAGAATTTTTAAAAGAGAACAACTTCGAGTATCACCCCCTACATGCGTTCGTTTATACCGCGGGTGGCAACAAACAGAAAATCTTGGGCTCGATATCTTTACCTGTCACTTTCAAAAATGTTACTAAGTCTATCCGGTTTTACCTTGTTCCTTCGCTTCTTCAAGAAGCTTACTTCGGGGTTGATTTTTGGAGAGCCTTTGCGCTGGCGCCCGAAATATTTCCCAGTGTGGAGTGCACAGACTTTAGTAATAAAAATGATGACGAAATAAATTTCCATGATTTGTCACCAACCCAGAAAGTCAATTTGCAGAAGGTCATAGAGACGTTTCCTTCCTTCGAAAAGTTAGGATTGGGGCAAACGAGATTGGTTGAGCATCATATTGATACTGGTTAGGCAGTCCCAATCAAAAGTAAACATTTTCCTCTTTCGCCACCGAGGCAAGCCGAAGCTTTTAGCGAAATAGATAGGCTGCTCGAAATGGGAGTTATAGAAGAGTCAAACTCGCCTTGGTGTAGTCCAGTTGTTCTAGTTCGGAAGCCAGGGAAGGTCAGGCTCTGCATAGATTCCAGGAAGGTCAACGCGGTAACTAAAAAGGACTCGTACCCGTTGCCTCATATCAACGGCCTATTGAGCAGACTGAAGGACACGCACTTCATTAGTGGCATTGATCTGAAGGACGCGTTCTTTCAGATCAAGCTGACAGAGTCTTCCAAGGAAAAAACAGCATTCGCAGTTCCTGGGAAGCCTCTGTACCACTTTAAGGTGATGCCCTTTGGTCTGTGCAATGGACCGCAGACTATGAGCCGCCTGATGGACAAGGCAATTCCCTCGCGTTTGCGGGAGAATGTCTTCGTCTACCTGGATGATCTAATGGTATGCAGCACTAACTTTGAAGACCACCTAAAGTTGCTGGCGGAGGTGGCGAATTGTTTGAGGGGCGCGGGCCTCACAATCAATGTGAAGAAGAGCAAATTCTGTCAGAAGGAAATTCGGTATTTAGGGTACTTGATAGGTAGCGGGTGCTTGAAGGTGGATCCTGGGAAAATCGAAGCAATGCAGAACTTTCCGATCCCTAAATCTCCGCGACAGCTTCGTAGGTTTGTAGGCATGGCAAATTGGTATAGAGCATTCATTACCAATTTTGCTGACTTAGCAGGTCCTCTGACCGATTGTCTTCGCAAGTCAGCAGGCCCATTTAAACTTACCCCTGAAGCGGTAGAAGCATTCGAAAAGTTAAAGGAAGCCTTGAGCTCCGCTCCTGTCTTGGCCCAACCCGATTTCTCGAAGGAATTTGTTATTCAGTGTGATGCTTCAAAACTAGGTGTAGGGGGCGTGTTATTCCAGGTCGATGACGAGGGCGCTAAGCATCCAATCGCGTTCGTTTCGAAAAAACTTAACAACGCTCAGCGCAATTATACTGTAACCGAACTGGAATGCCTCGCCGCCATTATAAGTGTCAAGCGTTTTAGACCGTACATAGAGGGTTTGCCATTCCGAATCATAACCGACCATTCAAGTCTCAAGTGGTTGATGACTCAGAAGGACTTGAGTGGCAGGCTGGCTCGATGGTCACTCCTACTGCAAAGATACGATTTTGCCATGGAGCATCGCAAGGTAACCCTGAATATAGTACCGGATGCCCTCTCGCGTTTTGATGTAGACGAGCTAACCTTCTCCGCCCCACCTCACGAAATTGACTTAGCATCGCCGGAATTTGAAAGGGCGGAATACTTAGATCTTTGCAGAACCATTTTGGAAAACAAAGATGCGCTACCAGATTTGAGTGTAAATGATGGCGTGGTTTTAAAAAGGGTTAAATTTCGTAAGGGTGTGGCGGATGAGGAGGACTCGTTATGGCGGGTGTGGCTACCGACAGGGTTAACTGAGAAAGCGATAAGTCTTGCACATGATGCGAATAGGAGTTGGCAGAAAACTTTAAAGCGTGTCAGACAAAATTACTTCTGGCCTAGGCAAGCTAAAGACGTTAGAGACTATGTACAGAAATGCGACACTTGTAAGGCTGTTAAGTCAACAAATCAGCAGTCCAGACCACCTATAGCGAACACTTTTGCCTCAGAAAGACCATTTCAGCGGTTCTATTGCGACTTTCTAGGACCTTACCCGCGATCTAAGCGCAATCAGTTTCTCTTCATTGTTCTAGACCATTTTGCAAAGTATGTTTGGTTGAAGCCCATGCAGAGAGCAACAACTGTTAATGTTATGAATTACTTTACCTCTGAAATTTTTCCATCGTTTGGGGTTCCTGAATATATCCATAGCGATAATGGTAAACAGTTTATCTTTAAGGAAATGAAACAATTCCTCGAGAATTATGGGGTGACCCATATACGGACGGGGTTGTACTCGCCGCAGCCTAACGCGTCGGAACGGGTAAATAGAGAAATTGTTTCAAAAATAAGAATTTTCCTTAAAGATAAACAGGATCATACCGACTGGGACAAGCATATACCCGAAATTTTAGCGGTGTTAAGAAGCGATTTTCATACCTCAATTCAGTGCTCTCCATACTTTGCCTTATACGGTCAGAACATGGTCCAACACGCCTTAGCCTATAATATATTAGATAAACTCGGTACTCTTAGGGAAGATGACATTCCAATAGTAACTAGGGCGGATAAGTTGTCCACCATTCGCGAGCAAATTCGTAGGAATTTAGATCAGGCGAAGGATAGGGGAAACAACGTTTATAACAAACGCTCTAGACAAGTTAACTATAGGGAAGGTCAGGAGGCTTTTAGGAAAAATTTTGCTTTGAGTAACTTTAAACAAGGCATAAACGCCAAATTCTTGCCGAAATACCTCAAGTGCCGAGTTCGTCGAAAAGTAGGCAATGCGTTGTACGATCTAGAGGACCTGACAGGGAAACTGATAGGTCGCTTTCACGCTTCGGATATTCGCCCGCAATAACAATTTAGATTTTTTTTTTTTCTATATATACAGTTTGACATTTGGAACCGTAACTGGGCGTTTTGGCGGTCGGGGACAACTCGCCCAGTATCCTCCCCGAGCATTGACTTAATAGGGTATTTCCATACGCTTCCATCGGAAGTAGTGGATAACCTGGCAATCCTCGGAGTTTTGACGCGTTCTCCGATATCAAAATGTCTAACTAAATTACACGTTTTTCTTATAAGCCTATTTCGGTGGGGGTAAAGCCACTTAACAAATTTCCATTTGCCGCAAAGCCTACTAAACTATGAAACAAAATACTTCAAAAAATTTTTCCTTTACTGGCGGATCGTCTTGCCCTGCTAGCTCGTGGCAGAGCTAGAGACTCTTATCTAGGGGTGAGTCGTGCCCCACGTTTTGCATCTCGAAATGGCTCCCTCGCATGTAAACCTTTTTCCTGTTCGCTTCATCGAGCGGTCTTCGAAGCGAAGCAGGTTTGTTATGGTTTGCCTGCGACTGAAAGTCATTTTAGCTGATTTAGTTGCTGGACTTGTGCGGTTGGATAGGTAGTTGACAGGTTAGATTCACCCTCCGGTTCGACACTTTATCGATAGTTACGGGAAAGTGCGTGATTTTTGCTGAAGTGGCAGCACCAAATGGTTCCATCCGTTCATAGCAATCATCTGAGAGTAACGACCAATCAGAATGTTCCACCTGGCAATAATCACGCCACGTCAACGGGCCAACGGAACTTTTCCATTGCGCAGTCGCGTTAAGTGAATAAAACTTTGGTACTCTGAGAAAATTCATTAAAGCTGAGTCAAATTGTTTGCAACGCGTTTTGCTGATCTTCAGCGTTAAACAAAAAATCTGCTTAAAGTATACCAAATATCATTTGGTAATTATTATAGAGTAAAATCTCAAGGCAATAACGAGTCGGTGCGTTCAAATTCAATTATAAATCAGAGGATTGAGTGTATTTTACAAATTTCAAGTGCTTAAATATTCATTTATTTCACAACTTTGCCTGGTGTTGAAAATTTACGTTACACGCCCTGAACAAAGGTGGTGTATTCGTACAGTAAAGTGATTTGTCAAATTTTCTTCGAAGCTGACTGAAACTATTTCAACAATTAAAGCAGTGTTTTGCTGAATTTGCTGTGCATCAAGGTAAAAATTGAAGACTTTTCGTGATAATTTCCATGAATTGTTGCTAATGCATTTACATTTGACATTACATTTTCTAGGTATTGTCCAGTGTTTGTTGTAATTAAACTAATTGTGTGTGCTAGCAAAATCGTTTAATTATAAAAATAACTATATTTGGATTATTTTACATAAGATAAGTCTTAGTTCGTGTGCTTTCAACATCAAATTTTAATAAATCGGTCGCCCATTCTGGTTAGACGGACGCAAATGTGTATGGCTATTGTGCTACACAAGCGCGAATGAACGGGCCCAATCACTTCTCCATTGCCGCACCTATCACCGCACACCCCAGAGCGCGGCATCAAGCGCCTGAGGCGCCTCCCACACCAACGCGCAACAAAGCGCGCAGCAACATCAGTAGGGGGCCGCCCTATCTTAGGCGTCATCCACATCAGCAACGCAACCACAACCGGCACTAATTACAGCGGGGGCCGCCTTCACATAGGCCCACCGCCATAAACCGCAACAGCAACAACGCGCACCAGGGCGCGCAACAACCAGCAGCAGTAATTACAGCGGGGGCCGCCCTCATATAGGCCCACCGCACGACGACATCCAGCATTGACAACAGCGAGGGCCGCCGTAATATAGGCCCGCCGCACTAGCAGCAGCAACAACTGTAACCAGCGGTGACAACAGCGAGGGTCGCCGTATTATAGGCCCGTCGCACCACCAGCAACAACAACATAACCAGCAGAGACAACAACAACAGTAGAGCCCCACCAACGGCGTACTGCAACAAATGGGTGAGATCAACCTAATATAGATGTAGTTTTAGCAGTAGTAGTTTTTTTTTTATATAGTCCTCTAAAAGGAGGAAAAATGAAAGGTAGACTATATTAAAACTTAAACCAAGAAAACACAAAGAAAAAGTTTTTTTTAATAAATTAAGGAGGGGAAGAAAAAAAGGAAAATTGAAAAGAAAATTAAATGTGCATAAAGTTAAGGAAATAAGTATATTAGAATGAACGATAAATTACAATAAATTTAAAATAAACTATAATAAATTAAATAAAAATAAGATAAAATAAAATTTACTTAAACAAGTTAGCAAAAAAAAAAAAAAAAAATTATTAAATGAAATTATTTAAAATTAAAATTAACTTAATAGAAACAAAATAAATCTAATAAACTTAAATTAAAAAAGAAACAAAAAAAAATTATTAATTAAAATAAAATAAGCTAAATCATATAAACTATCTGGAAATGAAATCCAATAAAACAATATTAAGTAAAATAAAGTAAAAATTAAATAATATAAAACAAGCTAATTAATCAATAAAACTTAATAACGTAAACTTAATCAAATAACTCGAAATAAATGATAAAACACTAAAGGCCACAAATAAAGAATATAAGATAAATAAATACTTTTATTACAATAAAAATCATATAACTAACAAATTCAAAAGAAACCAAGAAGGGAAAAAGGGGGTAAATAAGCTAGATTTTTACTTTGCTTTTCCTTATTCAAAAAAAAAAAGGGGGTAAAAATGAGATATATTTTGTTGTGGGCTTAATGGTAGGATCGTTTATACATATTTTTGTAAGTTAAAAGACCAGTTTATAGCAATTAAGAAAAAAAATGAAGTGTAAATAAATTCTTTGTAATATAATGGGAATGGTGATGTTCATTTTCATTTAGAAGGCATGTAGGATTTAGGTAAGGGGCCATCGAAACCAGGTGCGTCGATGGCCATGGATGAGGGTGGGCCAAGCACCGGGCGTCGCAACAACACCCGCGGCGCCCCCTTATAATGTTCGGCCTCTTTTTTTTTTTTTTTTTTTTTCAGCATGGTAACCGGCCATTTCCGGTTCGTTTTTTTTATTTTTTTTTCCAGGGTTTCTTTTCCGGTTCATTTAAATTTACCTTAGTTTTCCTTTTCCCGTTCGTTATTTCAGTTTTAATTTCGTTTTCATTTTCGGTTATTTTTAAATTTATATTTGAGTTAGTTTCGCGTTTGGTTATTTTGAATTTTGATTTCTATTTTAAATATTGTGGTTGCCCGTTTCTTTTGAATTTATTTGATTTTCCGTTTTATTTGAGTTTTTGTATTTTGAATGTCAACGGTCTGTCGGTGGCATCCGGGTTTAACCGGATGTTGTTTTTATAGTTGGTTGCGCGGTTTTGTGCAGTTCCCCGCGTATTTAAAGGCACGATTTGACCTTTTCTCTGTTTATGGCGCAGGACCGTAAGGTTGGCAAGAACCCACCCCAGCCGACAATGACTAGCCACAGTGCGACCTCATATCGTGCCGACCGCCTTCCTTACTGCTCCATTTTGGCTGCGATACCATAACAACTTTGCGAATCACATGGCGGAGAATAAATGCCCCCCCCGGAAACATCAAAATAACAGTCAAGGTCCTACATGTACAAGCAAAAGGCAGACGTCTGAGCGTACTCGAAAACATGGAAATCTACAAACAAAAAACATTCGACGGTAGAATAATAAACGAACAGACAAACACTGTTTCCGACACAATATTCGAACCTTTAAAATTGGTTTACAAAAAACAAAGCAACCACTCAGGTACAACAAACACACACGCACCGACAAATAAGCACAAAACAGCAAAAATACAAAAACAACAAACAAGCAAAAAAGGTCAAACAACAAAAATCGCCAACTTTTACCTGCCTCAGTCAACCACAAAAAAACCGATCGATGCAAACCACCCCCGTTTCTGAAGGTACACACACAACACATGCACACACGTACACAGACAGACACCCATGCTGACGTTACCTACTACCTACTATAAATACAAGACAAACTACCACAACAGATCAGAACGAAAATCGACACTGATGGTGGCACAACACCGAAACCGGTTTGTCTCAAAACCAAATTTGACAAGGGATGACGAAAAATCGTTCCAATATACATCAATCATTCACCCTGTCGGAAAAACAACAAAACAGAATAAAACAGTTAATGCTTGTCAGGTTTTTAACTTAAACGAAAACGGTCTACTAATAGTTTACAAACGACGTTTACTGAAATTGCATACAACGAAGGCAAACATTTGGTTTAACAAACAATGCATAGAATTGAATGTGACACTGCTGCCTTCTTTACGTCGTACCTATCGTTTCGTTTGACCTTGATCACCTCATAAGGGCCCAAATACTCGTTGGCCAATTTTTTCCCTGCGACAAATTGTGACCGTTTGATAGCCACTAAATCTCCCAATTTGTAGATTTTTTTGCATTTACTTGTGTACTTTCTTCTCAAGTAAGAACGAGGTTCAGAGAACACATTAGAGATTACAACAAAAAGATACGGAATCCAACCATCATACCAGAGTCCAACTTTGCGAATCACATGGCGGAGAATAAATGCCCCCCCGGAAACATCAAAAAACAGTCAAGGTCCTACATGTACAAGAAAAAAGGCAGACGTGTGAACGTACTCGAAAACATGGAAATCTACAAACAAAAAACATTCGACGGTAGAATAATAAACGAACAGACAAACACTGTTTCCGACACAATATTCGAACCTTTAAAATTGGTTTACAAAAAACAAAGCAACCACTCAGGTACAACAAACACACACGCACCGACAAATAAGCACAAAACAGCAAAAGTACAAAAACAACAAACAAGCAAAAAAGGTCAAACAACAAAAATCACCAAATTTTCCCTGCCTCAGTCAACCACAAAAAAACCGATCGATGCAAACCACCCCCGTTTCTGAAGGTACACACACAACACATGCACACGCGTACACAGACAGACACCCATGCTGACGTTACCTGCTACCTACTATAAATACAAGACAAACTACCACAACAGATCAGAACGAAAATCGACACTGATGATGGCACAACGCCGAAACCGGTCTGTCTCAAAACCAAATTTGACAAGGGATGACGAAAAATCGTTCCAATATACATCAATCATTCACCCTGTCGGAAAAACAACAAAACAGAATAAAACAGTTAATGCTTGTCAGGTTTTTAACTTAAACGAAAACGGTCTACTAATAGTTTACAAACGACGTTTACTGAAATTGCATACAACGAAGGCAAACATTTGGTTTAACAAACAATGCATAGAATTGAATGTGACACCAAAATTTGCAAAAATAACAATGAAAACAAACACCAATACAAGCATGAGGACAATTAGGAAGGCGGAAAGAGACTTCCTAAGATATGAGTTGAAAAACCAGTACGCCAAGAAAGATGGAATAAATGCCGAAATTCTATCCGTCCATTTAAGGTTGGCGGAGCAATTACCTACCGATACGTTAATGGAATGCTTCGAGCGCATAAGAACTGAGGTCGAACATGAACTACAACAGAAATACAGGACGCTGAACCGGAAACTAGATAAGCTGACAGGACGTCGCGAACGGGACAACAACCAACAACCCCACCATTTCCATGCCAGGCTCGTAAACCTAACGACAGTGGCCATCACCGCGGCGGAAGAACAACTTCTTAAAAAGGGACTGAAACACAATATTATAGACCAAAACGAAAAAAGAAAAACGGAACAGGCGATCGTAGACGCAGAGGTCGCAATATCATTAATACCAGTTGAGGAACAAGAGCACGCAAGACACTTGTGCAGAGAAATAATAAACAAGGAAGTGAAAGCAAAGGACGGACAGAAGAGAGACACGGAGCAAAAAACAGTCAAGAACCTACAACATAAACTCAGGATAAACAACATTGTCGCAACGAAGGCGGACAAAGGCAACACAACTGTGCTAATTGAAAAAGATGAGTATATAACAAAAACCGAAAAACTCATCGAGGATATGGAATGTCGTAGAATAAGAGTGAACCCCACGGATGAATACCAGAAAGAAATCAAAGTGGCTATAAAAACTGCAACAAATATAATAGATACAAACTCGGCATATACATTAGTCCAAATGAACCCGTCAACTCCACCACTGATTGCGCTACCAAAAATCCACAAGCCTGGCAATCCAATGAGACCAATCATTAATTTTAAATCGGCACCATGCTATAAGCTATCTAAATATTTAAAAACAGTATTGAAGGACACACTGGAACTTAGCAACGAACACACCATAACTAATACATCTGAACTAATAAACAAACTTAGGACCGTTGAAGTGACAAAGGACAGCAAATTGGTATCTTTCGACATAAAAGATCTATACACATCAATACCACTAGCAGAGACATTGAACATAGTAAACTCTATAATACTACGTAAAGCAAAAGATAAAGTAAAAAGTACGCAAATCACGAACACGGTAAGAACCACACTACGTCAAAACTATTTTCAATTCAACAATAAAATATACAGACAAACAAACGGACTTGCGATGGGAAACCCAACATCGGCTATTCTTATGGAAGCGTTTATGCAAAACCTGGAAAAAGAGTATATACAGGAATTAAATTCCAAATCAGGAGTGTTATTTTACGCAAGCTACGTGGATGATATCATATGCGTTTTAACTTCCAACAACGAAGAGCAAGTACTGGAGTACCTCAACAAGCAGCACGGGAACATAAAATTCACAATGGAAACTGAAAAAGACGGAGGAATCAATTATCTGGACCTCACAATAAGTATTGATAAAGCTAGCAAATAAATTCAACTATGACATATATAGGAAACCAACGGCCACCGACACAATAATACATAATACCTCGAACCACCCACAACAACATAAAAATGCAGCGCTGAGGCACTTAGTACAAAGATTGGAAAGAACACCTCTTACACAAGAAGCATATAGAAGAGAGCTTGGAATAATATATAACATCGCTACAAACAACGGATATAAAAAAGCACTAGTAGATAAACTCAGGAGAGACCTTAGAGAACAAAAAAGAAACAATGGAGAAGAAAGTACACAAACCTGGACGACAATGACATATACTGGAAGGGCAACATATAAATTAGCAAATTTCCTTAGAAAATACAATATCAACACAGCGTTCAAAACATCGAACAATTTAGGACGGAAGCTAAGAACCAAAACTAACTCAGAAGATCCATTAAGCAGCCATGGTGTATACAAGCTCACTTGTGAATGCCAGCACAGTTACATAGGACAAACCGGACGACAAGTAAGAACGAGGTTCAGAGAACACATTAGAGATTACAACAAAAAGATACGGAATCCAACCGTCATACCAGAGTCCAACTTTGCGAATCACATGGCGGAGAATAAATGCCCCCCCGGAAACAACAAAAAAACAGTCAAGGTCCTACATGTACAAGCAAAAGGCAGACGTCTGAACGTACTCGAAAACATGGAAATCTACAAACAAAAAACATTCGACGGTAGAATAATAAACGAACAGACAAACACTGTTTCCGACACAATATTCGAACCTTTAAAATTGGTTTACAAAAAACAAAGCAACCACTCAGGTACAACAAACACACACGCACCGACAAATAAGCACAAAACAGCAAAAGTACAAAAACAACAAACAAGCAAAAAAGGTCAAACAACAAAAATCACCAACTTTTACCTGCCTCAGTCAACCACAAAAAAACCGATCGATGCAAACCACCCCCGTTTCTGAAGGTACACACACAACACATGCACACACGTACACAGACAGACACCCATGCTGACGTTACCTGCTACCTACTATAAATACAAGACAAACTACCACAACAGATCAGAAAAAAATCGACACTGATGATGGCACAACGCCGAAACCGGTTTGTCTCAAAACCAAATTTGACAAGGGATGACGAAAAATTGAAGATGAATGCTTCTACTACTTCGGCACTTCGTGACCTCTACATCTTCACATTCAAAATGTGGGTGCAGTGTTGGTTTTTATGTTCAACGAAAGCGCCATAGACTGACTTCAAGCATATTAAATACTTGCATGAATTTCGAAATGTAGATGCAGTATTATACAGAACAATGTTATGTAAATTGCTTAGTCTTCGATGGCATATAAGTTCTGAATTAATGGTATTTTCCTTATTTGATAATGAGATTGACTTTGAAATGAAGGAGAATATGCAAACAAATACAAATAACTTAGTTGAACCCGAAGAAGAAAGTACGGGCACTTAAAAGAGACATGGTTAACCTTTCGGAAGTAGAAAACGGTATAAACAAACAACTGTATC
The DNA here is from genome assembly GCA_949987695.1 of Merzomyia westermanni. NCBI lineage: Eukaryota > Metazoa > Arthropoda > Insecta > Diptera > Tephritidae > Merzomyia > Merzomyia westermanni. Next base: position 91,537,740 of record OX465288.1, read on the forward strand.
ATAAAATAAATAAATCACTTGTCCAGCAAAAAAATTATCATACCAAGCGTGTACTACTTAGTATACAGTGCATTATAGTTTTGGTCATATAACGGTGGTTTGTAACGGTACAAAATAATGGAGATAGATATAGACTTCCATATATCAAAGTTCTTAGAATGAACGGAGGACTCCATTAAGACATCCCCGTCCGTCCGTCCATCCGCGAACACGATAAATTGAGTAAAAATTGAGCTTGCTTTCTGGCTAAGGTAGGTTGCTATTTAAAATGGCCGAAATCGAACAATACCCACGCCCCTTTTTTCAATATCCAAAATTTCGAAAAACGTTTAAAATGTGATAATTCAATAAAAAAGCAGCGGCAATAATGAAATTTGGTAGATTTGTTTAGTTGGTTGTCCTATTGACGCTTTTACGAAAAGGGGTGTGGCACCGCCCACATATGAGCGAATAAATTTTCAAACTTCGACTGTTAATAACTACAAAAACGTTTATGCTATAATAACGAAATTTGGTAGGATTTATAATATGGTTGTGATAATAAATTGGCCGTAGCGCTGCTCGGTCGTGATTTTCAAGCGCTCGCTTGTTATTTTATTATTTTCTTTATTTTGTCTACATGTCAATTGTTCTTTTGTTATTGTTTCGCTGTTGTGCTTTTCGGACAATACACATAATAAATGCCGTGCAGTTGTGGTGCTAGGGTTGATCGCCTTCTACCGTAGGTTCAATGCACCAAATGCAGTGAATTTTTTCACCCATCTTGTGTTGGTGTTTTGCCGGTTGATCTTGAATACTTGAGTGAATTCAATGGTGCTTTTTATTATAAAGTTTGTGCGCGTGAGCGTCGCAATTCTTTCCGCTCACCGCCTCCGTCACTTAAATCATCTGTAGCTGAAAAAACAACACCTATAACTGAACATTCTCCGCGTATTGAAAAAGACATGCTGAGTGCTTCTCTTAATGATCTGCTAGTGATGTGATTAACCTCCAAAATGAAACTAATATCGTCTATTCCTGGTGCATTAGATCCAATCTTTGTTTAAATTTAAAAAAATGCTTCCACGTCACCTACTCCAAAGCACGACACATTTTCAGTAGTTCCTATAGCATAGCTAACAGTATACTGCAGACTGTTTATCAAATCAAGGACCTTGGTGTCGTTTTTGATAAAAAGTTCACTTTCAATAACCACATCGACTTAATTATCTCTAAATCGTACGCAATGTTTGGCTTCATACGGCGCAACAGTTCAGAGTTCTCAGATCCATTTAAATTAAAGTTGCTTTTCACTTCTTTTGTGCGGTCTCACCTCGAATATGCCGCTATTATCTGGCGACCCTCGCACCAATTTTCAGTTTATAGGTTAGAGCGAATTCAGAAAGTTTTTCTCAAGTATGCCTTACGCTCTTTAAGATTCACTGAACCAATCCCTTCTTGTAATGCTCGTTTACTTCTTCTACATCTTATGCCTCTTGATGCCAGAAGATCGGTTCTTTCATTGACTTTTATATATGGCATTATCCAGGGGGACGTAGACTGCGCTGCCCTACTCGAGAAAATACCCATTAACGTTCCTAGAAGAGAACTTCGTAACTTTTGCCCTTTTTATGGAATTAATACGAGGACAAATTATGCAAGAAATGCACCAATTGCGCGTGCTCTGATTGAATTCAACCAGATCTCCTCTTTTTTCGAGCTTGATTTTTCATTGTCAAGGGCAGTTTTCATTAATTTATTAAAATCTGTAATTAATTTTTATCAATGTAAATGTTGTTGTTAGTTTGTATGATATGTCAGTAATAAGTCATTTTAGTAATAAGTCATTTCATGTTACCCATTTTGATGCAGTCTGGAAGAACTGGCTGTTCATAGACTGAAGAATAATATAACTAAATAAATAAATAAATACACCCATAGAAACTAAGCGAAATCGCTTTTCGACCACAAATCAATTTTTGCAGGAGATAATTTTTTTGTTTTTTATCACTTTTTATTGAGTTATTGAAATTAAGCTGAACCTTTTTTTACGAAAATTTCGCTCTCAATGTTTTATTGGTGTTTTTGAATAAATGTCCCTTAAGATAATTGAAAAAACAAAAAAATTATTATTTATGAAAATTGCAAGTGTCTTATTAGAAAATTTTGTAATTTTAATGAAAAAGTGGTGGTAGTTAATATATGGAGTAGTGTACTAGCCTTCCATACTATAGTTTCCAAGTTCGATTTCCGGCAGATAACATCAAAAGTAAAGATACATTGGGTTCGAGTGAGATTGGTGTTAGAAGAGTTTGTCCCGCCGAGAAGGTGACTGGTATCATGAGGGGACGAGCTGCGTGACCAGCGTACATGAAAATCTGGAAGGTAAGCATTTGGCCTGCTACAGTACCCAAATGGAATTTCGATCGGGGTGACTCTTATCTCACTATGTATAACCATTGTTGAGAGGCAGCCTGTGTAGCTTTGATTGCGTTGCTATGTGGTGTAAGATCTCATCGCAGTGCTTACGGATATGTGTCTTTATTAAATGGCGGGTAGCGGTGCCTCAATCAATTACCTATTGATGATGCGGTTTGCAGCGATTGAACAGGACTGCCCGATCAACATTTGTTTATGAGTTTTACAAAGGTGGCTGACGATTTAGTCGGTGACAATATCAGGTTCCGTGCGGCGAGAAACCGGAAAGACTCGGGAGATAGCTACTTATTCTGGAGAACAGCTCATCGAAGGATGGGCCCCTTAGGGTGGGAGAGGGAGCATCAAAATGCAGTAATTAAACAACATTTTTATTTATCCAGTTTTTATTATGTATTCGTTCTCGAAGCTAGGCATTGAAAATGGCTGAACGCCGAAACCGGTTTGTCACAAAACCAAACTTGACAAGGGATGACGGAAAATCGTTCCAACAAAAATCATAAATACTCCTCCTGAAATTTTGATGGTATACTATTACTTAAACATAAGTTCTACAAATCATTGAATTTGTTAGAGGATATACGTAATGGTTTGCGACACAATGTTTCTACATTCAACTTAAAGTCAAACTTATTCATAGCCTTTTTATTGCAATTCTCAAATACATATAGCTAAGTTCCACTGATTTAATTTTTTTGGAATGCAGCTATCCGAAGATTTCTTAAGCGTAATGTGGCAAGCATTGGTTGGTAGGGAACCTATTTATGTACAAATAAATTAATTTAACACTCAGAACTCGTAGCAGATGGGTTTTTATTGAAAACAATCAGCTGGCTTTATAATACGAACTAAAAAGTATTCAAATAGACCTGCATAAATTTGGATGTCATAAAAGATCACTGCTAGGTATTTAATGTTCGGTTCCACCCGAACTTAGACATACTTGTTTCTCAATCCGTTTGGGTATCCATGAGCACAGGAAACAAAAGAACTAGTGTCAGGACACAACACAACGGTTTCGAACTCGGTGTTACCCTTTCGATAAGTAAAAATTATTGTTGTAATAAGAGCCAACTAACTTAACTATCCCAAGCTGTTCTTTCAAACCAATATTGAGTTGCATTTACACAGCAAGTTTTAGTTCGCCTTCGGTTGTTATTGCTCGCTGCAACAGGAGCATTAGAAATACTTACGTTAGCGTGATACACAAAGGCTGTGCTACACTTCAAATCACTGAACGAGGTTGAAAGCATTTAAAAGGTGTAGTTCGTTGGTACAGTGAACTGAGTCGTTAAGTTGAACTAGTTCGTTCGCGAACTACACAGCTCTAGTCATAAGTGCCAACTTGCCAATTTCAATTCACTGTGCGAGTGTCAGTTGGTGGTAACACCTACATAGAACCTGCGGAAAGAAAACGAGTTGGACAGCCCTATGCGATAGCAAAAGAACTTATCGTACTCACACGTACGCGGTTGCTGATAGCTGCTGTATGTTATGTTGGCAGTTAGGTGGCCGGCAGTCTTGCCCATATTACCAGATGTTGCTTACCCTAGCGGTAGATAGCATATAATTCTTAAAATTCCCAAGACGCAAAACAAGGTATTCCGTTGATGCAAAAATAAAATTTTAGGTTAGTGCGTAACCCACTCAACCTTAAAACTACGATCTCCATTTCGCCAACCCACTTGCACAATGGCTCAAACTCCACCCAGTTGAAACATATCACCAAAGTTTCAGGAAATATGGGTGTTTTTCGGCCCGTCCAACAAACCGTAGCTGTAAATGCCCAACGATATGTCGTGGAGTGCGGCCTCTGTTCCCAGAAGCACCGCATTAGAATATGCCAGGTCTAACTACTTGGCTGTAAACCACCAAACGGCAGCGTGCACCAGAACGGGAAGATTTTGGCAGGAATACGCTTGAACTCCGTACGCGCCCTTGTCGACGTCTGCTCCCCAACGACCACAATCGCGAAGGGCCTCGCGACGGAGTTGAACCTACAACTGCAACATGCAAAAAGTTTTTTTCTAGCTTTTTCAGGTGCTACCTCTTGAAACGGTTACATATAAGAAAAAAATAATTCTCATTAATATTGACTCAATTGAAATAATAAACCAAGCCACTTACCTCTCTTGTGTGCTGATAGGAAGGTAATTTAAAAGACTAATATTTATTTATATATAACATAAATCTATACAATTTTTTCGCCTCTTTATACTCTTTATTGGACTCCTATTCAAAAGCTGATGCATTTAAAAAAGAGGAGTTTATAATAATATATAAGGAAGTCTACGTTCGGGTGGAACCGAACATTAAATACCCAGGTGTGTAAAAGCGGTCGTGGTAAATTGTTGTGGAGTTATAACCTGTAGAGCTTTTACACTTTTTCTGCTACCATGTGGGCAATCTTATAAATAACAAGTAAAGAAGTCTAAGTTCGGGTGGAACCGAACATTAAATACCCAGCTGTGTAAAAGCGCTCACGGTAAATTGTTGTGGTGTTATGACCTATAGAGGTTTTAAACTTTTTTTTACTACCATGCGGGCAATCTTATAAATAAAAATGAATGTGCGTCTGGGGCCCAAAGAACTAAACCGATCTTTTTAAAATTTTCACAGTAGATTCTCGGGTTGACTGGTTACAGAATTAGCTATATTTAATTTTGGGAAAGTTGGCGATGCCACGCCCTCATGCTATAAAATGTTACCCTCTTATAGGCGTCCAAGGTACCCAGCGATCTTTATGAAACTTTTATAGTATATTCTTGTGTTCACTGGTTACAGCATAGGATATATAATTTAGAAAACGTAGATAATAAACCTCGTGTCGTGGGTTTCGTAAGTTTATTCTGAAGTTAATATAGCTGAAATTTGACATTTTGTTCATGCCTTTTCCAAAATTTAAAAAAAATGTATAAGATCATTAGGTTATTGTAACTACGAAATTTTAGCATTCTATCTACATCAGTGAAGGAGATATGGTATGTTCCCTGTTCCTACCTCTCTTTTATAAAGCTCTATTACAAAAGTGGTAGTGGTCGTTCACCGACTTCGCTTATTTTCAGTGGTCGTACTCTACATGTGCGGGCGGGGCCACTCCCACTTTCCAAAATTTTGCAAAAATCATATAAAGAATAAGAAAATTGATGTAAATGCCAAATTATATCATTCTACCTGTATCAGTCAATGATATATTGACCCCTTTGCCAGAAACTATTGTAACAGACATTTTTTCGAAATTTGCTTTTTGATGCAACGTTGTTCTACGTCCCCAAGCATATCACCTAGTATTATAAGTGAAATCCTTATGGTTGTGCCAAAAATTGGGTTTCCTTTTTTATCGTAAGGGACATTCAACTTTTTTCTTGAGCGGGAAATTATCGTATCGCCCATATAAAAATATTTGGAATATAGCTAGTAAGTAATTTGATGTACTATTTTTTGCTCAACTTTAAAGTAGAATGTGAAGGAGCATGTGAGCCTAATGTTATCATCGCTACATAGATTATACATGCCTTATCTTATAATAAAAAACGAGCTGTTCCTGTACATATATTTGTATATTAGTTTATTAATACAAATATTACTATATCCACTACTATATTGGTAACATCCGAATCGAATTGGATGAAATTCGTTATACAGATATTATGCTTCTTTCTAAGATATTTTTTTCAGGTGCTGCCACTCAGGACATTTCAACGAGGTTGCCACCTCTTTAGAACTAAATTAAATATGCCAGTATGGGTATCAAATAAAGCTAAGGGCCATTTTCACAGTGCCGAGTTAACTTACAGTCCACAGTTAACTATTGATTCACAATTTTATTTTAGCTATTTTGTTAAATATTTACTGCCCAATACTTAATAGACAGCCTTATGAATTCTAACAAGAGGTTAACCCACCAATGTTGAGCGGTTAGACTGTAGTTAACTCAATTTGAAAATTGAAAAGTCAGAGTTAACTGTGGAACGTAAGTATGATTGTATTGAAATATTACACGCGGCGTTTAAAAATTTGAAGTCGTTTTCAAACTTTTTAATTCCGAATAAAACTAAATTACGCTTAAGAAATGTTCGCATAGCTACATTCCAAAAAAATGTAACCCATCCGGATATGATTGTATTTAAGTATTACACCAAAAAATTTAACTCAGTGGAATTGACCCTTTCGCCACTTTTTTAAGGGTTTTTTTCAGCATACATGCAAAAATGTTTTCGATGAAAACGAATTTGTCTCATATTTTCTGTCCCACTTAAAATTATGCGCTAAAAACGTTGGCGCGATAACGGGTTTTTGAAAAGAAATTTTATTTTCGGGTTTTGTTTGTTTTCAAAACGCATAATTTTAAGTGGAACGGTGTGAAAATTTTAAATTTTGGGTATGCGTAGTGGAACTTTTTTTTCCTGAGCCCCAAACCAATCGAAAAATTGATGGCGCGATATCGGTTAATTAATCGACCCAGTATAACAGACATAATTCCGTAGCTTTCTGCCTTTGGTCCATGATTTTTAGATATTTATAAAAAGCAGTACAAATTTCATTGCATCTCCGCTTCCCATCGCGTTCTCCCCACAAAAAGCAATATCCATTTCTAGTACCGTTTTCATGAACGCTAAAGCCTATTTTCACGAGTAAAAAAGAGTTATATTTTTTCCAAACGGGGTGTTTCAAACTTTTTGCAAATCAAAGTTTGCAGACAAGAAACTAGAAACGGTTGTGATCTCTTAAAAGTATTGCTTTAACTTAGTGTAACAAAATTAAAAAAGCAACATTTACTTAAAAAATCGAATCTGAGCAGCCACCACCGCACCTTTTACGCTTGAGGGCTCTTCTTCGAACATTGCTATACAATTCTATTAAATGCGCTTTCAGCTGTGCTGTCTTCATCTGATAGCAAGCATGACTTATAATATTTCACAGAGGCATTCTCTAATTTCTATAAATTACTAGTACCATTTTCACAGTGGCGAGTTAACTTACGTTCAACAGTTAAATCTAGCTTTTCAATTTTCAGATTGAGTTAACTAGAGTCTAACCGCTCAACATTGGTGGGTTAACCTCTTGTTAGAATTCATAAGGCTGTCTATTAAGTATTGGGCAGTAAATATTTAACAATATAGCTAAAATCAAATTGTGAATCAATAGTTAACTGTGGACTGTAAGTTAACTCGGCACTGTGAAAATGACCCTTAGCTTCATTTGATACCCATACTGGCATATTTAATTTAATTCTAAAGAGGTGGCAACCTCGTTGAAATGTCCTGAGTGGCAGCACCTGAAAAAAATATCTTAGAAAGAAGCATAATATCTGTATAACGAATTTCATCCTTACTTGTTATTTATAAGATTGCCCACATGTTAGTAGAAAAACTATGAAAGCTCTATAAGTCATAACTCCACAACAATTTACCGCGACCCCTTTTACACAGCTGGGTATTCAATGTTCGGTTCCACCCGAACTAAGATTTCCTTACTTGTTATCTATAAGATTGCCCACATGGTAGCAGAAAAAGTGTAAAACCTCTACAGGTTATAACTCCACAACAATTTACCACGACCGCTTTTACACACCTGGGTATTTAATGTTCGGTTCCACCCGAACGTAGACTTCCTTATATATTATTATAAACTCCTCTTTTTTAAATGCATCACCTTTTGAATAGGAGTCCAATAAAGAGTATAAAGAGGCGAAAAAAATGTATAGATTTCTATTATATATAAATAAATATTAGTCTTTTAAATTACCTTCCTATCAGCACACAAGAGAGGTAAGTGGCTTGGTTTATTATTTCAATTGAGTCAATATTTAATGAGAATTATTTTTTTCTTATATGTAACCGTTTCAAGAGGTAGCACCTTAAAAAGCTAGAAAAAAATTTTTTGCATGTTGCAGTTGTATGTTCAACTCCGTCGCGAGGCCCTTCGTGATTGTGGTCGTTGGGGAGCAGACGTCGACAAGGGCGCGTACGGAGTTCAAGCGTATTCCGGTTTCCACGCTACCAGATGGCTGAACGTCATGATGGGATTTGACTGATGTGACCAAAGTCTCTTCCTAAAAGTGTGTGGCTTCTGAGACCGAGTAACCAGTTAACTCCTTGGGTGGTTGCTGCCGTGGCATTCGAAGAGAAGTTGTCTCCGGTCGTTCGGTCGTTGCGGTGTCGTGTATCGGCGGTCCTTTGCAGTCCCTTCCGTTCACGGTGTTATAGCGGTCGAAACATCTGAATATCCGCTTGTCGGAGAGGCCGTGTCTCCGCTCCAGCGTCGGAGGCGTATAGCGAGATGGCGTCTTCGGTTTAGTCTTGGATTTCCTCTTTCTCCTCCTGCCAAAATCTTCCCGTTCTGGTGCACGCTGCCGTTTGGTGGTTTACAGCCAAGTAGTTAGACCTGGCATATTCTTATGCGGTGCTTCTGGGAACAGAGGCCGCACTCCACGACATATCGTTTGGCATTTACAGCTACGGTTTGTTGGACGGGCCGAAAAACACCCATATTTCCTGAAACTTTGGTGATATGTTTCAACTGGGTGGAGTTTGGGCCATTGTGCAAGTGGGTTGGCGAAATGGAGATCGTAGTTTTAAGGTTGAGTGGGTTACGCACTAACCTACAATTTTATTTTTGCATCAACGGAAAACCTTGTTTTGCGTCTTGGGTATTTTAAGAATTATATGCTATCTACCGCTAGGGTAAGCAACATCTGGTAATATGGGCAAGACTGCCGGCCACCTAACTGCCAACATAACATACAGCAGCTATCAGCAACCGCGTACGTATGAGTATGATAAGTTCTTTTGCTATCGCATAGGGCTGTCCAACTCGTTTTCTTTCCCCAGATTCTATGTAGGTGTTACCACCAAATGACACTCGCACAGTGGATTGAAATTGGCAAGTTGGCACTTATGACTAGAGCTGTGTAGTTTGCGAGCGAACTAGTTCAACTGAACGACTAAGATCACTGTACGAACGAACTACATCGTTGTGAGGACCAAACCCGGAGGCTTGTGGAGCCCTCACAACACATATATATAGATAACTTTATGAATGAAGTTAATTTGAGTTATGCACTATTTTTATGAAATATACTGAATTTATTTTTTTTTTTGCACGAAAACCCTCTTAGCTAATATATATACGATTATATATATATTTAACTATTTTAATGAAATATACTGAATTTCTATATTTTTGCACATATGTCGTTCTAAAAATAAACCACATACGCATTTTTGCTCGAAAAACCCACTTACATATTTTTAAAAGAACATGCCATTCGAATATCAATTTCTTACAAATAGGAACACTCTAATATACATATATATATATGAGCTTTACCATACACTAGATTTGGCAGCGACGCTAAGAGGTTATAAACCTGCCTATGCAAAGGAGACGGCAAACAATAAGCATTAGAAAATGCGAACATTTAAACGCACAACAATGCAGAGCAATACAAATCTACACACGAGAAACACTGGAAATGACCAACGCAAGCGTACAGGCGTGTGTACAGTCGGGTGGATATACGTTAGTAGTTATAAGGAAAATAGTATAATAATAAGGAAAAGGTTAACTTATAAGATTATGTATTATGAGTATATAAGTATTTATTGTTGTTAAGTAACAGTTTGCCTGCGTGCAAATTTGTATAAAAGGGCGATGAATTCCTTAGGAAAATTTAATAGTTAGCTACTAGCCAGGCATAGTAGTCGGGGGTGTTCACCTCCGATGAACGTACACCTGGGAGTTTTCATCTCACGAGTACTATTTTTATATTCGGCAGGGGTTTTCACCTCAGTGGACGGTAAGGCTAAGCAGGGGATTTCACCTCTGCCGCCTTTAATTTGGCCAGGAGCAACTTAAGCTATAGTAAATGATGGTTTTCACCTCCGCCGAACGTAGGGCTGAGTAGCGTAGTTAGAGATAAATTTAAGATTGTAGATGAGATTTGAAGAAATTAATTGAAGAAAAGGAAGATATCAAAACTAAAATAACTAACAGGGTTTTATCATTTGGAGAAAAACCATAGGGAACTCTATTTGTAGGAACCCCGGCAATTCCGAAAGTCTGTCACAAATGGCGCCCGAGCAGGGACTTCGTTAAGTCAATTTTACGGAGTTTGAGGGATTATACCATGAGAAAGCAAGCAACGAGGTAAAACAAGTGAAAACTACAAGAGGATAATACAACCAAAAAAAATAACAAAGAGGATACGCACAAAGCCAAGAATATTATACGAGTCAGCAAGGAAGAAAGTTAAAACAAAGCACCATGGTAAGGGTACCTCAATCGTGAGATTCTAGTGGCATATAATGAGGAATTTGGTTTGGAAGGCACGGGAACGGTGGGAGAATTAAGGAAACGATTATCAGGATATATCCAGAAGCACGGTGACGATGAAAAATTAGAGGAACGCTTTACCGAGTAAGCTCTTCGCCACGCTCTGCCAACGATAACGGTCAATCCACCAACACCCAAATATGGCATCGAACAACCACTACCGTGGTAAATTTATGCAGTGACCGGAACAACGAAGCACCAGCATATACATTTAACCATTTGGAATCGTTTGCTAACACCATGGAGCGGATACGCAAGTGGGGTTTGAGGTACGACGGCGAGAAGGACCCGCTTGGATTTATAGAGCGGGTAGAAGAACTCGCCGACAGCTGTGCGATGAACCGCAACTCTATTCCACGAGCTCTACCTGAGCTTCTCAGAGATAAGGCGTTGGTATGGTTCCGCAATAATAACCGACACTGGCAAGAATGGGAATAAACGTTTCTGGAAAATGGAGGATTTCTTGAAATGCTTTTTGAGTTCAAGATATTTCGAACGCTTGGATGACGAAATCAGGTAGGAGAAAAATTTAAGGACTATGTACTTACGTTACAGTGGCTTATGCGGCACTCCGATTACAGCATCGATCAAAAGCTGAACCGCATATACCGGAACTCGAGGAGGGAGTACCAACTGTACGTCAAGCGAAGTGAATTCAGCAATCTAGAGGAGTTGTTAAGCCTGGTCGAAGACTACGAGAATAACGCACTGGAGAGAGAACCACTCAGACCAGCCGCAAGACCGTTTGTTCCTAGACGAAAGAAGGAACGGTACCATTATTTACATACGGAAGAGAATAACGATCGACATACTGTAGGAAGGGCACAACCAGTATTAAACGTACAAGCACATACACAGCAAGGGCAAGTAGATCCAAGGACAGCATGCCGTCGGTGCGGAGAGAACGGACACTTCGCTTATCGGTGCCGTAACTCTCGACGCGACTTCTGCTGGACGTGTGGTAGAAGAGGTGTTCAGACACAAGACTGCTGTCGCAGACCGCAGGGAAATGACCAGAGGTCCCATTGGCAGCGAGGGGTGGGGCTCAAGAGGTTCAACCTCGTACTCAATAAATACCTTTAAGCAAACGCAAGAGAGAATATTGGCAGCGGTTACAGTGAACGGCAAAGACACGATGGCATCAGTGGACACCGGAGCAACGAGGAGTTTTGTGAGCGAGTCGATGGCAACAAGGTTAAATGCACGCAAGATCAAAGAAGTAGATACCCGATTGGTGATGGGCGATGGTAGAGCGAAGGACGTAGGGGAAGCGATAGACGCAGATGTAAGGTTGGGCGATCAAGTACATCGAAGCGAGTTATTGGTATTACCAGGGCTAGTAGATAAAGTGGTTATTGAAACAGACTACCTGTAAAAGGCAAACATGGAGTTGAAGTGCGGTAAACAAGCAATAGTGTTACGAGCAGAGGATCAGAAGCCGGACATCGGAAGATGTACAACAATAGTAGAAGAGCACAAATATATCAAGGAAAACGCAAGGCCCGAACCCACTACAGAAGCACAAAGTACCACAGATGTCGCGGTGAGTGAATTTCTCAACCATGAATTAAAGATTTTTGAAGAAATGTCGGGAGTATCTAATGTAGCCGAGCATAAGATAGTCATGCGAGAAGACCGCCCAATTAAACAGCGATACTTTCCCAAAAACCCGAAGATGAAGGAGATAATTAACAAGGAGATTGATGAGCTTATAGCGAAGGGTTGCATGGAACCACAGCCCTCACAGCGCACCTCTAGTTTTAGCGAAGAAGAAGAAGGGAAAATGGAGACTTTGCATCGATTATCGGCAGCTCAACGCCCGGTCAGTACCAGACGCATATCCGTTGCCACGCATACAACGTATTTTAGACAGGCTTAGAAGTGCTCGGTTTATCAGCAGCCTGGATTTAAAGAACGGCTATTGGCAGATCCCTATGGAGGAAGGCAGTAAGCAGTATACCGCATTTACGATACCTGGAAGAGGACTTTATCAGTGGAAAGTAATGCCATTCGGACTACATCCCTTCCAGCAACATTTCAGAGGGCACTGGATCGTGTCATAGGACCCGAATTAGAACCACATGCGTCCGCGTACCTAGACGATATTATAGTAATAAGTAGCACATTGTAAGACCACATAAGGCACCTCACAGAAGTTTTTCAACGTCTGAGGCGAGCAGACCTTAACATTAATCCCGAGAAGTGCGAGTTCTTTAAGAAAAGTTTGAAGTACTTAGGCCACGTCGTGAGCGAAGAGGGCATACACACCGATCCAGACAAAGCAGCGACGATAAAAGAGCTCACACCACCAGGCAATATACGAGAGCTATGAAGGTTTCTAGGAATAGTGTCATGGTATAAGAGGTTCGTTCTTGATTTTTCAAAAGTGGCAAATCTATTGACGTCGATGTTAAAGAAGGGAAACAAATAGAAATGGTCCGAGGAACAGCAGAGGGCGTTCGATTCGTTGAAGAGTGCGCTTATACAAGCACCGGTATTAGCTTGCCCGGATTTCGCGAAGATATTTAGATTGCAAACGGATGCGAGTGACTTTGGCCTCGGAGCTGTACTCGTACAAGGAGTGGACAAGGAAGAGCGGGTGATAGCATATGCCAGCTGGAGATTGAACAAAGCAGAAGCAAATTACTCACCGGCAGAGAAGGAATGTTTGGCCATACTTTGGCCGATACGCAAAATGCGGCCGTGCCTAGAAGGATACAATTTCACGGTGATCACAGACTAATTGGCATTGAAGTGGCTGTACGCAAGCGAGAGTCCGTCAGGTCGTATTGCTAGATGGGCGCTCGAGCTACAGAAATATTCATTTGGCGTCCAGTACAGGAAGGGGAAGTTGAACGTCGTAGCGGGCGCACTATCGCGGCAACCATTAGAGGAACTATTTGGAACAATGACCGCGCAGCCGAAAGAAAGCAGCTGTAATTGGCACGAATCGAAAATAGCAGAAGTAATGAAGGCACCAGAGAAGTTTCCGGACTACGCTATCCTAGACGGGAAATTATACAGGCGAATTGTAAGTCAGATGGATGGTGAAGATTCCATTCTATGGAAGTTGTGCGTACCCACACCACAACGCCGAAGAGTGCTAAGCGAGATTCACGACCAACCAAGCGCTGGACTTATGGGAATCCGAGGTATGTTCAGAGAGGTGAGGAAGTATGTGCATGTCAGATTTATAAACCCAGCCAATAACAAGCGGCCGGTAAGATGCTGACACGAATCCCGGAGAAACCTTGGGCAACAGTATGCGCGTATTTCGTAGGACCACTTCCGCGTTCAAAACATGGCAACACGATGCCTAAAGTATTCGTAAGATTTTCAAAGTAGGTAGAAGTTGTGGCAATACGAAAGGCAACGACGGAGAGTTTAATACGAGGGTTAAGAGAACGAATTTTGGCTAGATTTGGATCACCAAAGGCATTAATAACAGATAACGGACCACAGTTCGTGAGTAGAAGTTTCAAGCGATTTTTGGAAGAGATCGGCATAAAACACCAGCTTACAGCACCATATATACCACAGAAGAACCCGACAGAGAGAGCGAATCGTAATATTAAACGACTAATAGCAGAGTTTATCGGCAAAGATCAGAGGAATTGAGACGAGTTCATACCAGAGATAACGTCAGCATTAAATACGAGTGTGAACTGGTTATAGCCCAGCATACGTGATACAAGGTAGAGAACCAAGAATACCAGGCGCTTTTTACGACGCACAAACATTTGGCACGGGAGAGGAAAGAGTTATTCTGAGCGAGAAGGGAACACGGATGAAGGAAGTGTACAACATGCTACGGCGTAGGCAGCAAAGCGCGTCCACAGAGCAAGCAAGGAATTACAACTTACGTAGAAGACAGAGTGGCAACCGGCCATAGGCGACTCAGTATTTGTGAAAGAGCATCAGTTGTCCAAAGCAGTAGACAATTTCGCGGCGAAACAAGCACCCAAATACAGTGGTCCCCACCGAGTGATGAACTTAGTGTCACCGGTGATCGTAGAACTGGACAAAGTGCACAAGGGCAAGAGGAGGAGAGCACACGTAAGCGAATTAAAGGCATACCACCAGGCCGAAATAACGAAGGACGACAGACCAGAGAGCGAGAAACGTCAACAGGAGGCGCGGTCACGTAGATCAAACGGGCGTAACAAATCAAACGCGTCTGCCGGCACGCCGAACGGGCAAGTTACAGAGTCGGGAGGACCGAGTTCGTTTCAAAAAACACAGCAACAATTGACGTCGCAAACAGTAGTACGAAAGGCAAATCCAGAGCGCAATACGGAGCATGGTCCCAGTAATTCAGTTGATAACAGTCCGAGAGTCGAAGTTATAGTAGAAGAGATACGTGGTCAAGCATCAACCATGGAATTCGGAATGCAGATGGCAGCGGATTACGCCAACAATATGGCCAATAAGCATAGTAATAATATAATCGATTATTTCGTCACTTTTAGTTTTACAACGAGAGAGGAAAACTGGAAAATACCTATTGGCATGGATGACAACCATCCCACACAGGGGTACAGAAAATAGTTTCACTAGGCGCAAGGCGATAACTTTTCAAACACCTTCCTAAGCACAAGTGTTTTGGCGTGTAATCCAGATCACGGTGGTAATATGAAACAACCCTGAACAGTAGAGCGTATCACCAAAAAAAAGTCGGCCGTACCTACCCTCATATGAAGTGTTTTTGAAAAACATTAAAAAAAAAATTTTTTTTTCTGGCTAACCTAAATTGTGTTATAATTGTGGTTCTACTAATTGAATCGAAATACTTTTTTCGAAACAGATTTATGATTTTTTACGGTCTTCAATTAACTGACATTAGGTTGTTACATTAGGAACATTAGAAACTGAGATATGGTGGGTAGGTACCCCAACGAAACGCATGAGCTTAATGAACTTTTTTGAGAAAAACCTCCTCTTTGAGACAAACAAATTGGTGTATCACACTTTAAAATCCGACAATAAATGCCGAAGATATGAAAAAATGCAATTGGGCGACATCTAGGGTTGCCAGAAAAAAAATAAATTTTTTTTTAAATGTTCTTCAAAAACACTTATGAAGGGAGGTACGGCCGATGTATTTGCAACGCGATTTTTAGCTTTATATTCATGGTTCATGTGGTGCGAACACACGTTGTCCCAGCAGTGGCGTAGTGATAGGGGTGCATGGGGTGTCAACATGCCCCGGGCGCTGCTCACAAAGGGGCGCTAAATGGTCCGCAAAACAATAAATGAATGAATGGTTTTTATTTGTATTATATATGATTAATTCAATTTGATTTTAAATTTAGTCCCAGAGTAACATAATGAGTGTTAATCTTTACGTATTATACAATTGTAACAGGTCGATGTCTGTACATTGCAGATATTCAAAAAAAGTTTATAATATTGAGCCAATAGAAGTCAAATCACAAGATTTTAAAATCTTTGTGTGTCTGAATGAAACTTGCATCACGTCACGTCTATTTTACAATTTAAGATATCAACTATTGAAGAGAGCTGCGAAGCTATTTACTAGAGGTTTATTTGGTGTCAGAGATTGGGACTCTTTGAAAAAAGAATTACTAAAAGAGTTTGGAGAAAAGTTGTGTGCTTCTGATATACATCGTGCAATGAGTAATAGGAGAAAACAGCCTAAAGAAAGTCTACATGAATATTTGTATGCATTAATCGAATTAGGTAAACGAATTTTACTTGATGAAATACTTTACTTGATTAAATATTTTGTTGATGGTATATCAGACTCTCGCATAAATAAGGCTAGGACTTTGAAAGAGTTGAAGAAAAAATGTCTTGTTTACGAAAGCGTTAAAGGTCCTTGTTTCTTCTTTTTTAAATGGTCATCTAACCGCCTGGGCGATTTTGACCGTCCAACATAGCTCGCCAGTCGTTTCTTCGTTGCGCCAACTGGGGCCAATTGGAAACACCGCGGGATCGCAAATGGGTCTCCACTTGGTCCTTCCATCGGAGTGGTGGTCTCCCTCTTCCTCTGCTTCCACCGGCAGGTGCCGATAAGAATACCTTCTGGGCTGGAGCATCTTCGCTCATTCGCACTACGTGGCCTAGCCAGCGAAGCCGCTGTGTTTTAATTCGCTGAACTATGTCGGCGTCTGCGTAAAGTTCATGTTCAGTGTCCATGCTTCTGCACCATATAGCAGGACGGGTGCGATGAGTGACTTGTAGAGTGTTATTTTCGTTCGTCGAGAGAGGACTTTACTTTTCAATTGCCTACTCAGTCCGAAGTAGCATTTGTTTGCAAGAGTGATTCTTCGTCGGATTTCTAGGCTAACATTATTGTTGGTATTAATGCTGGTTCCCAGGTAAACGAAGTCCTTTACTATTTCGAAATTATTGCTGCCAACAGTGGCTTGGTTGCCAAGGCGCGAATGCGCTGACTCTTTGCATGATAATAATAATAATAATAATTCCCAACGGATTACCCTCCATATCCCGCCCGACCGGCGCGAGGGGCGCATCCGCATAACGCGCGGATTATTCGTTCGTGCCGAGTCGTTGAAAGGCTTTGGTTTGTTAATCGTCGAGATCTAAAACTGCTCAGCTACAGAGAAAACCTCATCAGCTAAGTAAAGTAGATATAGGATAGTTTATACATTAAGAAATAACTAGTTAACAGAATAAAGTTATTGTTAAACGTTAAAATAGAAGTCAAAGAATAAAAAACAATTAGTAGCTATGAATTTAGGACAGAAAGAATTGATTTTTTTATGCTGAAAAGCGAGTCTGAAATATCAAATCTACCAGAAAGAGAGTTATAATCTTGACACAAACAGCGAAAAGGCTCATTTAACTGAAAATTGGTTCGGCACTGTTTTAAGACTAGAGGTTTAAAATGCCTTGAAGGACGAGACGGTACATTGAAGTTCACTTCACTTAGAAGAAATGGGCTGGATAGTGAACCATTTAGCAATTTAATCATAAAAATAATTCCAAGCATTTCCCTCCGACTAGAAAGTGTGTGTAGATTAATGAGTTTTAAACGATTCGTATAGGGTGGCAGATTGTACGACGGATCCCAATGAAAATCTCTTAAGGCAAATAGTAAAAATTGTTTTTGAACTGATTCAAGGCGATCTACATGAACCTGGTAACGCGGGTTCCAAATTATAGAACCATATTCAAGTATCGGTCTGACTAATGTAGTGAAGAGGGCTTTAGTTACATAAGGGTCGCTAAATTCTTTAGACCATCGTTTAACGAATGCTAGGACCCCTCTAGCCTTACTGACTGTTGTATTAATATGGCGGTTGAAACTGAGTTTATAGTCCATAGTAACCCCCAGGTCAACAAAATCATACACTTGCTCAAGACTATAATTTTTAATTGTATAGGAAGCCGGCTGAGAAATTCCACGCGAAAAACCCATGTGTTTACATTTTTTAAGGTTAAGTGGCATATAATTTAAATCGCACCAAGTAACTAGTGCATCTAGATCTGATTGTAGCTTATTTCTATCTTCAAATGACGCGAATGACATGAAAAGCTTTACGTCGTCGGCATACATTAACATTTTTGAAAATTTTATTATTGTAGAAATATCATTTATAAACAACAAGAGCAGAATCGGGCCAAGATGGCTTCCTTGAGGAACCCCCGAAGAGACATAAATGACATCGGATACTAAATTTTTAAACATTACTCTTTGTGTCCTGTCACTAAGGTAAGAAGAGATCCAGCGATTGAGACCCGGCTGGAAGCCCAACTGATCGAGTTTATGAATAAGTAATGAGTGACACACTTTGTCAAAAGCTTTGCTGAAATCCGTATAAATAACGTCGGTTTGCAGATTTTTTCTAAAGCCATTTGAGACATGACTGGTAAACTCAAGTAAATTCGTAACTGTGGACTTTCCCTTACTGAACCCGTGTTGGCAGTCAGCTATCAAAGTAGAGATCGGACCCGTAAGTTGATTTGTAACAATAGCTTCAAACAATTTTGGGATGGCAGAAAGCTTTGCGATGCCACGATAGTTCTCTATAGAAGACCTACTCCCGCTTTTATGCAGCGGTAGAATAAACGATTCTTTCCACGCAGTTGGAAAAACACCACACTTTAGTGATAGATTGAACAAATTGGTAAGGGGTTGGTAAATATGGTTCGCACACTTTTTCAAGAAACATGTAGGAATCCTATCAGGACCATATTTAAAAGATTCTTTTAAGGTTTTAAGGTAAATTAGAACATCTTTGGCGCATATAATTGGTGAATTAATTGAATTTGTCCCGTGTAGCTTATAGGGATAGTTTTGAAAGTTTGAATTGGTGACAGCAGAATAGTTAGAAGTGAAAAATTGAGCAAAAAAATTTGCGATACATTGATTATCGCTAGATATAATGTCTTGATATTTCATGGCTGAGGGAAACCCTGATACTTTACGTTTAGAATTTACGAAACCATAAAATGACTTAGGATTGAGAATAATGTCTCTTTTCGTTTTAGAGATATAAGCTTTATAGCACTTTTTATTTAAATCTATGTACTTCTGACGTAGAATGGAATACAGTAGGTAATGTTTATTTAATCCGGATTTCTTATATAAATTAAATGATGGCGTTTTCCTATTTTTAAGAGCCTTAAGCTCTTTAGTAAACCAAGCTTGCGTAGGATGATCATAAGTTGCTTTACGTTTAGGAATAAACTTCTCAAATAGGCAGTAAATAGTGTGATTGAAATGTGAGACGTTTAGATTGATATCACAACCAAATTCAGGCCAAGTTAATTTAGACAGTTCTTTATTTAATTTCTTGTAGTTTGCTTTGGAAAAGTTATAATCAAAGCTACTACATGAGTAGCATTGAGTGCCTTGGCCATTACTTATGGTTTCGTAGACTATTTCCATAGAAGGGTGGTAAAGGTCTTCTGGTAAAACCAACGGATCACAACGATTTACAGAAAATTGGTTTATATCATTAACATACACTAAATCTAAGACTTTCCCAAACTTGTTAGCGGTAACATTTATTTGATTAAGGCAAAGATCGGAAATTCCATCTAAAAAGTCATTGAACCCCAGTTTGGACGGATTTGGAATAATGTTACCATCAGATATGTTCCACGATATATGAGGTAAGTTAAAATCACCCAAAACAATAATTGAATCTGAAGCTTTAGTCATAAGGTTAACAGTTTTGAGCAGAGAGACATGTTGCATGTAGACTGAAAAATCTGATGCTGGAGGGATGTAGCAAACATATAAGTACATAGAGACGTTGTCTAGTTGAAGGCGGATGCATTTGAACTCAATGAAATCGATGTTAGGAATATTAACCTCTTCTGAAAGGATGGAGGAATGAACGGCAAGTAGAACACCACCCCCGACTCTGTTCAAGCGATCATTTCTATATACTTGATATTCATTACATAAAAACTCTGAATTGAAAACATGAGGTTTTAGCCAAGTTTCGGTAAAAGCAATTACGTTATAATTACAATGAAAAGATTTCAAAAAGAGATCAGTTAATTTGGTATTTAGACCTCTGACATTTTGATAAAAGATATTCACGGATTTAGTGCTCAGTTTTTTGACTCAACGTTATTACGAGAAATTTTCGCTACATTTTGAACATTCCTATTCGGTCTGTATTCAAACTCCCGCACAAGAGCCCCGGGAGGCCAAAAAGAGCTGTCCAAAAGAGTATCGAAATCTTTCCCAGATACATCAATCTTAAAGGAAGACATACTTCTTTGATATGTGAAATTAAATTTTCTAACAGTTACGCTTTGATCTTTAACTTTAGAAGAAATATGGTACAACAAATCATCCTCGGTAGTGTCTGGATGGAACCTAGACACAAAAATAGATTTTTTGCGAGGAACCACAACCAGCTTACCAACGATTGGTTCAGACTCCATTGCAATAGTTGGAATTTCCTGGTTTTTCCTAGTGGACATTTTTGAAGGGGCGTTCTTCGACGTTGCTCGGACAACCGTACTAGGAACTGGAGAAGCCAAATCTATAAGTTCAAGGGGTTGAGGCAAGTTCGGGACTGTTGAGGTAGTAGGCCGATCATCCGTACGCCTGCGCTTGTTTTCGCGATGATGCCAGAAGGTACTTCGTTTTTCGCAAAATAAATGGAGTTTGCAAGGAAAATTTTTAAAAGCTAATAGTCAGGTTTTGAGTACAAACAGGAAGTGTTACAGGTGCCTAGCTAACACAATTAGGAGCAGAAACGGAGCGTCGACTAATGTTGGGACTTTAAAGTGATTTGCTACTACTCATAGGCACGTATAAGATACATACATGTTCATTACCTTCCACCTATCAAAATGGGGGATAGCCGAAACATTTTATCGACGATTCTGCATGCTATCCGTTTAACGAACGTTGTAATTATGTAGCACCAATGATGCATTGTGGTAGACGCGACTGTTGCGGAACTGTGCTCCGATACCCTTTCTCTTTTTAATATATTTTTTTGAAATTATAAAACTATATTTATTTCATTTTATTTGTTATGTGCATATACATTTATCTTCCTTTATTTTTGCAACTACTTCAGAACCTAAATCCCGCTTGCTTGTGGCTATTAAGTATATTTATAAGAAAGTAAAATACATGTGTCGATATATGATAATGTGGGTATAAAAGCTAGTGCGGTTTAAATTTTACTGTCAAATATAGTGGTAATAGGTCGAAATTTGACATCGCGTCATTAAAATTAGAAATTTTATTAAAATAATATATTTTAAATAGATAACAATGAGCAAGGAAATTGCACGCTGGGCGTCGAAAAGTTTCTTTTTTGTTCCTTAACAGGAACATGCAAAATATAAACAATTTCTTTTATCAATTTAATGGTGGTGAAAGATTATTATAGCAAAGTGCCCTACATACTCCGTAGTAACCAAAGTCATTCATTCAGGTAATGGTGTCCATCCTACTACTCAGAAATAGAACTAACAATTTTAGGTGCACAAAAAGGAACCCCCCACAACGTTGCTGAAACTAACAAAACCTCTTAGAGGGCTTGACAACTTTGAAGTACTAAACCAGTAACTTGAGTAAGTCACCGTTAAGCGGTTCACAACCTAAAAGTAGTGAAATCTACTACTTCAAAACTGGTAACGCTACTTAATACGAGTAGTAGCATAATTTTAAGGCAACCGCAAGTGGTAGTCGGTATCCGGCAGCTACCTAAGATTATTCAAACAAAGTTATTTAAACCCAAAAGTAGCAAATTTGGGGATGGCTTCGTTAAACTTACTCCCTTGAGGTTGCCGTCTTCGTTACTTTGATGCTAGTTGGCTGTGGAAAAGAGGGCCATATTGTAAGAGATTGTCAAAATGCTGGTAGCTCGATTGCTAGTGTTGTAGGTGTTGGTGACGAAAGTACTATTGTTTAAAAAGTAAGCAGATGGGGCTTTATTCTCTCTCTCTCTATGGCGCGATATACAACAGGTATATCATCATAAACCTCCTAAGAGATTTTTGCGCCAAGCTTCTCTTCCAATTTGTGGTGTGCCGATTTGAATTTTCCCTACAAATTGGTGGGACCTACAGTTTTTTGCCGACTCCGAACGGCATCTACAAAGGAGACGAATTTTTGCTGAGAAGCCTGTCATGGCAGAAATACACTCGGAGAGTTTGCCAAACCACTGCCGAGGGGCGACCCCGTTTTGAAAAACTTTTTTCAAATCACTTTTGATGTTACCTGTACCAGGGCTCGAACCATGGACCTTCGGTGTGGTAGGCCGGCAACACTACCGCCACACCACGGCGGCCGCTGATCAGTATAAAAACGGACAAGTTCCGGAGCGTGATGTTAAGTCGGAACGTGTTAACATGTTAAGTGGAGGAAAAGCAGGCACACATAACCAGCGGTGGGATGATTTTTTTTTTTTTTTTTTTGAATGTGACCTTGAATAATTTTACTATCTGTGCCCTGGTTGATACTGGTAGTGAATTTTTTGTTGTAAGGTATGACACATTAATGATGCTAGGTTATATCGAATTAGGCAAATAAAAATTCGCCAATGAACTATAATTTTTTTAAATATGATATAATAACACAATACCATTTATGCTTCTCATTTATAATTTTTTTGTTTTAGACCAACGACAAAGCACAGTTTTATGAATATATGAATATATCGGTTATTGGATTATGCGTTTGAATATTAAGCCTGTATACATATACTAGTCTTTTCAGACCTTGTAAGAAATTCACTAGGCTTTAAAGACAATGAAACCTGTTTCGAGGTATGCGTAGACATTGGTTCTGGCAGTAATAAAATAACACACGGAGATAACATCGTAATTTCCGCGGTCTGGAATTGCTAAGCTAAAACGCTACGCGGCTATATCTCACGTCTATAAAAATCCAAATTCAGCCGGTCTGAAAATACTAGAGTAGGAAGGCTCATTAATTTGTTTGTTGTTGCTGTTGTTAGCAGTGCTTCGCCTTGCCCAATGAGCTCGATCACTCTAAATTGTCATCAGGCTCTTCCGAAGTCCGAGGAAGCGCGCAGTTTCCACAGGATTGGACCAGAGTGATGTAGGTGTTAGAAGAGTGAGTTCGACTCAACAGGAGAAGAGATGTTTGGTATCATGAGGGGACATACCACATGCAGGGCATGTGTTTGGAATGTTGGGGTTCAGTCTGGATAAGTAAGAGTTTAACCTATTACAATATTCAGAGCGAAGTTGTGCTAGCATGACTCTAGTCTTTCTCGGAAGTACAGGCTCGTCTTCAGCCAATTCAGGTGGCTGAGTATCGATGACCGGATTCACAGGCCGATATCTGAGGGATCTGTCCACCGACTCGGTGTGGAGGTCATTTAGAGCCCGTCTGTGGTTCCGCAGATCAAACGGCAAAGAGATGTGGTGCCGGATCTCATCGTAGTGCTTACGAAGATGTATCCTTATGCCTCTGGGGGGCGGGACTACATTCAATAGATGTCGATTTGGATGACTGGGTTTATGACAGTTCAGAAGCAACTGTCTACTCAAGAGTTCAGCGTGGTCATGAACATTGAGCAATTTTGCCTCTTGATGGAGGTGAGACTCAGATGTCATAAGCAGACATGCCGTAGAAGTTCTGATGGCGGTGTTTAGACAGACTTGCAATTTCCACCAATTGGTGCCAGTGACTTGAGGATCTTATTGCGGCTCTGTACCTTTGAAGCTATTGCGGTGGCATGACCAGCGAAGGTGAGGCCGTTGTCAAATGTCACACCCAAGATTTTCGAATGGTTGGCAGTAGGTAGAGGTACTCCGTCTAACATGAATTTGATAGGTCAAGTGCTACGAGAACCGTCCTAAGGTTTGGCGGGTGTTGATTCAAACCATAGTTTATCTGCGTTGTAATGGCATTCAAAGCAGATGTAGTGCTGTGAGATTTTGCGGAAACCGTGCTGGTGATCGGCCAATCATTAATTTGGTCAAAGTACACAGTCGCTTAAAAAGAGAATTTTTACACACTTATAAAAGTATATTATAATTAAAAAACATGCAAGAACAAATTTTAAACGTTGTACAAAACCTAGATAATTGCGTTTTGTCTGCAACAATATCAACACTTTCTCTAATAGGCCACTCGCCACCCTTACAAGTACAAACAGTGTTTCATTTATTTTAATTTTTGCTTTCGCGTGACCTCGCGGTGTGTAAATAAGTGCAAAACTTATTAAAAATCTTAGTTGAGTTTTACGGTCCAGTGTTTGATAGTACAAAATATAACTTTACCTTGAAAATCGAGTAACTTTTGAGCTAGCAAGTGGATTGATTTTTGTCTGGTTTTGTGTTGAGTAACTTGGCTGGAGGTCGATCTCGGACAAAACGTGCGGGGCAATATAAAAACAAGAAAGAAATATCTCACAGCGATGAAATTACCTGAATATGTGTGTGACGGCAGGGAAGCAGGAAAGTGAGGTCGTGGACCACCGTTCAACAGAGAAAATTGCTCCGGAAAATACATCCACACGTTGTCACTGACAAGTTAAACAATTCAAGCTTATGTTCTAGGATTTCTGGAGCTTAAGTGCTAGCTCAGCTTACTCTTAATTCTATTAGTATTTTAATTCTATGGAAATTGGACCGTAGGTGTTAGCTGATGGCCGCTTCCTAATTGCCATTGACATGCTTTGCACATTTGCTTGATAGCTTAATTAACTATTATTGTTTATATTATGGCAAAGGACTCTGTGCACAGTATACAGTAGACCAGAAAGGCAAAACAAAAAAATAAAATATGCTTATTTGACAAATTTTTTCATTTCTGTCATTTGCCTTAACCTAAAATAAATCCCGTTTTATGAACTTTGGGAATGTTATAAACTTTTAAAATACAAATTTCAAATAATTCGTGTTTCTTGTATAAGAATGCTTTATGCTCTGAGTCTGTTATTGCTGTACCGCAAGAAGAATATATAAAAACCAGTGGGAGGTCGCATGTTTGACATCATCAGAGGAAAACGCATATTTCCTGATGCAGCCCCAAGATGGCCCATATGTGACGCTTGACACAACTCTGGCGATCAGTCGGTGGATAGCCTCTCATTTAAATTTAGAGATTGCATGAAAATATATGAACGTAGGGACAAGTTGCAATTAGTGAATTCCAGGTATGCAGCTTTGTTGCATTGGCATTGACTCAAGTTCATTTTCCATATTAAAAAAATGCATTGAGTACAGTACTCAAAAATAAACGCAAACAGAGTTACATCGGTTTATATTTATAAGGCAGGGTTGCGTCCCCGAAAACGACTGGCCATTTAATATGATAAAACGGTATATTTTACTAACCACCGAATAATATCGAAACCAATTGACAGTATCTAATTATTTATTTGCTCTCTATTGCATTTCCCTAGACTCATATATGGATGTGAATACAATATATATGTTTCCGGAGTCCGGATATACGAATACTTTTTATTTTCATGCTATCGAGGATGAGAAGCATCGTCTTATAAAATTCATATAAAAAATTATCTGTGTTCTTTTGTAACGGCCCACGGTGATCTGAAGTGCATATCTAGCGCCATTTTATCAAAAATTTACTAGTGGTATATTGATTTTTTTGAAAGCTCATTTTATAGTCAAAAGGGTATGCAATATATATATTGGAAAAAATTTTATGCAATAAGTATTTTTATATAAACAAAAATCGTGCATAAAAAGTATATACCTGTAAAGTCGCCGGGCACGCAGTTTATATATTGCTTTCAATCGCTTGTAACTGCACGTGTTTTTCTTGTACAAGGTGTCGCAAAAGTAAGCTTCCGATGTTCAGCATATCGGTTGTGGCACGTGCAGTGTGTGCTGTTGCACCGTCTTGTTGGAACCACATGTTTTCCAATCCCAATTCATCAAGTTGCGGCAAAAAGAACTCGTTGATCATTGCTCTGTAGCGCTCACCATTCACAGTAACCGTTTGGCCCCGACCGATTATTGGTCAAATAAATAGTCAGCAATATTCCGCGTTCTGGAGCAGTGTAGCGTAACATTGTTTATTAACGTGTATTTTGCATGTGTTTACTACACAAATGTCAAAACAGAACTGACTTTAGGGGCCAATCGCAAAATGTATAGCATTTTCTGATAGGAGGATTACTTTTGCGCAGTAACCGTTTTTCACCGACCGAAATAAATAGTCAGCAATATTCCGCGTTCTAGAGCAGTGTAGCGTAACATTGTTTATTAACGTGTATTTCGCATGTGTTTACTACACAAATGTCAAAACAGAACTGACTTTAGGGGCCAATCGCAAAATGTATAGCATTTTCTGATAGGAGGATTACTTTTGCGCAGTAACCGTTTTTCACCGACCGAAATAAATAGTCAGCAATATTCCGCGTTCTGGAGCAGTGTAGCGTAACATTGTTTATTAACGTGTATTTTGCATGTGTTTACTACACAAATGTCAAAACAGAACTGACTTTAGGGGCCAATCGCAAAATTTATAGCATTTTCTGATAGGAGGATAATTTTTGCGCCACCCTGTATAACTGTATTTTTTGAAGTGTACTACATGGAAAAATCATTAAAATTTAAGGTTCATAAGTTTATAACAAATATTACATTTTAAAAAGGCCCACACTATAAACGATAAATTTTTAGGTAAGATTCCGAACATTTTTAAGGTTATAAAAAAATGCACGTGTTGAAAATAACCTTTTATCTATACTCATCAACATAAATGAGATCTTTCTTTGATTTTCTATAAGGCTCACAATTGATTTTTCAGGGTACCCTCAGGCAATCACCCATGTGGAACTGTTGGATGAGTGGCCGAAGGTAAAAAATTTTCCTAGGAAAGACAATGTTTTGTTTCAGCAAAGGGTATACGAGTATAAATCAAAATAACTGTGAGAAAATGTTAGAGAAGTTTGTTAAAAGTGTGGAAAAATGGTGGAAAAGTGCAAAAACAAGCTCATTACGTCTTCTCAAAACTAATAAGGATTGGTTAGTGTCTAACATTTCAGTTCCTGTAGAAAGTGACGAGTTTCAGCCTGCGTCTTCAAAGAAAGACCTACGAAAAGTTTCAGTGAAAGCAAACTAGAACGAAGCAAGAGCGCTTAACTTAGCCCGTAGCACTGAAGAACTTTCTTTCGCTGTGCAAGCGTGGTTACGAAATAAAGGACAACGTAATGTAGCCGCAATTGTTGAAAACGTTACTGATTCCACGAAATTTGACAAAACAATATACAAGATGGCAAAAAGTTCCACAAAATTATCCAAATGTGCATTTATAAATCCAGAACAAGCTCTGTCGTTGATCATTAACACAAAATCTAGTAAATCGACATATTTGTCATAAGAAAGGCTGCTAAACGTTGCGGTTCTGGTGTATATCCATCTTAGGAAAAAGTCCTAGCAGCGAAAGCTGAATGTTAGGCAGAGCACGATGCAGCTACGATAGAAGATACAGGTGTTAAGATAACACTAAATGATCTTTTACAGTTGACATACATATATCTTTCATAAATTCCAATAAAAATAAATAATTAATAAGTACTGCTGCAATAAACTATCTTCATTAAGTATTAGGGTTTAATTCGTAATATAGCTGGACTTTCTACTGGCCAAATTATAGGTGTCCTTAACATCTTTTTGACTATAAATTGTTTTTTTGTTGACCCTCCCTAATTTACAAACTTCTTATATGAATTTTAATTAAAACCATTTACATCTTATTTATTTTATCCAGAATAGGTTTCTACACAATAAATTAATAGGTATTCCTACAAAAGATTCACTTTATTAAAGCTAGTGATTTAATTCGCGCTAGATAAGCGTTTCAAAACTCTGAGCTACCGGTTCAAATGGGTTACTGACTTAAAGCACCAATACATACACATTTTTGATATATTAATTTTTAAATAGGCATAGACCTCAC
The DNA here is from genome assembly GCA_949987695.1 of Merzomyia westermanni. Classification (NCBI taxonomy): domain Eukaryota; kingdom Metazoa; phylum Arthropoda; class Insecta; order Diptera; family Tephritidae; genus Merzomyia; species Merzomyia westermanni. Next base: position 91,565,869 of record OX465288.1, read on the forward strand.
TATGCCCTACAAAGCACTGATAACCACATTTTCCAAAATTACCAATACATACGCATTTTTAGTTTCACAAATTTCCAAAATATTGGAATGATTTTGTTAACCTTACGCGACAAAAAAAAATTGTTCTAAATTACATTAAAATATGTGCCTATAAGTACCAAATATCCATTCTAGGGTTAATGTGCACAAGATTTGTGAAAAAGAGAAAACCTTGCTGATTTTGTATTATTCATTATTTTATGAGTGCGAATGAAAAAACATGAGATATTGTAAAACATTTGTTAAAAAAATTTTCAATTGATTGGAAAAGCAAAAATTAAATTCAGAGGAAAACTTCTTAAGCAAACTTTTATTTAAAATAAAAGAAAATTTTTGGAATAATCCAGCAATTGCAGAAAACGACAACCGGCAGCAAACAAGGTATGTATGTAATTAAGTTTTACCATGAATTTAATATTTAGCCAACAATATTGGCTGAAGATCAAATGACTATTCGGTACGAAATAACTGCATATGCATACAATAACTTTGCGCTTTATAGGTGGTTTTGACCTTTAAAGGGGCCTTTTGCCCCTAATTCCAGAATTTGGGGGGGGTTGTGGAAATTTTGAGTATGCAGTTGTTGTATGCTTTATATGGTTTAGAATCTGGAGAACAGTCGAAAAAATTTTTTAAACATTTTGTAATTTTGTTGCACACTGTAATTTTTTTTAGACAAAAAGTTAAAAAAAAAACGCGTTGACAATCTCTTGCTTTTTAGCTGCTGAACAATACCCCGTTTAAATTTTAAAAATCGGTTAAGTTTTGTGCCCTCTAGGTGGTTTTGAACCTCACGAGACCACTTTGCATTGGCCGGATCTGCTGCGTCTGCCCCGTTCAATGTTTCGTATGTAAACGATAGCTGCACAAAATAAGCTGCCCCGAGCTAATTCCCTCAACACAGAGACCCTATAGTTTCTTCAATACTTTTGTGTCCACTTGCTGTTCACGACCCAGGACATCCCGTGGCTAACGTCGATCTAGTATGGCACCGCCACATATTCCAGATACAGTCTCCACGACTAGCATCACTAGCACTGCTCCGCAAGTAGTGTGCAATTCCCGCTGCCGCCCGCGTCCCCTCCCCGCAACCACCTCACACGCCCGCACACAGCTACCTTTTACGTAGCACTTCCACCATGAATGTGGAATGCTATAAATTGCCATTTTTCTTTCAGCACTTGCACGAATGTAAGTCAAAACCACAGAGCGTCAGGAGGCAGGCAAAGATGGTGCCACTACTAAAGCCTGCCAAGCCAGCAAAACTACAGCACGACAACCGCGTATCGGCTTCAACTCGACCTAATGACAGGACTGCATTAGTAGCTCTTAACCTGACGAAATTATCTGAGTGGTGGAAACTCATCGGTTGAATTCAAAGGCGAACGATAATTAAACAAAGCTTCCCTCTCTACCAGAAGGTGTCCCGATCGTCTTAATAAGCTGTGCTCAAGCATAAACGCTTACCTCCCATCCTTGCCCGTTTTCTTCGCTTGGCGAAATCTGTCACTGTCACAAAATCTTAGGGATCACGTTTGATAAAATGTTCAACTACAGCGCTCATGTAGCCCCAATTACCAATAAAGTCCAAAATTCTCAAATCACTGGGTGGCAGCACTTGGAGGGAAAAGACAAAGAAATGTTAGTGGCAACGTAAAAGGCAATTGGCTAGCCGGTTCTGAGCAACACGACGCCAATATGGTCGCCGGGGCTAGCAGACAAACATTGGAGGATGTTGCAGGCCTGCCAAAACACCGCACTTATAACTGCTGGATGCCTTCTTATGTCATCTGAACACGATCTACACAGCGAGGCTAAAATGCTCTGTGTTAAAGAACATCGCAAGATGTTGACCAGCCAATTCCTTTTAAACTGCTGCAAACCGCATCACCCGAACAGACGTCTACTCAACGAAAATCCGCATCGTAGGAGAATAAGGACACATTTTTGTAACCACTATGATGAAGTCCACCTAGATATTTCCTCGCCGTTTCATCCAAATGTGCATAGCATAAAAAATTAAGTGGGACTTATTTTACCCAATTTTTCAAATAAACAGCCTAGCGTATTCGAAAATGTATTATCTTCGGCACTTATAAATTTTCGGCGTTGAACTCCTTACTTTATTAGTTGCTTTGGGCTAACATTAAAGAAAATAACACGAAAAAAAAGCTTTTACAATTTAATCTTTTTTTCTAATAATTTATTCCACTTTTTATTAGGAAAAGGTACAATTTGGTGGTAAAACTTTACATCCAACGTCAACTGTAAAACCTGCACTAAAAATGTCGATATTGGTACCTAGAGACTAAAAGTATTGGGTTTCCTCCACCAGATTGTGGTACCTGCAAACGTAACGCATCCCTGGGTACCAATATCGACATTTTTAGTGCAGTTGTTACAGTTGACGTTGGATGTAAAGTATTACCAATTTGGTTAAAACCCATTTACAACAATACAACAGGCAACCTCGCACAATAAAGCATTTGGTAATTCTATACGACAGCACATAACTGATACAACACGTCCAAAAACATCAAAATATGTCTCAAAGGACTTGTTTACCTCTTTATAAATCAGCACTAATGGCAGGAGTTAACCACGGTATTTATATACACTCTCTCTTCGGACATGTTTTAGCAGTTAGGCGCTGTCGAATAGAATTACCTTAATACAATTAATGAACAAAAATCTTTCTTGAGCCGAATGTTCAGTGTCTCTTAAAAAGTTTTCCAACGTTTCCAGCAAATCAAAACAAAGTCATCAAATCAAGCAGCTGTTTGTTATGTGATGGAATGTGTTTATCGATCTGTTCAAAAGGTATCGATAACGTCTGCTAATTAGTCACTAGTTATGTAAGACTAGGTACCCACTACAGCATAAAATGCCTGTTTTCGTATAAAACCCTTCAGATAATATAAGTGAGTTCATATCTGCGATTCTTGTTTTCACATGAAGCGATTTAGCAACCCTATGGGACTATTAACTTAATTAAAGGGCAGCGATACGTGAATTAAGTAATACTTTACATTTAAAGTCAACTGCTAAAACACTTCCAAAAAGGTCGGGGGCTATGTTAAAAGACGCGTTTTGACCTCAGCATAAATAATCCTAAGGGGGGAAAATAAATGTTTTGTTTTAGTGAAAAGTTATTGTCAAAAAACTAAAAAATTATCTAGGTCCGATTTCAAATGGGGGCGGGGGCGTAATCCATGGTATTTATGTGCAGAACACCTCAAAAGAACCGTTACTCGGTCCAACACCGGAATCGCGATCCCCTACAAAACAGCTGATTCGACCAACCTTATGATAAACAATTAAATCGATTATTGGTGCTACATCGTAATTCGATATCCGTAACGTACCTTATAGACCAATTGAATTTAGGTTTTTCTCTTACGTTAAGGATACGACTACGTTAAGGATAAGACAAACTCACTAATAACTCCAGCTATAACAAGGCGAAGCGGTTTCCAGCATACTTTGCTTCGAAAATGAAAATTAGCTCCAAAACTCCTCAATGTGTACATACTATAACATCCATCATATGTCAACTGCTAAAACACCTCAAACATATGTACAGGGTGTTTTTTTTACGGGTTTGTTTTTCGAATAGAGATAAAACTGGCATTTTGTGGTCAAATCTGGCAACTCTAATGTCATTTATGTTCAGTTTGGTTTGCCATTTCATCATGAACAGGTTGACAAAAGAACAACGCTTGCAAATCGTTCAAATTTATTTCGAAAATAATGGTTCAGTTCGCGAAGTTTACCGTAAGCTCCGTCCATTTTATGGTCGACATAATCGTCCATCAGAGCAATTAATTCGGTTAACCATGGATCGTTTTCGCACTACGTTAACTCTATGTGATAATACGCATCCGCAGAGACGTCGAACAGTGCGCACCGAAGAAACAATTGCCGCTGTAGAGCAAAGTGTTGAAGAGGACCCGAATGAATCGATTCGCCACCGTGCACAGCAATTGGAGCTTTGTCCATCAACTTTATGGAAGATTTTGCGCAAAGATCTTGGCTTGCGACCTTACAAGATCCAGCTTGTGCAAGAATTAAAGCCGCGAGACCATGCAATGCGTCGTGATTTTGGTGTATGGGCCGAAAATGAGATTGATTTCGATGCTGATTTTCATCGCAAAATTTTGTTCAGTGATGAGGCTCATTTTTGGTTGAATGGCTACGTCAACAAGCAAAATTGCCGCATTTGGAGTGAAGAGAATCCACATGAGACCCTTGAAACGCCATTACATCCACAAAAACTGACTGTTTGGTGTGCTCTATGGGCTGGTGGAGTCATTGGGCCATACTTCTTCCGCAATAATGCTGGAGAGGCAGCTACCGTTAATGGAGACCGGTATAGAGCCATGATAACCGACTATTTTGTTCCCGAATTGGATGGCATGAATGTGGATGAGTTGTGGTTCCAACAAGACGGCGCTACATGCCACACAGCGCACGTCACAATCGATTTATTGAAGGAAACATTCGATGAGCGCATAATTTCGCGGAATGGACCTGTCAATTGGCCACCAAGGTCGTGTGATTTGACACCATTGGATTATTTTCTTTGGGGATATGTGAAGTCGCTCGTCTACACCAACAAACCAGAAACGTTAGTGGAATTGGAAGCCAACATTCGTGGCGTTATTGCCGACATACGGCCCCATATGCTCGAAAAAGTGGTTGAAAATTGGACCTGTAGAATTGGCTTTATTCGAGCCACATGCCCGAAATCATATTTAAACATTAATGGCATAAAATTATCCTTCCAATAAAGCCAAATTGATGGACCTTAAAACGATTTTCTTGTGTTTTATTTCAATTCGAAGTTCTATACCCCTAAAAAAAACAACCTTTACATACGAATAAACATTTCATTAAAGTATAAACATAATTTCATTACAGAATACGATCCACCATTGCATTTGGACGACATTCCACTGAAATTAAGTATTCGTTCCTTTAAGTATTAGTAAACGAACGTTGTCCAATCTACTTAGCAAACTATTTAGAGGACCAAGAAGAAGTCAGTATCGATGTAGGAATAGATGTTTTGAAGTTATTTAAAAGCTGAAACAGAAGCCTTTGGCCAAGTTTGGGTTCTGTTGTGGGTAGTAATTTCGACCCCTTCACAATATCCTGCTTCCCTGGGATGAGCAAACCAGAAAATGTCAATGACTTTTTAAGAGAAGAGCGAAGAAGTAAATTTTTTGAAACAAAACGGAGTTAAAGTTGGCAAAAGAGAAACTCCTAAAGCTTTTAACGTAAGGCTTTTTACTTGCGATGTACCAGCTCGCGCTTTTATAACGGGGGTTAAGTCTAAAACTGGTAAAAACTCGTGCTCAAAATGCATTTCCCAGGGGCAGTATTTGCAGAGGCGGGTGAGTTTTCAAAAAACTGTTGGGGAATTGAGAACTGACTTGTCTTTTAAAAATAGATTGGACCCAAGTCATCACACTTCTGAATTTAGATAAGAGAATTTGCTAGAAACTGCAAACTTTGGTATGGTTTCACAGTTTCCTATAGAGCCTATGCATTTAGTGGACTTAGGTGTAACTAAAAAATTACTTCAGTTAATTGTAAAGAGAGGAAACGTTACGCAAATGAATCAAAAGCTTTCGTTTCTAAATAGATTCATTCCCTCAGAATGTTTTAGATTAAGCCGAGACCTCGATCAGTTAAATAATTGGAAGTCTGAATTCCGGCAATTTCTTTTAAATACAGGTCCATTTGTTTTAAAAGATTGCATTCCAGATGATTTGTATTACCATTTAAATTTATTACATGCCGGTTTTCGATTTCTTTCTTGTGAGAAATCTTATAACCTAGAGTCGCTAATGAATTGTTAAAAAAGTTTGTTACTTTATTCGGGGTTATTTATGGCGAACACTTAATAAGTTATAATATTCACGGTTTATTGCATCTTTGTGATTGCGCTAAACAATTTGGTCCTTTAGACAGTTTCTCTGCATATAAATTTGAAAATTTTATGCAATATTTAAAGAAAATTATTAATAAGCCTAATCAAATTTTTCAGCAAATGTATTTAAGAATACTTGAAAGAATTGATGTTGTTGCAGGTTCTACCAAAGTTTCTAAAATGGGGTCGTTTATAATAAATTTTAAAAAAGAAAAAGATAGTTTTTTTCATAGTAATAAGGGGCCAATTAAAATTGTTGGAGAAGAACAAAGATCCAGCAATTTTAATGCATTCCTTATACCTAACTTACAAAATTATTTTTCAGAACCTATAGAGTCAATGCCTGCTTTAGGTATTTTAGTAGGTGTGATGACTGAAGATATGGTAACAGTTAGTCCGAGAGATATAGATTATAAATATTTTTGCATTCCAAACATGAACACATTTATTTTAGTTCCGATTCTGCATAATCTCTTTTATTCTTTTTCCTAGTGCTATGGATTCCGAAATTGTTACTGGGGAAAACGAAGCACCATGCTCGAGTAGGCAAATTGCCAGAGGTATTTCGATCCTTTCTCTTTCGCATAGTTTTAAAACTAACATTTCTTTTTTTTGACTCAAAAGGTTCAAAGAGAAGTTTAGGATAGAGAGGAAGGTGGATAAGGTGGAGAAATCCCTCGCTGAAAAGGTATACAAAAATTTAACATTCCCTTTATACGACAATTTTTCAAACACAGGTCGGTTCGATTTCGAGCGCTCGGTGGTCGGAAAGCAAAAACGTTGACTTAATTCAAGTTTTTTCTTATCGAATTACACGAGGCCATACTTGATTATTAATATTGTTAGTTTTTTCCATAATACCATAATATACTTCCAATTATTACCTACTTTACTTAAAGATAGTTCTATCTGATTATACTTAAATAAATATATTTCTAAATATTATAGTTATTGTTTTTTTTTGTTTAATATTACAGATGCCTCCAAGATAACTGGATATGTTATCAGCGAGGAGTATACTAAAATTAAAAGTATGCTCCCACTGGCATCCCAGGATAGCTTAAATACTTTGGATGAGCTCTTGGGAAGCAAGGCTTATTCAGACACAATGGTAACTTTTGTAATCCGTGTACAAACTTCATATATTTATTTTGTTATACATTCCAACTCAACATACTCCTTAAAATGAAGGGAGCAAAGGGTTCCGTTAAGGATGTCCTTAAAGGCATATTAGCGGACCCTATGACCTCCCACTTCGATTATGAAGGGCGAGGGAAGAAGGCAGCATTATTGGGGTTGAGGATTATGGACCTAGTCTTCGGTAAGTATTTATAAGTACAGCTTTTATGCAAGTTATAATGTTATATTTTCCTTACAGATGCTTTTGCTAGTACGCCTAAAAACGTAATAAGCGACGACATACGGAAGTTTGTCGCCCTTAGCCATAACCGGCATAAGCAGGTTGTTTTAAAATAGAAAAGAATGCAGTCATAAAGTGCTTATTACGTATGCATTTTAAGACTCCATTCTTTTCATTTTTATAGTGAGTCAAACTCTATCTAGTGGGCCCCAAAATACTACTTTGTCAATATTGTATATCTTTTAGCGAATACTTGAAATATTGGATGTTGACATCAATGCTCCAATTTTTTTTTCGGATAGAATTTTTAGTGACTTATTTTTTTATAAGTCGTTGAAAATTTTTTTTAGAAACTATCTTGGGACATCTATATTAACAACTGAGATTGCAAATATCCGCTAAAGGATATACAACATCGACAAAGTAGTATTTAGTCACCCACTTTGTAGTGTTTGACCAAATAATCTCAACAATATTGATAACAAATGTTTTCGATTAGAAATAAAAACAAAAACTCCAATGAAAAATAAAATAAAAGGCAATATTCAAAATATGTTGAGATTAGAATATATTGTATTAAGGTAATTTTTTTTATTATTTTATTTTTAATTTTTAGAGTTTGTGAAGGTGTTTTAGGGGTTTCTATTTTGGTTTCATTAATTCGAACTCATGGTAATGATTATTTTCAATCTTTTAATTTATTGTAAAGATGTTATCTTATTATCTTAAACTAGTTTTAATCGATTCTCTATAAATACTTATTATATTGTCCTGAATTGACAATAAAATATGTATATTGTAAATAGTACCACTTTTGTAAATAAGCCTTAAAATAACTAACTGTTAAAAAAGATGCATTGTAAATAATATATCTTTAAGTTTTATTGCATTGTTAATAACACATCTTTACTTTTTATATACAATGAACGACAATAAAATCTGAATAATGAATAATGTAAATAGTACCGCTTTTGTAAATAAACCTAGTAATGATAATAGATTTAAAATATTGTAAATATTATCTTCTATTATATTTAAAAAGCATAATACATTTTTAGCAATGTTTTTAATCCAAAATAAACAAAAAATATATTACTAAATTCTTAGTGTCCTATCCTTTTCTATTCTAAATTAATGTTTATATACTTTACAAATGTTCATAAATACTAGTTATGATATCTTCATGGTACTCTGGTTTTATAAACTCCAACAATGTAAATAAGTCCTAGTCTTATTAATAATCGAATAACACTCTTTAAATACAAAACAAGTAAGGACGGCGCTGTCTTCGGCTGTTCCGAAGGCTTTATACCTTTCATGAATACGTGCAAACTTAAATACGCATTTTATGTATACATTTTAAGGACGAATTGTTTAAAGTTCTCTAAAACTTTGTCAGCAATACATTTAATTTTCTTTTATAATAAGCTTTATTTGCTTAAGGGAAGTTGCCATAATCCTCTTATCTGAACGATCGGTTGTATGGGATACATACTATATATAGCTCCGATCTTTCTGACTTTTTTACGAAATCTTCTATTATCCATAAGAAAATATCTCAGCAAGTTTCAAGTTTTAATCTTTTAACATGAGGGAGAAGTGGCCATAAACCTCTTATCTGAACGATCGGTTGTATGGGATATATACTATATATAGCTCCGCTCCTGGTGATTTTTTTACGAAATCTTTTGCTATCCATAAGAAAATATCTCACCAAGTTTCAAGTTTTAATCTTTAAAAATGAGGGAGAAGTGGTCATAATCCTCTTATTTGAACGAGCGGTCGTATGGGAGATATATGCTATAGTGACCCGATTATACCAGATTCGACAAATGTCTAATATAATACAAAAATACATCCGTGTGCCAAATTTGGCTGTATCAACTCACTTCATCGTCCTGATCAATTTGATATACTTAATGGTGGGTCTATCTCTTATATTTCTAAACGTTACAAACATCGGACCAAAGTTAATATACCATTTCATGTTCATGAAAGGTATAATTATAATAAAGTTTTAATATTAATAGTGGTAAAATAAAAGACTATTTATGATTTATAACAATTATAATAATTAACTATTTGTTTTTACTTACTTTTTCCCCAAAAACTATTCAAATTTGTAAAATTGGAAAAATTTAGTTTTAATATGATTTAATCCAATGTAATAAAAAATAATTTCAATAAAATATATAAATATTTAATAAAAATGGTGAATGTTTGTGCAATTTATGTGGAAAAAATGTGTAGGTATCTCCATTTGACAATAACCACTATAACTGGTATTTCATTAACCAATTCAGCTAATAAAATTAACCATATGTTAGCCACATTGGTAACCGATTCAGTCAATAATTTTCCCCACATATTAGCCAAAACAATAACCAACTGAACGAATATTTTTCACCACAATTTAGCCAAAACAAAAACCAATTGAGGAAATATTTTTAACTACATGTTAGCCAAAACATTAACTGGTTTTGGCAAGGGAAATTTTTTAACACTGGAAGTATTGAAAAGTACAGCTATAGTTTTTGTCAATGGGAGAATTCTATTTGTGCAAGGGAGATGCGAAGTCACTAATATGGTTAAAATCTTCACGCCGTCTGAACAAAAATAGCCACTTCGTAGGCAATATGAGAAATTAATGAAACCAAGCATTTAGATACATTGGTAACCGGTATCTGGTTTGTAGGGTGTAGTCTACTGTATACTGTCGCTCTGTGTAAGTGGTAGCGTTAATTCTCCCACCTCTAAATCGAAGCGGCCCGTCTTCGAATACAAAGCTGTTAAGAGATTGATTCGATTCAACAATTTCAATAACATTTTTTCCTTCTCTTAACTAAGTATATTAAAATTGTCCAATTTCAAATCAATATTTTTTGTTTCAACATATTCATTAACAAAAAATGGTTTGAACTTTCCCTCTTTTAAATTGTTTAAAATTTTTTCTGTTGGGTTTTCATATTATCAATTATTACATTATCTTTGAAAAGTTATCAAGTAAACTCTATTTATTGTGTGATTCTTAACTTTTGTTTTCCTGATGCTACTACAGCAAATTATAAAATTTTTTTGATTCATTTTTATACCTAGTAGTGCTACGCACACAAGGTATATTAACTTTTGTCGCCTAACGGCAGTACGTAACGGCATAAACGGATCGAGATAGATATTGACTTATATATATATCAAAATGTTCAGAACGAAAAGAGAAATTGATTAAGCCATGTCCGTCCGTCCGTCCGTCAGTCTGTGAACACGATAACTTGAGTAAATTTTGAGATATGTTAATGAAATTTTGTATGCGGGTTCCTTGGCACTCATCTTCGAGCGCTATTTAAAAAGGGCGAAATCGGATGATAGCCACGCCCACTTTTTATACATAGAATATTTTCGAAAACACAAAAAAAGTGATTACTCAGTACATAATACACCTATAAGGATAAAATTTGTTTGAAAATGGGCTTGGCACCGCCCACTTGCGTTTAAGTAAAATTTAGAAATAATATTAATCATAAATCAAAAACCGTTCAAGATATCGAGACGAAATTCAGCACGCAGGTATCCAGGTATGCAGGCAATGTTCCAGGAAAAAATGGGCGGGATCGGTTAAGGTCTACGCCCTCTTTTATATGAAAGATTTTGAAGAGGATCTTAGATATATTAAATAGGCAATAACTTTGCGTAAAAGAGCTTTACATCATTTATATTTTACTCTTAAAGTTTGCGTAAACAAAAAAATCCTGAAACTTCAAATTTTCGAAAATGGCCGTGGGCCCGCCCTTTTATAGTGGACTATTCCACAAAACTTTTTATGCCATAGCTCCGCCAAAAATTGATTTGTCGAAACGAAATTTGGTGATAATTTTCTATATATAAAGGTATCTGTAAAAATGGGCGAAATCGGTTAATGTCCACGCCCAGTTTTTAACATAGTTCTGAAAAATTTTTTGTTTAAATTTAAAAAGGGATATTTCTACAACCAAGCAAATTATATCAATCAGATTTTGCACATAATAAGCTTTTTAAGAAAAACTCGGCCGCAAAAAAATTTCGTCAATTTTGACGAAGTAGCATAAAATTTCTGCTATTTTCAAAGGCAATCGCTTATAATTCAATTTTGATATTTCAATGAAAATTGGTCAGCTGCTTCTCGGTAGTACGTATTATACTCCTGCCAAATCGGGAAACACACAAGGAAAATATTCGGGCACGTAGCTAATAACCCACTGCAATAGCGAAGTTATATATCTTTTGTGATTTTCATACCTTTCATAAACATTAAATGTATATAAGTATGAGAACAAGAAGAGCAAAGTTCACTAAAATGATCAGCACGACAAGCGGAGTCGGTTTAGCCATGCCCGTCGTTCCGTCCGTCTGTCTTACTCTCAGTTTTACAAAAGAATGCTGATATTCGTGGTTTACTTTCGCCATTTTATAATATACTAGCAGACCCGGTAGACGTTGTTTTAACGTTTTGATACATAGAACACATCTATATATAAAATGTCATTAACTTTACCCAAATAAACTCCTAACTATACCCAACTGCAGCTTTATATAACCTGGGGGCTTTTCCAAAAGCTATATACAGACTGTGTCGTGCCCAGCGAACTCCTGAACCTATCGTGAAAGTTCAAGAGTAAAACAAAACACAAAATATGTGGGCGTGACACCACCCTCTTTTGAAAAATTATGTAGATAATGACTAAATGACACATATATTCAAATTTCATTAATTTAGACCAAAAAAGCTCGGAGATATGACGAATTGAAACTTTATATGCCTGGGGGCGTGGCTGCGCCTACTTTTCCAAAACTATATATTGCCTATGCTGTACCCAGTGAACCCAAGTATATATTGTGAAAATTTCATAAAGAGCGGTTGAGTTCTTTGGCGCCTATAACAGACACACATTTTTTATATCTATTTTTGTTGCGCGCACAAGGTATATTACTTCATTCGGCATAAACGAATCGAGATATATATTTATTAATGTATATCAAAACGTTCAGGATGAAAAGTAAAATATCCGGGCAAGTAGTTAATACCCCACTGCAAAGCGAAGTTGTATATATTTTTTGATATTTATACCTTTCATCAGCATGAAATGTTTGTGCGTATACTGAAATGATCAGGAGGGTGAGCTGAGTCGATGTAGCAATGTCCGTCTCTCGATACTTCTATCTGTCTGTCCGGCTGTCTATTTGAAAGCAAATACGAACTGAAAGCATTAAAATAGACCTGCATAAATTGGGATGACATAATAGATCACTACTAGGTATATAATGTTCGGTTTCACTTATTTTTGTATTATTTGCATGTTTATTATTTAACATATTAGACAAACATGTACTATTTTCTTATATCATACATAAGTATTATATTTTATTATTTTGTTTTCCTAAGTCCTCTACTACTACTTATTTTTTAAATGTGTGCTTCAACTTATTCCTTTCCCCATATATTTTTTCGTATATAATTTCACCTATATGATAACTTTTTTAAACCTGTTCCTTTTTATGATGCTTACGCATTTTTTCTTGAGCCTTTTATACCTTTCATAAACATGAAATGGTATAATAACTTTGGTCCGATGTTTTAAGTATGAGAAGAAGAAAATATAGACCCACCAATAAGTATACCGAAATGATCAGAGCGATGAGCTGAGTCGATTTAGCCATGTCCGTCTGTCCGTTCGTCCGTCTGTCTGTTTGAACGCAAGCTAGTCCCTCAGTTTTAGAGATATATCGATGAAATTTAGTATGGAGCCGCCATTTTGTAATATATTAATCATCTGTCGGAACCAGCAAGATCGGAATAATACAACGCATAGCTCCCATACAATCGGTTTCCGATAAACGAGTTTTGGCCTATAACTGCTGCAATTAAAAAGCTAGGAAAGTAAAATTTTGCAGGTTTGGTAAATATTATATATGTAATGTGTGTAGTGAAAATCACCCATATCGGACCAACATATAGCTCCTATATAATCGATTGTTTCGATAAATGGGCTATACATTTTGCAATTAAAAGGTAGGAACGTAAAATTTTGCAGGCTTAGTACTTTTTAGATACGTAATGTGTGTAGTGAAAATCACCCAGATCGGACCGACATAACCGACGATAATTGGGGTTTGGGATATGTGTCTTTAAATTAACAGTTTTGCACAGTTTTGCACAGTTTGTACTAATCGGACACTTATATCCGTGATGCGTATTCATGAAAGGTATAAAGTCTGCGGCACAGTCGAAGACAGCTCTTTCCATACTTGTTTAACAATATTTTTCATATTCCTAAGAGTTTCCCTATTAAATAATGCATTGCATATTTTTTACCTGTTCGCGAATGAATTTGTTATACTGCCCTCATAACACTGCGTTAAAAAAACGAGCTTTATAATATACATATTTTTTCTCCCCTTTCCGAAAAAGTATATTTGGTTCATAGGACCAACGCTGTGTAATTGATTCAAAATCACAATTTAAACTGTGTTCCTGTTTGAAACATCGAGATATTTTTATAAGCGTTTAATGAACAATCTCTATTTGTCCATTGATAGTATTGTGACACAATAATAAATTCTTATGTTGAACCTTTCCATTAAAGGCTTAAATTGTATGGTACTAAATCTTGTTTACCCAGTGGGAAAACAAGGAATGTATTACCTTTTGTATGTATATAAAGATGCACGAAATTTGTTGTAAGAAAAGATCGTATCTGAAGCAAGCAAAGGTGTAATGTATGTGTCGCTCCATTTCTCAAATATGAAAACATTACCGAATGCCAATGTACGAAAACATACATTACAAAGTAAGCAGAGGGGTAAGGTGTACTTGAATTAAATTGCCAATGCATGAAAACAAGCATACCAATGTAAGCGAAGGGGTAAGATATTTTTGCATTAAATTCATTGTTTACCCCTACTATTTTGTCATCTTCTTTTGCCAATCGGAGCGGAAGGTAGTGGATGAAGGTACTCCGAGAGAGTAGAATGAAGGAAATCGCGTTCAGAGTTCTTTTAAAGTAAAAACTGTGACTAAAAATTTCAATTTAAACTAAAATTTACATTCTATAGTAACTGATAAGGTGTTACAAATGCTTAGTACTCAATAATTTCGGTGTTTTATGTATTCACGTTCAATATTGCAGTATTTAAATTTGATTATTTTATTATTGCATACAACGTACCCTGTGTGGTTTGTGTGTGTGTGCAGATTCGGGGTAAGTTGCGCTACTAGTAGACACCCAGCGGCGAAATGAGTTTGAGCTCCTTCTATATAATGCATTACAGAACCCTTACGAGTACCTTGTTGCCATCGCTTACATTGTATGCTAAGATGTAAAATAGACATTTTTATGGATTATTCGTGTTAAAACTTCGTGAAAGTGCGTACTTTGTTTGATTTGTTTTGTTTTTGTAAACATCCTTTTTTTTTGATAGTTTCGTGGCATGCATCATTCGTTTTGTAGCGTTATAGATGTACGCTTTGAAAAATTTTTATTCATGGAATCGATTAATTATTTAGTTTTTTTAAATAAATAAATTCTGCCTAGATATTTTAAAAATGTGAATACTTTCACTACTCATACTGCCGATTAAAATTAATAAAAGTATGCTTTGTCAAAATGAGCCCTAGAATGGTATTCTATATTAAAAGTGCATGAAGTCGTAGAATGACTGTATTACAAGATTCATTACCCTTTCAAAATCGTGTATCGTTAAGTGGATGATCTGCCTACAATGTTGATTACAATTTCAGAAAGGTGTATCTAATTGTGATAAGCATCCGAACGATGTTCGGGGACTATTCACTTATTCCATTACTAGTAAAGAGGTATGTAATCAGCTTTGTCCACAAAGCGGCCATGCTTATGGGAAAGTAATGTTGGTTGATTCTTGAAGATAAACTGTCTCCAAAGTGTTGAATAAGTATTGCATTTATTGGATTTTATATGTACATTGGTGTTTAAAAGCAGTTGATTAAAATATTCGAATTGTTTATGTGTCAGAATAGTTTAAATATTGTGCTACTGGATATAAATATTGGCGGCATTCCTCTTTTTACACGAAAAACAAATCCTTGTGGCCTATATTAACAAAAATAGTTGGCGATCCAAATCAAAGTGTATTTCCTGTTGAAATTTTTCTGGACAATAAAAAGCCATATAATGTTTCATGTTATCTTCACGACTTTATATCAAAAATTGAAAAACATAGGATTTTCAATCGGTGGTAAAAAATTTTACGTTTCAATAAGATGTTTTATTTGTGACGCGCCGGCAAGGGCCTATGTTTGCAATACGGTTGGTCATAATTCGCTGAATGGCTGCAGCAAATATAAGCAAACTGGAAGGAGAATCAATAATACTACAAGTTTCAATACTTCTATAGCACTTCCTAGGTCTGATGAAGACTTTGATGCATGAGACAGCTGCTTATCCTTGGAAACAATGGGCGTTAAAATATTTACCCAATTTCCTTCGGAGCCCATGCATCTGGTGGGCCTAGGAATTGTCAAAAAAAATTGTGGTATTCCTATTCAATGGCAAAACTAAGAGTTTAAAGCTACGACCGGAAGATAAAAAATATTATCGCCTCGCGACTCCTATCTTTCGTTCCGAACATTCCATATGAATTTGCACGGAAGCCTAGAAGCATTGGAAAGCCACCGGTTTCCGCCAGTTTATACTATATACGGGAATTATTATTCCCATTTTTGCTTGCTTCATTGCTCCTATAGGCTGCTTTCTGCCAAGGAAGTCTATGAAGCTAACTTAGGGGTTGCTTCAAACATGATAAAGGAATTTGTTAAATCATTCCCAGATATTTATTCTGAGCAACTAGTTAGTTTTAATGTACATTCTCTTCGTCATCTAACCTAATGTATTCAGGAAACTGGGCTTATAAACTCTATTTCAGCATTCCCTTTCGAGAATTACATGCAAAAATGAAAACGGTACGTGAAAAAGCCTTTCAAAATCTTAGAGCAGATGCATAAAATAGCCAGAGAGGTGTATGAGATAAAAACAGAAGATTTAACAAACAAAAAAATAAAATAAATCTGGAAAGGTCATTGAGGTTCAAACACTAACATTTCTTCTGAACCTTAACCCTAAAAATAAATATTGCTTCTTAAAAACGGGATTAGCTATTGCAATTCAATCTCTTGGTCCAGATGGGCAAGTAATATACGGACAACGACTTTTAACCCGCGAAAATTTTTTTGAAAATTTTTATTCGCTAGAGATATAAGATAGTTTTGCATCAGGTTCGGAAAACGCTGAAGAGGAAGTTTTTAATTTAGATTTGGTTTTATATAAACTTTTACGCCTACCGTATAAAAATAGACATATTTTTATTCCCATTATCTATACCAATAAAGTTTGAAAGTCAAAAAATGAAGAAAACCAGGAAATTTACTTGCGCTCCGCCCCGAGAGTCTTCTAATAGTGAAGATATTAATGAGAATCAGTCAGAACCGGAAATATCTACTACTACAATATTACAAAATGATGTCAGAATCTTTAAAGGTATGTATTTGAACAAGACTTATTAATTTTATTGATAGTATTATTATCATTAATTATTTATTTTTATGCAGAAAATGCTGCGGAATGTAAGTCAATGCTCCAGCAAATAATCAACAGCCAGGCAAAATCGAACATTCTGTTAAAAGAAATCACAACCCAAAAAAAATAAAATCCTTGGCGGAACTAAAAAAAAGCCGATGAGGATATTGGCGAGAGTCCGGACAGATATGTACGTATTTTTTGAGTTGATTTGGTTTTGTGTTTTTCCGACAGGGTGGATACTGGATTTATATTGGAACGAATTTTCGTCATCCCTTGTCAATTTTGGTTTTGTAACAAAGCGGTTTCGGCGAACCGCCATCTTCAGTGCTTGATTTCGTTCTCTCAAGCACTGAAGATGGCGGTTCGCCGAAACCGGTTTGTTACAAAACCAAAATTGACAAGGGATGACGAAAATTCGTTCCAATATAAATACGTATTTTTTACTTACAAATTTAATATTCCTATCATTATTAATCATTGTTACATTTTATTATTGCTCTTAAACAAATAGGTAGCAACAAAAATATTTCTGTAAACGACTTGCAAATATTGTCATCTGGGACTTCGTTGTAAAAATAAATTATGACGGAGTCAATAACATGACTGAAAATTTAAACAATTCATTATTCGGTAAATAAATTTCTTTCAATAATTATTAAAATTATTTGAAGCTTCCTTTTTATAGAATGTCTCAAAACGAAGGGATACGACGTCAAAAGTTATGCAGCAGATATAAGAAAAGCCATCAAACTGTTTAAGGGCCAGCGTTTCAAGAAGCAATCGATACTAGGAAAATAAAAAAAAAACCGACTGGAAATAACAAAAATTCAAAAAAATGAACTGAAAATTACAACAAGCCAGATATGTCATCTGAAAATAACAACAATGCAGCAGGAGAATAATTTATTTACTTTTTTTATTATATATAATTTATATATGTATATTATTTATTTATGATTTATATATGTGTACTTGAAGAAAAAAGAATGATAAAAGAAATGGATTTTTTTATTTTAAATATACCTGTAAAAAAACTATTTTGAATGCATCATTCGGTTTAACTTCTACAACACATATTTTCTTTCATGAAAGGTAATGCCATGTATCTTTTAATTGATGCGTTTTCATGCTAGAAATAAAACAACAATGCGACAATTTTATATTTTATATATATTTATATTAGAGCGGGTAAAATTTTTGGCCCATCAGGAGTATAGCAAAAACGTAATCTACAGATGATTCTAAGAAAAATTGCCCGAGAAACCATAGGTCTAAAACCGATTTCGAGCCCCCGACTTTTGCAAAATAGATATTTTGCCATATGAATGTAGGGTTTGGCCAAAAACTCTTCATAGCTTCTGATAGAATTATAGGAAAAATATCATATTGGGTTTATTTTTAAGGTATTTTACGTACATTTCAGAATCTGTATTAGTATCTATAGTTTTAGTAGATATATCAGGCTTAAATTATGAGAAATTAGCCTAAAATGAACTTTTAACAAATTTCTTATGGAAAATTTTTTTTTCTTCACAGCTTTTTGTATTTAAATTTAAAATGGATGAACCATATCTTTCTACATCATCTGAATTCACTTTATCATATATGTCGGATCTGATAATAAGTTTAGAGTATTGGAAAATACTTTGAGGAATTGGCGCACTGTCTTATAAAACACTTGTTGCAAAAGTTTACATACTGACAATTAGTAGGCGAGGTAAACAATACTGTTTTATGAAACACTTGTTGTAAATCTTACGTGCTAACAATTAGTAGGCGAGGTAAACAATGATGTTTCATGAAACACTTGGTGTAAATCTTACATACAAACAATTAGTAGGCGATGCAAGCGGTATAGAAAATATTTGAGGAGGTAAAAAAGAGTTAGTGTGAAAAGGAAGTTTGTTGAAAGTGCGTGCGCGTCAATTCGTCGGAAACTTGTGATTATGAACCGTCATCCTGCGTCATATATACCTGAACACGATATTATTGCATTTGGTTTATCAAGTGAATTAAATAAACTGAATTTACCGTCTAGTCGTGACATTTTGAGATATTATTTTTTCTTAACTGATCATGCTAAAGTTCAAAGGAAAATGTTTTCGCATAAAAATTTAACTCTTCATGTGATTGATAAATTGGTTGAAATTTGGAATAAATTGAGTATTCAACTAATTGATAGACGAAGTATTCTAAGAAAGCTAAATGTTTTAATTGAAAAATATCACGAAAGCAATAAAAACACACAAAAAGTGCAGCAATTTACAGTATTTGTACAATCAACAAATGAATGGTTTCACGTTGGAAAATGTAAATGCAAGTTATAAACAACAGAATGCTCATGTGGTTTAATACCAAATCATTTAAAAGAATTTATGATGGACCAACATTAAGATAGAAAGTTCACAATGGATGACATTGTCGAAGAAACACCTACAATAATACCAACAATGCCAACATTTAGTGATGATGCAACATACGAAACACTTGGAACAGATATGGAAACGGGTGAAGCACAGTTGCAGAAGTATCTGTTACAATGAAACGATGGCATTATACTCAACGATACGATGCTATAAATTTGGTATGATGTGTGACAGATTCGGTGTTTCAGATAGAGTTGCTGCATGTTTAGCAACAGCCCTTTTCGAAGATATAAATTTTCGAGATGTTCGTGGTGATCTTGTAATAATGGATAAATCTAAAGTTGCAAGAGAAAAAATTAAAGCTAAAGATGAAGTGCTTCGTAAACGATACAAAGATTCCAACATAACTGCATTTTCTTTCGATGGCAGAAAAAATGATTCATTAACTATAGAAAAAATTTACGAGAAATTTCATACAAATTTGGTAAAAGAACCCCATTTAGTTGTTCTAAAAGAGCCTAATACTGAATTACTTGAATATGTTAATTTGTGTGAAGAAGAAAATGCAAAACACAAATAAAAAAAATTAAATGAATCCTTCAATAGCAAAAATCTGTCAATAGATCAATTAATTGGCATATGCAACGATGGAGAACCAGCTAATACTGGAATAGAAAATAGTGTTATACGGCTTTTTGAAACGCATTTAAATAGACCACTGCACTGGTTTATATGTTTGCTTCATTTCAATGAGTTACCATTTGGTCATTTATTCAGAGCATTAGATAAAGCAGTCACAAGAGGACCAAGAGCAGCAAGTGGAAAAATATACAAAGCCATTCAAACCTGTGAAAAATTTCCGGTATGCGTTTGTCAAAATTATTTTATAATACGTTTTCAATCAAATTAAAATAGAAAAATTTTATTAATTTTAATAGATCTAAAAAATTTATTTTTCAGGTTGTAAGTGTTTTTGAACCAATAGCATTGGAAAATATGCCTGGTATGATCAGTGATGAACAAGGACGAGAATTATCTACAGATGTTAAATATTTATATCAAATGGCCAAAGCAATTTCAAATGGTGCTGTTTCAGTTGATTTAGCTAACATAAAACCAGGACCAGTTGTACATTCTCGATGGCTAACCAAAGAAAGCCGGGTATTGCGTCTGTATACTCGTATAACAACTAATACACCATCGCAAAATTTGAAAACTCTAGCAGTATACTAGTAAAATACTATAATTCTGTTATATACGGCAGTGTACTTTTATCAAAGTTTATTCGTTGGACAAGATTGTTAGATTGTTCTCTGACCAGAATAGAATACCCAATAAAATTTCCGAAAAATTCCGGAAAAAAAATTTATAGTGCGAATTTTTATAATTTATTTTTTTGTTAGAAAAGCTCAATAATGGATCGATCGATGGTGAAGTGGAATTGTGTGTTTGTGAAATAGTTACATCTATAGGGATAGGGATAGGGATAGGAATGGGGATAGGGATAGTGATAGAGATAATGATAGGGATAGGAAAAGACAATAATTCTAGATCCATTCAGGTAACTATCTGGGCAGGACAAAGTCTGCCGGTCCCTCTAGTTTTATATAAAATTCGGACTGTATATCAGTTTGTGTGTTACTGTTTTCAAATTATTGTGCGCTCATACTCCTGTGTCTTTTGCGTAAACTTTTGCAGTGGTCCTGGTTAACTATTTTATTCAGTGCTCGTGAATAACTTCAAATCCCGTGCCTCCGGAAAACTCACAGTCCAGTGCTCCTGAATAACACCCAGCCTTCCAGTTATATTAAGACCTACTTCTCTTTTGTAGTTTATTGTTCACCGATTCGCCTATAACCATGCTGGATTGTTGCATAAAGAAGTGCTCCAGGCAAAAGAAGGAGAAGGCGTGGCGAAACATATGTCTGTTGCTGGCTTTGTGAGAATATGGCTCACGTTACTTCTGCCATGGTGGTCGGGTTGTTGACTTGATTTCAAATAAAATCGGACTGAACTGGACGTGTACTGAATACCGAAATATTGAAAGTGATGTGCGAGCTTTCTTGAGACAAACCCAGAAAGAGTTCAACAATGTTTTGATTGGTTTTCGTGACCTTCACGAGAAATTTAAGATGACTGAAACCCACTTCAAAAAACTGGAAGTCATTTCAGAATCGCCGAAACGGAAGAAGTGTCCGACTTGCTTGCAGGTGAGTGGCAGGGGTCTCCCATTACGCCGAGTATATCCGCTGTTTTTATTTCTTTGTGTACTCCAGCGAAAGATTTAAGCAAGGGAATTTGTAAAGAGCCTCCTCGTGGTCCCTCAGTTGTACCTCCCACTGGTCAAGTCGTGGCCATATCAGCCGTGATTACTTTCGAAATCTCCGTAGACCCTTCACTGAGCATGGTCTCGCCTATTGCACCACCGGCGATTACTTTTGCCGATGCCTTGTTAAGCTCTGGAGTTACAAGTTCCTCTGGAAAAAAGTTCCACTACGCATACACAAAAAGATAATTTTCGAGCCTGCGAAATTTCATTTTTTTGACTTTGATTTTTAAGGTTTTCTTCATAACCTACTAAATAAAATTTAAATTGATTTTAAAATTTTCATGTACACCCTGTCCGACCCAAAAATGTCCGCTAAAAACGTTGGCGATAACAGTTTTTCAAAAAAAAAAAAATGTAAAATTTTGTAGTAGGTCATGAAAAAAACCTTAAAAATCAAAGTCGAAAAAAGTCAAAAAAATTAAATTTCGCAGGCTCGAAAAATATTTGTTTGGGTATGCGTAGTGGAACTTTTTTCCTGAGCCCAAAACCTATCGAAAAATCGATGGCGCGATATCGGTTAACTTTCGTCCATAAAAATCGACCCACCCTAATGTCTACTCTAAGCTTGGTGTTGATCCCTCTAATAACATCAAGGTTTACAAATTAAATTTTAAATACGAGAGAGATATTTCTTCTTTCAAAATAACGGTTTCTGATTCTTTCCTCGAAAGCTTGCTTGATCCTTCTTTTTGACCGGAGCATACTGTGGTACATCTGTTCAACAGAAAGTCGAATGTCAATCCTAAGCACGGATTCGAGCCGTCTTATCGTTCATTTCCAATATGTACGTGGCTTACGATCGAAATTAAATACTTTTTTCTTGAATAGTTTCACTTTTACACCGCAAATTTTCGCTCTTACGGAGACCTGGCTGAAGCCTGATAACTTTAATTCAGAGGTTTTCTCAAGTATGTTGTGTATCGACGCTACCGCAACTCAATAGGTGGCGTCCTTATTGCTGTCGATTCAAGCTTTGTATCTGAGCTGGCTTTATTGGGCATCGAACCTGATATTGAGTTCTTAGCAGTAATACTTGCTTTCTGTTCCATTAATATATTCGTTTGTTGTTCGTACATACCGCCTCGATCGAATCCTTGTGTTTATATGAGGCATAGCTCAGCTATTCATAGTCACTATCGTGCTAAAGCTGCCTGGCGACACGCAAGCATATGCTGCTGGTAGCCATAGCAAAAATAAAATTTTTGATTTTCATCAACGAAAGCCGACAACAAGTACGTGTGAGCACGACTACCCGTCGTTCGCGCCGATTACGCACACAACCACCCGTTGCTATGGCTACCAGCAGCATATGCTTGCGTGTCGCCAGGCAGCTTAAGATAGTAAAACCGTGTGTACGTATACAAAATCGGAGAGTATGATTTCAGCGAAAAATTCACGAGTGGTTCAGTGGCAAAACATTGCTGTGTTTGTCAAATATTGTATGATCCAATTTCCAATTGTGTGGGAATCCAAATATTTTTTACTTTTATTAGCGCTGAAGGTCAAGAAATGCTCGATGGTATTAAATGTGTTAATGAAATAGCTCAAACGTTATACGTTTCGGATTCGTATATACATTTTGATATATGTATCCTACTATAAATATTTCCAATAAGTGTTTCTCATCGCAATCATAGTTGTATTTAAGTGAACCCAAATTGGTAATTGAATATTTTAGGCGCAATAATGAAGAAAAAGATATCGAAATTGAGACGCAATGGCAGCAGGTTAGGCTTGCGCGTGTAAGTTTTTTTTTGCAAAGCAGGCATTTGAAGATATGTGACTTTAACTTGTACAAGTTCCCTGCAGTCACCTGCCAAACTAGTAGGTAAATATTCCAGTTTGTTATTTAGAATTTCGTGGGCTTATTCATACCAGTCTGAGCGACTGCAACATTTCCACTATCATAAGCAGCCACATTGTGCTCGATTTGTAGGGAGGCAAAAAAATCGCCCATTGCTCTGTGAAAATCATATTCTAGGGATCAAAATAAGAAACTTTGCCGAAGTAACCATACCTTTAAAACGAATTCTGATGTCCCCCAATTTGGGTCGAACTTTTGGGTAGGGGCAAATTTTGAAAATCCCACCTTGACCCATTTAGAGTGCTCAAATCGAGTCCAAATGTATGACCGACCCCCACTCACTTTGGAGGCCCGACCCACCGATGCCAGTGGCACACCCCCTGGAACCCCCCTGGGGGTTCACCATACAAAAATTTCAAAAAATCGCCGGTTTTGCATTTCGCTGATTTTTTCATGTAATGATTTTTTCATGTTTCATTGACATTCGACTTTCTGTTGAACAGATGTACCACAGTATGCTCCGGTCAAAAAGAAGGATCAAGCAAGCTTTCGAGGAAAGAATCAGAAACCGTTATTTTGAAAGAAGAAATATCTCTCTCGTATTTAAAATTTAATTTGTAAATCTTGATGTTATAAGAGGGATCAACACCAAGCTTAGAGTAGACATTAGGGTGGGTCGATTTGTATGGACGAAAGTTAACCGATATCGCGCCATCGATTTTTCGATAGGTTTTGGGCTCAGGAAAAAAGTTCCACTACGCATACCCAAACAAATATTTTTCGAGCCTGCGAAATTTAATTTTTTTGACTTTTTTCGACTTTGATTTTTAAGGTTTTTTTCATGACCTACTACAAAATTTTAAATTTTTTTTTTTTTTTGAAAAACTGTTATCGCCAACGTTTTTAGCGGACATTTTTGGGTCGGACAGGGTGTACATGAAAATTTTAAAATCAATTTAAATTTTATTTAGTAGGTTATGAAGAAAACCTTAAAAATCAAAGTCAAAAAAAGTCAAAAAAATGAAATTTCGCAGGCTCGAAAATTATCTTTTTGTGTATGCGTAGTGGAACTTTTTTCCAGAGGAACTTGTAACTCCAGAGCTTAACAAGGCATCGGCAAAAGTAATCGCCGGTGGTGCAATAGGCGAGACCATGCTCAGTGAAGGGTCTACGGAGATTTCGAAAGTAATCACGGCTGATATGGCCACGACTTGACCAGTGAGAGGTACAACTGAGGGACCACGAGGAGGCTCTTTACAAATTCCCTTGCTTAAATCTTTCGCTGGAGTACACAAAGAAATAAAAACAGCGGATATACTCGGCGTAATGGGAGACCCCTGCCACTGACCTGCGAGCAAGTCGGACACTTCTTCCGTTTCGGCGATTCTGAAATGACTTCCAGTTTTTTGAAGTGGGTTTCAGTCATCTTAAATTTCTCGTGAAGGTCACGAAAACCAATCAAAACATTGTTGAACTCTTCCTGGGTTTGTCTCAAGAAAGCTCGCACATCACTTTCAATATTTCGGTATTCAGTACACGTCCAGTTCAGTGCGATTTTATTTGAAATCAAGTCAACAACCCGACCACCATGGCAGAAGTAACGTGAGCCATATTCTCACAAAGCCAGCAACATACATATGTTTCGCCACGCCTTCTCCTTCTTTTGCCTGGCGCACTTCTTTATGCAACAATCCAGCATGGTGATAGGCGAATCGGTGAACAATAAACTACAAAAGAGAAGTAGGTCTTAATATAACTGGAAGGCTGGGTGTTATTCAGGAGCACTGGACTGTGAGTTTTCCGGAGGCACGGGATTTGAAGTTATTCACGAGCACTGAATAAAATAGTTAACCAGCACCACTGCAAAAGTTTACGCAAAAGACACAGGAGTATGAGCGCACAATAATTTGAAAACAGTAACACACAAACTGATATACAGTCCGAATTTTATATAAAACTAGAGGGACCGGCAGACTTTGTCCTGCCCAGATAGTTACCTGAATGGATCTAGAATTATTGTCTTTTCCTATCCCTATCATTATCTCTATCACTATCCCTATCCCCATTCCTATCCCTATCCCTATCCCTATAGATGTAACTATTTCACAAACACACAATTCCACTTCACCATCGATCGATCCATTATTGAGCTTTTCTAACAAAAAAATAAATTATAAAAATTCGCACTATAAATTTTTTTTCCGGAATTTTTCGGAAATTTTATTGGGTATTCTATTCTGGTCAGAGAACAATCTAACAATCTTGTCCAACGAATAAACATTGATAAAAGTACACTGCCGTATATAACAGAATTATAGTATTTTACTAGTATACTGCTAGAGTTTTCAAATTTTGCGATGGTGTATTAGTTGTTATACGAGTATACAGACGCAATACCCGGCTTTCTTTGGTTAGCCATCGAGAATGTACAACTGGTCCTGGTTTTATGTTAGCTAAATCAACTGAAACAGCACCATTTGAAATTGCTTTGGCCATTTGATATAAATATTTAACATCTGTAGATAATTCTCGTTCTTGTTCATCACTGATCATACCAGGCATATTTTCCAATGCTATTGGTTCAAAATCACTTACAACCTGAAAAATAAATTTTTTAGATCTATTAAAATTAATAAAATTTTTCTATTTTAATTTGATTGAAAACGTATTATAAAATAATTTTGACAAACGCATACCGGAAATTTTTCACAGTCTTGAATGGCTTTGTATATTTTTCCACTTGCTGCTCTTGGTCCTCTCGTGACTGCTTTATCTAATGCTCTGAATAAATGACCAAATGGTAACTCATTGAAATGAAGCAAACATATAAACCAGTGCAGTGGTCTATTTAAATGCGTTTCAAAAAGTCGTATAACACTATTTTCTATTCCAGTATTAGCTGGTTCTCCATCGTTGCATATGCCAATTAATTGATCTATTGACAGATTTTTGCTATTGAAGGATTCATTTAATTTTTTTTATTTGTGTTTTGCATTTTCTTCTTCACCCAAATTAACATATCCAAGTAATTCAGGATTAGGCTCTTTTAGAACAACTAAATGGGGTTCTTTTACCAAATTTGTATGAAATTTCTCGTAAATTTTTTCTATAGTTAATGAATAATTTTTTCTGCCATTGAAAGAAAATGCAGTTATGTTGGAATCTTTGTATCGTTTACGAAGCACTTCATCTTTAGCTTTAATTTTTTCTCTTGCAACTTTAGATTTATCCATTATTACAAGATCACCACGAACATCTCGAAAATTTATATCTTCGAAAAGGGCTGTTGCTAAACATGAAGCAACTCCATCTGAAACACCGAATCTGTCACACATCATACCAAATTTATAGCATCATATCGTTGAGTATAATGCCATCGTTTCATTGTAACAGATACTTCTGCAACTGTGCTTCACCCGTTTCCATATCTGTTCCAAGTGTTTCGTATGTTGCATCATCACTAAATGTTGGCATTGTTGGTATTATTTTAGGTGCTTCTTCGACAATGTCATCCACATATTCAGGTATTGTGAACTTTCTATCATTATGTTGGTCCATCATAAATTCTTTTAAATGATTTGGTATTAAACCACATGAGCATTCTGTTGTTTTTAACTTGCATTGACATTTTCCAACGTGAAACCATTCATTTCTTGATTGTACAAATACTGTAAATTGCTGCACTTTTTGTGTGTTTTTATTGCTTTCGTGATATTTTTCAATTAAAACATTTAGCTTTCTTAGAATACTTCGTCTATCAATTAGTTGAATACTCAATTTATTCCAAATTTCAACCAATTTATCAATCACATGAAGAGTTAAATTTTTATGCGAAAACATTTTCCTTTGAACTTTAGCATGATCAGTTAAGAAAAAATAATATCTCAAAATGTCACGACTAGACGGTAAATTCAGTTTATTTAATTCACTTGATAAACCAAATGCAATAATATCGTGTTCAGGTATATATGACGCAGGATGACGGTTCATAATCACAAGTTTCCGACGAATTGACGCGCACGCACTTTCAACAAACTTCCTTTTCACACTAACTCTTTTTTACCTCCTCAAATATTTTCTATACCGCTTGCATCGCCTACTAATTGTTTGTATGTAAGATTTACACCAAGTGTTTCATGAAACATCATTGTTTACCTCGCCTACTAATTGTTAGCACGTAAGATTTACAACAAGTGTTTCATAAAACAATATTGTTTACCTCGCCTACTAATTGTCAGTATGTAAACTTTTGCAACAAGTGTTTTATAAGACAGTGCGCCAATTCCTCAAAGTATTTTCCAATACTCTAAACTTATTATCAGATCCGACATATATGATAAAGTGAATTCAGATGATGTAGAAGGATATGGTTCATCCATTTTAAATTTAAATACAAAAAGCTGTGAAGAAAAAAAATTTTCCATAAGAAATTTTTTAAATGTTCATTTTAGGCTAATTTCTCATAATTTAAGCCTGATATATCTACTAAAACTATAGATACTAATACAGATTCTGAAATGTACGTAAAATACCTTAAAAATAAACCCAATATGATATTTTTCCTATAATTCTATCAGAAGCTATGAAGATTTTTTGGCCAAACCCTACATTCATATGGCAAAATATCTATTTTGCAAAAGTCGGGGGCTCGAAATCGGTTTTAGACCTATGGTTTCTCGGGCAATTTTTTTTAGAATCATCTGTAGATTACGTTTTTGCTATACTCCTGATGGGCCAAAAATTTGGCCCGCTCTAATATAAATATATATAAAATGTAAAATTGTCGCATTGTTGTTTTATTTCTAGCATGAAAACGCATCAATTAAAAGATACATGGCATTACCTTTCATGAAAGAAAATATGTGTTGTAGAAGTTAAACCGAATGCATTCAAAATAGTTTTTTTACAGGTATATTTAAAATAAAAAAATCCATTTCTTTTATCATTCTTTTTTCTTCAAGTACACATATATAAATCATAAATAAATAATATACATATATAAATTATATATAATAAAAAAAGTAAATAAATTATTCTCCTGCTGCATTGTTGTTATTTTCAGATGACATATCTGGCTTGTTGTAATTTTCAGTTCATTTTTTTGAATTGTTGTTATTTCCAGTCGGTTTTTTTTTTTATTTTCCTAGTATCGATTGCTTCTTGAAACGCTGGCCCTTAAAGAGTTTGATGGCTTTTCTTATATCTGCTGCATAACTTTTGACGTCGTATCCCTTCGTTTTGAGACATTCTATAAAAATGGAGCTTCAAATAATTTTAATAATTATTGAAAGAAAATTATTTACCGAATAATTAATTGTTTAAATTTTCAAATGCAGTCATGTTATTGACTCCATCATAATTTATTTTTACAATGAAGTCCCAGATGACAATATTTGCAAGTCGTTTACAGAAATATTTTTGTTGCTACCTATTTGTTTAAGAGCAATAATAAAATGTAACAATGATTAATAATGATAGGAATATTAAATTTGTAAGTAAAAAATACGTACATATCTGTCCGGACTCTCGCCAATATCCTCATCGACTTTTTTTAGTTCCGCCAAGGATTTTATTTTTTCTGGGTTGGGATTTCTTTTAACAGAATGTTCGATTTTGCCTGGCTGTTGATTATTTGCTGGAGCATTGACTTACATTCCGCAGCATTTTCTGCATAAAAATAAATAATTAATGATAATAATACTATCAATAAAATTAATAAGTCTTGTTCAAATACATACCTTTAAAGATTCTGACATCATTTTGTAATATTGCAGTAGTAGATATTTCCGGTTCTGACTGATTCTCATTAATATCCTCACTATTAGAAGACTCTCGCAGCGGAGCGCAAGTAAATTTCCTGGTTTTCTTCATTTTTTGACTTTCAAACTTTATTGGTATAGATAATGGGAATAAAAGTATGTCTATTTTTATACGGTAGGCGTAAAAGTTTATATATCATCAAAGGGATCAAAATAAGAAACTTTGCCGAAGTAACCATACCTTTAAAACGAATTCTGATGTCCCCCAATTTGGGTCGAACTTTTGGGTAGGGGCAAATTTTGAAAAATCCCACTTTGACCCATTTAGAGTGCTCCAATCGAGTCCAAATGTATGACCGACCCCCACTAACTTTGGAGGCCCGACCCACCGATGCCAGTGGCACACCCCCTGGAACCCCCTTGGGGGTTCACCATACAAACATTTCAAAAAATCGCCGGTTTTGCACTTTACATGAAAAAATCAGCGAAATGCCTATGTTTTTTTTTTTGGAGTTTATTTTTCTCTTTAGAAATTTATTGAGTCAGAACATATGTAAATGAAAAAATTAATTTAACTTAGTAATAGAAAAGAAATTAAAAAAAAATTATTGGAAATTAGCGTTTTTACAACCCTTTTAAAACCAAGGCATCACTGTGACACAATTGCAGATCGTAAAATTGCTTGTGTTGTTTTTTTAAGCCACCACAAGACACAGCAGGTATAATTGAAATTACCATTTCATTCTTATTACCTCGTCTCGTAGACCATATATAACGCAACAGTTTTTGTGAATGCATTAAGTCGTTGTGAAGAACTCAAAGTGTGAAGTGCTAATTTCAGATAAAAAAATATTTCAAAAAAAATAATACGTGAAGTGACCATTCCAAATCAAAAAGTTTACAATGAATCCACCATCCTCTACACCGCAAGATGAAGCAACTACGTCAACAACTATCGAAAACCAAATGAGTCATATAACCAAGCATGATGTTATTGTTTTTGGTGTGTCTACTGATTTAACTGATCTTAATTTACCAACCCATCTGGATATCTTGAGATATTATTTTTACTTAAGCGAACGGTTTAAAACAGAACAAAAAAAGTTTTCCCATAAATCATTCACTATTCAAGTACAAGATAAGTTGATTGGAATTTGGGAAAAACTTGGTATGGAAATAATGCTGAAAAAAGTGTATTTAATAAATTGAATAAATTGCTTGGCAAATATCAAGAGCAAATCAAGAGAAGAAACAACACCCAACAATTTACATAGTATGTAAAATCTCTGGAAACAATTTTTTACATTGGAACATGTAAATGCGATTTGAAGGCAGCTCCATGTGCATGCGGCTGGGTTCCCGAACGCCTCAAAGAGTTCATGCACGATCAACATAATCAGAGAAGACTAACAATGGATGCATTTATGATGGAAACTGAAGAGCAAGGAGCAACGTCTATGTCATCAATGCCAACATACCAAGGTCCCGATGATTCAACATACGCACCGCCACCGGTTCAAGAAGAAATGGATAGAAGCACAAGTTCACAATACACAGAGAGATACGATTTTTTTAGCTTTGCCTTGGTATGTGACAGATTTGGTGTGCCTGACAGAGTAGCATCAGCATTGGGAACCGCTCTTTTGCAAGATTTTAAAATTAAAGATAAGCAGGGGAAACCTCTCATCATGGATAAATCGAAAGTTCGCAGAGAAAAAGAGAAATGCAGACAAGAAGTGCTTCGCAAACGGTTAGATGATACCAATTTGTTAGCGTTTTCATTCGATGGCAGAAAAGATGATACTTTAACGATAGATAAAATTGATGAGAAGTATCATACTAGGATGGTAAAAGAACCTCATCTTGTTATTTTGAGAGAACCCAATTCTAAATTGATTGGTTACGTAAGACTGGAACATGAAACCGCTGAATACAAAACAACCAAGTTAAATGGTTTTTTCAACGATGAAAATATATCACTGGATGCCATAATTGGAATGTGCACTGACGGTGAGGTAACAAACACTGGCCCACACGGTGGAATTATACGACGATTCGAATTGCTGTTAAAAAGACCATTGCATTGGTTCGTTTGCCTTCTACACTTCAACGAACTTCCGTTTCGGCATTTGTTTGAAGCTTTGGATAAATCAGCCAGCACTGGACCAAGATCGGCAACCGGAAAACTGAGCCGTCAAATCGAAACTTGTGAAACTCTTCCGGTAAGTTATTGCTATCACTCATTTATTATAACTGTCAACCATTTTTAATTATTTTATTATTATATATTTTCAGGTGGTGGACGGCTTCCAGAAAATTGAGTTGCAAAATATGCCCCCTGCTCCAGAAAAAATTGAATTTTCCTCCGATTCGAAGTACTTATACGACATGGGCCCAGCAATTTCTAGCGGCGTAGTTCCGGTCGATCTGGCTAACATCAAACCAGGGAAAATTGTACATTCTCGGTGGCTCACCAAGGCCGCTAGATTATTGCGATTATATGTGACAACGGAAAATCCAGATGCAAATTTAAGAATTCTGGTTGAATTTATAATTAATTGTTATGTGCCAATGTACTTCAATATCAAGTATTACAGCTCTGTCGTGTACGGCAGTGCATTATTTTTCAAGTTCATTGGTTGATCACGATTTCTACAACCTCGTTTACGCAAAATTGTCAATCAAGTAATTAAAGATAATTCATATTATGCGCATTCGGAAAATATCTTGTTATCAACGTTGTTTGATGATAGGAAAGAAAAGCGCGACTGTGCCATCAAGAAAATTCTATGCTATCGAACCGATGTTGACGAGCCAATGGAACTTAGGGTTAATACAAAACACGATATAAACTTTAATTGCACAAGTTATACGAAAATGATCAATTTGAATCATATAAATATCGTATTTGAACCACCATTCACGCGAAGCATTCCGTACGATACATTGAAAGAATATTTAAATCAAGATGATCCACCGTTTAATGATCCAAAAATTCCATCACACATACAAGGAACGGAACGACATGTTGAATTGCTAGCTAGCGTTCCCAAACGGGTTATACCGGAAAATGTAGAGGCTGTTATGGCGACGACATTAGAGAGCCGTGCGAAATTGCCCAGACTTAAAAGTAAAAAAGACTTCAAACAATAAATTTTTTTAGTTTCTTTTCTATAACTCACTTAAATTAATTTTTTCATTTACACATGTTCTGACTAAATAAATTTCTTAAGAGAAAAAATAGATATTATTATAAATAAATAATAAATATTATTATAAATAAATAAATAAAAATAAAGTAAAAACATAGGCATTTCGCTGATTTTTTCATGTAAAGTGCAAAACCGGCGATTTTTTGAAATGTTTGTATGGTGAACCCCCAGGGGTGTTCCAGGGGGTGTGCCACTGGCATCAGTGCGTCGGGCCTCCAAAGTTAGTGGGGGTCGGTCATACATTTGGACTCGATTGGAGCACTCTAAATGGGTCAAAGGGGGATTTTTCAAAATTTGCCCCTACCCAAAAGTTCGATCCAAATTGGGGGACATCAGAATTTGTTTTAGAGGTATGGTTCCTTCGGCAAAGTTTCTTATTTTGATCCCTAGAATACGATTTTCACAGAGCAATGAGCGATTTTTAAATCGACCCGCCCTAAGCCACAACCCTCCAAAACTGTAGATAGATACATATGTATGTACATATACGAGCAAAGAAAACGCAATTCAGTATTCGGACAGCAATCGTTCTGTCAACAACGATATCTTACATTTTTATTTTCTGTTCAACGTATGATCTGAGTTTTCAAAGATTAATTAAATTAAATATAGTTTTTATAGTAAAATCACCATTCTTTTGAGAATGATGATACTGATACATAGGCTGACTAGTATTGCTTCTGGTATGAACCTGACGAATATACTGACTAGTATGATTCCGATGCATAGGCACGAAATTCTCAAAAGGATTATGATATCACTATAAAAACTATTATTTACAAGAAAGTTTTATATTTAATTTAAATAAATTAATATTTGAAAACTAAGAATATTAGTGAAACAGCAAATTCAAATTTAAGACGGCGATGTTAACTGAACGATTGCTGTCCGAATACTGAATTCTAATCTTCCTCGTTCGTGTATGTATGTAGCTATAGACAGTTCTGGAGGGTTGTGGCCAGTGTGATCAGGTTAGCCTTTTTGCGGCTACATTTAGCCTTTTTTTTTGTCATAATTTTGGTTTTAGCTTCGTAGCTTTTTTCTAGCCTTTTTTTACTCCAAACCTTTTATGGTCCCAACACCATATTTTTCATACAACTTCGAGGAATATATAAAATTAAAGTTGAATGAAACTAGTAATGATGACGAAATACAGAAAATTATTCGTAAAAATTGTCAACTATTTTTAATAGAGTTAATACCCGTGGCCGCCGTGGTGTGGAGGTAGTGTTGCCGGCCTACCACACCGAAGGTCCATGGTTCGAGCCCTGGTACAGGTAACATCAAAAGTGATTTGAAAAAAGTTTTTCAAAAAACGGGGTCGCCCCTCGGCAGTGGTTTGGCAAACTCTCCGAGTGTATTTCTGCCATGACAGGCTTCTCAGCAAAAATTCGTCTCCTTTGTAGATGCCGTTCGGAGTCGGCAAAAAAACTGTAGGTCCCACCAATTTGTAGGGAAAAATTCAAATCGGCACACCACAAATTGGAAGAGAAGCTTGGCGCAAAAATCTCTTAGGAGGTTTATGATGATATACCTGTTGTATATCGCGCCATAAAAAAAAAAAGAAAAAAGAAAATACCCCCAATTGCGACGTCGCCAACAGTGATTTTGGTGCAGCTAAAACTAAAACTGATTTCAAGTATATTCGGTACCCTGATAAAAACTGTATACTTACTTTTTTAATGCTACGTACAGTTTTCTAGATAGGGTCAAGAACCCCTTTTTAAGAGGTTAAGGCATGTATGGCCCCATAACTTTGTTTCTGTTTATTCTATCAACACAGTTTTGATGTCGTTGAAAATAATACATTTCGCCGCTTCTATCAGTATACAAGTTGTTAATATGTCTTCATAAACATCAGAGAAATTGCCAAAATAATGTAAAAAATTAAATTTTTTTAAAATTTGTCAACCAGTGCATACGTAAATTATTTTAGAACAATCTCCTATTAATTCTGTGTTCAAAGACATATAACTTTTCAATATCCGCGTAGATCTTCCTGGGATTTTCTACTTTAGTACATTTCTACTGAGAAAAAAAAAATTATATTTTATAAAAATTTT
Organism: Merzomyia westermanni; assembly: GCA_949987695.1. NCBI lineage: Eukaryota > Metazoa > Arthropoda > Insecta > Diptera > Tephritidae > Merzomyia > Merzomyia westermanni. Next base: position 91,600,320 of record OX465288.1, read on the forward strand.
TTCCTTCCCCTTTATTTTTTTAATTTTCTGTAATTGGTACTTTCGGGAGCGCGGTTTCAAGTGTTAGTGCCTTTCTATAAATAAATAAAAAAATTTCAATATCATGTCTTCATCACGAGGTAGTTGTGTCAATGACCCAAATGTGTTTTGCTACATTCCAAAAGTCCAAAAATTCAGGAAAGAATAACAGATTTTATAAAGAGTGCTTATTTTGTGTACTTTAAATTGCAAGTTGTAGACAAAAACAAGCCGTGGATACCTCGAATAGTTTGCCAAATGTGCTGTGAACACTTGAGACAGTGGGTCAATGGTAAAAGAAGCCATATGAGATTCGGGGTGCCTATGCAATGGAGAGAACAAACAAATCACTTCGATGACTGTTACTTCTGTTGTGTCGATTTGCGTGGTGTTAATGTTAAAAAAATGATATATCCAAACGTTCAATCCGCTAAGAGACCTTTACCACATTCAGAGGAAGCACCTGTTCCAACATTTTATTCTACCCGTTAATCATCGAATAGTGAAGTGTCTAGCGATAGTGATATCGAAGAAATAGCGTCTATTGAGCCAACAACTTTTACCCAAGTAGAACTAAACGACCTAATAAGGGATCTAGAATTATCTAAGGAATCTGCAGAAGTGTTGGCTTCTAGATTAAAAAAAAAAACTTGGTGGCTACAGGTACGAAAGTGACTCTCTACCGTACAAGAGAGCAAGATTTGCTGCCATTTTTTAATTCGGAAAATGATATAGTTTTTAGTTCAGATGTGCAAGGCCTGCTTGCCAAATGGGTCTTTCGGAATACCACCCAAATGAATGGCGTCTCTTCATAGACAGCTCTAAACGAAGCCTTAAGTGTGTTCTTTTACACAATGGCAACCAATATGGTTCAATTCCCATTGCTCATTCAACTAAATTAAAGGAAGAATATCAAATTATTGCACTTGTTTTAGACAAAATCAAGTATACCGAACATAATTGGAGTATTTGTGTAGATCTAAAGGTGGTTAACTTTTTGTTAGGAATGGGAAAGCAGAATGTGATAAACCCACCTTTTGTTACAAGAGATTCAATTATTTTACCACCCTTGCACATTAAACTGGGTCTAATGAAACAATTTGTGAAGGCGTTAGATAAAAATGGACAATGTTTTCTTTACATAACGAGAAAATTTCCTAGGCTAAGCATAGAAAAAATAAAAGCAGGTATTTTTGATGGCCCCAGATAAGCATGTTGATAAAAGATACTGATTTTTCAAATTTAATGACCAGTTTGGAATTGCTTGCGTGGAATTCGTTTGTTGAAGTTACTAAGAACTTTCACAAGTCAAGTAACTACTCTGATATTGTTAACAACATGCTAGAGAATTACAAAAATTTAGAATGTAACATGACATCAAAGTCCATTATCTCCACAGCAACCTTGACCAGTTTCCGGAGAATCTTGGTTCCTATAGCGAAGAACAAGGCGAACGGTTTCACCAGGACCTAAAAACTATGGAAGAGAGGTACCAAGGCCGATGGGATCAGCATATGATGGCTGACTACTGCTAGGGAATGCAACGTGATTGTCTTGCCATACCTCATTCACGAAAATCACGTAAACGAAAGCTTTTATGTAAATAAAAAGTTAATAATAAAATAAATAACAAAAAGCTTTTTTTTCATAGTAGAAGTGTACTAAAGTAGAAAATCCCAGGAAGATCTACGCGGATATAAAAAAGTTATATGTCTTTGAAAACAGAATCAATAGGAGATTGTTTTAAAATAATTTACATATGCACTGGTTGACAAATTACTCGAGAAACCCGTGATTAAAAATTAAAAAATTTAACAAAAAATTTAATTTTTCACATTATTTTGGCAAATTTCTCTGACGTTTATGAAGACATATTAACAACTTGTATACTGATAGAAGCGGCGAAATGTACTCTTTTCAACGACATCAAAACTGTGTTGATAGACAGAATCAAGACAACCAAGTTTTATGAATTCACTTTAACGACTGTTTTAATTTGACAATTTTAAAAGAACAAGAATTATGAGAGAGTGAGTAAAAGAACAGAATGTTACAAAGTAATAAAAATATTGTATTATGTAGATAAACAGTGATGCCAATTAATCTAAAATTAGCGATGACAACTCGGCCTCTCCTGACATTAACTCGTCCCGAGTTATCACACACCATCATCTCCTTCAGAATCATCATCATCGTCAACTTCCGGGAACAGTGCACACCACGGCTTCATTTTGTCTGACGTGACAATTGTAGTGTACTTTCGTTGCGAGCGCTGTATGCCTTCCATATCTTCGATGACATATCGGTTGAATCGCAGTACCTTCGATACGATCCCAGCTAACCAAAAGTGCGAAAAAAGACTTTCTTCGGAGCCATAAAACGCACATTTCTCGGAGCTTTACCCTCCGAAATGAGCTCCTTTCGGAGCCCAAATGGAGCGAAAAATCGTTCTACGCGGGCACCCCAAAAGGAGTCATAAAAATGAGTCCGAAATGAGTCCGAATCCGATGAATTTGGAACGTTTTCTGGCTCTTTTTTAATGAGCTTCGGAGCCTTTTTGGACTCTGTTTGGAGCCTTTTATTGACGCTTTTCTGAAGCTTTTTCGGAGCTTTTTTCGACTCCTTTAAGGCACATTTTTCCGTTTTTTTACTCTTTTGTTAAGATTTTTATAGGGTTTAAGACACATATCTTTATTTAAGTAATCAGAAGAAAATTGTCTTTTTATTGTTTTATACAGTATTATTTATTTAATATTAAGAATTTATGAAATTCAATTAGTGCTTTATTGAAAACAAGTTTTATGTAAAAATATTTGTATAACTAAATATATGGGTACAACTTAGCGTATACATTTTTCATTAGGAACTTATTACTTCATAAAAACAAAAATTATATTATTTTCATTAAAATGTTATATAGAATAAACATACAATAGTGGCGGGAATAATAGAACTAAATTGTAGCCTGTTTTAGTCTTAAAAATATTTATTTATGTGTTTTTAATAAATTTCTTTTAAAATAAAGCAAAATCCTTTACAGAAACCACATAAATCAAATTTTGAAAGTTAACACGAAGATCAGGAAAATTTATCAAATTTTGATAGCAATTTTTAAAACGTTGATAAACTTTCCTGAACTTTGTGCTAACTTTGAAATTTTGATTTATGTGGTTTCTGTAAAAGATTTTGCTTTATTTTAAAAGAAATTTATTAAAAACACATAAATAAATATATTTTACGAGTAATACCGCTCCCAATTTTGTTTCTATTATTCCTGCCACCACTTTATGTACATATCTACGCATCAAGGTATTATAAAAGTATATAAATTGGTTTATACTAAATAATTTTAATTTGTTTTATTTTAAATGCACTTCAGTTGGCTTCCAACTTTCATCTATTGATAAACATTCAGAAAAAAATACTACTTTACGTTCCGTTAGGTAAAATAAAAAACCTCAGAAAATGCTCTAAAACATTCACTTCATTGAACGTTGCCGCTCATCCGCTCTCCAACGTTTATTTTCTCACAATTCTCTTTACGCCTACAACAAAAAGGATCAGAAAACGCTCCAAATCGCTCATATAAGTGAGCCTTGTCTTTTATCCGCTCTACAATATTCATTTCCTCTCCCAAGGCTCCGTGAATCTTCATAAAAAAGTGGGTTTTTTGATATTTACTAAATAACACTCCAAAAAAGCTCAAATTACGGACTGTTTTTGGATCATTATTTCGGAGCGCTCCGACTTTGGTAAGCTGGGATGTACGGGCCCTTATACTTAGGCTGCAATTTACGAGATTCGCCTGTGCTTGGTGGTGATGCTTCAATGAGGACTAAAGACCCTTCCTCATACGGCACCAGCTTTTTATGTCTAGCGTCGAATTTTTCTTTCCATTTTACTCTTGCTGCCTCGATATTACGAATAACTTCGCCTTGTCGCCCTTGCATTTGCAATTGATGATCATCTTCTTAGAGGGCTGCCAACATTTTATTTCCGCGGAGGTCACGCAGGGGGAAATCGTAAGCTAAATTAATAGGCGCAAACTTCGTAGTGGCATTAACCTTTGTGTTAAGCAACCACTGCAACATACGGATGTGTGTATCCCAGTCTTTCGCACCGCTGCTCGATGTCCTCAAATAAGCTAATACAGCTTGATTCACGCGCTCTGCCAGGCCATTTGATCGTGGAGTTCGCACTGCCACCTTAATGTGCTGAATATTATTTTCCCGACAAAAAGAATTGAATGCAGCCGAGGTAAACGCCGTACCTCGATCCGACACAACTCTTTGTGGTAGGCCAAAATAAAGAGTCAGTTGGTTTAAGGCATCAACCACAGGTTTAGTGTTAGTCGAACGTCTTGGGCAAACCATCGTATACCTCGTAAGTGCATCAACAACAACAAGCACATACTCATAACCACGACGGCTTTTAACGAACGGTCACAGGTGGTCTACGTGGAGTGTTTGGAATGGTAACTGCGGTATATCCATCGCATATAACTCACACTCCTTACGCCTTGGCTCGCGATTGTAGCAACATTCGATGCATGATTTGATAAAACCCTTGACAAAGTTTCGTAACCTCGGAAACCAGAAATTTTGTGCAACTCTCTTAACCGTTCCATCAACCCCAGGATGCCCAACGTCATCATGGCACAGTTTGAGTATACGCCACATCATACCCTTGGGAACAACCAGCAACAGACGCTCATGTTCACCCTTCCGATACAATCGATTTTCCTTCAAACAAAAATTTGTAGTGACGTCATCCCGTCGACAACCAGTTTAATTTTTCAAAATGTTTATAATTGCGCTTAGCTTAGCGTCTTGCCTTTGCATGGTGCAAACCCAATCATCGGTAGTCGCTGTTAGTACCTTAGCGCTGGCATCTTCTACCTGATATGCCCCCTCAATGGGTGAACGACTCATGGCATCGACGTGAGCCATTGATGATCCGGCCCGATGTACTATCTTACAATCTTATTCTAGAAGTCTCATGAGCCACCGCGCTACCCTCGGTTTCATTGGTGTCGACGTTTTTGCTGTAGTAATTGCTTGACAATCAGTGACAATAGTAAAATCTTTTCCTAGCAAAAACATTCTAAATCGATCGCACGCTTCTACCACTGCCAGCACTTCTAGCTCGTATGCATGGTAGTTTACTTCCTGTGACGTACATGCTCGACTGTTATATGCTACTGGTCTCTAATCATTACCCTCTCCTTGCAAAAGTATCGCTGCAATGCCAACACTCGACGCATCGGTATGAAGCTCGTGCTCCTTTGCGACATCATAAATTGTTAGGACTGGTGATCGGGTAATCAATTTAATCAATAATCTAAATGCATCTTCACAGCCCGAAGTCCATTCGAATTCTACGGTCTTCTTCGTAAGATGGGTGAGGGGTTTAGCCATGTGAGCATACCCAGGTACAAACTTCCTAAAGAACCCAGTCAACCCCAAGAACCTACGAACTTGAAACTATGAACTGACTGCATGGAGTTGGGTACGCCTCTATGGCAGACGTTTTTAATACACCTGGCCTAATACCATTCGCATCGATTTGATGCCCCAAGAATGTCACCTCATTTTTCAAAAATGAACACTTTGACAACCTGAGCGTTAAACCCTCTCCCTGAATAAGCTTCAAAAATTCTTCTAAATAAAATAAATTTTCTTCTACCGTGTTCGTGGCGATAATCACTTCGTCCACATAGCTAACGACCGCTTTCTTCAAAGGTTCGATTAGTTGCGACATCATTCCCTGCAAAGCACACGGAGCATTTCGCAAGCCAAATGGCATTCTGTTAAACTCAAAATGTCCACTCGGCGTTACGAATGCGGTATACGGTTTGGATCTCTCTTCCACTTCAATCTGGTAATATGCAGACATCAGATCTAAAGTGGTGTAAAACTTCTTTCCAGACCATGTTGCCAAAACCCCGTCCACTGTGGGCATCACCCAAGGCTGTTTTTCGGTTATTGCATTCAGCCCGCGAAAATCTACGCAGAGTTTATCTTCACCATTCTGCTTACGAACCAAAACGACAGGTGATGCATACAGTGGCTTTGATCTTCTAATGATATCCAAATGCAACAACTCTTCAATTATTTTCTCAACTACGCGCTGCTTCGGGATAGGAATTTTGTATGGTCTCTTCTCTATCGGCCTCTCGGACGTTAATTTAATGTCCATCTTAAATGTTTTAGACTTTCCTTATTCAGGCAGCTTTTCTTCGAAGCAGTGCGCATATGCGTTAACCAAATCAATCAAGTCTTGCCCCACATCATTCTTTAAAGAATTACCAACATGCAAGAGATTGCTATTAATCGCCATGACTCTACATGTACCAAGGACTTGCTGCTACCCGAATCAATGAGTGCCTTACACTTCACCTCTGTTACACCTCTAATTTAAATTTCTTTACACAATTCCCTACACAATTTTTTGTCAACAATTTTATTTACTATGTCTCGCTTTCTACACCGTTCTTACCTTTACCCAGTTCTTCACTAGATATGCCTATCCGATCCACACGCTCAACTTGCTTTGCTCCAATCTTCTTTTTTTCTTTCACACAATTCCTAGCTATGTGCCCTCTTTCCCTATAATTGTAGCACATTAGTCCATTTCCACTTTTATTGTTACTCGTTTTGTGTACATTACCCGAAATACGCGAAGCCTGCCGCATGGGAATTCTTTCATTTCGATGTTCAGAACTGCTAGATAAATTAAAAAAAAATTTTGCAACAAATCTGCACATTTTACAAACTTCATTGCATTCAATGTTTTACGTAAATTATCATCGGCTAATCCGTTTATGATATACCTAGTTATTGAATTATCATCAATATTATCTCTACGGCCGATTGCTAGCATGTTATAATAATACTCAACCAATGTTTCACTCTTTTTTATTTTGTTATTCATCATGCGAATATGAGTATCCGCCGAATTTCTTACATACGGAAAGTCTGTTAAGAACGGTGAAACAAACTCACTCCATTCTCGGAACGCCGGCTGAGCATCAGCCCATCGCTTGGCAACCCCACTCAACCTACTGAGCACCGCGAGAATTACGAATGTATCATCCCAGTGGTACATACATTTCTCTCAACTGCTCAACTCTCTCGATGAATTGTATTGATGAATATGCATAGTCAATAGGGTTGAAAATTGGCAAAATCGCTGCTATTTCACTCGGATTGTGTGTATATATGTTTGTCGTCGAGTACGAGCGTCTCTCTCTATCTGTCGGTTGTGTTGCATCTTGCACAAAACGTGTTACATTCGGCATGCCCGAACTTGAATATGATGAAATTGGCTGCTGCGCAATAGGATACGTGGACTGAGGCGGTTGACACGTTGACTGCGGAGTCGGATATGGCAAATATGACTGTTGCGGCGTTGAATACGCAATAAATGGTGACTGCGACGTCGGCACCATGTACGAATACTGCGGCGTGAATGGATAATTGCGCTTCACTGGCACTGAAAACGACGTAGGCACCGCTGTGGACGCTGGCGTTGCTACTGACGCTACTTGTCGAGCAAACGCTACTGGCGCCTGTGTGACTGCATGCAGAGCCGTAGCGACTGTTGCACCATACAAATCAATGTAATTACCTGTACTTAGCTCTGGAGCACTCAATCCTCCTGGACGAATGGTATGCAACCGTGCATTTAGCGAATCTATAGCACCACATAGCTGCGTCATGACCCCTGCGTCACCTCCGGGCAGCTCCTCACTCTGCTTCTGATGAGTATTACCTGTCTTTGCTACTGTTGCACCCGCTTGCATATATGGCTCTATGATAGGCGTTAATACTGTTGATTCTACTCCTTGTAGCCTGCTGACCAATTCTGTTTTCGATCCACTTGTTTTGATTTGTAATTTATGCAGTATTTCTTTTAATTCTGCGACTGTTAAACGATTCAGGTCCATGACCATTCTGACTACTGTCACCCAGACAGAATCAAGACAACCAAGTTTTATGAATTCACTTTAACGACGGTTTTAATTTGACAATTTTAAAAGAACAAGAATTATGAGAGAATGAGTAAAAGAACAGAATGTTCCAAAGTAATAAAAATATTGTATGTAGATAAACAGTGATGCCAATTAATCTGAAATTAGCGATGGCACTCTTTAGAGAGACTCTTTACAAAAGATAATTTTTTATTCAGTTGATAATTCTTTGAAAGTTACAAAGCCGGATGTATTTTTTCACTTTCAAGAAGAAAAGTCTAGGTATTCTCCAAGTCAGGTGCAGTGGCGAAAGCTAATAACCGTACGGTGAATAAGTGTGACCCCTACCATAAAATTTTGGGCGGAAGCCGAGAACATAAAAATTCATTGAACGAACCCTTTTTTAGAACTCGTATTTAGCTTTTTGGTATTATCTTTCTGTAATGCGGAGGTTGAAAGAATTTTTAGTGCCATGAACATTTTAAAAACTAAGCTAAGGAACAGATTAAAAATTAAAATGCTTAACTCGCTGATTAATATAAGATGTTCGTTAAAACGCTTATCCAAATGAAAGCACTGATTTGAAAATTACCGATGATCCCATCTCTATGATAAATACACAAACCTTGTACGCAGACTCAAGCTCTTTTGATTCATCAGACGAAGAAAATATTATATAACTAATTATTTTTAGTAATTTTTCTATAGTATGTATTTCTTTTAAAAAATAAGTTTTGAAACAAGAATAGTTCCTTTAAGTTATATCTACAGCTTTATATACAAATAGTTAAAATTCAAATACAAAATTTGAAATGGCTTTCGTAAAAAATTTCTGACTTTTTTTAGCTTCTTTTTTTTCTTCTTAATTTAGCTTTTTCTTACCTTTTTTTTGCGGATTTAGCTTCTTTTTTTCTATCACCTGGGCACACAACTTGCGACTGCTTATGACAGTGGAAACGTTGCAGTCGCTCAGTCTAGTATGATTAACCCCACAAAATTCTAGTTAATGAATAATGAATGAATGAAGAAGAAAACAATTCAGTATTTGGACAGCAATCGTTCCGGCAACAACGTTATCTTACATTTTTATTTTCTGTTCAACTTATGTTCTGAGTTTTCATAGATTAATTAAATTAGATAAAGTGTTTTTTTAATTAAATCCTAACCCTTTTGGTGATTTCGTGCTTCAAATAGTACATTTGGGTAGCAGGTTATGTACGTACGTGCATGTCAACAAAATCGTCCTTATTTTTTTTAGCGGCGCAGCAGCGACAACAATGATTAAGGAGTGCTCAAGTCAGACCTTGACAATGTTATAGAGCGGTCGAACAAGAATAGTCTGTATCTAAATATTAGTAAGTATTTTCATATTTCATGTTGGTGACTCTATGCTGAGTGCTGTCGATGAGATGTCGGACCTTGGGGTAGTCTTTGATTCCAAGTTTCTCTTTCCATTCCCACAACAACCGGTTCTATCGTACCGGAATGACCCGGGTTTTTTTTACCCGGCCAAGGCCTGTTATTTCAGTGTAACTCTGTATAATCGCTCTCGTCCCACCCTTAAATTTTCTTCCCTGGAGCAACCGCTGGCAGCTGGGTTGCTCCATTGTCTTTTGTTACGGGCTGGGGTCGAACCCAACCCTGGACCAAGAGATTGGATCTGCTGCGTTTGCTGGAAGAAAATTTATACTAAACGGTCGCATTCGGTTCAATGCGCCAAGTGTAAGAGATGGCTACATAAATTTGGATGCGCAGGGCTTAACCCTGCCATCCACAGACCCCTTACTTTCTTTAGTACTTTCGAGGCACGATAAGGAGGCCGAGCAAGCAGCAGACAGTATTGAAAATGACGAAATTAATTTTTTAGGGCAAAGTCCCTCCTCCCTTGGGTTTTGAGGTCAATAGGGGGAAAGAAGTCAAACTCCTTGTCGATACTGGAGCGTCGAGGAGCTACATCAAGCCCTTACCAGGGCTGGTGGGAATACAACCAGTTAGAATATCATTTTCGGTGAAATCAATTCACGGGGTTACACCAATTAGGCAAAAATGCAGAATCAATATTTTTGGCGTTGTAACGGAATTCTTTCTTTTGCCCAATCGCACATCATTTGATGGGGTAATAGGCCTCGATTTGCTAAACAAGGTGCACGCTTCTATCGATTTCAAAGCAAATACACACGACTTTGGAAGGGAGACGATTTTGCTTATCACAAGCAGGGACATAAGCCATCTAGAATTACAGGCTAGATCAGTTCCAGAAAATTTGGAAAAAGATTTCTCGAGGTTAATCCGTGACGTAAATGGAGTTTTTGCGGATCCCAACGAGGCCCTTCCTTACAACACAAACGTGGTGGCATCTATACGCACCGAGAATGAGGACCCGGTATACTCCAGGCTTTACCCGTACCCACAGGGCCTTTCTGACTTCGTAAATAAGGAAATTCAGGACCTTTTGTCCAACGGCATCATCCGACCTCCTAGGTCCCCGTATAATAATCCCATATGGGTGGTTAAAAAAAGGCTTCGACGACACTGGTCAGGAGAAAAAGCGATTGGTGATAGACTTTCGCAAACAAAATGAAAAGACCATAAGTGATAAATACCCTATTCCCGACATCACAGGGATTTTGTCCAATCTCGGCGGAAGCAGAGATCTAAAATCGGGCTTCCACCAAATCAACTTAGCGGAACGAGACAGAGAGAAAACTGCTTTCTCTGTAAAAAACGGGAAATATGAATTTTGTAGGTTAGCCTTCGGCCTGAAAAACGCACCCAGTATTTTCCAGAGGGCAATAGATGACGTGCTAAGGGAGCACATAGGGAAGATAAGCTTCGTCTATGTGGACGATGTTATAATTTTTTCAAAGGATGAACAGCAGCACTTGATAAACATCGAGTCAGTGTTGAAAAGTTTGTTCGAGGCCAATATGAGAGTGTCCGCGGAAAAGTCCAAGTTTTTTAAAACTGAGGCCGAGTACCTGGGATTCATGGTCTCACAGGGTGGAATTAGGACGTGCCCAGAAAAAGTGGACACTATTCAAAATTTTCCCGAACCCAGCACCCTAAGAGGGCTGACGTCATTTTTGGGATTAGCAGGGTATTACCGCTGCTTTATAAAAGATTTTTCGAGGATAGCTAAACCGCTGTCAAATATTTTAAGGGGAGAGTCAGTGCACCGCAGTCCAAAAATTATATACGCCTGCGACATCGGTCAAGTGCAACATTTGCCTCGACCCCAGGGACTCTACCTTCGAATGCCAAGGCATGTTATGACCTCTTGAATATATGACCATGGCTATTGGCGCAGGTACTGACATAGAGTTTTTTTTATACCTAGTAGTGCTACGCACACAAGGTATAGCACGTAACGGCATAAACGGATCGAGATAGATATTGACTTATACATATCAAAATGTTCAGGACGAAAAGAGAAATTGATTAAGCCATGTCCGTCCGTCCGTCCGTCAGTCTGTGAATACGACAACTTGAGTAAATTTTGAGATATCTTAATGAAATTTAGTATGCGGGTTCCTTGGTACTCATCTCCGAGCGCTATTTAAAATGGGCGAAATCGGATGATAGCCACGCCCACTTTTTATATATAGAATATTTTCGAAAACACAAAAAAAAGTGATTACTCAGTACATAATACACGTATAAGGATAAAATTTGGTGACTACATTGAGATTGAGGCATAAAATAAATTTTTGAAGAAATTTTTGAAAATGGGATTGGCACCGCCCACTTTTGATTAAGTCAAATTTAGAAATAATATTAATCATAAATCAAAAACGGTTCAAGATATCGAAACGAAATTTAGCACGCAGGTTTGCAAGTATGCAAGGAATGTTCCAGGAAAAAATGGGAGGGATCGGTTAAGGTCTACGCCCACTTTTATATGAAAGATTTTGAAAAGGATCGTAGATATATTAAATAGGCAATAACTTTTGCGTAAATAGCTTTACATCATTTATATTTCAGTTTTAAAGTTTCCGTAAACAAAGAAATCCAAAAACTTAAAATTTTCGAAAATGGGCGTGGCCCCGCCCTTTTTATAGTGGACTATTCCACAAAACTTTTTATGCCATAGCTCCGCCTAAAATTGATTTGTCGAAACGAAATTTGGTGAGAATGTTCTATATATAAAGGTAACTGTTTGTTTGGGCGAAATCGGTTAATGTCCACGCCCAGTATTTTAACATAGTTCTGAAAAATTTTTTTGTAAAATTGAAAAGCGATATTTATAAAACTAAGCAAGTTATATCAATTAGATTTTGCATACATAATAAGCTTTTTAAGAAAAACTCGGCCGCAAAAAAATTTTGTAAATTTTGAAGAAGTAGGCGTGGCGCCGCCCACTTTTCATCATAAAATTTCTGCTATTTTCAAAGGCAATCGCTTATAATTCAATCTTGATATTTCAATGAAAATTGGTCGTCTGCTTCTCAGTAGTATGTATTATACTCCTGCCAAAAATTAGCCAAATCGGGAAACACACAAGTAAACTATTCGGGCACGTAGTTAATAGCCCACTGCATTAGCGAAGTTATATCTTTTTTGATTTTCATACCTTTCATAAATATTAAATGTATGTAAGTATGAGAACAAGAAGAGAAAAGTTCACTAAAATGGCCAGCACGATGAGCGGAGTCGATTTAGCCATGCCCGTCGTTCCGTCCGTCTGTCTGTCTCTCAGTTTTACAAAAGAATGCTGAAATTCGTGGTTTACTTTCGCCATTTTATAATATACTAGCAAACCCGGTAGACGCTGTTTTGACATTTTGATACATAGAACACATCTGTATATAAAATGTCATTAACTTGAACCAAATAAACTCCTAACTATACCGAACTGCAGCTTTATATAACCTGGGGGCCTTTCCAAAAGTTATATACAGACTGTGTAGTGACCAGCGAGCTCCTGAACCTATCGTGAAAGTTCAAGAGCAAAACAAAACACAAAATATGTGGGCCTGGCACCGCCCACTTTTGAAAAATTATGTAGATATTGACTAAGTGACATATATATCGAAATATCATTAAAAAGGATGAGCTCAGTCGATGTAGGCATGTCCGTCTCTCGATACGTCTATCTGCCTGTCCATCTGTCTATTTAAACGCAAATACGAACTAAAAGTATTAAAATAGACCTGTGTAAATTGGGATGACATAATAGATCACTTCTAGGTATATAATGTTCGGTTCCACTCGAAGTTAGACTTCCTTACTTGTTTTATTACTTGTTTCAATTTTAACTCCCTATATATCATCAAGGAAGCAGAAATGATCCTGGTAACAATAAATTCACTCTACTAATTAACTTGGGGATGGGGCCGTGTGCAGAAGTCCACGCAAGTGGGAAAAGTTTCTGATCGCCATTCACCTGGGAATGGCCAGAGCGATTCTTTTGCATGCGGTTCAAGCAGCTCACTACTTCCGGGCTTTGCGCCCAAGTATCCTCTGGGTAACCACCGAACACCCGTTTGGTGGTGAGCTAAACGTGAGAAGGCGACAACCTGGTAAGGCCACTCCGACATAGTCGGTTTAAGGGCTTGCTGTGGGATTCAAACAACAGCGTCTGATCACCATGTGTTGTGGCTGCAAGCGGGCGTCTGTCTGGATCAAGCGGCTCGCTATACAAACGTGTAATTGAATTGAACCTCCCGTGAAACGGGTTGTGCGTTGGGTTTGGGACCCACCACATAAAACAACGTTCCAATGAAATTCAACAACAAAGCCTTTTTTAGATGACAACACCCGCAAACGAAATAAGGATTACGAGATAAGGGCATGTACCTGGAATGTCCGGTCCCTACTGGAGTGGGCATGAAGACAAGCGCAGATTCGGAAGAGAACCGACGGAAGAGAAGGACGACGTGGAAAAGGATTCATGATATCAAAGTCGTGCTTGGCGACTTTAACGCCAGGGTGGGTAAGGAGGGTGTATTCGGCCCCACTGTCGGGAAGTTCAGTCTCCACGATCAGACTTCGCCAAATGGATTCAGGCTGATCGATTTCGCCGGTGCCCGGAACATGGTCATATCCAGCACTAGGTTTATGCACAAGAAGATCCATCAGGCTACATGGCTGTCCCCTGATCGAAAAACACGCTACCAGATCGACCACGTTGTGACAGACTGACGGCATGCTTCTAGCGTTTTAGATGTTCGCACAATACGAGGACCTAACATCGACTCTGATCACTACCTAGTAGCAGCCAAGATTCGTACCTGCCTCTGTACGACAAAACAGGTGCAACAAAAACGCAGGGAAAGCTGGACGTCGAAAATCTGCAATCGCAACAGACCGCCAATTACTTCGCAGATCGCCTCTCCCACATGCTCTCCGAGAGCACAATTAAACCTAGTGGAATGCATGAGCAGTTTGATCATATCTCAAGAGCACTCCGTACCGCAGCCGAAGAAGTAATTGGATTCCGGCGAATGCTATGTCAGACCGTGATGATGAAGAGTGCCGCGCTGCAACGAAAAGAAAGGACGAAGCCTACAAAGCAACGTTGAGATGGAATGCAACGTTGAGATGGAATGCAACGAGGAGTGTGTGTGACCACTACCGCGAGTTGAAGAGGGAAGCGAGGCGGCTTTTCCGAAAAAGAAAAAAAAACAAAAAAAAAGAGAGGCAGAAAAGCTTGAAATAAAGGAGCTTAAGGAGCTTGAGATGCTGGCCAACGGGAATAATGCCCGAAAATTCTATCAAAAAATTCGGCGAATGACAGAACGTTTTAAACCCGGGGCAAACTCTTGTAAGAACGGGAACGGCGACCTGGTGGCCGATGGTCAGAGAGCACTCAGAATATGGAGGGATCACTTCTCTGCCCTTTTAATGGAGAAACTGAGCAAGAAACCAGAGAAGATGCCGAACCCGAGCCCACACTCGAAGATGATGGAATTGACGTTCCACAACCCGACTATAATGAGGTGCGAATAGCAATATCCCGATTGAAAAACAATAAAGCAGCTGGCGCTGATGGTTTGCCTGCTGAGCTATTCAAACACGGAGGCGAGGAGCTGGTAAGGCGCATGCATCAGCTTCTATGCAGAATATGGTTGGATGAATGAAAGCCTTAAGATTGGAATCTAAGTGTTCTCTGCCCAATCCACAAGAAGAGCGATCCTGCAAACTGCGCCAACTATCGCGGAATCAGCCTTTTGAATATCGCATATAAGGTCCTAGCAAGCGTGTTGTGCGAAAGACTGAAGCCTGATGTGAACAGACTGTTTGGACCTTATCAGTGTGGCTTCAGACCTGGTAAATCTACCATCGACCAGATTTTTACAATACGCCAAATCTTGGAAAAAACCCCTGATAAAAAATCGACACACATCGTCTCTTTGTTGATTTTAAAGCCGCTTTCGATAGCACGAAAAGGAGCTGCCTATATGCTATGTCTGAATTTGGTTTCCCCGCAAAACTTATACGGCTATGCAAAATGACCTTGAGCAACACCGCCAGCTCGGTCAGAATTGGGAAGCACATCTCCGAGCAGTTCGAAACTAAACGAGGTGTCAGACAGGGTGACCCCCTATCGTGCGATTTCTTTAATTTGATGCTGGAGAAAATAATACAAGCTGCAAAACTTAACCGCGCTGGAACAATATTTTATAAAAGCGTGCAACTGTTGGCATATGCTGACGATATTGATATCAGTGGCCTTAACAACCGCGCCGTAACTTCTGGTTACTCCAAATTAGAAAAACAAGCGGAGAAAATGGGATTGGTGGTGAACGAGGGCAAAACGAAGTACCTTCTGTCATCATGCAAAGAGTCAGCGCATTCGCGCCTTGGTAACCAAGCCACTGTTGGCAGCAATAATTTCGAAATAGTAAAGGACTTCGTTAACCTGGGAACCAGCATTAACACCAACAATAATGTTAGCCTAGAAATCCGACGAAGAATTACTCTTGCAAACAAATGCTACTTCGGACTGAGTAGGCAATTGAAAAGTAAAGTCCTCTCTCGAAGAACGAAAATAACACTCTACAAGTCACTCATCGCACCCGTCCTGCTATATGGTGCAGAAGCGTGGACACTTACAACATCTGATGAGGCGGCTCTTGGAGTATTCGAGAGAAAGGTTCTTCGAAAGATTTGTGGACCTCTACGCGTTGGCGACGGCGAGTACCGAAGAAGATTTAATGATGAGCTGTATGAACTTTACGCAGACGCCGACATAGTTCCGCGAATTAAAACACAGCGGCTTCGCTGGCTAGGCCACGTAGTGCGAATGAGCGAAGATGCTCCAGCCCAGAAGGTATTCTTATCAGCACCCGCCGGTGGAAGCAGAGAAAGAGGGAGACCACCACTCCGATGGAAGGACCAAGTGGAGACCGATTTGCGATCCCGCGGTGTTTCCAATTGGCGTCAGTTGGCGCATCGAAGAAACGACTGGCGAGCTATGTTGGACGGTCAAAATCGGCCGGGCGGTTAGATGACCATTTAAAGAAGAAAGAAGAATTCACTTTCGCAGCATAAATTTTTTTTCGTTATCCAGCACTACATGTAACTTGTCAAAATAACTGAGAGAACAGAAATGGTAGGCGTGAGACTCAAGAAAATCATTTCCTCTGCCATTTCATCGGCGGATCTGTAGCAATATACAAGTTTCAGTAATTTCTTGATTGAATTAAATTTGTAAATCTAAATCGGATCCGTAATAAATATTAAAAGCTTATACCGCGGGTCAACGGCTTGAAGTACCAGCAACTTGGCAGTGTATATAATAATTTTTCGGAATTTGGTTTCATTTTAACCCCTTAACAAAGGTGCTACCACCTATTAACGTGATACATATCGGAGATTTTGGGAGAGGATCCTAAGCATCGCCTAAGGGACTGGTTCCTTGTGGGTTTTACAGACTGCCACAATTTCAGGCTTCAATCCACTATAGCCTGAGGATTCGAAAGAACCAACGTGAGCCCGTTCACCTAGCAGAGAAACATGTTTTCTAACCATGGAAGTGCATATTTGTATTTTTTGTGAGCTTTGAAAAAAAGAAATAAAATCTTTAAGAAAAAAAATTTTATTAAATTTCAAATCGAAAATTTTTAATTATGGGTTATGATATTTGGATCGGATACTTTTATAAGGAAAATCTTAATAAGTAAAGAGAAACAAACATAAATATATACATATGTATGAAAGAATGAGTTCTTTAATGAGAAAATACTCGTATGTTAAAAGTAAAGTGGCATATTTGTATATATATTTGCTTAAATTACATAAAATCCCTTGGCAAAAGTGTTGTCAGTGCAACTTCTAAGAGAATTTCGCCTAACTTTTGCCAATATATTTAATTCCTAAATAGAGTCTTGAAATAATGAATGAAGAGTAAATTTTGTTATCATGGTTTTGTAAGCTAAACATGTATTCGTGGGTATATTTTGGTTGGGTATGGGAGAGTTGCTAATAACTCTCAATTCAATGGTAGGACAGGGAGTGAGAGTATACTAGGAGGAGAATAACACCTTATCCCTCCACTCACCTTTGTACGCATATTATTTTCAGCATAGCTCTCTTTGGTCATGTGTTATGATCAATGGTGTTTGATCGGAATTAAGCGATTTCGCTTAGTTATGCATTTTTGTTCTTATTTTCACCGTCTGTTTATTTTTTTTTTTACTATGCTAGTGTATGGTGTCCGTCCGTATACATTAAATGAATGAAAGCTGTGTGCGATTTTTTGTTTTGCTTGCGGTTTTATCTGACTGTGTGTTTCCATTCGGTTTCGTTCCGTAAAGTGCATGAAAAATGTTTGTTTAAATATATGCCCATACTAGGGTGGATCGCCAGGAGCAAGAACCCCGAAACATCCGAGTGACTAAGCCCGGTTACCGCAAGCATGCACACCCGCTCCGAGCTCCCTAGTGTCAGTTCAAAACAATAAAGACAGGGCTGTATTGTAACAAAAGTGGCGCCCAACCTGGGACCCGAAATGTGATATTTATAATATTATATTTTGGAGCTTCCAAGATTTTCTTTTCTAATATCAATTCTAGTTTTGGTGAGTGACGGAATTAGTTTGGATGCGCTTGGACGTCCATCTAACGAACTCAGTAAAGTAGTGAATTGTATCCTCATATTATTTCTAGTTTTAGCGATAGTGGAACAGGGTTTATTTAGTTTTATTAGTATACCCTGCCAGTTGGTATACTCGGAATATACGAGTATGTAGGAACTCCCTCTTACACTTTTCGTATTACTTAAAGCGTTTAATTAGTAATGTTTGAATGCGAAATGGTAAGGGAGACATAGTTAACATTTGCACCAGCTAATCTTCTAGTATGCGCATTCAAGAAGAAATAAAGAATACGAGTTTATTTAACTCACGACTTACATTTACTTACAAGACCTTGTTTATTGCGTATACAGATTATTCATTGGCGCAAAAGTAATCCTCCTATTAGAAAATGCTATAAATTTTGCGATTGGCCCCTAAAGTCAGTTCTGTTTTGACATTTGTGTAGTAAACACATGCGAAATACACGTTAATAAACAATGGTACGCTACACTGCTCCAGAACGCGGAATATTGCTGACTATTTATTTGACCAATAATCGGTCGGGGCCAAACGGTTACTGTGAATGGTGAGCGCTACAGAGCAATGATCAACGAGTTCTTTTTGCCGCAACTTGATGAATTGGGATTGGAAAACATGTGGTTCCAACAAGACGGTGCAACAGCACACACTGCACGTGCCACAACCGATATGCTGAACATCGGAAGCTTACTTTTGCGCCACCTTGTATATTCTTGCTTTGTAAAAAAAATAAAAAATATAGTAATTTAAAATGTCTGTACGCCATAATGAGGAAATTTTAGACAACCTCGCGGTTTTTCGAAATATCTGTGCAATTTGCAATGAAGAGACTAAAAATTTTAATTTTGTCTCCACACCTTGAATGCATGCTTTCCACCGATCGTGTCTAACGATCTGGCTAACAGATAATGATTCATGTCCCTTGTGTAGGAGAGCGATTGATTCTCAATCTTTGAGAAGCTTCGGGGAACAAGAACTTCGTCCAGAAATTGAGAATGCATCTTCTCCAAGTGCAGTGCCGAGAAATAATAATAATAATTTTAGAGGTCCTACAACGAGATCTAGGGCTGCAAATAACAATGTACTTGAAAGGTCTATTCAAGACGATACGCGTTCGCCTGCATACTCGTATACTCGCCGCGGTCGTAACCATCGACAAAATCAAATCGACCATCGATATACTAACTTAGATTTTCAACGTATACAGGAAATAAAAGAGGAGACGGCTCAACGTCATCGAGTTAATATGACCCGTGAAATCACCGATATTATAGGCCAGTTAGTGTCTCAAACGTTAGAGTCTCAATTCCAAAACCTGAATTTGAATATTAACAATAATAGACACAGGCATGACCCAGAGTCGTCCCAAAACTTATTAGATACATACAAGCGAAATACGACTTTCTCCATCACAACAACAACAAAGTAATATTGAGCGTAGGCATCAGGAGGTATCAAATGTTTCTAACAATAGCCGTAGTAACACGAGCTCACAAAATCTTTCACCAGAAAATATTTTAAAAATTATCATTAACTGGAAGTTGACATTTGACGGATCTTTGGAGAATGTTTCAGTTGATGAATTTATTTATACAGGGTGTTTTTTTTACAGGTTTGTTTTTCGAATAGACATAAAACTGGCATTTTGTGGTCAAATCTGGCAACTCTAATGTCATTTATGTTCAGTTTGGTTTGCCATTTGATCATGAACAGGTTGACAAAAGAACAACGTTTGCAAATCGTGCAAATTTATTTCGAAAATAATGGTTCAGTTCGCGAAGTTTACCGTGAGCTCCGTCCATTTTATGGTCGACATAATCGTCCATCAGAGCAATTAATTCGGTTAACCATGGATCGTTTTCGCACTACGTTTACTCTATGTGATAATGCGCATCCGCAGAGACGTCGAACAGTGCGCACCGAAGAAACAATTGCCGCTGTAGAGCAAAGTGTTGAAGAGGACCCGAATGAATCGATTCGCCACCGTGCACAGCAATTGGAGCTTTGTCCATCAACTTTATGGAAGATTTTGCGCAAAGATCTTGGCTTGCGACCTTACAAGATCCAGCTTGTGCAAGAATTAAAGCCGCGAGACCATGCAATGCGTCGTGATTTTGGTGTATGGGCCGAAAATGAGATTGATTTCGATGCTGATTTTCATCGCAAAATTTTGTTCAGTGATGAGGCTCATTTTTGGTTGAATGGCTACGTCAACAAGCAAAATTGCCGCATTTGGAGTGAAGAGAATCCACATGAGACCCTTGAAACGCCATTACATCCACAAAAACTGACTGTTTGGTGTGCTCTAGGGGCTGGTGGAGTCATTGGGCCATACTTCTTCCGCAATAATGCTGGAGAGGCAGCTACCGTTAATGGAGACCGGTATAGAGCCATGATAACCGACTATTTTGTTCCCGAATTGGATGGCATGAATGTGGATGAGTTGTGGTTCCAACAAGACGGCGCTACATGCCACACAGCGCACGTCACAATCGATTTATTGAAGGAAACATTCGATGAGCGCATAATTTCGCGGAATGGACCTGTCAATTGGCCACCAAGGTCGTGTGATTTGACACCATTGGATTATTTTCTTTGGGGATATGTGAAGTCGCTCGTCTACACCAACAAACCAGAAACGTTAGGGGAATTGGAAGCCAACATTCGTGGGGTTATTGCCGACATACGGCCCCATATGCTCGAAAAAGTGGTTGAAAATTGGACCTGTAGAATTGGCTTTATTTGAGCCAGCCGCGGCGGCCACATGCCCGAAATCATATTTAAACATTAATGGCATAAAATTATTCTTCCAATAAAGCCAAATTGATGGACCTTAAAACGATTTTCTTGTGTTTTATTTCAATTCGAAGTTCTATACCCCTAAAAAAAACACCCTTTAGAATAAACGCATTGACTATTTCATCCTTGCGAGGGAACTTTAATGCTCTCTGCCACAACGCCCACATACTCGTACTTTTTGAAGGAAAGGCAAAGAATTGGTATTGGAGGTACTACCATTCTGTCCGCGCCGTAGATTGGTTCGACTTATGCGATGCCTTAAAAAGCAATTTTAAGGATATTCGAACAGATTACGATATTAAAGAAAGTATTAGACATAGGAAACAGAAACAAAAGGAAACATTTGAACAATACTTGGAAACGGTTATGAAATTGAACGATAATTTGAGAGTAGCAACGTCCGAAGTGGAACTAGTTGAATCTCTCATTTGAGTTACTCCGTTTGAATATATCCTCTATTTCGGAATTAAGACGCTCATGTAGGCTTCGCGAGAACTTTTTCAAAACGGTTAAAGGAAATATTCCGAGACCTCAAATACCACAAAAAAGACAGCTGGCGGAAGTACTGCAAGCTAATCAGAGTCAAAGTTCAGAAAGGGACTGGAATGAGCCTGTAGAAGCGTCAAATATAGAAGCAATTGAGAAGAAATTCTGGAACTGCGATTTGACTGGCCACAGTTACAAGCAGTGCCTCAAACCTCGTAGAGTATTCTGACATGGTTGTGGTTTACTTGCTTTTTTCTTACCAAACTTTCCGAATTGTAGTAGTCCAGGAAACAAACAAACGGGTGTCTACAACACCACCAGCAGGCATCCCAATCCAATCTCAAATTAGAGCCTAAAATTCAAATACTCCAAAATACAACAGCAAGACGTCAACACATATACCAGTTCACCCGATTCGTCCACTTCATCGAAGGTGGGAAGAGTACGCATTGAAACGACAGCAAGTATTTTCTGAACCTCGGTCGACTGCTCGCTCGAGGGCGTATTGGAAAAACGTAAGGACAAAACAGGAACAATTAGCGGCTACAAGAAGAAAGCGGAAGAAAGTTTTCGGGTTACTAGACTCAGGAGCTTCGGTTAGTTGTTTAGGTTCAAAATGGGTTACGGATGTGCTTTCACGAAATCTTAAAATTAAAAAACTTGACACAACACTTTCCACTGCAGACGGCTCGAATCAGTCAGTTCTCGGTGTTGCAACCTTAGATGTACTTTATCACGACAAAACCCTTCCTATTGATTTTTACCTCGTTCTTAGCCTGAAACAAGATGTTTATTTGGGGATACATTTTTGGAAAAGCTTCCAAATTTCTGCAAACATTGTTAGCGAACTGAATGCTTGTGAAAAAGATTAAAATGCCCATGACCTCTTGGCGATTCAGAAGGAAAAACTGGCTGCTTCTGTACGCTGCTACCCTTCATTTGAAGAAAAGGGCCTAGGAAAGACAACCCTGGGAGAGCATGTCATTGAGGTTGGGGAGGCTACTCCAATAAAACAAAGTCATTTCTCGATTTCTCCGGCAGTTGAAAAGCTGATGGGCCAAGAAATAGATCGGATGATAGCTCTTGGGGTAATCGAAGAGTCGAATAGCTCCTGTAATAGTAAGAAAACTGGGGAAAGTACGGTTATGCTTACACAGCCGTACTTTTAAATCTGTTTTGTTATGGCCTCTTGAATATATGACCATGGCTATTGGCGCAGGTACTGACGTAGAATTTTTTTTATTACTTGTTTCAATTATAACTCTATATATATCACCAAAGAAGCAGAAATGATCCTGATCACAATAAATTTACTCTACTAATTAACTTTCAAAGCATAAATTTTTTTCGTTATCCAACACTACATATAACTTGTCAAAATAACTGAGAGAACAGAAATGGTAGGCGTGAGACTCAAGAAAGATCATTTCCTCTGCCATTTCATCGGCGGATCTGTAGCAATATACAAGTTTCAGTAATTTCTTGATTGAATTAAGTTTGTAAATCTAAATCGGAAAGTTTTCACTTGATCCGTAATAAATATTAAAAACTTATACCGCGGGTCAACGGCTTGAAGTACCAGTAGCTTGGGAGTCGAAATAATTTTTCGAAATTTGGTTTCCCTTTAAACCTTTAACAAAGGTGCTACCACCTATTAAAGTGATACATATCGGCGATTTTGAGAGAGGATCCTAAACATCACCTGAGGGTCTGGTTCCCTGTGGGTTTTACAGACTGCCACAATTTCAGGCTTCAATCCACTTCAATAAAAGCGGTCAACGCAGTAGGAAGAGGGCATCCGCGAGAACTTTTATTTCCAAGGAACAAACGTGAGCCAGTTCAACTAGCAGGGGAAACGTGTTTTCTAACCATGGCAGTGCATATTTGTATTTTTTGTGACGTTTGAAAAATAAAAAACTTTAAGGAAAAAAAACTTAACTAAATTTCAAACAGAAAATTTTTAATTATGGTTTATGATATTTGGATCGGATAACTTCATAAGAAAAATCTTACAAAGTAAAGAGAAGAAAAAAATATATATATATTTATACTGAGCTGAATTAGGATATACAAGGTGGCGCAAAAGTAAGCTTCCGATGTTCAGCATATCGGTTGTGGCACGTGCAGTGTGTGCTGTTGCACCGTCTTGTTGGAACCACATGTTTTCCAATCCCAATTCATCAAGTTGCGGCAAAAAGAACTCGTTGATCATTGCTCTGTAGCGCTCACCATTCACAGTAACCGTTT
The DNA here is from genome assembly GCA_949987695.1 of Merzomyia westermanni. Lineage (NCBI taxonomy): Eukaryota > Metazoa > Arthropoda > Insecta > Diptera > Tephritidae > Merzomyia > Merzomyia westermanni. The sequence goes on from OX465288.1 coordinate 91,623,899, forward strand.
GGCCCCGACCGATTATTGGTCAAATAAATAGTCAGCAATATTCCGCGTTCTGGAGCAGTGTAGCGTAACATTGTTTATTAACGTGTATTTCGCATGTGTTTACTACACAAATGTCAAAACAGAACTGACTTTAGGGGCCAATCGCAAAATTTATAGCATTTTCTGATAGGAGGATTACTTTTGCGCAGTAACCGTTTTTCACCGACCGATTATTGGTCAAATAAATAGTCAGCAATATTCCGCGTTCTGGAGCAGTGTAGCGTAACATTGTTTATTAACGTGTATTTCGCATGTGTTTACTACACAAATGTCAAAACAGAACTGACTTTAGGGGCCAATCGCAAAATTTATAGCATTTTCTGATAGGAGAATTACTTTTGCGCCACCTTGTATAAAAAACTTACATTTATCACCTCAATTTCTTAAGAATTTTGGATCAATAATCTTTAGCCACACTCGAAGTTTCAAACACGATGAATTTCCTGGAAAAAAATGATACTAGTTGGACGTTTCACATTGAAATACACCGCTTGACTGATTAAAGTTTGCGGCTTGTCTTTGCCAAACATTAGATTAGCAGGAACTTTATTTCAATACTAACGAGATCGATTTATTACTCAACAACTGCGCGCTTTAATTGGGACTATTTTAATGCATAATTGGATGAAAAATAAAAGTTATTCACACGTTTTAAGTTGTCTGGGACATATTGTCCCAGTAGGGGCGAAAGGGTTAAATGGTCATCTAACCGCCTGAGCGATTTTGACCGTCCAACATAGCTCGCCAGTCGTTTCTTCGTTGCGCCAACTGGCGCCAATTGGAAACACTGCAGGATCGTATATCGGTCTCCACTTGGTCCTTCCATCGGAGTGGTGGTCTCCCCCTTCCTCTGCTTCCACCGGCGGGTGCCGATAAAAATACCTTCTGGGCTGGAGCATCTTCGCTCATTCGCACTACGTGTCCTAGCCAGCGAAGCCGCTGTGTTTTAATTCGCTGAACTATGTCGGCGTCTGCGTAAAGTTCATACAGCTCAGCATTAAATCTTCTTCGGTACTCGCCGTCGCCAACGCGTAGAGGTCCACAAATCTTTCGAAGAACCTTTCTCTCGAATACTCCCAGAGCCGCCTCATCAGATGTTGTTAGTGTCCACGCCTCTGCAGCATATAGCAGGCCGGGTGCGATGAGTGACTTTTAGAGTGTTATTTTCATTCGTCGAGAGAGGACTTTACTTTTCAATTGCCTACTCAGTCCGAAGTAGCATTTGTTTGCAAGAGTAATTCTTCGTCGGATTTCTAGGCTAACATTATTGTTGGTGTTAAAGCTGGTTCCCAGGTTAACGAAGTCCTTTACTATTTCGAAATTATTGCTGCCAACAGTGGCTTGGTTGACAAGGCGCGAATGCACTGACTCTTTTCATGATGACAGAAGGTACTTCGTTTTGCCCTCGTCCACACCAATCCCATTTTCTCCGCTTCTTTTTCTAATTTGGAGTAAGCAGAAGTTACGGCGCGGTTGTTAAGGCCAATCATATCAATACGGTCAGCATACGCCAACAGTTGCACGCTTTTATAAAATATTGTTACAGCGCGGTTAAGTTCTGCAGCTTGTATTAGTTTCTCCTGCATTAAATTAAAGAAATCGCACAATAGGTGGTCACCCTGTCTGAAACCTCGTTTAGTTTCGAACGGCTCGGAGAGCTCCTTCCCAATTCTGACCGAGCTGGCGGTGCTGCTCAAAGTCATTTTTCATAACCGTAAAAGTTTTGAGGGAAAACCAAATTCAGACATAGCGGCATATAGGCAGCTCCTTTTCGTGCTATCAAAAGCGGCTTTACAATCAACAGAGAGATGATGTGTGTCGATTCTTTTCTCACTGGTTTTTCTCCAAGCTTTGGCGTATGGTAAAAATCTGGTCGATGGTAGATTTACCAGGTCTGAAGCCACAGTGATAAGGTCCAATCAGTCGGTTCACATCAGGCTTTAGTCACATAACCTTATATGCGATATTCAAAAGGCTGATTCCGCGAAAGCTGGCGTAGTTTGCCGGATCGCCCTTCTTGTGGATGGGGCACAGAATACTTAGATTCCAATCTTCAGGCATGCATTCATCCAACCATATTCTGCATAGAAGCTGATGCATGCGCCTTACCAGCTCCTCGCCTCCGTGTTTGAATAGCAGGTAAACCATCAGCGCCAGCTGCTTTATTGTTTTTCAATCGGGATATTGCTATTGGCACCTCATTATAGTCGGGTTGTGGAACGTCAATTCCATCATCTTCGATTGTGGGCTCGGGTTCGGCATCTTCCCTGGTTTCTTGCTCAGTTTCTCCATTTAAAAGGGCAGAGAAGTGATCCCTCCATATTCTGAGTGCTCTCTGAACATCGGCCACCAGGTCGCCGTTTTCATTCTTACAGGAGTTTGCCCCGGGTTTAAAACCTTCTGACATTCGCCGAATTTTTTGATAGAATTTTCGGGCATTATTCCCGTCTCAAGCTCCTTTATTCCACGCTTTTCTTCCTCTCTTTTTTTCGCCCGAAAAAGCCGCCTCGCTTCCCTCTTCAACTCGCGGTAGTGTTCATACACACTCCTCGTTGCATTCGATCGCAGCGTTGCCTTGTAGGCTTCGTCCTTTCTTTTCGTTGCAGCACGGCACTCTTCATCATCATACCAGTTGTTTCTTCGCATTCGCCGGAATCCAATTACTTCTTCGGCTGCGGTACGGACTGCTCCTGAGATGTGATCCCTCTGCTCATGCATTCCACTAGGTTGGATTGTGCTGCGATTGCAGCTTTTCGACGTCCAGCTTTCCCTGCGTTTTTTGCTGCACCTGTTTTGTCGTACAGAGGCGGGTACGAATCTTGGCTGCTACTAGGTAGTGATCAGAGTCGATGTTAGGTCCTCGTATTGTGCGAACATCTAAAACGCTAGAAGCATGCCGTCAGTCTATCACAACGTGGTCGATCTGGTAGCGTGTTTTTCGATCAGGGGACAGCCATGTAACCTGATGGATCTTCTTGTGCATAAACCTAGTGCTGGATATGACCATGTTTCGGGCACCGGCGAAATCGATCAGCCTGAATCCATTTGGCGAAGTCTGATCGTGGAGACTTAACTTCCCGACAGTGGGGCCAAATACACCCTCCTTACCCACCCTGGCGTTAAAGTCGCCAAGCACGACTTTGATATCATGACGGGGGCAGCGCTCGTATGCTCTTTCCAGGCGCTCGTAGAATGCATCCTTTTCCATGTCGTCCTTCTCTTCCGTCGGTGCATGAGCGCAGATAAACGATATGGTGAAAAATCGTACTTTTATGCGGATTGCAGCGAGACGCTCGTTCACGGGTGTGAACGACAGTACTCGGTGACGGAGTCTCTCTGACACCACAAATCCCACGCCGAATCTGCGCTTGTCTTCATGCCCACTCCAGTAGATGTTGCAAGGTGTTTTGATCGTGTTTCCTCGCCGTCCATCGCATCTCTTGAATGGCGGTGATGTCAGCTTTTGCTTTCCTCAGGACCTCAACCAGCCGTGCAGCGGCACCTTTCCCATTAAGGGACCAGACATTCCAGGTACATGCCCTTATCTCGTATTCCTTATTTCGTTTGCGGGTGTTGTCATCTAGAAAAGGGGTTCTCATATCCGATGCTTTGTTGTTGAATTTCATTGGAACGTTGTTTTATGTGGTGGGTCCCAAGCCCAACGCACAACCCGTTTCACGGGAGGTTGAATTCAATTACACGTTTGTATAGCGAGCCGCTTGATCCAGGACAGACGCCGGCTTGCAGCCGCACCACATGGTGATCAGACGCTGCAGTTTGAATCCCCCAGCAAGCCCTTAAACCGATTATGTCGGAGTGGCCTTACCAGGTTGTCGCCTTCTCACGTTTAGCTCACCACCAAACGGGTGTTCCGTGGTTACCCAGAGGATACTTGGGCGCAAAGCCCGGAAGTAGTGAGCTGCTTGAACCGCATGCAAAAGAATCGCTCTGGCCATTCCCAGGTGAATGGCGATCAGAAACTTTCCCTACTTGCGTGGACTTCTGCACACGGCCCCATCCTCCAGAGTGAGAGTATACTAGGAGGAGAATAACACCTTAGCCCTCCACTCACGGATATGATTTTTTTCTTACTTTTGTACGCATATTATTTTCAGCATAGTTCCCTTTGGTCATGTGTTATGATGAATGGCGGTTTCTCTTAGTTATGCATTTCTGTTCTTATTTTCACCGTCTGTTTATTTTTTTTTTACTATGCTAGTGTATGGTGTCCGTCCGCATATAATAAATGAATGAAAGCTGTGTGCGTTTTTTTGTTTTGCTTTCGGTTTTATCTGACTGTGTGTTTCCATTCGGTTTCGTTTCGTAAAGTGCATGAAAAATATTTGTTTGAATATATTCCCTAACTAGGGTGGATCCGAGTGACTAAACCTGGTTACCGCAAGCACACCCGCTCCGAGCTCCCTAGTGTCAGTTTAAAACAATAAAGACAGGGCTGTATTATAACAGGCATAGTAGTCCGGTCAGGCGACGTCGACCTGCAAATTATAAACATCTATATTACCCCTGCCACTTTTTGCCCTAGAGATTATCATCCCGACATTAGTTCGTTGCTAAGGGGTGATCACCGTCTAATCCTAGGCGAATTCAACGCACATCACGATCTCTGGCACTCCAACTTGCCAGCAGACAGCAGAGGACACGCAATTGCAAACCAAATAGACAACTCAGCATTCTGTACAGTCAATGGAGATTCCCCCACCAGGGTGGTAGGTAACTGCAACAGTTCGCCATACATCTCCATAACGATCGCGGGTCTAATTAACTTCGTCATCTGGCGACCGATGCTTACATTAGCTTCAGACCACCTTCCCATCCTACTCTCCGTTGACCGACCGACTTCATAACGACTGATAAACTAACACACATTAACTTCACCAAAGCGGACTGGGACCGCTTTACTATACAGCGCGATCCTTCGCTGCCTTACCCTTAGAGAGCTTCGCAAGGCTTTTGATTCAGCCTCAGGCCGCTTTTTTTCCTGCAGAAGCTGCGGCGATGGCAAGAGAACGTGACCAAGAGAGACTCATCAATCCCGCAGATCCCAGAATCAAAGATCTCAATGCGGAAATTCGTAGGACAGTCAACGAACACAAACTGACCAGGTGGAAACGACACCTTGAGGCATGCAACCTCTCCGACTGTCAAGGCCCTATCCAATCCGACCAAATACAATGACATGGTCGCCATTGCATTCGGCGACATTCTCAAATCGGACGCCAGGAAATGCGCGAGCCTCTTTTGCCGGTTGTTTATAATGCATCCACCTGCGGATAGGACTAAGAGAAGAGTCATCTGACGTGCGCACAAACACAAACATTCCACCGGGCCCATTGCCATCTCAGTCGCAGAGGTCAAGGAAGCCATAATGAAGGCCAAACCCTCAAAATCCATCCGACCCGACGGAATCGCCATGAAGATGATTAAACACCTAGGCCACTAGGGACAGAGATATTTAGCGGCTCTTTTCAACCTCTCTCTAACTACTTTCGACACACCCGAGATATGGAAACAGGCGATTTTAGTTCCCCTACTAAAACCAGGGAAGCCGGCGAACCAAGGAGATTCTTATCGTCCGATATCCCTCCTCTCGCCGGTTGCGAAATTACTAGAGACCATTCTGCTCCCTTACTTTATTGGAAATCTAAAATTGGCCGATCACCAGCACGGTTTCCGCAAATCCCACAGCACTACATCCGCTTTGAATGCCATTACAACACAGATAAATCATGGTTTGCATCAACACCCACCCATCCCCGACTAAATCGACCCTGTTTACAACATGGAATGCGCAGTTGGGGCAAGAGTTATGTAAATGTCCACGTAGACGGAGTACCTCTACCTACTGTTAACCACCCGACGTTTGACAACGGACTCACCTTCGCTGGTCATGCCAACGCAATAGCTTCAAAGGTACAGAGCCGTAATAAGATCCTCAAGTCACTGGCAGGCAAAGAGCATTGCTTGCTACATATAAGGCTATTGGCCGACCGGTTATTGACTACGCTGCGCCCATATGGTCGCCCAACTTTGCTAACACCAATTGGAGGAAATTGCAAGTCTGCAAAACACCGAAATCGGAACTGCTACGGAATGTCTGCTTATGTCATCTGAGTCTCACCTCCATCAAGAGGCAAAATTGCTCAATGTTCAAGAGCAGGCTGAACTCTTGAGTAGACAGTTCCTTCTGAACTGTCAAAAACCCAGTCATCCAAATCGACATCTATTGGATGTAGCCCCGCCCCCCAGAGAGACTACGATGAGATCCCTCACCACATCTCTTTGCCGTTTGATCTGCGGAACCATAGGTGGGCTCTAAATGACCTCCACACTGAGTCGGTGGATAGATCCCTCAGATCTTGGCCTGTGAATCCCGTTATCAGTACTCAGCCACCTGAATTGGCTGAAGAGGGGCGTGTACTTCCGAGGGAGACTAGAGTCATGCTAGCACAACTTCGCTCTGGATATTCTAATAGGTTATACTCTTACTTATCCAGACTGAACCCCAACATGCCCTGTATGTGGTATGTCCCCTCATGATACCAAACATCTCTTCTGTTGTTCAGTCGAACCTGCTCTTCTAGCACCTACATCACTCTGGTCTAACCCTGTGGAAATTGCGCGTTTCCTCGGACTTCCGTTAGAAGAGCCTGATGACAATTTAGAGTGATCGAACCCATTGAACAGGGCGAAGCACTGTTAACAACAACAACAACAAGTTTCTCTTTCACAGTCAATTTAGCTATCTTATTGGGAAGTCCTATTCCACGCTTGCGTTCATTTGCGGCTTTAGTTCAGATTTTAAGGATCCGTATACACTCAAGGTACTTTTCACTACTCTGGTTCGATCTAAGCTAGAATATGCTGTGGTCATGGAGACCATACCATGCGTGTCATAGAGCACGAGATGAGCGTATTTAAAAATCTTTCCTACGCCTTCCTCTTTGTTCTTTGCCTTTTCATTATCCGGTATCGTCCTACAGTTCTAGGTGATATCTCTTATGTATTATTTATGATATTGTAAATGAGACGATAGATTCGTCATCTCTTTTGGAACGTATACGCTTTAATGTTCCATATCGAACCCTTCGAAGTGATGATTTTTTCTCTCTAGATAGATCTAGAACGACTTATGCTTCTAATTCACTAATTGCTAGAGCGATGAAGGAATATAATTTGATATCAAATTCTTGGTATATTGGTTTTAATTAATTTGATAAGAAACTATGTTAGATCTAAGATATTATTGAGAAATAGTCTGTAAGGAAATTTAATTGTCTTAGATTATCATTGAAATAAATGAAACAACTAAGAAAAGTGAAAACGAAACGATCACTTGCCAAAGCATTTGTGCAAGTAAATAACATTTCTTTTTGGAATAATCAGAGTAACCTTTTCCTAAAAAAAAAGGTTTTAAACAAATGCATTAAAGAATATTGAATGGTTTTTTTCAGGGTTCACTAATTTCGATCGGGAAATGCAGTTTTTAAAAACGAAAATGGCGAACAAAGATACATACAATAAGGTGATTAAAAATAGATATTCTTAAAAAATTTAGTTACTAAGAACTTGTTTTAATTTTTCAATATAAGTAATATTTATTTTGATAACACATATTTTTCAATTGAATTAACCTACTATAAAGTGTTACAATAACTGGTATGATACTGATGCATAGGCTGACTAGTATGACGGCTGGTATGAACCCTACACATATACTGACTAGCATGTCAACTTATATGATTCCGATGCATAATCTGACTAGTTGTCAACTGGTATAATGCTGAAGCAGTGGCTGACTAGTTTGTTAACTGGAATGATGCTGATGCAGAAGCTGGCAATTTATATTTCGTAGCCCACCTCCATGTTAAATCTGTATAGTTGCTAATATGGAAATAAGACATAACTTCGAGTGGCTGGCCTGTCTGTGCCAACTAGTATTAAACTAGTATATAACTGATTTTTGTTGGAACGATTTTCCGTCATTGAAAATGGCTGAACGCCGAAACCAGTTTGTCACAAAACCAAACTTGACAAGGGATGACGGAAAATCGTTCCAACAAAAATCAGCTTACTACCCTGTCGGAAGATCAACACAACAAAATAAATTAGTATATAACTAGTAAATTTTACTGCAGGGGTATTATTCTGCAAAACCCAAACCAGTTATCGATATTAAGTTTCTGAACTTATAAATATTCCAAGGTAGTCGTATTGGGTAACAAAATAATTTTTTTCAATACTTAAAGCGAAAGCAATATTTAAACCGAAAAATCTCACTTTCAAACGATTTTTCCTATATAAAACATCACCAAAATCAAATAATAAACCAAACCTTTTAATTTTTAAAGCAACTCGAAAAAAGAACGCAACAGCAGGCTTTATATTTTTTCGTTCCAACTTATATCGCTGACTATAAATTCTCAAAATACCTCATTATGTTACGAGGAAACGAAGACCGTTTTTCAATACTTTGTTTTGAAACTTTTACCAATATTGGAATTTTTTTAAATTAAAAAATAATTTCCCTTTCAACAGTTTTTTATTTGGTCCCTCTACCTTTACCCGTTGATGAGAATTTTTGAAAATACCTCATAGGAGGCTGTGGTTAAGTCTTCTAAAATATTATATAAATGTCAAAGTTTGAACTTCAGATGTACTCTTTGAGAACACTATGTTTTAAATTGTCACTACTCTGAGCCCATTTGATATAGATCAATAAGATTTGATTTATGGGGCCCATAGATCGATGTCCAAGCAATTTTGGAAAGTTGGTCAGTGCGGTATATCCCACTCTGAGTACTAGGAATAGCGGTTTTAATTACCTTATCGAAAATAATTATCGATAAACTTCCCAGCAAAAATTTGTCTTTTTAAAGGCTAGTATATATGTATATTCCAGTTAATAATATAAAAATAGATGAAGTCAATATCATGTTCTTTTGAACGTAGCAACTTCATAAAATTTTAATGCGTTTAGCATGAAACCCAAAAAAAAACTAATAGCGCACCAGCGGCATCTGTTATTGAAAAATTAGGGTTATCAAATGGTAATGTGTCCATACTTAAGATAAGAAACAAGCAAAATTATCTTGCTCACAAATTGTTCCAGACGTCTATACGGATCTATCTGGCTCAAATCGTTGTTGCATTTACAGGTAAAATTTTTTATCTAGCTCAGGATCACGACGACCGTATAACACCTCTTATAACGATAGATTTTTTGCTGCTTAAAGTTACACTAAAGAGATGTGACGGGGGACATAACTTGAATTCACTGACTATGACTACTCAAATTAAAATATAGTTGTATCTGCATAAACATGATTTTAAAATAAACATCATGTCTGTCATAGTCAACTTCAATACATTTTGTGTCTAAGACAGATTTTCCATTTTAAGATGACGAAAAAGTCATTTTAACATTAAAATCACACTATAGTTGTGTTCGTGACATTGCTTACTGCTTGCTGACAATAGATTGGCAGGACAACGTCTGTCGGGTCAGCTAGTTGAATATTAATTTATTATATCATTCCTAGCGTGCAATATGATACTAAAGGGTGTTTTTTTAGGGGTATAGAACTTCGAATTGAAATAAAACACAAGAAAATCGTTTTAAGGTCCATCAATTTGGCTTTATTGGAAGGATAATTTTATGCCATTAATGTTTAAATATGATTTCGGGCATGTGGCCGCCGCGGCTGGCTCGAATAAAGCCAATTCTACAGGTCCAATTTTCAACCACTTTTTCGAGCATATGGGGCCGTATGTCGGCAATAACGCCACGAATGTTGGCTTCCAATTCCCCTAACGTTTCTGGTTTGTTGGTGTAGACGAGCGACTTCACATATCCCCAAAGAAAATAATCCAATGGTGTCAAATCACACGACCTTGGTGGCCAATTGACAGGTCCATTCCGCGAAATTATGCGCTCATCGAATGTTTCCTTCAATAAATCGATTGTGACGTGCGCTGTGTGGCATGTAGCGCCGTCTTGTTGGAACCACAACTCATCCACATTCATGCCATCCAATTCGGGAACAAAATAGTCGGTTATCATGGCTCTATACCGGTCTCCATTAACGGTAGCTGCCTCTCCAGCATTATTGCGGAAGAAGTATGGCCCAATGACTCCACCAGCCCATAGAGCACACCAAACAGTCAGTTTTTGTGGATGTAATGGCGTTTCAAGGGTCTCATGTGGATTCTCTTCACTCCAAATGCGGCAATTTTGCTTGTTGACGTAGCCATTCAACCAAAAATGAGCCTCATCACTGAACAAAATTTTGCGATGAAAATCAGCATCGAAATCAATCTCATTTTCGGCCCATACACCAAAATCACGACGCATTGCATGGTCTCGCGGCTTTAATTCTTGCACAAGCTGGAGCTTGTAAGGTCGCAAGCCAAGATCTTTGCGCAAAATCTTCCATAAAGTTGATGGACAAAGCTCCAATTGCTGTGCACGGTGGCGAATCGATTCATTCGGGTCCTCTTCAACACTTTGCTCTACAGCGGCAATTGTTTCTTCGGTGCGCACTGTTCGACGTCTCTGCCGATGCGTATTATCACATAGAGTAAACGTAGTGCGAAAACGATCCATGGTTAACCGAATTAATTGCTCTGATGGACGATTATGTCGACCATAAAATGGACGGAGCTCACGGTAAACTTCGCGAACTGAACCATTATTTTCGAAATAAATTTGCACGATTTGCAAGCGTTGTTCTTTTGTCAACCTGTTCATGATGAAATGGCAAACCAAACTGAACATAAATGACATTAGAGTTGCCAGATTTGACCACAAAATGCCAGTTTTATCTCTATTCGAAAAACAAACCTGTAAAAAAAACACCCTGTATTTTGTGGATTTTATTGACGTACCTGAGACAATATGAAATTATCATTAATTGGAGATGTCTTGCGATATAAGTGAATTTCCTCTGTATCTTGCTGATTTTTCGGTAATGCCGGGCTGAATTCATCATTTGCACACTGCCATTCTGCGCTAGCCGCAAGTAGGTCTAGATTTGAGGGGGCAAAACACTTACACCACACATAAAAGGGGGCGATTAAAAAAAAAAACAGATTGATAATAAATCGGCGCCAACGGGGTGTACCATCATAAGGATTTCCAGGCTGCACATAGTCAAATCCGAAACGATCAACGGTGTAGGAAAAAATACCTCCAACAACAGCTTTCAGTAACCCTGGAATACAAATATATTTTACTGATTTTTTGTTTCTCATATTAAGGTCCATTTTCACAGTGGCTAGTTAACTTACGTTCCGCAGTTGACTCCAGCTTTTCAATTTTCAAATTGAGTGAACCTCGTGTGAGAATTCATAAGGATGTCTATTGTGTATTGGGTAGTAAATATTTATCAAATAGCTAAAATAAAATTGTGAATCGATAGTTAACTGCGGAATGTAAGTTAACTCGGCATTGTTAAAATGGCCCTAAGATATGTCATATATGTACATGTATTGACCAAATTGAATATTTTGACTTGGGTATCGTCAAGATCGTTCTTTTGACCTAAAAATAGTTCTAGAAACGAGGAAAACATTTTACGATGCCGTTAAACCCTGCCTAAATAAAGTTAATTCTTAAAAACTAATTTTTGTTTTTCTTATTCAACTCTTTCACTTACCAACACTGCTTGATTCTGTGTCTATTATGATCCCTTTAGATGAAAAAAGTTTCATATTGGCAACAGAACCTTATTACATAAGGTTTAGAAAGGTCAAAATTTATTTTTATTAGATGTTCTAATTATTTCGCTAAACCCACTTACTAATTCATTTTTATTCTGTGTTTGTGGAAAAGCTTCTATTTTAAACCCTCAGTAGTATAACAGGCTTCAAATGTAAGTTTTAAGACACAAATTAAATTGATTTTATTATTGTATTAGCTAATTACTAAATTTTTATCTTTTTCATCAGACACTCCTTAGTAGCATTTGGAAACTCATTCTTATAATCTCTTATGACCCAGAGAAGATACTGTTTTTATACCTAGTAGTGCTACGCACACAAGGTTAATTAAATTTAGTCGCGTAACGGTGGTGTATAACGGCATAAACCGAGGAGATAGATATAGACTTATGTATGTCAAAATGTTCAGGAGGAAAACAGAAATTGATTAAGCCATGTCCGTCCGTGTGTTAGCACGATAACTTGAGTAAATTTGTATTTGCATCATCATCTCCGAGCGCTATTTAAAATAGGCGAAATCGGAGGATAGCCACGCCCACTTTTTATATATAGAATATTTTCGAAAATACAAAAAGAGTTATTATTTAGTACATAATACTCTTATAAGGATAACATTTGGGGTGTACATTAATGTTAAGGCAGAAAATAAATTTTTCAAGAAATTTTTGAAAATGGGCTTGGCAGCGCCCAAATTTAGAAATAATATTAATCATAAATCAAAAACCGTTCAAGATATCGAAACGAAATTCAGCACGCAGGTTTGAAGGTATGCAAGAAATGTTCCAGGAAAAAATGGGCGGGATCGGTTAAGGTCTTTTTCTTCTTTAAATGGTCATCTAACCGCCTGGGCGATTTTGACCGTCCAACATAGCTCGCCAGTCGTTTCTTCGTTGCGCCAACTGCCGCCAATTGGAAACACCGCGGGATCGCAAATCGGTCTCCACTTGGTCCTTCCATCGGAGTGGTGGTCTCCCTCTTCCTCTGCTTCCACCGGCGGGTGCCGATAAGAATACCTTTTGGGCTGGAGCATCTTCGCCCATTCGCACTACGTGGCCTAGCCAGCGAAGGCGCTGTGTTTTAATTCGCTGCACTATGTCGGCGTCTGCGGAAAGTTCATACAGCTCAGCATTAAATCTTCTTCGGTACTCGCCGCCGCCAACGCGTAGAGGTCCACAAATCTTTCGAAGAACCTTTCTCTCGAATATAGCAGGACGGGTGCGATGAGTGACTTGTAGAGTGTTATTTTCGTTCGTCGAGAGAGGACTTTACTTTTCAATTGCCTACTTAGTCCGAAGTAGCATTTGTTTGTAAGAGTAATTCTTCGTCGGATTTCTAGGCTAACATTATTGTTGGTGTTAATGCTGGTTCCCAGGTTAACGAAGTCCTTTCCTATTTCGAAATTATTGCTGCCAACAGTGGCTTGGTTGACAAGGCGCGAATGCACTGACTCTTTCTCCAGCATTAAATTAAAGAAATCGCACGATCGGTTAAGGTCTACGCCCTTTTTTATATGTAAGATTTTGAAGAGGATCGTAGATATATTAAATAATAAATAACTTTGCGTAAAATAGCTTTACATCATTTATATTTCACTTTTAAAGTTTCCGTAAACAAAGAAATCCAAAAACTTAAAATTTCCGAAAATAGGCTAGGACCGCCCCTTTTATAGTGGACTATTCCACAAAACTTTTTATGCCATAACTCCGCCAAAAAATGATTTGTAGAAACGAAATTTGGTGATAATGTTGCTGTTTGCTGTAAAAATGGGCGAAATCGGTTAATGTCCACCCCCATTTTTTTAACATAGTTTTGAAAAATTTTGTTGTAAAATTTAAAAAGCGATATTTCTACAACCACGCAAGTTATATCAATCAGATTTTGCACACATAATAAGCTTGTTAAGAAAAGGTATGTTACTTCATTCGGCATAAACGAATGGAGATATATATTTATTAATGTATATGAAAACGTTCAGGATGAAAAGTAAAATATCCGGGCAAGTAGTTAATACCCCACTGCAAAAGCGAAGTTGTATATCGTTTTTGATATTCATACCTTTCATGAACATGAAATGCTTGTACGTATACTGAAATGATCAGGAGGATGAGCTGAGTCGATGTAGCCATGTCCGTCTCTCGATACGTCTATCTGTCTGTCCGTCTGTCTATTTGAACGCAAATACGAAATGAAAGTATTAAAATAGACCTGCGTAAATTGGGATGACATAATAGATTACTACCAGGTATATAATGTGTTCCACCCGAACTTAGACTTCCTTACTTGTTTATATCTATTTTTGTTACGCACACAAGGTATACTACTTCATTCAGCATAAGCGAATGGAGATATATATTTATTAATATATATCAAAACGTTCAGGATGAAAAGTAAAATATCCGGGCAAGTAGTTAATACCCCACTGCAAAAGCGAAGTTGTATATCTTTTTTGATATTCATACCTTTCATGAATATGAAATGCTTGTACGTATACTGAAATGATCAGGAGGATGAGCTGAGTCGATGTAGCCATGTCCATCTCTCGATACGTCTATCTGTCTGTCCGTCTGTCTATTTGAACGCAAATACGAAATGAAAGTATTAAAATAGACCTGCGTAAATTGGGACGACAAAATAGATCACTACTAGGTATATAAATGCAGAGCCGCCTCATCAATCAGCTGCCTTTATAATACAAACTGAAAGGTATTAAAATGTACTTGCGTAATTTGGTATGCCATAATAGATCACTACTAGGTATATAATGTTTGGTTCCACCCGAATATTTTATTATTTGTTTAGAGAGGAAAAGCGGGTGTGCGGAGCACATGTTTGGTATAGGAGCCCATTTCTAGTATTTATATAATTACTAGCAGACCCGGCAGACGTTGTCTTGCCTTGAAATCTAAATCACTAAAAATACGAAAAAATTTTCATTCTATCAGGAATTACACGGTCAGGTGCAAACAATGTTGCATCGTTGAATAGAAAATTATCAGTTTTAACGAATTTTAATGGGAAAAAGACAGTCTTACGTATAATGGAAGCAATTTGGATTACTATTGGTTGTATAATATTAATTTTTTTAGTGATACTTACTCAGGTTAAATGGTTGTTGTAATTCAGCTGCTTTGTGTTGTTGATGTTTGGACAGGGTGAAAAGTCTTTTCCGTCATCCCGTGTAAAATTTAGTTTGAAGATAAACCGGTTTATTTTCAGTGTCGTTGATCGTAGTTTTAACTGCTTTAAGAGTGATGATGCTCATTGCAACACCTGACTATAAACAACATATTTTGTTTGGCCGTTTTCTGCATAAACAAATAAACATGATGGTTTGCCAACTCGTGAGCAAGCGACGTAAAGCTAGCCGTGCGAGAAACATGGATATTCCAAGTTGATTCCGCAAACTTTAAGGGACTAACCTTGTGCCTTATTAATGGTGATGACAAAACCAAGTCGTATCGGAAATTGCATTCGTTTAAATTCAAAGGAAAGATCATTTGAAAACATGGGTATTCGGGGAATTAATACGTTTTCGCCCTTATTGGATGATTGTTGCTTCAATGACATAACCTGGTACCGTTGCAAACTCGTGGTGGATTTATATTTCGCAGCATTATTATAACAACACCAACTTTTAACTGCAGGTTGTGTGGTGGAAGCCCAGGCAAGTCGAGGGAATTTAAAAACTCGGTTGGATAATTGACGGTTTCATCCTGGTTTTTGACTTATCCACCGATTTGTACCATATAACTTGACCTTGTATAGAACCTTGAATAGCAGCATTTAGTTTATTTACGTCTTTCTTTTTGGCAGCAAGTATAGCACGCTCACTCAACCAATGGTGGTTTTTATATTTAAGGTCTATGTTCGGAAAAACTTTCTGGATCAGCTCTTCTTTCGATGCAGTTAAACTGCAGAAATTTTCGGGCAAAGTGATGAGTCTGTTTCTAATATTTGCAGGTACCTTTCCGTTTCCTATATTCATTAGCTGCTTCGAAAATAGTTTTGCAGTTTGGTCGTTTTGCAACTCAGCGCGCATGTTTATTGTAAGTTTTAGTGTTTTAACACTTCCACAATTTCGAAGACTTTAGGCACAGGAAGTGTCTGGCGAAAGTCACCGGCCAGCAATACTAATGCGCCCCCAAAAATATGGTCATTTCCACGAAGATCTTTTAGTGTTCTTTTCAATGCCTCCAAAGATTTCTTATGCGCCATTGTGCACTCATCCCAAATAATGATTTTGCATTGTTGCAGAACTTTGGCCATTGCACAGTTCCTGGAAATGTATCATGTAGGACTTTCATGCGTCTGTACATTTAATGGCAACTTCAAAGCACTGTGCGCGGTTCGTCCGCCCTCCAATAACGTGGCAGCGATTCCTGACGATGCAAGAGCTAATGCAAGATCACCTTGCGATCTTATTTTTGCCTAAATAAGAGATAACACGAAAGTTTTTCATGTTCCACCAGGTGCATAAATAAAATAAATTCCTCCATTTTTATTACTTACAGCTTCAGTGATTGTGTCATAAACTTGCTTCTGTTGCTGATTGAGGTTTGGTAAATTTTCTTCTAAAGTATTCCTTAAATCGTTTAGATTATACTGTTGCTCACGCTGTACCTCTGGATTAAATCCGACATTTATAGGACGATTTGGCCGAATCATACCTAATTCCGATAATGACTTATTGGCCATTCTGAGGCACATATCATCGAGCATCACCAACGCTTCATTGTGCATTTCTGCATTAATTTCTAGATGCGGATTTGAAGTAGTCTTTCGTATGCGATGTAAAATATCTTCTGCCATATGATCTTTGAACTTATCCCATAAACTGATGGGACTGAAAGGCAAACATGTCGATACAATGATTGCAAATAACGTACGTATTTGATGCGGGTAAGACGAATGTACTGCGTGAGTTAGCGTATTCTTCCAATGCATGTCATCCTCAAGCAATTGTAACTTTTGACATGCTTCCGATATGTAGCGCAAGCCTGTCCATGAACTGTTCTTAAAGACGTAAAAGATGTCGGTCCGCGAACATTAATTAATAACAACTGCAAGTAAAAGCATTCACCACTACGCGGATGAACAGTATAAATTCGTCCTAATGCATCAGTCGAAAAAATGCCAGGATAACCCACAACTGGTGTGCCTTGCTTGCGCCGTTGAAATTGCTTTGTTGATTGATTCCACGTATAATATCGCGGCATTTCAGCGTAAAGCACAGTTCTTACAAATTCGACGGCCTGGCACGTTGTTAAAAAACTTGTCAATGTTGTAGAGGGTGGACGTTCAGAAACGTGGATTGCGTTGGCAGTTGTGAAATATACCCGTTGCCCATTCCCGAGGTGTACTGCTAAGTGAACCACAGTAGGATGCCTTTCATGTATTGGAAATGACAAAATTCGCCACATCGCTTCACTAATCTGTCCACCGTAACACTATAATCACCAATTAAATAACCAAAATTAAATTTTACGCCGGATTATTATCTGTTTTATGAAATTACACGAACTTATTTAAAAAGACACTTTTGACACAACTCAATTATTTTAAATGACGACTTATCACAAAGGGCTTGCTAAATTCAATATTTTTTTTTTTTGAAGTCGCTATGCAGGTATATGATATGCAAAAGTACTTGTATGTAGCTATCAATACGGCATTCGAAACTTTTGTACACCGTAACACTATATCACTAATGGCAAACACCAATAAAATAACTAAAATTCAATTTAACACCTGATTATTATCTTTTTTATTAACTTACACGAACTTATTTAAATAGACACTTTTGACACAACTCAATTATTTTAAATGATTACTATCAATACGACATTCGAAATTTTGTAGCGGCACTCTTAGGAATTGCGTACTTTCACGAATGAGAGCCGTAATGGCGAATAATATGATTTTTTTTGTTTGCAAATATGGCAACACTATATTAGGTGGCAGCACCACTTTTTTCGTTTTTCATTTGAAATTATTTCATAAACTTTATGTGTAATTCCAATGTTGCGGTTTATAAAGGAAAAAAAAGATGTTATTGTAGACATCTGGCAACCCTAAAAAATATTTTTTTTTGTCTAAACCGGACTTGAGAAGAAGGTAACAAAATAGAAGTTAAACGAAGTTTATGGGTAGAGTCGTTTGGGAGGTGTTCGCTTACGGACACTTTTTTGGATTCATTTTTATATAGGAGATATGCAAAAGAACTGGTATGTAGCTGTCAATACGACATTCGAAATTTTTGTAGCGGCACTCTTAGGAAATGCGTACTTTCATGTATGAGAGCCGATATGGCGAATAATGTCATTTTCTTTTTTTTTTTTGCAAGTATGGCAACACCATATTAGGTGGCAACACCATTTTTTTCGTTTTTCATTTGAAATTATCTCATAAACTTTATGTGTAATTCCAATGTTACGATTTAAAAAGGGAAAAAAAAGATGTTATTGTAGACATCTGGTAACCCTAAAAAATATTGTTTTTGCCTAAACCGAGCTTGAGAAGAAGGTAACAAAATAGAAGTTAAACGAAGTTTGTGGGTAGAGTCGTTTGGGAGGAGTTCGCTTACGGACACTTTTTTGGATTCATTTTTATTCATTTTTATATATAAGATTGTTTTACCTGTTACACCTTATATGTATTAATGGGGGCCTTCACTGTTAGCTCTGAGGCATTAAGCGGGATTTGCTTCCTCATTTTCGTTGTGAAAACCCCCAATTTGGGATCACAAAACAAAAACTATATCTTCGAAATATTTCATAAGCTGCTTGCGAATTACAAGGGATTGCAGCGCAAATGAAATAGACGAAAGAAATAATTATAGATTATGTCACTCAAACAAAGTCCTCTTGTTGAAGCGCAAGAGTATACTTGCTGTGGGCCGAGGCCTCTGTTTCATTGTAGTATGATTCGAATTCACCAATCGAATCAGCCAGCCTAATGAAACTTTCCATATTTTGGAATGAGAGGATATATCGTATGTATGCACAGTATACAAACAGAAGTATAAGGTGGCGCAAAAGTAATCCTCCTATCAGAAAATGCTATAAATTTTGCGATTCGCCCCTAAAGTCAGTTCTGTTTTGACATTTGTGTAGTAAACACATGCGAAATACACGTTAATAAACAATGTTACGCTACACTGCTCCAGAACGCGTAATATTGCTGACTATTTATTTCGGTCGGTGAAAAACGGTGACTGCGCAAAAGTAATCCTCCTATCAGAAAATGCTATAAATTTTGCGATTCGCCCCTAAATTCAGTTCTGTTTTGACATTTGTGTAGTAAACACATGCGAAATACACGTTAATAAACAATGTTACGCTACACTGCTCCAGAACGCGTAATATTGCTGACTATTTATTTCGGTCGGTGAAAAACGGTTACTGCGCAAAAGTAATCCTCCTATCAGAAAATGCTATAAATTTTGCGATTGGCCCCTAAAGTCAGTTCTGTTTTGACATTTGTGTAGTAAGCACATGCGAAATACACGTTAATAAACAGTGTTACGCTACACTGCTCCAGAACGCGGAATATTGCTGACTATTTATGTGACCAATAATCGGTCCCCTTCAAAGTAATCCCCATGAGATATTATACACTTGTGCCAGCTGTTTTTCCAATCTTCGAAGCACTTCAAAAAAAAATCTTTTATTATCTTGTTCAGCTCCTCCTTCGATGCCGTCTTTATCTCGTCAAGAGAAGCGTAACGTCGTCCTTTCATGGGCCTCTTCAGTTTAGGGAACAAGAAAAAGTCACAGGGGGCCAGATCTGGGGAATACGGTGGCTGCGGCATCATTAGTGTGTTGTTTTTGGCCAAAAAGTCGCGCACAAGCAACGATGCGTGAGCAGGGGCGTTATCGCGGTGCAAAAGCCAATTTTTGTTCTTCCACAAATCCGGGCGTTTCTGGCGGATTGCTTCGCGCAAATTGCGCATAACTTGCAGGTAATATTCCTTATTGACCGTTCTTTCCTGTGGCAAGAACTCATGATGCACCACGCCCCTGCAATCGAAGAAAACTGTCAGCAAAATTTTCACATTCGACAGAACTTGGCGCGCTTTTTTCGGTCTTGGTTCGTGCGGCAGCTTCCATTGAGATGATTGAGCTTTGGTTTCCACGTCATAACCATAAACCCCCGATTCGTTACCCCCGATTCGTTACCAGTTTAACATCTCATTAGCAATGTTCATGCGATGCTGTTTTTGGTCACAATTGAGCAATTTTGGTACGAATTTCGCGTAAAAATCGAAGACGATCCAAAACACGTGCAAGCAAAGCAGCTGTCAACAATTAACTGAACATTCAAAATGGCCGAGCTTGTCGTCATAAGTGAGAGACATGAGTACCAACATAACGCCACAAAAAACTCGAAATTCGAGTATACGTAGCCAGCGAAAATTCAAAATTCGCGATACTTTTTGAACACACCTCGTAGTTATTCATGAATAAATAAATAATTTTTGAAAAAACACAAAATTCGCGATACTTTTTGAACACATCTCGTATGCAGTTACAAAGCGTGAGAACATAAATATACAACTTCAGCACAATTTTAACTGCTCGCGTTCCACTCAAAAGCCATAGGCGCTAAACGCTTTGTAAGAATGCATGTATACGAGTATATGAATGCATTTCGGGTATACTACATCACCGCTTCTAAAAAAATTGGATCACATAAGGGATTAAATTTCATTTAATTGCTTTTGATGTACTTGGTTTTGTGGCATATTTTTTATTTTTATTCGTTTTGCTCTTTTTGTTTAGTAATTACTCAAGTGACAAAATTTGATTTTTTTTTTTGTGTTTACTTCATATTCACGTGGATTTAATAAATTTGTTTCTGTCAAATGTTTGTTTGTACATTTATTTAAGTGGTGCGGTTTTCTTATTATGATTTTTTTTCTTTTGTACATTTTTCTTAAGCGTTAATTACCAAAATGAAATGACTTTATTTTAATGATTTGTTCTTATTTGTGTATAATAAATTTTTGAATTTATAGGTTTGTTTTTATTGTGTTTTTCTTTTGCATATAATAAAAATTTTCTGTATGTTTACAAAATTAAAGTATTTTTATTCTACGAGTTTAAGCCTATTTTATGTACTATAATTTTCTTATTTTTATGGCTTAATGGATAATTTATGTTTTCTAATTTTTTATTTTCTATGTCATATGGAATTAAATTATGATTATTTTCCTTATCTATATTTTCTCCTCTACACGGAATTAATGTAAAATTATTATTTTTATCGATGTTTACTACCCTATAGGGCCCTTTATATTTACTGTCTAACTTATGACCTTCTTCATTTCTGACTAACACTAAATCTCCTAAATTTATTTCCTTATATTGAATATTTTTATCGTAGTTAATTTTTTGTTTTTCCTTAGATTCCTGTACTAGTTTCCTAGCTCTATCTTGCGCTATTTGTAACCTATATTTAATTTCTTTGTCGTAAGCCTCATAATTATATAATGGGCTTACTATATTTTCTTGTAAAAACTTGTAAATCTGGGATTCTTTACCAAAAACTAGTTCAAATGGACAATAACTATGAACTGTAGATGGTGTTGTATTATAGCAATATGAAAAATATCTGAGGTATTCATCCCAATCGTGTTTGTCAATGGATATGTATGAACGCACATATTCATTGAATGTTCGATGACTACGTTCAACTGTGCCTAAGGTTTGATGGTGGTAAGGTGTTGAAGTTTTATGCTCTATTTTTAGAAGTTTGCACAAGTCCTCAAATAAACTATTTTTGTATTCACTTCCCATATCTGTTAGGATTGTCTTCATACTACCATTAACTAGAATAAAATTTTCAAATATGGCTTTGGCTATAGTTTTTGCGTGTTTGCTGGGTATTGGTATTGCAACCAAATATGCTGCATATTCATTTCCATTTTCTGACCTGGGAAGAGGTCCAATCGTATCTATTTGTACGATCTCGAAAGCTTTTGGTGGCGTTTCGGTTATAATCATAGGCTCCTGCAAATTTTTGTTTATTTTATTTTTATTACAATGATCGCATTTTTTAATGTATTTTCGAATATCATTTTTTATTCCCTTCCAATAGTATTTTTGTGTTATTTTATTTAACGTACGATTTATTCTTGGGTGGCCACCAAAAACAGGATCGTCGTGATATTTATGAAGAATTTCTTTAATTTCTTTGTTATTTGTCACATGCATAACCTCCGGAGTTAATGCTATAATTAAATTTTTGATAACTTTGGTACCAATTTCTTTAAATGTGTCTACCCGGGTATAATTATTCTTGAACAATTTGTCTCCTAAGGACAACTGTATTTTTACAATTCCCAAATTTCCGGCTTCTTCCCTAAGCCTGGCAAAGAATTGACCTAAGTCAATCTTCGCCTCAACAATTAGATTTTTTATATTAATTTCGCTACAAATTTTCTTTCCTTTTTTGAAACATAATTTCGGAGGATCCAAAATGAGCTGGACTGAATATATTATTGGATTTTCTTTGTGACTTTTTATTTCTTCATTTTTACTACTGGAATTTTTATTATAATAATTTTTATTGGTTTCCGATCTAGTCGTAACTTTTAATATTTTACACGCATCTACCGATATTTGTTTTAGGTCTTTAATATCTATGCGTGATGATGTGTCGGCTACATAGTTTTCGTTACCTGCTATATACGAGGTGTGTTCAAAAAGTATCGCGAATTTTGTGTTTTTTCAAAAATTATTTATTTATTCATGAATATCTATTTTGTCCCCTGCAAAGTAATCCCATGAGATATTATACACTTGTGCCAACGGTTTTTCCAATCTTCGAAGCACTTCAAAAAATCATTTTTTTGTATCTTGTTCAGCTCCTCCTTCGATGCCGTCTTTATCTCGTCAAGAGAAGCGTACCGTCGTCCTTTCATGGGCCTCTTCAGTTTAGGGAACAAGAAAAAGTCACAGGGGGCCAGATCTGGGGAATACGGTGGCTGCGGCATCATTAGTGTGTTGTTTTTGGCCAAAAAGTCGAGCACAAGCAACGACGCGTGAGCAGGGGCGTTATCGTGGTGCAAAAGCCAATTTTTGTTCTTCAACAAATCCGGGCGTTTCTGGCGGATTGCTTCGCGCAAATTGCGCATAACTTGCAGGTAATATTCCTTATTGACCGTTCTTCCCTGTGGCAAGAACTCATGATGCACCACGCCCCTGTAATCGAAGAAAACTGTCAGCAAAACTTTCACATTCGACCGAACTTGGCGCGCTTTTTTCGGTCTTGGTTCGTGCGGCAGCTTCCATTGAGATGATTGAGCTTTGGTTTCCACGTCATAACCATAACCCACGATTCGTCACCAGTTATGACCCTCTGGAGCAAATTTGGGTCGTCGCGGACAGAGTTTAACATCTCATTAGCAATGTTCATGCGATGCTGTTTTTGGTCACAATTGAGCAATTTTGGTACGAATTTCGCGGTAAAAATCGAAGACGATCCAAAACACGTGCAAGCAAAGCAGCTGTCAACAATTAACTGAACATTCAAAATGGCCGAGCTTGTCGGCATAAGTGAGAGACATGAGTACCAACATACCGCCACAAAAAATTCGAAATTCGAATATACGTAACCAGCGAAAATTCAAAATTCGCGATACTTTTTGAACACACCTCGTACTCCACCCCGAAATCATATTCTTCCAAATCTAGTTAACTTGGATGAAGGGTTTTTCATCGAAAATAAAAATGTTAAGGGTCTGTGGTCTGTTTTGACCAAAAATTTTCTACCGTAGATGTATGGTCTGAAATATGTTACGGCCAAATTGATGGCCGCTAATTCTTTCTCAATTGTTGCCTTATTTGTTTCTCCTTTAGTAAATGATCTTGATGCATAGGCAATTGGTAATTGTTTTCCTTCATACTATTGGCTTAGCACTGCTTCGCAAGCATAACCACATGCGTCAGTCGTTATACAAAATTGTTTACTGAAATCGGGATATTGTAGGATATTAGGGCTTACTAACGCATCTTTCAAATAGTCAAAGGATTTTTTACAATCCTCAGTCCAGTCGAAAACTAAATTTTTCTTACAAAGCCTTGTTATTATTTTAGAGTATTCTGCAAAGTTTGGGATAAATCTTCTTAAATAATTGCAAAATGCGATGAATATTTTCGCCTCATCTGCATTTTTAGGGGTTGGGTAATTTTTAACAGTATCAAATTTACTGGGATCTGGCAAAATTCCTTTGCTTGTGCACTTATGACCAAGGTAAGTTACTTCTTGGTTGAAAAATAAACATTTATCCGGATGTAATTTTAAG
The DNA here is from genome assembly GCA_949987695.1 of Merzomyia westermanni. NCBI lineage: Eukaryota > Metazoa > Arthropoda > Insecta > Diptera > Tephritidae > Merzomyia > Merzomyia westermanni. The sequence continues at coordinate 91,647,984 of OX465288.1, forward strand.
TTATATCTTCTACAAGTTGCAAAAACATCTCGTAAATTTTTAATCATATGATTTTCGGAGCTTTCTTATACGATCAAATCGTCGATGTATAGAAATGCTTGTGAAGGTTTTAAGACTGCAAGTGCTAATGTCATCATTCTTTGGAATGAGTTCGGTGCTACTTTAAGGCCATACGGCAATCTTTTAAAACGATAAGTACCGTTATCTGCGGTAAAGGATGTGATATCTCTTGACTCCTTGCTGAGTTCAATCTGGTGAAATCCAGACACCAAATCTAAGCACGAAAAGTATTCAGCTCTTCCTAATTGATCCAGTATGTCATCAGTTCTTGGCAGCGGGAATTTTTTGGCGGTTAATTTTTTATTGACCTGTCTGTAATCTACAACCATTCTCCATCTTTTTTCTTGGTTATTAGGGAGTGATTTTTTCGGTACTGGTAGATTGGACTATTGAATTCTGATATTGAAGGTTCTATTATATCATTTTTAATTAATTAATTTGCTAATTTCACTTTTATGAGCTTCTGGTATTCTATCATTTTTGACATAAACCGGGTTATTGTCCTTCATATGAAGTTTCTGTTTATAAAAATTATTAGTTGTAATTGGTTCTGTTTCCAACGAAAAAATGTCAATGAACTCTGCTCATAATGCATTAAGTGATTTATTTGCAAATTGTGGAACATTTTTACTCAATCTTGCTAATTTTTCTTTACTGTTTTGTTCATTTTCTAAACTATTATTTTTAACTACCGTATAATCATTGAAATTTTCTGTACGGATTTTAAAATCTTGAAGTGTTGCATCTTTGTCTGTTGTATTTATAATTCTAACAAATGTTTGTTGTGAATTTGCTAGTGTGTTTGCAATAAAAATGCCTTCGGATAATTCTTGTTGTGGTATTAGTAAATCGGATTTGTTATTTTCTATGTTAATTTGTCTAACCACTTCTGATCTTGTGGGAATTGAAATACAATCAATATTATTTATTGATTTATTAGTCCTCTGAATTATTATGTTTTCCGGGTAATCATATGGTCTTAGTATTAGAGTGTCACCTTCTTTTTGATAATCCAAAATGCAATTATATTTCTTAATGAAATCTAAGCCTAATATTCCATCACGTGGAATTGAAAATTGTCTTCTACCATATGAAATTTGTGCTTGATCAATCATCCCTTAAGTCTGCTTTAACCGTGCCAATAGTGCTTGTTATACCTTGACCAATTCCTCTTAAATCGGTTGTTTGAGAATTATCAATTGTGACATTACTGTCAATTTGACCCTTTTTAATAATTGAAATATCCGCTCCTGTATCGATTAGGAGGGTTGAAATGGAATTATTCAGAGTTGTGTTGGAAGATATGTAGCTATTAAGGTGTAAATTGAAAATATATAATTTTTTATTTATTGAGGTGGAGTTTGTTGGTTTTCCTGCTGTGTAACGTTTCTGACATTTCTGGTATTATTTCCTCGCGATCCGAAATTTCGGCCAGACCTCTGGTTATTTTGTCTGTTATTATTATTATTGTTATGCGTATTGAAAGAACGCCTATAATTACTCCGATAATTATTGTTTTGGTAACTCCTCCTGAAGTTACCTCGGAAATGATTTTGTTGATGTATATGCAGGAGTGAATTTGAATTACCAGTTACTTCTGTGCAACTGTTAGTGAATTTTGATATGGCTTCATTCATCGTGGTGAATGTTCCAGCCTCCATTATAGTTTTTACTTTGTCATTGGAGCAGTTTTTACACATAGCTTTTACAGCTGACTGTGTAGCATACTTGGTTGCTAACTCTGGTGTTAGTCCGTCCGAGATGTATGCTCCTTCCAATGATTTCATAAGCTTTTCTATTTCCGCCGTATATTGATTTGCTGTTTTACTACGTTGTTGGATGTTCAGGAGTTTTGCTGACAAAACTTCGACTCATTCTCCTTTTATTGTTGATTTTAATTTTTGTTTTATAATTTCAATTGAGCTTTCTGTACTCAACAGGTTTCTTGCTGTTCCCTTCAGCTTGGTTTTTATCATTGAAACGGCTATAAGGTCATGTTCACCCTTAATTTGTTCTAGGATATCTAAAGCATCCAAGAAACTGTTCAAGTTTTCTGCCTTACCATCAAATTCTGGTAGAATTGATGACGCAGTCTTTAAAAATTCAACTATTGATTGTGGCATTTTGCTGTTTTCAGTTTGTGACTCTCTCTCAGTAACTTTAATTTTTGGGGCTTCCCCTAAATTTGATTGGGACTTTGGCAATAAGACAGCAAAATTTATTTTAATTTCTTTTTCAAATGATGCTGGGACCGATGCCCCAATGTTGTATCTACGCAATAGGGATACTAATTTATCCCTGACACTAGAAAAAATCTGTAGTGCCTCTCGGTGATGTTTAGATGTTAACTTGCTATACACCTTTTGTGTGGTCTTCCCTATATTGTTCAACGGCTCTAGTATTATCGTGAGGTGTTTCAGCACTGTATTTCTTAGTATGTTTGTACTTTTATTAACACACTTATAGGATTTTTCCGCCAAAATCTTCTCTTTTACAAGTGTGTTTAGAATGGTTTCCCATTTGTCCATTGGGGTATATATTTCTTTTTTTGGATTTAGACCTTGTCTAAACCATCTGCTTGCTCGACTCATATATTTTTTCTTCAAAAATTTGTTATGGGCCGAGTATAACTTGAGGAACAAATTGAGACAATTGCAAATTGTCAATATTATCAACAAGATTTTGATAAAATCCAGTGCCTCTGTGTGTTCCACTATTTCAATGGAAATGATCACATTCGCATTAGGCTCTTCCAGTTTGGATTCTTGGCCTCCCATTGCCAAAAAATAAAAAAATATGACAAATGTAAAAATTTATTTTCTTTTTGTTATTTTCTTTAATTATCAATCTTTCTTTTCCTCCTCTTTTCCTTTTGCTCCTAGTAGGTTTGGGAATCTTAGGTTTCTCTACCTTACTGGTTTTGTTCTACGCCTATATTCCTCTATAGTGATTGCCTTAGGGTCCTGTTTAATTATTTCTACCGCTTCAATTTTTTCTGTTTTAGCTACTCCTTTTGTTTTTACCTCTACAGGGTGGCTGCTGAATTTTGCTACATTAAGAAACTCAAATAATTTTTTTTTCAGTGTATGGAATTTATTTTTCTTTTATTCATGTTAAAGCTCATTAAATTTTATTAAATATAGCTTAATTAGTTTTAAAAATAATGGAATTTAAATGCCCCCCCTGCTCGTCGATGCATGTGCGGCATCTTACCAAAAAGTTGTTCATTACTGCTTGGAGAGTTGAGACAGGAATAGCCGCAATTGTTTCTCGAATGGATTGCCTTAGTTCATTCAAATTTGTTGGTTTGGCTTTGAAGACTTCCTGTTTGCAATAACCCCACAAGAAAAAGTCAGGTGCAGTAAGGTCAGGCGACCTGGGTGGCCAACGGAATGTGGAGTTTCTGGATATCAGCTTATTGGGAAATTTTCGTCGCAATTCTGTCATAACAGGTTGGGCTATATGAGGAGCTGCACCATCTTGCTGAAACCACACAGAGTTGGAAGAAATTCTCATTCGGCGTAATTCTGGATAGAAAAACTCTCTCAACATGCTCAAGTAACGGTCTCCAGTAACCGTAACGGTGTGACCGTTTTCTTCGAAGAAGTAGGGCCCGACAATGCAGCGTGATGAAACTGCACACCACACTGTGACACGAAGTGGATGCAATTCCGTCTCATGGAGTATCTGTGGGTTGGAAGCACTCCATATTCGACAATTTTGTTTGTTTATGTTGACGTTTAAATCGAAATGGGCCTCGTCACACATGAAAAGACAGTTCAACATGTTTCCATCCTCTTCCACCATTTGAAGCATCTTCTGGCAAAATTCCAAGCGAATCGGCAAGTCTGCAGCGTTCAGTTTGTTGGCCATTTGAATTTTATATGGGAATAAGTCCAAATCTTTGTGCATAATTGACTGTAATGACTGTCTGCTTACACCCATTTGAGCAGATAAGCTTCTTGTCGAAACACGTGGATTGTTTTGTATGGCAGCAGCTACAGCAGCGATTGTTTCCTCCGTTCGAACTGAAGGGTTTCGATGGTAAGGTCTTCTGTTGACTGTCCCATGCTCGGCAAAATTGTTTACAAGTCTTATTATGGTCCATCTGCTCGGAGGATTGCCGCCAAACGTGCGCCTATACTCTCTTTGAACCGAAACTACGGACTCCAGTGCGTGATAGCGGCGGACAATCCAAATTCTTGTTTCAGTGTCCCAGTTATCCATTTTTGTTAAACGTAAAAGTCAATCTGCAAAATAAAAAAAAAATTAACCAGATTCATTAAATAGAAAAAAAGTAATTAAATTTTTTTTTGGTAGCGGCTTTCATTAGCCACCCTGTATCTCTACCTTTTCTTCCTCTTCTACTATTAAGCTGCTATAAGGCAAGAATAGTGCGTTGAATTCCTCCTGACTTATGATATCGTCGTTCATTCGGAGAGACAAAATAAAAAAAAATTCCTATTTTTATTAGCAAAAATCTACTTTTTGCCCTTAACTGGCAGCCGTTAGGTTGCCATATGCTTGTAAAAAAAAATAAAAATACATAGATACGAGGTGTGTTCAAAAAGTATCGGGAATTTTGTGATTTATCAAAAATTATTTATTTATTCATGAATATCTATTTTGTTCCCTTCAAAGTAATCCCCATGAGATATTATACACTTGTGCCAACGGTTTTTCAAATCTTCGAAGCACTTCAAAAAATCATTTTTTGTATCTTGTTCAGCTCCTCCTTCGATGCCGTCTTTATCTCGTCAAGAGAAGCGTAACGTCGTCCTTTCATGGGCCTCTTCAGTTTAGGGAACAAGAAAAAGTCACAGGGGGCCAGATCTGGGGAATACGGTGGCTGCGGCATCATTAGTGTGTTGTTTTTGGCCAAAAAGTCGCGCACAAGCAACGATGCGTGAGCAGGGGCGTTATCGTGGTGCAAAAGCCAATTTTTGTTCTTCCACAAATCCGGGCGTTTCTGGCGGATTGCCTCGCAAATTGCGCATAACTTGCAGGTAATATTCCTTATTGACCGTTCTTCCCTGTGGCAAGAACTCATGATGCACCACGCCCCTGCAATCGAAGAAAACTGTCAGCAAAACTTTCACATTCGACCGAACTTGGCGCGCTTTTTTCGGTCTTGGTTCGTGCGGCAGCTTCTATTGAGATGATTGAGCTTTGGTTTCCACGTCATAACCATAAAGCCACGATTCGTCACCAGTTATGACCCTCTGGAGCAAATTTGGGTCGTCGCGGACAGAGCTTAACATCTCATTAGCAATGTTCATGCGATGCTGTTTTTGGTCACAATTGAGCAATTTTGGTATAGGTAAAAATCGAAGACGATTCAAAACACGTGCAAGCAAAGCAGCTGTCAACAATTAACTGAACTTTAAAAATGGCCGAGCTTGTCGGCATAAGTGAGAGACATGAGTACCAACATAACGCCACAAAAAATTCGAAATTCGAATATACGTAACCAGCGAAAATTCAAAATTCGCGATACTTTTTGAACACACCTCGTACTTAAATGCTAAAGGTATTGCTCAGTTTTGCTATGTTATTCATCCAGTATGTCCCTTGCTGCAGGATACGGTTAGTGCCCAGGCCGGAATCGTTATATATTCCACCGTGTTTATGCTAGTTTAATTTGGATCCGCTCATGTCATATAGCCAAACGTACGTATGTATATTCACATACATATGCACATATGCAGTTACAAGCGTGAGAACATAAATATACAACTTCAGCACAATTTTAGCTGCTCGCGTTCCACTCAAAAGCCATAGGCGCTAAACGCTTTGTAAGAATGCATGTATATATAAATGCATTTCGGGTATACTACATCCGATAAGCGAATGTACCAAAAATTACAGTTTCATTTCTTAAGATACACGAGCGTATCATATTAATTGGAAAAATAATTGTATAAAAGAAATAATTTTAAAATTATTCAAAATAAAAAATAGTAAAAATATAGGTGAGGCAATGCTTTATATGCAAAAAAAAACACCAGAAAAGGGGAAATTTTTCACGGGTAAGTTAGCTATGTTTTTTTATGTAAATATTTTATGAAAGTTCCATTCTAGTGTACCCAAAATGCAGAACTGCGAATTAGGTGAATGGATGCATGCGATATCAAAACCACACCCAAACATGCGATTTATGTTTGCTCCAAGCATTTTGAAAAGACACACTTATGGTCCAAAATTTAAATCTTCTTTCGTAAACCCTGCAACAAAAGATAAAATAAATTTTTTTTTGATTTTTGCCACGTGATAAAATTAGTACGTAACTGTTTAGGTGATAAAAAAGTGATAAAGATGGAAGACGGACTAATAATTAAATGAGATTTTGTGGCAGATTTGTATGACGTTCAGAAAAGAGAAGGACTGAGTACTGCCAACAAGTTAACCAAAAATCACATTTATTTCAAAATTAGCATAATGAATTTTAAGTTAGCTATACAGACGTTAGCGACAGTTCTTTTCTGTCCTTTTCTTGCCTTTTCTTTCCTTACCTTTCCGGTCCCCCCCTTTACTTTCTTTTAATAAACTTCATTCTATTTTATTTAATTTAATTTTATTTATTTTATTTGTTTTATTAATTTTATTTATTTTGTTTATGCTATTTATTTTATTTTATTCTATTTTATCTTATTTTATTTTATTTTATTTTATTTTATTTTATTTCATTTCAATTCACATAAACCCAACCCAAATACAAAAACAAAAAAAACTCCGGTGTTAAATGCTCTTTATAAATAATCATTTATTTTGTTTTTGCAAACTCTGTTTGTAGGTATCATCAATGAAGTTAACATTTTTGCTCATATTTTACATTGCTGGTTTAACGTCGTAGCCAGTGATCAATACAATAACAACAACTAAAGCAAAAATGTATGACACGTTTACTCATACAACAGCGCCTCCATAGTGCGAATACTTCTTTTTCATTGGTCCACTACCACCTCTTCTCACTCACAGTGAGAGCCGATCACACGAGTAATACAATAACATACTTGACATGTCTACTCGCACAACTACGGCTCTATAGTGTGAATATATGTTTGGCACTTGTGTTAGTGTAATTTTTTAACAAATTTTTCTATATTATAACAAGTTATTTTTTTTTTAAGTTTTTTTGATTGACGGTACTGCAGTTTGGCCATACCTAGCCACATATATATAATTGTTAATACCTTAAATGTGTGGCCATAAAATGGGACAATTTCCCTCAACTTGCGCATTTATATTATAGATATTCAGTTTTCTTTGAAAGGGTAAACAACTCACGAACTTTGCTTTTATTTGTTTGGAAGTTTTATTTTCAATTTTTCATTTCCGGTGAAAAGGAAGGCAGAACAAAATAATAATACACAAATATGATGGCGAATGCATATATATGTAATGATAGTTGGTTTTTTTTTTAATAATATTTGCACTAACAGTGATTTGGTTTTTTTACTTGTTCGATATTTTAACAAAATTATAAGCAAAAAAAAGATAAAGAAAAACCGAACTGGTGAAAACCCAAAAACAATAATAATATGAAAAAATGATGACCGCCCACATGACAGCTGTTGATCATGCGGTGAATTGGTGTGCGGTGTTGAGGTTGACCGACGTCTCAAATCGTTCCAAATTTAATACGGAAACCTAAAGGTGAGTTCATACTTTGAGGTGATTAAATATTTCATTTCAGTTTATTCAGTCTATAATTTAAATCTGACAGACTAGATACAGTAATTTTTAAAACTATAATAATAATAATATTAATAAAAACAATAAGAAACATACATATAAAAGATACATTTTTATTATATATCTAATTGTGACAGTAATTGAAATTTTAAAAATCCGAGGGACAGGGAGAAATCAATGTTTAGCCTTCTCTAAAGTTTATTGAATTCTGCTAGAGAGCGAAATATTGGATCGCAAAGAGCATAGTTCGTCCTAAAAGAGCTCAAATAAAAAGGTAGGGAAAAACGAAGGGATCTATTGGGCACATTAAACGTGATTTTCTAATGGAGGGCCGGGCAGTTTATCGAACCAACAACGAGATCATACATGAACATAAGCAGGTGCAGAGTTCTTCTGGAATGAAGAGATTGTAGGTTATTCAGCGGACACCAGGACATGTAAGATGGCAACGAATCCTCGAAAGTAAGAGAACAAAGCCGAAACCGACAACTCCAATAACAATTTCCATAACTATAATTGATACAGGTACAGTGCGGGTGCATAACAAATAACACAGTGTTGATATGCAAAAAGCCCTTCTGTATCTAAACTCTTCTCCGAACACACCTAAAAATAGTCCATTTTCCTTGAGTTAACATATAAAATATATGTACCAAAGAATTTATAATAGGAATAAAGCAAATGGCACATTAGAGGAAAAATGCATCGTGACGCTGCAGGGCATCACGATGGCACATGATCATCCTACGCAAGCTTGGTTTACTAAAGAGCTTAAGGCTCTGAAAAATAGGAAAACGCTATCATTTAATTTATATAAGAAATCCGGATTAAATAAAAATTACTTACTGTATTCCATTCTACGTCAGAAGTACATAGATTTAAATAAAAAGAGACATTATTCTCAATCCAAAGTCATTTTATGGTTTCGTAAATTCTAAAGTATCAGCGTTTCCCTCATCCATGAAATATCAAGACATTATATCTAGCGATAATCAGTGTATCGCCAATTTCTTTGCTCAATTTTTCACTTCTAACTATTCTGCTGTCACCAATTCAAACTTTCAAATCCATCCCTATAAGCTACACGGGACAAATGCAATTAATTCATCAATTATATGCGCCAAAGATGTTCTAATTTACCTTAAAACCTCAAAAGAATCTTTTAAATACGGTCCTGATAGGATTCCTACATGTTTCTTGAAAAGTGTGCGAACCATATTTACCAACCCCTTACCAATTTGTTCAATCTATCACTAAAGTTTGGTGTTTTTCCAACTGCGTGGAAAGAATCGTTTCTTCTACCGCTGCATAAAAGCGGGAGTAGGTCTTCTATAGAGAACTATCGTGGCGTAGCAAAGCTTTCTGCCATCCCAAAATTGTTTGAAGCTATTGTTACAAATCAACTTACGATCTCTACTTTGATAGCTCACTGTCAACACGGGTTCAGTAAGGGAAAGTCCACAGTTACGAATTTACTTGAGTTTACCAATCATGTCTCAAATAGCTTTAGAAAAAATCTGCACACCGACGTTATTTATACGGATTTCAGCAAAGCTTTTGACAAAGTGTGTCACTCATTACTTATTCATAGACTCGATCAGTTGGGCTTCCAGCCGAGTCTCAATCGATGGATCTCTTCTTACCTTAGTAACAGGACACAAAGAGTAGTATTTAAAAATTTAGTATCCGATGTCATTTATGTCTCTTCGGGGGTTCCTCAAGGAGCCATCTTGGCCCGATTCTGTTCTTGTTGTTTATAAATGATATTTCTACAATAGTAAAATTTTAAAAAATGTTAATGTATGCTGACGACGTAAAGCTTTTCATGTCACTCGCGTCATTTGAAGATAGAACCAAGCTACAATTAGATCTAGATACACTGGTTACTTGGTGCGATTTAAATTATATGCCACTTAACCTTAAAAAATGTAGACACATGAGTTTTTCGCGTGGAATTTCTCAGCCGGCTTCCTATACAATTAAAAATTATAGTCTTGAGCAAGTTTATGATTTTGTTGACCTGGGGGTTACTATGGACTATAAACTCAGTTTCAACCGCCATATTAACACAACAGTCAATAAGGCTAGAGGTGTCCTAGCATTCGTTAAACGATGGTCTAACGAATTTAGCGACCCTTATGTAACTAAAGCCCTTCTCACTACATTAGTCAGACCGATACTTGAATACGGCTCTATTATTTGGAACCCGCGTTACCACGTTCATGTAGATCGCCTAGAATCAGTTCAAAAACAATTGTTACTATTTGGATTAAGTGATTTTCATTGGGATCCCTTGTATAATCTGCCACCCTATACGAATCGTTTAAAACTCATTAATCTGCACACACTTTCTAGTCGGAGGGAAATGCTTGGAATTATTTTTATGATTAAATTGCTAAATGGTTCACTATCCAGCCCATTTCTTCTAAGTGAAGTGGACTTCAATGTACCGTCTCGTCCTTCAAAGGCATTTGAAACCTCTAGTCTTAAAACAGTGCCGAACCAATTTTCAGTTAAATGAGCCTTTTCGCTGTTTGTGTCAAGATTATAACTCTCTTTCTGGTAGATTTGATATTTCAGACTCGCTTTTAAGCATAAAAAAATCAATTCTTCCTATCCTAAATTCATGCTACTAATTGTTTCTTATTCTTTGACTTCTATATTAACTTCTAACAATAATTTTATTCTGTTAACTAGTTATTTCTTAATGTATAATCTCTCTTATATCTACTCTACTTAGCTGATGAGGTTTTCTCTGTAGCTAGGCAGTTTTAGATCTCGACGATTAACAAACCAAAGCCTTTCAACGACTCGGCACGAACGAATAATCCGCGCGTTATGCGGATGCGCCCCTCGCGCCGGTCGGGCGGGATATGGTGGGTAATCCATTTGGGAATTAATTTAATTTATAGCTTAGTTGTTAGAGTACTCTGACAGCGGCTTTGGTGCAGACACTTGGGTTCGTATCCCAGTGTCCGAGAAGGGATCTTATGGGCAGTTGGGCATTTCGAAACATGTCATCCCATACCATCCCTGTGCATATCGTTGTAATTTTTATACCTAGTAGTGCTACGCACACAAGGTATATTAACTTTAGTCGCCTAACGGCAGTACGTAACGGCATAAACGGATCGATATAGATATTGACTTTTATATATCAAAATGTTCAGGACGAAAAGAGAAATTGATTAAGCCATGTCCGTCCGTCCGTCCGTCAGTCTGTGAATACGACAACTTGAGTAAATTTTGAGATATCTTAATGAAATTTGGTATGCAGGTTCATTGGCACCCATCTCCGAGCGCTATTTAAAATGGGCGAAATCGGATAATAACCACGCCCACTTTTTATATATAGAATATTTTCGAAAACACAAAAAAAGTGATTACTCAGTACATAATACACCTATAAGGATAAAATTTGGTGAATACATTAAGATTGAGGCATAAAATAAATGTTTCAAGAAAGATTTGAAAATGGGCTTGGCACCGTCCACTTTTGATTAAGTCAAATTTAGAAATAATATTAATCATAAATCAACACCCGTTCAAGATATCGAAACGAAGTTCAGCACGCAGGTTTCCAGGTATGGAAGGAATGTTCCAGGAAAAAACGGGCGGGATCGGTTAAGGTCTACGCCCACTTTTATATGAAAGATTTTGAACAGGATCGTAGATATATTAAATAGGCAATAACTTTGCGTAAAATAGCTTTACATCTTTTATATTTCACTTTTAAAGTTTCCGTAAACAAAGAAATATAAAAACTTAAAATTTTAGAAAATGGTCATTGCCCCGCCCCTTTTATAGTGGACTATTCCACAAAGCTTTTTATGCAATAACTCCGCCAAAAATTGATTTGTCGAAACGAAATTTGGTGATGATGTTCTATATATGTATAAAGGTTACTGTTTGCTGTAAAAATGGGTGAAATCGGTTAATGTCCACGCCCAGTTTTTTAACATAGTTCTGAAAATTTTTTTGTAAAATTTAAAAAGCGATATTTCTACAACTAAGCAAGTTGTATCAATCAGATTTTGCACACATAATAAGCTTTTTAAGAAAACTCCGCCACAAAAAATTTGTCAATTTTGAAGAAGTAGACGTGGCGCCGCCCACTTTTCAGCATGAAATTTCTGCTACTTTCAAAGGCAATCGCTTATAATTCAATCTTGATATTTCAACGAAAATTGGTCAGCTGCTCTTTAGTAGTATGTTTTATACTACTGCCAAAAATTAGCCAAATCGGAAAACACACAAGCAAATTTTCTGTGACGTACAAACTAGTATCTCAGTTTTACAAAAGAATGCTGATATTCGTGGTTTACTTTCGCCATTTTATAATATACTACCAAACCAGGTAGACGTTGCTTTGACGTTTTGATACATAGAAAACATCTATATATAAAGTGTCATTAACTTGAACCAAGTAAATTCCTAACTATACCGAACTGCAGCTTTATATAACCTGGGGGCTTTTCCAAAAGCTATATACAGACTGTGTCGTGCCCCGCGAAGTCCTGAGTCTATCGTGAAAGTTCAAGAGCAAAAACAAAACACAAAATATGTGGGCGTGGCACCGCCCACCTTTGCAAAATTATGCAGATATTGACTAAGTGACACATATATCCAAATATCATTAATTTAGACCAAAAAAGTTCGGAGTTATGATGAATTGAAACTTTATATAGCCTGGGGGCGTGGCTCCTGCCAATTTTCCAAAACTATATACTATCTATGCTGTACCCAGTGAATCCAAGTATATATTGTGAAAATTTCATAAAGATCGGTTGAGTACTTTGGCGCATATAAAAGACACCCTTTTTTATATCTATTTTTGTTACGCACACAAGGTATACTGGTATTACTTCATTCGGCATAAACGAATCGAGATATATATTTATTAATGTATATCAAAACGTTCAGGATGAAAAGTAAAATATCCGGGCAAGTAGTTAATACCAAAATGCAAAGCGAAGTTGTATATCTTTTTTGATACTCATACCTTTCATGAACATGAAATGTTTGTACGTATGAGAAGAAAAAGAGATAGTCCCATCAAAAAGTATACTTCCTTACTTGTTTCTTTATAATGTCAAGTGCTAGTTGTGTTGGTGTACTGGCAAATAGGGAAACTACATCAAAAGATATACGATTTTCATCGTCACAAATGTAAGTATTATTTATTCTATCTTTGAACTCTAGCGTATTTTTTTATATTGTAGATGGAGCTGGCTGTAACATTTTTTCAAATATCCGCAATGGATTTACATAGATTGTGTGCTGGTGAACCAATGGCCGAGCATATCGAGCCCTGTGCGCAAAAAAGACGTATGAGCCAAAAAGGAAATCTTACAGGAGAAGGGTTTTTTTAAATAATTGGCACTTAGTGCAATTAGGTACTTATCCTTTCTTTAGGCCAACCTATATAATGCAATCAATTTTAATTTAATATACGTAATATCAGCAGCATTTTTGGCGCATACGTCTTAATTGTCTTCACCATATCAGTCTACTTTTTGATAATTTGGCTGTTACGTCAAAAATGTTCTTTTACAAAAATTGTTTTTGTGCACTTTTCTTTCGTTGTTTCAAATTATTTTTCCTCACATATGTAAAAAGCAAGGGGTACTGATGGATTGCCTGAAGAGCACGGCGACGAGAAGCTGATAAAACGCGTGCATTAGCTTCTATACAGAATATGGTAGGATGAATGCATGGTGCTAAGTGCTCTTGCCTGTTGCCTAGTGCTGAAAGCTGGACGCTGACAACATCTGTTGATATGGTACTGGGAGTATTGTAGAGAAATGTGCTTTGAAAGATTTATTGAGCTCTACCAGTTGAGAACGTCCAAAAAGGTTTAATGATGAGCTGTATGCAAACAGAATTAAAACACTGTGGCTTCGTTGGCTAGGCGATAAATGAAGATGTTCCGGCCCTGAATGTATTCTTATCGGTAACCGGCTGTGGAATCTGAGGGAGACCACCACTCCGAAAGAAGCACCAAGTGGATACCTATTTGCGATCCCGTGGTGCTTCCAATTGGCGCCAGTTTGCGAATCGAAGAAATGACTGAAACGATATATCGGACGGCCAAACCCGTTTACACAGTTACTGTCCATTTAAGTTAGTAAGTAAGTAAACCCCCTTTTATGTGTTTTTCGAAATATCCGATATCGGTTCACAAACATTATATGTATATATTATACTATTATAACGCAAACATCAAGCTGTGTAGTTGTGTTTTATTTTGCTCTGTGTTTTCTTTAATAATTAAATCATATCTTGATATTCTAAATATTCTAAGTTATAATTAAAGTTAAAAGAGTTTAAATAGTTAATGTGCTTCACTACTTGGTGTGAAAACTGTTAAAATTTTTGAACAGTGATTAATCATTATAAATTCATACTTTTGAATTTGTTTATGCCGAGTTATTTGCATATTTCAATTGTTTTATTTGTTGCCTTTGAAAGGCTTATATTTTGTATTGCAATTGTTGTTGTGTGCTGACTTGGTTTTTTGATTTCTTTTTCATTACAGCTGTTTGCGTGGTTTGTTGAACGTCACATACAGTATGTTTAAAACTGCTCGCTCAACACAGTGCCATTTAAACTGCCAGGGTTGTTTTTCTTACATCAGCTAAATTTTTAAACTTATCATTTTTTCTAAATTTATATAAGTATTTATTTATACCAAAATGTCGTTCATGATAGCAAACTGCTCAGTAAAAAGTCTGAACGCTTTGTCCACGCCAAGTGCACTGGGTTAACCGGTAGAATATAGCTGACCTGCACAATGAAGGAAAGGGTCTGCGCTGGTCTTGTTCCAAATGCTAATCGACGGAAGTAGATCTCTGTAAAATCTTTAGGCATATCAGATACGGGTTTTCTAAAATCAGCAAAGATTTTTTATTGCTGACTAAAAAATTCAAAAAATATGAAAATATTTTCAAAACCTTGGAAACTTTAGAGAATTCGCCTCCTTTGGAATGCCCTGATAATCACGAAAACAAGCGCAGACGTACGGATGATCGGCCTACTACCTCAACAGTGCCGAACTTGCCTCAACCTCTTGAACTTATAGATTTGGCTTCTCCAATTCCTAGTACGGTTGTCCAAGCAACGTCGAAGAACGCCCCTTCAAAAATATCCACTAGGAAAAACCCGGAACCTCCAACTATTGCAATAGATTCTGAACCAATCGTTAGTAAGCTGGTTGTGGTTTCTCCCAAAAAATCTATTTTTGTGTCTAGGTTCCATCCAGACACTACCGAGGATGATTTGATGTAACCATATTTCTTCTAAAGGTTAAGATCAAAGCGTAACTGTTAGAAAATTTAATTTCACATCTCAAAGAAGTATGTCTTCGTTTAAGATTGATGTATCTGGCAAAGATTTCGATACTCTTTTGGACAGCTCTTTTTGGCCTCCCAGGGCGCTTGCGCGGGAGTTTGAATATAGACCAAATAGGAATGCTCAAAATGTAGCGAAAATTTCTCGTAATAACGTTGAGTCAAAAAACTGAGCACTAAATCCGTGAATATCTTTTATCAAAATGTCAGAGCTTTAAATATCAAATTAACTGATCTCTTTTTGAAATCTTTTCATTGTAAACATAACGTAATTGCTTTTACCGAAACTTGGCTAAAACCTCATGTTTGCAATTCAGAGTTTTTATGTAATGTATATCAAGTATATAGAAATGATCGCTTGAACAGAGTCGGAGGTGGTGTTCCGCTTGCCGTTCATTCCTCCATCCCTTCAGAAGAGGTTAATATTCCTAACATCGATTTCGTTGAGTTCAAATGCATCCGCATTAAACTAGAGAACTTCTCGATGTACTTATATGTTTGCTACATCCCTCCAGCATCAGATTTTTCAGTCTACATGCAACATGTCTCTTTGCTCAAAACTTTATGACTAAAGCTTCAGATTCAATTATTGGTTTGGGTGATTTTAACTTACCTCATATATCGTGGAACATATCTGATGGTTACATTATTCCAAATCCGTCTAAACTGCGGTACAATGGCTTTTTAGATGGAATTTCCGATCTTTGCCTTAATCAAATAAATGTTACCGCTAACAAGTTTGGGAAAGTCTTAGATTTAGTGTATGTTGATGATATAAACCAATTTTCTGTAAATCGTTGTGATCCGTTGGTTCTAACAGAAGACCTTTACCACCCTTCTATGGAAATAGTCTACGAAACCATAAGTAATGGCCAAGGTACTCAATGCCAATCATGTAGTAGCTTTGATTTTAACTTTTCCAAAGCAAACTACAAGAAATTAAATAAAGAACTGTCTAAATTAACTTGGCCTGAATTTGGTTGCGATATCGATCTAAACGTCTCACATTTCAATCAAACTATTTACTGCCTATTTGCGAAGTTTATTCCCAAACGTAAATTAACTTATGATCATCCTACGCAAGCTTGGTTTACTAAAGAGCTTAAAGCTCTTAAAAATAGGAAAACGCGATCATTTAATTTATATAAGAAATCTGGATTAATTAAACATTACTTACTGTATTTCAGTTTACGTCAGAAGTACATAGATATAAATAAAAAGTGCTATAAAGCTTATATCTCTAAAACCAAAAGAGACATTATTCTCAATCCAAAGTCATTTTATGGATTCATAAATTCTAAACGTAAAGTATCAGGGTTTCCCTCAGCCATGAAATATCAAGACATTATATCTAGCGATAATCAGTGTATCGCCAATTTCTTTGCTCAATTTTTCACTTCTAACTATTCTGCTGTCACCAATTCAAACTTTCAAATCCATCCCTATAAGCTACACGGGACAAATGCAATTAATTCATCAATTATATGCGCCAAAGATGTTCTAATTTACCTTAAAACCTTAAAAGAATCTTTTTAATACGGTCCTCATAGGATTCCTACATGTTTCTTGAAAAAGTGTGCGAACCATATTTACCAACCCCTTACCAATTTGTTCAATCTATCACTAAAGTGTGGTGTTTTTCCAACTGCGTGGAAAGAATCGTTTCTTCTACCGCTGCATAAAAGCGGGAGTAGGTCTTCTATAGAGAACTATCGTGGCATAGCAAAGCTTTCTGCCATGCCAAAATTGTTTGTAGCTATTGTTACAAATCAACTTACGGGTCCGATCTCTACTTTGATAGCTGACTGCCAACACGGGTTCAGTAAGGAAAAGTCCCCAGTTACGAATTTACGTGAGTTTACCAGTCATGTCTCAAATAGCTTTAGAAAAAATCTGCACACCGACGTTATTTATACGGATTTCAGCAAAGCTTTTGACAAAGTGTGTCACTCATTACTTATTCATAAACTCGATCAGTTGGGCTTCCAGCCGAGTCTCCATCGCTGGATCTCTTCTTACCTTAGTGACAGGACACAAAGAGTAGTGTTTAAAAATTTAGTATTCGATGTCATTTATGTCTCTTCGGGGGTTCCTTAAGGAAGCCATATTGGCCCGATTCTGTTCTTGTTGTTTATAAATGATATTTCTACAATAATAAAATTTTCAAAAATGTTAATGTATGCTGACGACGTAAAGCTTTTCATGTCATTCGCGTCATTGGAAGATAGAAATAAGCTACAATCAGATCTAGATACACTAGTTACTGGGTGCGATTTAAATTATATGCCACTTAACCTTCAAAAATGTAAACACATGAGTTTTTCGCGTGGAGTTTCTCAGCCGGCTTCCTATACAATTAAAAATCAAAGAAAAGTAAAGAAAATTTGGTTCGTGCTTCTTCTTGTGTTTCTTTGTTTTTTATTGTTTGTATCAGATCCTTTCCATCCACCATGTACATACTAAAGGAGTCTCTTATTTTCTATTGGCAGCGCGAACTTTGGGCCCTTCGCCAACAGAGCATTTATGCCAGGTGGAAATTCGACATCGGTTTTTTTACAAACTACTCTGTATGTTTGTTGTTGTCGACTAACATGGTATTTCGTTTACTTCGAAGTATTTCATGTTTTCCTTCTGGTTGCTTCTTAAGTTTTATTCTTAGTTCGTTGGAGACGTTTCTCTCACTTTTTGTAAATTCCTCAAAATCCTCTGTGCTCAGATGCTTCTTCAGTTTCGTTATCTGTTCCAGTTGGGGATGATACAAAATTTGCATCGATAACTGAAATTTGAGACACACAATGGCATATGCAGTTCTTACCGTAATATATTTCTTGCTTACTCGTTTATTTCATTGGGTATTTATCATTTATTAAAATGTCAAAAATTAAATTACTGTATTTTTTTAATTAATTAGTTTGTAATCCAGTTTTTTATTGAAGTTTATAATGTATAATTTCTTAGCTGTTTTATACTTCGGTTTTTACACATTGAACATATCTACCTGTTTTTTTCATCCACGCTTACATATATTTACGTACAAGTCAACAAAATATTCACCCCTATTCTGCATTTCGATTACTATTTCGCTCTACGCTCCGCGTTACGACTGAATTGAATGAAGAAAAGAAAGAGCTATAACTATTTCGAAATCAGCTGTTTGCCTTGAAATATGTGAAACGGGAACATAACAAAGCAAATATACACAAAACAACGGAACTACGATCGAAGTGTAGAATAGGCAGAATTGTAAATTCCGAAACTGAACTGAGCGGAAACGGAAATCAGAATACCAAAGTTGCCAAACGGAGAAAATTTCGATTCAAGTCGAAATGCAGGGGTTATTATTACTTACTCTTCTTTGCTTAACACACATTTTTTCAATTACTTCTTGTGTTATAATGGGCACATCTTACGTACCGCCAACATCGGTGAGCCACTTAACAGCTCCTTAATTGTATAAAGAGAAGGTATAAACAGCCCTATATTTACGCTAGGTGCTCTCGGAGCACTGGTACAGGGCGGAAGATTTCGAAACATAAATTAAAATTTTTACAAATATTTTTGATAATGGTCTAAATTTTTGTTTCTGTACGATTCAAAAGTTTGACGTTTGTGTTTAGAAATCAGGAGGAACTACTAACTCAAAGTGATGCGGTTATTCACCATGGAAAGTGCCTAAAACTGTGCCACAAAAACTATTTTATGTAAACTGTAGTACCCTTTTATTCTGCTTAGCTATTTTCAGCAGCAGGGCTAGAACTACTGGAGAACAATCGTAGTAAATGACGAAATAAATCTAAGTAAAAATCAAAATTCCGTAGTAGATTGTTTTAAAGTATATTTTTTCAAAATCCGCAGTCAACTAAAATTTGTACCTTTTACCTCTTAATAGTTTGTATTTGGTATTTTCACTATTAATCTTTTTTGCCAACATTTTTATTACTTTTTATTTCAATCACTCCTCTCTTAAAAGTCTATGGTATATTTTGAAATATATCGTAAACATTTTCGTAGTATTAAAATTTCCGAAGTAACAGCTCTGACAGCTATTCTGTTTTTCCCAAAAACGATATCATTTTTCGATTTGTCTGTCGAAGTGAAATGGAAATTATTAGGGAGTCCAAGGCGATTACCAGAATAGTAAATATCCAACCGTGGGTTGTTTACTTCAAGTTGATTTGAATATTTTTTGGGACCCTCTTGCTTTACTTGAGTACTGGATGCTCCGGAAAACAGTAAACATTTTCTTGGGTAGGCTTCCTTCAGTATATCTTGCGTGAAAAACATACAATTTTTCCAAAATTTTTAAGGCTTTAGCTATTCTTACTAAGCATTGCGTAACATATGTAGTCGGGAAACATTTTTCGTGCTATGCTTCGCTTAGTTGAGTATGAGTAACGCGGCCTTAACTACTTACAGAATACCTATCACTCGTTTTTCAAATCTAAGAAATCGTAGTAGATTGTGAGTAAAGCGTAGAGGCGAAGTAGATTTCCATTTTTCCAAAAAAGTAGTTAACCCGCTACGATCGTAATAAAATTGTAACCCTGGTCAGCACTGATCAGCTGTGATTTTATTAGCAATTAATTCTGAATTTTTTATAATTTCAGCCCATAATAATCCTTTTGGGTGAAATAGTTTCTTTATATTTTGAAAATATGAGTGAAAGCGCAAAAGATTTAGCAGTGCTGCTTTTATTTGCGGGCTTTGGACAAAACTAAAAAGAAGTGGAAATTTCGAGCAAAACTCCGAAGCTACATCATTTTTTCATTAAAGGAGGTATGTTCCAATAATTTTGGTAATTTTTGCAGGGATTTTTTAGGGATTTAGTTACTTATATACAAAAATTTCAGTTGTGAATTGCATACGTAATATACATTTTAACTATATTTCATGAAGATAAAACGGCGGCATTTTTTCATTAAAGGAGGTATGTTCCAATAATTTTGGTAATTTTTGCAGGGATTTTTTAGGGATTTAGTTACTTATATACAAAAATTTCAGTTGTGAATTGCATACGTAAAATACATTTCAACTATATTTCATGAAGATAAAACGGCGGCATTTTTAACAGGGCACAGAGCGGCATTTCAAGTAAATCCGGCCCTGGGTATAAATAAGATAGTATCAATATTTTAATTACCTGTCAGGTAGAGTTACGTAGGGAGCCAGCATTACCACCAACAATAATCTCAGCCGTGACATCCAACGAAGAATCACTCTTGCAAACAAGTGATACTTCGGCCTAAGTATCCCATTGAGATGTTGAGTACTTTCTCGAAGATCGAAAATAACACTCCATAAGTCCCTTATCATAATTGTCCTGGTTTATGGTGCAGAAGCTTTTACACTGAAAACATCTGATGAGGGCGCTCTAGGAATATTCGAGAGAAAGGATCTTCGAAAGATTTACGGACCCGCTTTGGCGATGGCAAGTACCAAGGAAGATTTAATGAAGAGCTTCAAGACATATATTCAGACATCGACATAGTCCAACGAATTAAAACCCAGCGGCTACGAGGTGTGTTCAAAAAGTGTCGCGAATTCTGTGTTTTTTCAAAAATTATTTATTTATTCATGAATATCTATTTTTCCCCTTCAAAGTAATCCCCATGAGATATTATACACTTGTGCCAACGGTTTTTCCAATCTTGGAAGCACTTCAAAAAATCATTTTTTTGTATCTTGTTCAGCTCCTCCTTCGATGCCGTCTTTATCTCGTCAAGAGAAGCGTAACGTCGTCCTTTCATGGGCCTCTTCAGTTTAGGGAACAAGAAAAAGTCACAGGGGGCCAGATCTGGGGAATACGGTGGCTGCGGCATCATTAGTGTGTTGTTTTTGGCCAAAAAGTCGAGCACAAGCAACGATGCGTGAGCAGGGGCGTTATCGTGGTGCAAAAGCCAATTTTTGTTCTTCCACAAATCCGGGCGTTTCTGGGGGATTGCTTCGCGCAAATTGCGCATAACTTGCAGGTAATATTCCTTATTGACCGTTCTTCCCTGTGGCAAGAACTCATGATGCACCACGCCCCTGCAATCGAAGAAAACTGTCAGCAAAACTTTCACATTCGACCGAACTTGGCGCGCTTTTTTCGGTTTTGGTTCGTGCGGCAGCTTCCATTGAGATGATTGAGCTTTGGTTTCCACGTCATAACCATAAACCCACGATTCGTCACCAGTTATGACCCTCTGGAGCAAATTTGGGTCGTCGCGGACAGAGTTTAACATCTCATTAGCAATGTTCATGCGATGCTGTTTTTGGTCACAATTGAGCAATTTTGGTAAAAAAATAGGTAAAAATCGAAGACGATTCAAAACACGTGCAAGCAAAGCAGCTGTCAACAATTAACTGAACATTCAAAATGGCCGAGCTTGTCGTCAAAAGTGAGAGACATGAGTACCAACATAACGCCACAAAAAATTCGAAATTCGAATATACGTGACCAGCGAAAATTCAAAATTCGCGATACTTTTTGAACACACCTCGTATATTCTTATCGGCACCCGCCGGGAAGAGGGAGACACCAGAAAGAAGAACCGACTGGCGAACTTTGTTTGACGGCCAAAATAGTTCAGGTTAAACGCCATTTAAAGAAGAAGAAGAGTTGAAAAGGTGCAATCTGCTGTTGAAGTAGAATCGGGGGAGTTGCACAATTTTTTAGCAATTTGTAAAAAATGATTGTCATTTTCTTCACTATTGTTTGTTTAAAAAATCGAAGCGACATCTCTGAAGATAGTTTTATATTGACTGAATCGAGTATCTATATGTATTATTATATGATTAATACATGGATAGAAAACAGAAATCTTGAAATAAACATCTAAGTTACATGCTTGCAGATTCTGACTAGATTTGTATCGGTTCTTTTTGATTTCAATATCCATGGCTTTGCATCTTTTTCACAAGTTCTGAACAAATTTTCAAAGTAATGTTGGTCGGAACTAATACGTCGTAACTCCGTCACTAAGCCATTTGCGAAATCCACTACAAGCTATAAATCTATCTTTATTTGCTGGAGTTTGTTACACAAACACAGAACGGACGGTTTTTGTGTAGTGGATTTTTAGTTTTGTGTAGCAAAAATACTAAAAGACTGCGTTTATTATTAAAAAAACAATAGTTTTTAATGTTGACCTAGGAATTTTGTAATACTGAGAAATAGATAAAAAAATTGAAATTTGATCAATTTCGCGACTTTTGCATAACAAAATTGACCTCATACATTTATCAATAAATGCCCATAATTTGCACTATTTTTTGCCAACTTCACCTAGCACTTTATTATGAATACTAAAATTTAAATATCTAAATTTTTTATAAAATTTCTGATTAAAGAGTGTGAAATTTTGATAAAATTTGGTTAAATTTTTCTAGAATATAAGATTTTCTTCCGATCTGTTTGATTACTTTTATGTATACATTTTAAGCTGAGCAGATCTGTAATTTTTAGTGCAAATAAAACAAAGTTTTATTCCACCTTACATCCCGACGTTTCGCCAATTTTCCTTGGCATCTTCAGGGGAGTGACGCTATTTATTTATTTAAACAAAAAACAAAAGTAGATATAAATTTTAACACTTTGAAAATATTGCAACGTGAACATGGATTGCGTAATTAATTACTTACATAAAATTGGAAATTATGTACTAAAAACGGTAAACTAAACTATACTATTAATAAAAAAAACTTAAAAAAAAAACATTTAAAATTTAAAATTCGATACCGTCTGTGTGCGGTAAACTTGTCATACTAAAGATAAGCTATAAGCATAATAGATAAGAAGCGGCAATATTGTCAGTATCTTCTTTTTTGTTTATTGTATTTGGTCTTTTTTGTAATATTCTTAGGCTCTCTAAAGTGTAACGTATTCTTTCTCTTCTTTCGTTGTCTATTATTTTTGTGTTTGCAAAGTCAGCTGGTTGGTTGTTTTCTATTGCGTGCTGTGACAATGCTGTGCTTTGTTTTTGCTTTTTGATGTCGGCTTGGTGTCAGCTATTCTCGTACCTAATGAACGCTTTGTTGTCCCTATGTAGACTTTGTTGCAGTTTTCTTTGTCATTTCCTTTGCACTGTATTTCATAAATTACATTACTGCGTTGTTGGGGATCTATTGGAGTTTTTGTTTTTGTAAAGCACGTTGCCAGGGTGCAATTTGATTTGTATGCTAGTGTAGTGTTGGGTGTTTTGGTAAATTCGTATGCAAAGTTTTCTGTGAGCCTGGGAACGTATGTGACACTGAAATATCGCTTGGTTTGGTTATTTTGTGTTTTTTGGGTATGTTTATTATTTGTGTTATTTTGTTTTTGTTCGATCAAACTTGCTATCAAATGGTCCGGAAAATTATTCTTTTTAAGCGTCGTTTTTATTTTTCTAACATTGGCGTCATGAATTTCTAGGTTTTGTACAAAGTTAGAAACTTATTCTAGCATGTTTTTAATAAGATGATGAGCTATACTTTTATAAAATACGTATAACAAATTCTTGTCTCTATTTAAGCCACTGTATGCTCTGACCAAATTGATGAGCCTGCCTAGTGAATTTCTCAGAAGGTCTGAAAGGCTAGTATGTGTATATTGGCTTAATATTCAAATGTGTAGTCCACTAACCGATATATTCTTATATTCATAAAAATGTACTTTGTGAGTAGTCTAAAATAAGAGAAGTATAATTCAGAAGCATAAAATAATATTGTGTTATTAAATCATATGTCAAAAATAGTAGTTCATTGAGGAAGGGAGGGAACTAACCCGCCCCTCACTGGCTACTCCACTGATTTTAGGCTGAAACTATGGCCCTGTGAAACGCTTTTTTCCCTTCTCGTACGTCAGACGGGGTGGAAAGAGCAGCGAAGGAGATTTTACACACCGCTTTGCTGCCAAGAATAAGTTCAACAAAAATGGGCACAAAAAGTGTGAATGAGGTGTTGCCTTCAATAATAGCTTTTGTATGTTTGTAGTGTAGACGGTTTTTATTACTTACATAAATTGACAAAATCAAACTATTTAAAAAAAAATTTCAAAACTGCTACTAAATAAAATTATTTATTCGTATTTAAGGAACTATTTACAGCACCCCGTATTTATAATGCAAAAAAAATTATCAGTGGTCAAAAATTTCCTATCATGTCTCGTTCCTAAGAAAAAATGTTCTGAGATCCCAAATTGGTATAATTTGAACAAGCCCCCGTGGTGTGCGTGCGCATCCGTGATTTGGTTCTCAGCTTCTTTATACAGCAAAGTTCAAAAAACATTATCTGATACAAGAAAGAATTGTGGGATGCCACAGCGTATTCTCTATCATTTTCGTTCACCTCTTATGTTTCTTCGGCTTTAGGTCCGATGTTTTTCATACAAAATTAAGAAACACGGTGTTTTTAGTTTTATACCAATATATTCGGTTATACACGATAACCGTCCTCACCTATAAACAAACAACACAGAGCACAAAACAATATAATTTACATAAACAAATATTTCTAAAAACATGAATTACATACATTGTTTAACACGTCCTCCCTGTTCTAATAGTCTAATTACCCACCGACGCACGTACGTAGTACGTGTCAGGTAACACGACCTGTCTTATGAGAGTGCCATGTAAACGAACACACACCGACGTTACATTTTTCCGTATACGTAGAACGTTCCGTAGAAATCAAAGAAATTTTGATTTTTTCCGTAAGAACGTGTCAGCTGATTGCTCTCTCATATGACAGTGTTGCCTATTCATACGTGTGTATGCTGGTTATGGATCGTTTGCAGTTGCTTTACAAAAATACCTGAAAATACCTTTTAAATTTTCGTAATAATGTTGAAATAACTTGAAATTACGATATTAAGTTGTTTCTTTTAAATAAATTGACTATCTATAATTATTTAAATTAGTTTCGGACACTCATAAAACGAGTCCAATTACCCACCGACGTGTGTAACGTACGTTTACGTATCCCGTACGTACGTACGTTTGAGGGAATCTTATGCCCGTGGCGCCAACGGAGAAATCAGCCATTTCTGTTGTTTACATTCGATACAATGTTGCTATTGATCAGTTTTGCATGCATGCTAACTCAAACGTGTAGTTTTGAAACAATTATTTTTCATTTTATGAGTGTCCGAAATTAATTTAAATTATTATAGCCAGTCAATTTATTTAAAAGAAACAACTTAACAAGGCCGTAGCCAGGATTTTATTTCGGGGGGGCGTCATACATTTTTTTTTTTTACAAAATAGTACTTTTTTTGCTCTGGTTCAAAAGTAGAGGTATGTCTTCAAACTACATAATTGAACAACTTTGCTCAAGTTACTATTGAGTGGAAGGTAACTATATCTGGGTTATCTTTTCGAAAACGTCGGATCTCAGAATTTTTGTTTAAAACAAAGAGATTTTTGTTGAAGTCTGCCTATCTCACGATTTCTATTCCTGTAAAAATTGTTGCACAATATTAAAATGACACGCTGCTTTGCTTAGTTTTTCGTTAGTATTTATTACAATTAAGGTAACAATAATTCATAGATATACATGTAGCCATGCTTTTAAAATAAAAATAAAACTTAAAAATAACGCCCCAGTAAGAAAGTTTTAAAATAAAATATTTGGGGATAAAAAAACGACAATCAAATTGTTTTCCCTAGCTTTTACTTAAATTTTAAAGCTTTTTCCATACAAAAATTATTTTGGATTTCCGATAACTTAAGTAAAATCGTTTGCTAATTTTTTTATTCACATGGCCCATTAATTGTATATTCATACTTATCTAGAAAAAATTTAATTTTAATTTAATATTAAATTAAGACGTCTTGACTTTTTAGCGGCGAAGTCATTTATCACCTCGTCTGTTTCAATTTCAAACCGACGATGTGTACTCATTATGGCTAAGCCATTTAGTCTTTCCTCTCCAGTGGAATTTCTCAAAAAAGTTTTCAACCTCTTCAGTGTTGAAAAAGATCTTTCCGATGTGCATGTAGTGACGGGAATTGTAGCAAATACTTTCAGCAAAGAATATATTGCTGGAAAAAATATTTTATTGCACTCGTCTAAAGCTTCAATAGCAGATGATGGACGTGTACAACTTTCTTCTTGACTCCATTTTGCTTTCCATAAAGTGAACTCAGAAGCAATTGCTGCGGTGTCAACGATATCTTTATATATTTCAAATTCTTCTGCGTCAGACTCGCTGAAGTTAACTTCTTTTAAACAGCAAATCGATGGAACAAAGAAAGAAAATTTCTGAATAATTTATTTATGTTGAACAAATTTGTCATTCAATTGTACAGAAATATCGTCTAAAAAAGGAATAGCAATAGTCACCCTAAAATATGCTTCAGGATCTCTTGTACTAATTCCCGTTCCCTCTAGTTGGGTATAGGTGACACGTGGAAGCTTTACCTCCTCATTAATGGACGTTAAAAGCTGGCGTACTTCTCTGAATACTTCGCTAAACTTTTTATCTATATTGCAGCGAAAATCGTTAATGACTTGCAACACGACTTCGATATGCTCAATTGCTTTTGGTAAATCCAATGAAACTGATTGCAAAGTCTTACATAATGGCAGAGTCAACGAGAACACCGTTGATGCCATAAATAAGCTCACAACAAATTCGCAGCTTGTTACAGACTTCAAAAACGAGCTGGCCTTAGATGAAGCATCAGTATCTGGGTCAAGAAGTAACTCTTCAAGAGCTATAACTATTGCAGGAAGCATTTCTTTAAACCTGAGTAAGCTATCATGATTTTCCACCCAACGAGTTGCGCAGAACGAGATTAGCTTATTAGATTTAGCTTGCGGAAATATTGTTTTGATTTTTTCAGTTAAATTTAGTGATCTTTTAGCAGACTTTTTGAAAAAGGACGTAATTGTCTTGACAATACCTAAGCAATGTCGAATGTAATGCACCTCACAAGCATGCCCCAATGCCAGGTTTAAGGAGTGACAGCAACAATGTAGATATAATGCTGCAGGAAAACGTTTTCTTATAATTGCTTGTACTCCATTGAAACTCCCCTTCATCGCTGCTGCGCCGTCATATCCCTGCCCTATCATATATTTTTCGTCTATACCTACTGCCCTTAAGGTTTCTAAGATAACTTCTGCAATATGCTGGCCCGTAGTATTTTGTAAAGCTACAAATTGTAAAAAGTCCTCACGCATAATGTTGTTTTCAGAATCGCCAACGTCAATATAACGAACACTGAGAGACATTTGTTCAATTTGTCCAATATCTGTTGTCTCATCTACTATAATCGAGAAAGATCTTGCCATATTTATCCTTTCCACTATTTTACGCTGAATTATTTGTCCGCAAGTTGCGATTATTTCATTCTGAATGGTCGGGCTTAAATATAGCGCATTTTTAGCAGCATTTTCAAAATGATGTTTCGCAATTTCATCGCCACAACCTATTCTCATACGCAAAAGTGCACGTAAATTACCATCATTGTGCTCCTGCTCTTTAGCAAGCATTCCACAGTCATCCGTTCCCCTTAAAGCTAGTTCTTGCCGACCACATAACTTGATCACCTCAATAATTGGAACAAGCTTACTTCTGTTCGATTTTATTTGCTCCATACGTGTTATATCAATATGTGATCGTATATCAGGTACCGCCCTTGTCCAAACTTTTATAAAGTTATTAGCATAAATAATGCTAGAAGCGTGATATTGGCACTTTGAGTGCGCTTCAAAGTTTTCAATGGCATCTTTTCATTTTTGGAATGGCTTAGTCACAAATGAGTTCAACTGTTGGTGTTTCCCTTCCGGCATATTCATGGGGGAAAAGAGCACAATATTTGCACAATGCACCTGCTCCTTTGGCTTGCGTATAAACAAGCCATTCATATCTATAGAATTGTCACAACTATATAAACATAAAATAGTATTAATTGCAGATAATACCTTCTCAACCAATGATGTTGAAATTTTAGATTCCTCTTTCCCACTCCCGAAAATGTAAAAGATTCTTCAGGTATCCACGGTGAAGTAAGAAAGTTATATTTTTTGCTATCTTCTACTGCTTTTCCTAAATAGCCACCAATGTCCGTGATGTTCATATCTGAATGGCATACAGTTTCTGAACGACTAGCTACTTGACTTGATGTCTTGAGGCCTTCCTGCTGTCCAGGAGTACTTTCGTTTTCAACTTTTTTGCTTTTAAAACCATAATCGAGCAGCGATTTTCGTTTTACACTCATTTTAGAATCAGAATTAAATTCACTTTATTATTTTTTGTAATGCAAATGTAAACAAAAATCAGCTGACCAACAGGACTCACTCGCTGCTATCATGCATGGTTGTAATAAAAAGTATGTACGTTCAATTAAAGGTATAAACACAATGACTATTTCGCCTAAATCAAACACATTGAGAGCGGAAGCGACATTTTCGTCGTGCTTTACATTTAGAGTGGCCATTTGAAAGAAAAGAAGCAAAGAGAATAAGAAAATGAAAAAACTATACAGATAGACTAATAAACGACTTTGGTAACTACTTGATTTTAAACCAAGGCTTGGAAAAATATTTGTATATGAATTTTAAAGAACAAAAAACTTTATTGCATTATTTTTATTTTTGCAATATTTTAGCGAAAAATATAATGCGGACACATTTTGTGTGTCATGAAATGCCGTGGGACAAAGTTTGCTTCTAAATTTCATGCAATTCAAGGGTTTCTATTTTTGTCAAGGCTCTCAAGAAATTATCTTATTTTTGCAGTGCAAGCCAAATTTGTCGTTATTTTTCTTTTAAGGTACGTATGTTGCTTTCTTTAATGGTTTTATTTTTATAATTTCCTTGCAGCTGCATCTGTCATGAAAAAGGATGGTTTTCTTTAGCATTTTTTGAAGGTGCCAAAAAGAAGCCTCATACCAACTTTCAAATAAAAGTAGCGTCAAATTTGTTCTGCGTACCCAACATCAACTTTTAATTTTTATTTTAAGTGTTTTCACTGGTAAAACATATTAACACAATATGCATTTGGTTGTCTTTGCTTTGGAAAACATTTAAACTATGGTTTTCAACATGGTAGAAATAAAAATTAGCATACTTGTTTCAACATTTCAGGGGGGGAGGGTTGAAACCCCGTAACCGCCCCCCCCCCCCCCTGGCTACGGCCTTGCAACTTAATATCGTAATTTCAGGTGATTTCAACATTACTACGAAAACTTAAAAGGTATTTTGAGGCATTTTTGTAAAGCAACTGCAAACGATCCATAACTAGCATACACACGTATGAATAGGCAACACTGTCATATGCGAGAGCAATCAGCTGACACGTTCTTACGGAAAAAATCAAAATTTCTTTGATTTCTGCGGAACGTTCTAGGTATACGGAAAAATTGAACGTCGGTGAGTGTTCGTTTACATGGTCTCATAAGACAGGTTGTGTTAGCTGACACGTACTATGTACGTGCGTCGGTGGGTAATTGGACTATAAGACTCCCTCAAACATACGTACGTACGGGATACGTAAACGTACGTTACACACCTCGGTGGGTAATTGGACTATAAGATTCCCTCAAACGTACGTACGTACGGGATACGTAAACGTACGTTACACACGTCGGTGGGTAATCGGACTATAAGAGGAGTTGTTAACTATTTTTGTTTGTTATCAAAAGTTTGTACGAGAGCGCGCAGTTTGCGACGTCCGTTTTAAAACTAATTCTTATGTTTGTCGGTGTGTTTAAATGGGCAGCATTTCCAGAGTAAATCTCTTTCCGTATTGTTGTTCTTGTTGAAGTATTTCTGGTTGGTCAAAGCTTGGACAGTGTTGGGTGCTTGCACAATGGGTCATGAGTGCCGTTTTTGATTATTTATATTAATTTCATTACAATATTTAAAATCAGATTTATGTTGTGATAGTCGAGTTTTTAATTTAGATTTCGTTGTTCTAACATAAACTTTGCTGCATGATTTTTCGTTATTCCATTACACGGGATTTTATATATGATGTTACGTTTTTCCATTTTTGACTTGGTTTGATTAAACATATTCTTTATCGTACTCATGGGCTTGTGTGCTATTTTCAAATCTTCTTTATTATAAACATCGGATGTCGATAAACGCTCAGATAACTTACGTACATAAGTCACTGACTTAAATATCTTCGGGTTTTCAGTTTTTCCTTGACTATTTTGTGTTATACATCTTTATAGAAGGGTTTTTATAATGTTATCATTGCTTTTTAATAATGTCGATATTTAATTTTTTATCTCGTTGTGGTAAGTGTCATCTGATATTTGCAGCATTCTTCTTATACAGCCCATTGGTGTATTTATAATCATCGTTTTGGGATGTTTTGAATAAAAATTGATAATTCGTCCGGATGATATAGATTTCTTATACCACTTTAACTTCATTTGCATTCCTTGTCGGATTAAAATTAAATCCAGATAAGGCAGTTTTCCGTCGTCTTCGAGTTCCGTAGTAAATTTAATATTTTTGTCAAATGAATTTAGTGCGTCAAGTGTGCTTTGTACCTCGTTTAGATTGATTATTGCGAAGAGATCGTCCACGTATTTCGTAATAATCTTGGTTTTGCTGCTAGTTTCTTCATTGTATTATCCAACAGTTCTTCCATTACCATATCTGCAATAATTGGGGATGTTGGTGATCCCATGGGTAATCCTTTTAACTGTGTGTATATAGTGTCATCGGACCTCAAGCCGGCAAAATAAATTATTAAAAATTTCAAAGGTCGCCAAAAACAGAGAATCTGATTTGTTTACAATATGTTTGTTTACATTTAAAAAAAAAATATTGTACTCATTTATGTTTCTAAAAACTTGTGGCTGCACGTGATAATATTGCTGTAAAAATGTATGCAGCGGCCGCATTTATCTTAGAAGATCAGCTACGAGCAGAACGCAGAAACTTGCGGGACAATTTGAACGTATTAGATCTGTCGGAGGCTGAGTAAGTCTATCTCAAAGTTATTAAGTAATGCTTTGAATTACAATTTTGTATTGAAACCTTTATTTCGCTTTTTGTTATCCAGAAATAATTTTTTCTTTTGAACTCCTTTCTTTTATTTTTAGCAATGCAAAGGAGGATCTGCAATTTGCATTCCTTTTTTTTTAAAAAATGGAATAAAACCTGCAACCCAAGGAATAACTGTTCCAAAAGCGATAAGCTAATAAAAAATCACTTATAAATATTACAACAGATTTGTGTGACCAAGGAGCTTTTTGTGCATTTATATGAAGAAACCAAAATACATATTCCGAATACCTACCGTAATACGCACTTGCCATATCAGCTGAAACTGTCAACGAGTCAGTCGACTGTAGCCAAAGTAATAGACGAATATTTGAACGTTTTTGAAGCTCCTATTTGTAAAACATATATAGTTTTCCAAAAAAACGAGGAGCAGGAGGCTGCCGTGAAGGAGCATTTTTTAAATGTATGTGATATACCGGGGGTCATAGGATGTGTCGATGGAACCCACGTAAGAATCAAATCACCTGGCGGAAACGTTCGACATTTATACTACAACCGCAACGTTTACTACAGTTTAAATGTCATGGTGGTAAGCATCCTGTCATCCTCTTTTCTTCCTTTTCCTCTTCAACTCCTACTTTCTGCGAAAACTTTAACGAATACATAAATAAAATTATCCTTTTTTTTTATATTATCAATATGGCAGATTTGTGATCACACCATGGCGATTACGTACTTAGATGCAAAGCACCCCGGTGCCAATCATGACGCGTTTATATGGAAACATAGCCTTGTCGAACAGCAGCTAAGATGTGCGTATAATACTGGCAGAACTGACTCCTGGCTACTCGGTAGGTTCAATAAAATAAAAGGAATTTATTATTACAATAGCTCCGTTATTTCTTAACAGGCGATTCCGGTTAGCCACTGCAACCCTATCTAATGACCCATTTTCGTAGTCCCAGTCACGGAATGCAGAGGCGATATAATGAGAAGCATAGGAAGGAGAGAAACTTAATTGAGCGCTGTATCGGAGTTGCGAAGAACAGATTCCGGAGCATAATAAGATCACGAGGACTTCACTACTCTGCCGAAAAGACGTCCAATAGTGAATGTTTGTTGCGCAATTCACAACGCATGCATTGTTTTTAAGCATCGCATGCAGCTTTATGTTTTATTAGACAATAATATCAGTGAAAACAAAGTTGTAGAAGATACGCAGTCAATAGCATCGAACATTCGGCTACTAATTGCGCAAAATTTGCAATAAACATTTTTTTAGAAGTCCAACAATTATTAGCTTACATATGTATCTCGCTCCCTTCTGTTTTCGCTACTTAAATTAACTTTACCTTTTGCTGTTCCATATTCCCAGCGTCTTCTTCGTTCCTATTCCCACTCCAATACATCTTCCTTTGGATCTTTATCATATTCCTCTATCATTTATTAACTTCATTCAAGCGGGCTGCTTGCCCGCACTGGCTATTGATTCAGCATCCGGTCGCTTCATTCCCGCTGGAATAACTTCGGAAATTATTCAAAATTTCTCAGCGGAAGCAGCGGCTCTGTCCAGCATCAAATCGGACCGCATGCAACGCACGAGCAGATTTTGCCGACAGTTTATAATGCGGTCACCTGCCGACAGGGCCAAGAGAAGAGCAATCCCTCGGGCGCATAAACACAAACAGAACACCGCGGCCATTGCCATCTCAGTCGCCTAGGTCAAGGAAGATAAAATGAAGGCCATACCATTAAGAATATTTTGACTCGACGGTATTACCATGAAGATGTTGAAACACCAAGGCCACGAGGACAGAGTAATTTAGCGGCTCTGTTTCACCGCTTCCTAACCACTTTCGTTCGACTGAACGCCGTTCAGCGCTGGAGCGACACCAGATTTGGACATGCAACATCCTTAAGCCCATACCCAGAAATCCGAGGCTAGTTTTGAATGCCATAACGTCGCAGATAAACTATGGTTTGAATTAACATCCTCCAAACCATAGGACGGTACTAGTGGCACTTGACCTTTCAAAAGTTTTTGACACGGTCAATCACATCACATGCCTGAGAGACCTGGAAGAGACGCCGCTACCGCTGGTCTAAAAAGTTTAGGAACAATAAATTTGACTACGAAGGATCAAACAAGGGGTGTCCCTTTGGTTCAGTTTCTATATTTCCAGGCTTCCTCTTCCACCAAATAGTGGTGCATTGTTTCCTATTCTGACGACTGCCCCTTCTATGACGAACTCTGCACTGTTAATTTATAAGTCTGGCAAAACACCACCATCAAAACTGCCACGGAAAGTCTGCTTATGTCATCTGAGTCTCCCCTCTTTCAAGAGGCTAAAATAATCAATGTTCGTGAGTGCGCGGAAATGTTCAGCAGGCAGTTTTTACTAAACTGCCACCAAGCTAGTCATCAAACTGTTGTCTTTCGGATGAAGCTCCGCCTCCTAGATACATATCTCTACCCAGCATGATGACATCAGACATCACAATACCTTGATGTTTGATCTGCATAACCATAGGCATTCCCTGAATGACCTGCACGTCGAGTCAGTTGACAGATCTCGGCCTGTTTCCGTAATTGATACCCAACCACCTGAAAAAGCCGAAGAGAAGCGTGTTCTTCCGAGGAAGGCTAGAGTCATGTTAGCACAACTTCGTTCTGGATATTGTAATAGGTTAGACCCACCATGCCAAATACTTGTGCTGAATGTGGTATGTCTTCTCTTTTTAATGGAGCATACTCTTCTAACACCAATATTACTTACTCGTTTTTTTTTGTCCAAAAAGAATGCTGAAACACCTTTCCTTCAAGCAAAAAATAATACACAGACACTGGTATTTCTTGTTTCTTTTTTATTTATTTTTAAAAATGGCAACTAGTCGCAACTTTTCGGCAATTGATTTTAGAGCATCTGCCTGGATGTTTGCACATTGCGCCATGTTTTTTGAAGCCTCTGCCTGTATTTTTGCAGTTTAGGCCTGCTCCTTTGCTGAATTCATAATGGCTTCTTGGAAAGTTCTTTTGACTCCTCGAGCAGCACCTTGTTTGAAATTAGTTGGGTCGATCGATTTCTCCGATGCGACGTATGTTGTATGCGTGTCTGAATGTCCAGCTATGTCTATTGAGTAAGACGTGTTTTTTCGGTGCTCTACATCATCTGCATTGTTTTCCGTTTAAAAGTGTTTAAAAATTTGCCTAAAGTCATCTACCATCTAGTGTTCGTGTGTGCTGTGAGCTGTCTTTGTTGCTGTTTGCCCACGTACTAATTTTCCTGGCTTTTCTTGGGATTAACGCTGCTGATTTAACTTGTACCCTAGCTACCTATTATGTCTAATACACGGAGAAATCTCCCGCGAAAACCTGTTTCGCCTCCCAAAACCCCTCTCACACCGTCATTGCCTGCGTTTGATAAGTTTGAGAGTAAACTTGAGCAACAGAGAGATGCCATAATTGAACAGTTGTCTGGAGTGATGACAAAATCTGAAGAGAGTGTGATGCAAAAGATCGGGGTGTTGGCTGATGAAATAGTTAAAGCTGCATGGCGACACGCAAGCATGTGCTGCTGTGATTGTCGTTTGCCCGGCCACCATACTAGCATAAAGCATCAAGCGCCATTTGTATTGAAAATTCGTAGCATGCGGACGTAAACATGTCATCGGATGACGATTTTTTATTGCTTGTTACTGCAGTTGTTTTGGCGGAAAAAAAGAAAAAAATTAAAAAAAGAAAATTCTGGATGAAAAGTTTGCATGCAAAACGTAAACAGTTTACGCATGAGAACCTCTTAAAAGAGTTAAGAGCGTCATGCACTCGTAGGTTTCTATAAACCGCAACGTAAACTCCTTTTCTTCCGCGAGCTTGCTCATTTCACGTTCTCACAAAACTAACACACTAATGCTTGTCAAACACGTTGGCAACGATCAAATAGACCAGCTGTCAAGCGAAAAAATCTAAAATTTTTTATTTTCATCAGCGAAAGCCGACAACAAATACGTGTGAGCACGACTACCCGTCGTTCGCGCCGATTACGCACACAACCACCCGTTGCTATGGCTACAGCAGCATATGCTTGCGTGTCGCCAGGCAGCTTAATATTAAATATAGTGTTGCGGCTGTGGAGAAAATGGTAACTGCAGTTGAGAATGCATGTGCTGATGTTCTCAATATCCGCAGTGAGTTGGCAACTGCTAGGGCTCAGCTCAGCGCTCTCGAAAGCAGTGCAGTTTCCACCGACCTTCTTATTAACGGGATTCCCTTAGCAGCTGGCGAGTGTTTCGTAAATATTTTGCAATGAGGCTGAGCACAAACCTACGCCTATCCGTGATGCTTTTCGACTGCGGAGTGCTAAGAGTGGTGGGCAAAGTACAAATAATGCATGCCCTATTGTTGTAAAACTCTGCTCTTCAAACGACCGTATTCAACTTTTAAAATCCATCGCTTTGTTCTGTAAGACAAAGAAAAGATCACTAGCGCTCTCTTACATCGATCTGCCAGGTTATGGCTCTATTAATTTACATGAGAGTCTACTTAAAGCACAACGTGATATAATGGCATATGCATCGGAGCTTAGGCGAAAGAAGAGTTTGGCGTCGGTGCACTCTTTTCGGAGAAAAGTGTATGTGAGACTCAAGACTGGGAGTGAGGCGGAATTAGTGAGCAGCAGAGCCGAAGTCAATGCACTTGTTGGCACCCAAACTTAACATAAATATGTATGCGTTATTGGTGTCTCTTTTTATGCAATTTTATGTATCAGTTGTTTTATATGTAACCTTAGTTTATAAGTTCTTCTCATTTCTTCTCAATGTTTGTTTACTTTTATGTTGGTTTTTTTTCTTTCTTTTATTTCGCTACCCTTATTTATCTTCATATTCAATGCCCTCTTTGTTAAATTGCAGTCACTTTGTATTTGTATTACTTGCGTTTTGTAGATATCTCTTTATGTGCCAGGTGCGATGGATTTAAGCCCCACTAGGACAGCGGTCTCCAGCATTAATGATGACCATAACCATAAGGCATTAATAAATATTTTATGCAAGCAATCGAATGGGCTAAATGTGGTGCACTTTAATGCGCGAAGCCTTAATTGCGATAAGTTGGACTATATTAGGGATATATTTGGGGATTCAAGTGTTAATATAATATGTGTTTCTGAAACATGGTTTAATCCTGATATTTCAGATTCTTATTATGGCATCCCTAATTTCAATTTTGTACGCCATGATAGAAAAAATAAAAGAGGAGGAGGTGCTGCAATATATTGCAAGTCTTCCCTAACAATCAGATCGATAGCTGTCTCAAACCAATCTGAAACGGAGTATATTATTGCGGAAGTATCAGATGGTGTGTCTAAAATATTAGTGTCCTGTGTTTATAACCCTAATAGATTTTGCTTGTTAGATTCTTTCTTTGTTGACTTATCTATGTTTTGTATGATTGATTATGAATTTTATGTTATTTGTGGAGATTTCAATGTTAACCTTCTTGTAACTGATTCATGTGCAATAAAACTACTTGATCACGTATCTGCTGCACTCCAAGCTTGTTGGACCTAGTTATTGTATCTAACACTGAGCATATCTTAAAATTTGAGCAAAATTTTTTTTTATATCTGACCATGATCTACCCTTCTCTTCAATGGATGTATCGCTTAATTGTCCTGCTAATACTAAAGTCTACATGTGTCGTAATTTGAAGTCTGTAAACGTTAGTACCCTATATGCTGATATGTCAAATGTTAACTGGTCTGAGTGCTGGTTCCTTGAGACTGTAAATGCTAAACTTGACTACTTAAACAAATTTAATGACCATGTACCTCAACGTACTGTTCGAGCCTTGAACACCTCTTGTCCCTGGTATAGTAATAGAGGCAGATTGGCAATAAAAAATAGAAACAGTCTATATATGAAATGGAAGAGGACTGGTTCCGCGTATTCTTGGGCCCAGTATAAGATAGCTCGGAATAAAGCCACTGCCATCACAAGGAATGCGAAGCAATTGTATTGCTCTTCAAAATTAAATCCGCCTCTGCCTGTAAAAGATCTCTGGCGTAAATGTATATGGAAAAACTGAGGCTAAGTGTAATTTAAACCCTAATACGCTTAATAACTATTTCGCCAGTGTCTGCAAAAGCACGGAGGGCACTCCGTTGCATAGTTTCGTCGATAATCCTACTTTGAAAGAAAAATTTAATTTCAACGGAGTTACTGAGGCTGATGTTTCTAAATCAATCATGCTCATAAAATCTAATGCTATAGGTAATGATGGGATACCACTGCGATTTGTGAGACTTGTGTTACCTTTTATACTAGGGATTCTAACTCATACAATTAATCATTGCTTTACTACTGCTTGTTTTCCTGATGAGTGGAAAAAAGCTGTCTTCATACCAGTTGCTAAAAATAAGAAAGCGAATAATACAAGTGACTTCAGGCTGATTAGCATACTTCCAGCGCTATCCAAAGTGTGTGAGTCCTTCATGGCAGCACAAATCTAAGGATTCATTGCCCGGAATCATCTGTTATCCACATTTCAGTCTGGATTTCGACCAAATCACAGCTGTGCCACTGCTATGTTGAAAATAATTGACGACAATAGGGTGGAATTCTACAATGGTAGCCTTACACTTCTTTGTCTTTTGGACTTTTCCAAAGCATTCGATTCCGTAGACCATGTCCTTCTGCTCAAAAAGCTTAAACATCTTTTTGGTTTTTCTGATAGCTCGCTTAGGCTTATGGCCAGCTATCTTGTAGGCAGAACACAAAAAGTGACCTGTAATGGGGAATCCTCCATGTTTAGTGCTGTTCCCTCAGGAGTACTGCAAGGTTCTATTATGGGCCCCCTCTTGTTTAGTCTTTTTGTCAACGATGTATTCTCTGTATGTCAGCATGTCAAAGTTCATGGTTATGCTGATGACATCCAACGGTATTTGTCCAGTCGTGTTGGTCTAGTTGAAGATTTGTGTTTTAAAATTAACAGTGATTTGTCAGCAATCTCACAATGGGCCTCTGATAATTGTCTTTTGCTGAATGCTGCTAAGTCTTACGTGTTACCAATTAGTAATAGTGTAGTGTACGTTGAAGACATTCCAAAATTGTCCATTGGTAATAGTGACCTAAAGTTTGTGGACAAGATAAGAAACTTAGGCTTTATTATTAACTCTAAGTTGAGTTGCTCTGATCACGTAAACAAGGTTGTTAGTATTGTGTATATTGTCTTACGTAGATTAAGAATGTCAGCGTCGTTTATCCCCTTAGATACGAGAAAAAAGTTAGCTATGCAACTAATATTGCCTCACATTACGTGTTTTGAGCTTTTATACAGTAAACTTGATTCCATTTCGTCTCATAAAATTGATGTTGCATTCAACAATGTTACACGTTACGTTTATGGTCTCGACAGATTTGAGCACATTTCTTCCTGGAAAACTAAAATTTTGGGTTGCAGTATTTCTAATTATCTGGTAGCAAGAAATTGTATATTTATATATAAACTTTTAGAATACAAATCCCCTAAATATCTTTACGATAAGTTACAATTGACAAGGTCTAAGAGGCATCAACATCTCATAATTCCCAAATATTCCTACTTGTCCGCCTCAAGGTTATTCTTCATTAATGTTGTGAGGGTCTGGAACTCCATTCCAGAATCTGTTAAAGCTGGTATGAATCGTCGTAACAACAAAACATCACCTTAGCTTATAAATCGAACAACACAATATCCAAAATATACACAAGAACAAAAGATACAATTGACAAGCTACAACAAAACAACGTGATATACAAAATAGAATGTAAAGGGAAGGACAACGAAAACTGTGACAAGATGTACATCGGAACTACGAAGCGGAGTCTTTGTTTACAAATAGCCGAGCACCGAGCAGATATAAAAAAACAAAAGCCCAGCACTGCTCTCTCCCAACATATGATAGACAGTGGCCATACAGCTGACTTCAACAACACTAAAATCATCGATAAGGAAAAACGAGAATTGACGAGATACACACTGGAAAGCTTGCATATTTTGAATAACCGAGAGAAAACGATAAACAAAAAAGAAGACTATAGGCCCGATCACATTCAAGACGGCGACTGCAAAGCGCCATCTGTCATATTATTTGTACACACGTTCTTATGTAAAGCATTATTTTAAGCGCGTCATAGCTACATGGCTACAAACCACGAATGCCGCTGTGACAAGATTAAATCTATTTCTATTTTCACAAGCGACAGATCGTGGCGTTGTTTCCTTTTGGTCAATAAAAACGAAAGGAAGAGTGAATAACTTGTAATATAAGTTTCATTTATTGAGGTATATGTATCTTTCACACAATTTGTACTTTTTCTATAATTATTTGCTACTTTTTAAGATAATTCACGCCTGTCGCTGCTGCTTTCATTGTAATCAAGTAGCCAATGCTTGACTACAGTTGTCGCATAAATTTGTTTTATTGTAGCTGTGGTTCGTAGCCACCGTATTCAATGTGGTCAGCCCTTATGACTGCATAGGTGCTGCATACATGCTATGTTTAAATAACAATAAGTTTAGTTATGACAAGACTACCACGCAAGGTGGTAATGATTATTAGACGCTAAGTGTTTATGTTAATTGTAATTGTAAGTGTAATTTACATGTTAAATGTTGTTTATATGTTTTATCATGTTGTTTTTCTTCTTTGTTTTCTTCTTTTTGAAAAATAAATAGTGTAGCCCCTGAAGATGCTGGAATATCCAGCGAAACGTTGGGCAAGATGGTGAAATAAGAACCTTTAGTTTTTATTTGCACCAAAAAACCATTAGGTCAAACTAGCCTACAATACCCCATTATATAAATTGAAACTGACCGCAAAAACAACAAAAACATAATTACTTTAATTTGCATTAAATTGGTTGCAATTTACATGTGATTTCTTTATGTACAACTTTATCTGTTTCTTGATCTATTTTTTGTCTTCCTCTACAGTTTTCTTTTTTTTCATAAAATTAAATTTCGTATTACATATGTACTTAGATTAATTTGCATTCATGTGTTTGTGTAAGATCGAATTATAGATATAAGCTTACATTTCTTTGTAATAGGTTAAGATTCATATTTTGTTAATTTCATTTTGTTGATGTATTAGAAAAGACTAAAGTCTTACATATACAGCCTTATAGCTTAAATAAATATAAAAGTGTTGTGTTATGAACTGTGTGGAGGTTTCAGTCGTATCTTTTGTGTTGGTAATGTTGGTGTTATTGTTTCTGTTAGGGGGGTGATGTTGCTGTTGTTATTGTGGTTGTTGGTGCAGATGATATTGTTGAAGCTGGTGTTATTGTTGAAGCTAGTGTTATTATTGAAGCTGGTGTTATTGTTGTTGTTGACGCATTTGATGTTTCTGTCGTTGTTGCTGAAGTTGACCTCGCTGTTGCTGTTGGTGTTTCTGTATGCTGTTGTGTCACATTTACTCCAAATACGCGCCCCTACGTAGTAGCCGCCTTCGTCATTGAGAGGATCCTATCTATGGTCCTATTTCCCGTTTGTTCCTACTCTTTAGGTCAGCCCAGATCTACAATTATAAAATAAATGTATAGTATAACATTTTCACAAATAAATGGTAAATCTAGCATTTAAATTTTTCAACTCAACCACGCTTCGTATTGGAGGGCCGAAAGCATTCACTTTTCCGCCTATCTCACTCCACTTTGCCTTGAAGCAATTTTTGTCAGCACCAAATGTAGGTGCACCTTTTGACAGCTCGGCATTTGCTTCCAGCTTGCTTAAAAGCACGTCGAACTGGCAGCTGGTGCTCTTTTTGATACTAAAAATATAATTATATAATGAAAATTACTTATTAACACAAATTAATAAAATTACCGCTTTTTTGTTGCTTTATCCATTTGTTTATAGCAGTTATAACAACTACTTTATTTTATTTGGCATTTATTTTGCTGAGAGAATTTAAATCTTTTACGTTTTCGTCACGTAAGAGTCAGCTGGTTTCGTCTGTTGTTGTAATCGTTTTACATATTGCAAACAGGCGAACGATTCGACTCCGAGGCGTGGCAACGCCCACATTTAGAAGAAGAAAATTCAGAAGTTTAACAAGCTGTAAATCAATAGCCGTTGGAGATATAACATTGAAATTTGGCAGACATATTTTCTTCGTAGCGGCAACTGTTTGCTGTGAAAATTAGCGAAATCGGCTGAAAGTCACGCTTTCTTTTTATACCCAGCTCTACTTGTACACAGGGTATTATAACTTTGTTTGGATAACGGAAAAAAAAATTTGATTTAACGCTAAAAACCACGGCCAAATATATGATGACAGTGAGTATCAACACAGGCGACGGTTTGGTAAATGGTGCAACTTGCCAGCTTATGCAGATAATAATAATTCCCAAACGGACTACCCACCATATCCCGCACGACCGGCGCGAGGGGCGCATAACGCGCGGATTATTCGTTCGTGCCGAGTCGTTGAAAGGCTTTGGTTTGTTAATCGTCGAGATCTAAAACTGCTCAGCTACAGAGAAAACCTCATCACCGGTATCAATATGGGAGTTATTATTTCAAAACCCATTTAGGTTTGGGGATATTGACCTAAATTTGGATCCTAGAATGTGTTTATACTATATAGGCGTTTGACACCTATTGCATTGGCGAGGCCATAAATATAGGATGCTATTAACTATGTACTTTAAATAAATCATTTTGTTTGGGATATATTAGCTTAAATGTGGAACTAGGTAGGACATTTATGTATTTGTGAAAAATGGTCATCAAATGAAAGGTATAAGCAGGGGTTATACCATGGTTTTTAATTTTGCCTCAAATGATTCTGAAATACTGGTTATACCGATGTGCCTGTACACAGTTGTACTTGTACACAGGGTATTATAACTTTGTTTGGATAACGGTTGGTTGTACAGATATAAAGGAATCGAGATAGATATATCCAAAAAAATTTGATTGAGCCATGCCCATCCGTCTGTCCGTCCGTCCGTCTGAACGTTAACACGATAACTTGAGCAAATATTGAGAAGTGTTTTACGGAGGAAATTTCCAACTTGATTTTTTGTACCACTACGCCATAGTGCTCTTTCAATTTTTTACAGCTGTTTCTACTTCTTTAAATGGTCATCTAACCGCCTTGGCGATTTTGACCGTCCGACATAGCTCGCCAGTCGTTTCTTCGTTGCGCGAACTGCCGCCAATTGGAAACACCGCGGGATCGCAAATCGGTCTCCACTTGGTCCTTCCATCGGAGTGGTGGTCTCCCTCTTCCTCTGCTTCCACCGTCGGGTGCCGATAAGAATACCTTTTGGGCTGGAGCATCTTCGCCCATTCCCACTACGTGGCCTAGCCAGCGAAGCCGCTGTGTTTCAATTCGCTGAACTATGTCGGCGTCTGCGTAGAGTTCATACAGCTCATCATTAAATCTTCATAGGTACTCGCCGTCGCCAACGCGTAGAGGTCCACAAATCTTTCGAAGAACCTTTCTCTCGAACACTCCCAGAGAAGGCTCATCAGATGTTGTTAGTGTCCACGCTTCTGCACCATATAGCAGGACGGGTGCGATGAGTGGCTTGTAGAGTGTTATTTTCGTTCGTCGAGAGAGGACTTTACTTTTCAGTTGCCTACTCAGTCCGAAGTAGCATTTGTTTGAAAGAGTAATTCTTCGTCGTATTGTTGGTGTTAATGCTGGTTCCCAGGTAAACGAAGTCCTTTACTATTTCGAAATTATTGCTGCCAACAGTGGCGTGGGTGCCAATACGCGAATGTGCTGACTCTTTGCATGATAACAGAAGGTACTTCGTTTTGCCCTCGTTCACCACCAATCCCATTTTCTCCGCTTCTTTTTCTAATTGGGAGTTGCACGCTTTTAGAATATATTGTTCCAGCGCGGTTAAGTTTTGCAGCTTGTATT
Source organism: Merzomyia westermanni (assembly GCA_949987695.1). Lineage (NCBI taxonomy): Eukaryota > Metazoa > Arthropoda > Insecta > Diptera > Tephritidae > Merzomyia > Merzomyia westermanni. The sequence goes on from OX465288.1 coordinate 91,690,939, forward strand.
TTTTTCTCCAGCATTAAATTAAAGAATTCGCACGATAGGGGGTCACGCTGCTTGAAACCTCGTTTAGTTCCGAACGGCTCGGAGAGGTCCTTCCCAATTCTGACCGAGGTGGCGGTGTTGCTCAAGGTCATTTTGCATAGCCATGTAAGTTTTGCGGGGAAACCAAATTCAGATATAGCGGCATATAGGCAGCTCCTTTTCGTGCTATCGAAAGCGGCTTTAAAATCAACAAAGAGACGATGTGTGTCGATTATTTTCTCACGGGCTTTTTCCTAGATTTGGTGTATTGTAAAAATCTGGTCGATGGTAGATTTACCAGGTCTGAAGCCACACTGATAAGGTCCAATCAGTCGGTTTACATCAGGCTTCAGTCTTTCGCTCAATACGCTTGATAGGACCTTACATGCGATATTCAAAAGGCTGATTCCGCGATAGTTGGCGCAGTTTGCATTATCGCCCTTCTTGTGGATTCGACAGAGAACACTTAGATTCCAATCTTCAGGCATGCATTCATCCAACCATATTCTGCATAGAAGCTGATGCATGCGCCTTACCAGCTCCTCGCCTCCGTGTTTGAATAGCTCAGCAGGCAACCCATCAGCGCCAGATGCTTTATTGTTTTGCAATCAGGATATTGCTATTCGCACCTCATTATAGTCGGGTTGTGGAACGTCAATTCCATCATCTTCGATTGTGGGCTCGGGTTCGGCATCTTCTCTGGTTTCTTGCTGAGTTTCTCCATTTAAAAGGGCAGAGAAGCGATCCCTCCATGTTCTGAGTGCTCTCTGAGCATCGGCCACCAGGTCGCCGTTCTTATTCTTACAGGAGTTTGCCCCGGGTGTAAAACCTTCCGTCATTCGCCGACTTTTTTGATAGAATTTTCTGGGGTTTTTCCCGTTGGCCAGCATCTCAAACTCCTTTATTTCACGCTTTTCTGCCTCTCTTTTTTCGCCCGGAAAAGCCGCCTCGCTTCCCTCTTCAACTCGCGGTAGTGTTCACACACACTCCTCGTTGCATTCGATCTCAGCGTTGCCTTGTAGGCTTCGTCCTTTCTTTTCGTTGCAGCGCGGCACTCTTTATCATCATACCAGTTGTTTCTTCGCGTTCGCGGGAATCCAATTACTTCTTTGGCTGCGGTAGGGAGTGCTCCTGAGATATGATCACACTGCTCATGCATTCCACTAGGTTGAATTGTGCTCTAGGAGAGCATGTGGGAGAGGCGATCTGCGAAGTAATTGGCGGTCTGTCGCGATTGCAGCCTTTCGACGACCAGATTTCCCTGCATTTTTGTTTCACCTCTTTTGTCGTACAGAGGCGGGTACGAATATTGGCTGCTACTAGGTAGTAATCAGAGTCGATGTTACGTCTTCGTATTGTGCGATCATCTAAAACGCTGGAAGCATGCCGTCCGTCTATCACAACGTGGTCGATCCGGTTGCGTGTTCTTCGATCGGGGGACATCCAAGTAGCCTGATGGATCTTCTTGTGCATAAACATAGTGCTGGATATGACCATATTTCTAGCACCTACGAAGTCGATCAGCCTGAATCCATTTGGCGAAGTCTGATCGGGGAGACTGAACTTCCCTCCAGTGGGGCCGAGTTTACCCTCCTTACGCACCCTGGTGTTAAAGTCGCCAAGCACGACTTTGATATCATGGCGGGGGCAGCACTCGTGTGCTTTTTCCAGGCGCTCGTAGAATACATCCTTTTCCACTTCGTCCTTCTCTTCCGTCGGTGCATGAGCGCAGATATACGATATGGTGAAAAATCGTATTTTTATGCGGAGCGCGGTGAGACGCTGGTTTACGGGATGAACGACAGTACTCGGTGACGGAGTCTCTCTCCCACCACAAATCCCACGCCGAATCTACGCTTGTCTTCATACCCACTCCAGTAGATGTTGCAGGGTGTTTTGATCGTGTTTCCTCGCCCCGTCCATCGCATTTCTTGCTTGATGGTGATGTCAGCTTTTGCTTTCCTCAGGACCTCAACCAGCCGGGCAGCTGCTCCTTCCCCATTAGGGGACCGGACATTCCAGGCACATGCCCTTATCTCGTAATCCTTATTTCGTGTGCGGGTGTTTTCATCTAAAAAAAGGGTTCTCATATCCGAGGCTTTGCTGTAGACATTGGAACTTTGTTTTATGTGGTGCATCCCAAACCCAACGCACAACCCATTTCACGGGAGGTTGCATTCAATTGTACGTTTGTATAGCGAGCCGCTTGATCCAAGACAGACGCCCGCTTGCAGGCGCCCAACATGGTGATCAGACGCTTCTGTTTGCCTGCTCATTATCCTCATGCCGCTGATCTGCAAGAGGTCTTCTTTCTCAAATTTAGACAGGCAATGCTCCGTCAACAATAGCATGCAAAAGCTTTCTATCGAAGGCAGTTTGCGCAGAATTGCCAAAAGGGCTGCCCGACTTCAAACTTTTGTATTCCGCATACTATTCGCTATGTTTGACCCGTAAATGCTTCACAAAATTGGAGGTCACGTCACCGGTAGCTTTTATCTTCCGATCACATCCGACACATTTTGCAATTGTCGACATCTTATTCTAATCAGAAATCTGAGAATTCATACTTACACATATGAATATAATTTTCAAAGTTCAATTCATCAAACAATTACAACAACACCAAACACAACAATTTAAATTTTAAAACAAACAATACTAAAACAACCGTAACTAATTTGAACCATATGCACATAAAAACTAACTTTTTCAATATCCGTATAAAATTTCGCGCTGAAAATAATTTTTCCAGACACCTCAAAAGACTGGTTTTTTGTAGACCTTCCAGAATTTTTTTCGAGTACCCTTCTCCGCTTGCGGGCGCTTGGCACGTATTTAAATTTTAAATTTAAAAAATTTGAATAAAACAAGTAAGGTAGTCTAAGTTCGGGTGGAACCGACCATTATATACCTAGTAGTGATCTATTATGGCATTCCAATTTACGCAGGCCTATTTTAATACTTTCAGTTCGTATTTGCGTTCAAACGGACAACCAGATAGACGTATCGAAAGACAGACACACCTACATCGACTCAGCTCATCCTCCTGATCATTTCAGTATACGTTTTGATGGGACTATCTCTTTTTCTTCTCATACGTACTGTAGCATTACTCAGAATGCTTTTCACTGTCAATGCACTTCAAATATTGACCCACTTAAATTATGTTGAACCCACGGGAGTTCAACAGCATATACCAACTGACACCTATCAAATTGTCAACCCATTACTCAACGCGTCGCTTTGACCAACACACGTATCGATCAGCACGACCGATCGCCACTATCGGTTGGTCAACGTGAACTACCAAATTATGTGCTGACATTGCACACAATGCAAATACTTTTAGTGTCTAAGTATTAGTGTAAGTTTGTATACGTAAGTTAAGCTAGAAATGTATAAAAGAGAAAGCTTTTGAATAAAGAACAATCAATTCTGATCATACGCTACACATCAGCGATTCAATCACATTACATGGCGATCCTGCCAGTTTTGGTCGTTCTATTGCAATTATTTAAAGATGAAGATACAGTTTTTGGCTCTCAGCATGTAAATTTGAATTTAATAAGCTGCCTACACTGAACACTAAACAGGAGGAAAATTTAGATGCTACAACTGGTGAGGACACTACACCATTTTATGCGGATACCTACCTGCTTTTCATGAAACCCCTATATACGGCGGGTAAACAATTGGACTTACCTGGTGGCAAATCCGTCGAATGGGCTTCACAAATAAAGGCATAAAAAGGGTGGAATAATAAAAGCAACCCAACTGGCGGTATAGTGCAAAAAAAAAGAGTGGAATAATTTGATGACAATAAACCCCAACACTCAACAAGACTGGCAGCGCAAAATATGGTGACTGGCAGCAAGAATAGCAGCTATTAAAATATAAGTATATTAGAATAATTTGAGCACGCCTTATGGCCGCTAAACCAGTAGCAATTAAATTTGCTTAGGGATTATAAATAGTTTAATTACATGTCAGTATCAATAATGAAAGAGATTGAGACTCAAAAAGAATTTGACAAAATTTTTCATCAATGTTAATAAATTGAGTAAATTGGAATGTAAAAATACCTATTTCTTATGGATAATGCACTACCACCTGATCTTGATTATGAATTAATCAATGATATTGTTGATAAGCTAGAGCATGAAAACGAAGAAATAGGAATACAAAGGTCAAGACCTCGTAACAAGGGAGGCAACAGGAAAAATTTAGAATATTTAAAACACGTTTGGTCCTATATAGGAATGGGTAGAGAACCCACAATGAAAGACTTAGTATACCCTTCCACATTAGAAGAAGAAATAAATAGATTAATAAGGAAACTGAGTAAATAAAAATAAAAATCTAAGAAGAAAATTGTTTTACTTTTTTAAAATGGCAGCATGGTGGAAAATTGCTGTAAACAGCATTCTAGTAGGTATAGCAGGATATGAAGTTGGTAAAGAAAGTTCAGCAGAGAAAAACTCTGAAAATAGAATAGTTAAGTACGAACCACACCCTATACCTGTTGAAAATAAAGAACTGTCTGATAAATGGGTAGTTTTGGTCGCATTTATAGTTACATGTTTAATTATCGCAATTATTATTTTAATCAAAAATTATATAAAAAATAAATTGAGACGATTAAACACTGTGCAACAACGCGTATAAACCAACACCCTATAACAAGAAATGAATCAATGGGAAGAAATCCACGAAAAATTATATGAGGAAAAAACAAAAGCAATTAAGTCTTACAAATGCATAAATAAAAGTATCCCAATTACAACAGAAACCATAGTCAAGCATTTGAACATAATCCTAGAAGCTCTGAACAGCATAGGACAGGTAGTTAAATCAGTAAATAACATACTTACTGCAGAACACCAAATAGAAGCTTACCAATTTTTCTCCGCTGTACGAGATAAACTTGTATCTTCTTTATCAAGATATAATATAGAATTTAATATACCAACCACAATTGAGGAAAAACTTCAAATATATTTCAATCTACTACTGTCAGAACGCGCTCAGAGCCCAACTCCGACACATTCCACGACCCAGACTCAATCAATAAAGGAAAGCAAACCAAATTTTCAACCAATACACGTCCCAATAATAAACGTCACAATGCCACAAACAGTCAGTATTACCAGAGTTTGATGGTAAACCAGAAAATCTACATAGTTTCCTAGATGCACTCGATATACTTGAGCAAATCAAGGATACACACGAGGCATTGGCCATTACCATGATAAAAACAAAACTGAAGGGTACGGCAAGGAATTTTATAAGCAACGAAAGCACGATAGAACAAATAAAATTAAAATTAAAAACCGCGATTAAGGGTGAATCAGTAGAAGTTTTAACCGCTAAACTCCTGAACATCCAGCAGCGTAGCAAAACTGCAAATCAGTACACAGCGGAAGTAGAGAAAATAACAAGGTCGCTAGAAGGAGCGTATATCTCGGATGGATTAAACCCAGACCTAGCCACGAGATATGCAACACAGGCAGCAGTCAAAGCCATGTGCAAAAACTGCTCTAATGACAAGGTCAAAATGATCATGCAAGCAGGAACGTTCACAACGATGAACGACGCAATCTCTAAATTTACAAACAGCTGCACCGAAATTACAGGCAGCTCTAATACAATTTTAAATGTACGACAACAAGGTCAGTACAGGAGTAATTTCCGTGGAGGTTACCGAAGTAACAACTATGGGAATTACCAAAACAAGAGATTTAGACCGCAACCAAGGTACAACAACAATTCTAGACCAAGTAGTACCAACAATAATAGTTATAACAATAACCAAAGAGGATCACAATCCCGAAATAGCAACAGACCCTACAACCAGACCCGTAACGTGCGCAGCTGCACGCGGACGGAAAACCAAGAAGCTCTACTTCAAGAGTAAAAGAAAGAAAAATATGCGTACTAAACTTACATCTAAACAGCTATATAGCAACAAGGACATCTCTAAATAATGTAATTTCAAACTTTTTAATCGATACAGGAGCAGACATCTCCATTATAAAAAAGAATCAAATTAATCAAAGTCATAAAATAAATACGGAACAAATTACAGATCTAAAAGGCATTGGTCAGGGAATAACCAGCACTCTAGGCACAATTAAAGCAGACTTAAAAGGCGATGACCTTCTTATTTACCATAAATTTCATGTCGTAGACGACGATTTCCCAATTCCATGCGATGGAATAATAGGGCTGGATTTCATAAAAAAGTACAATTGCATTCTAGACTATGGAAAAACAGAGGATAAATTAATCCTAAGACCATATGATTTTCCCCAAACAATAACAATGCATCTTACAAATTGTCTGTCCGTCAACACAATCACAATTCCGGCTAGATCGGAAGTTATTAGACAAATTAAAGTAAATACCGATAACAAAAACATTTTTATCCCACACCAAGAATTATCTGAAGGCATTTTCATAGCAAACACAATAACAAATAAGGATCAAACTTTCGTTAGAATCATTAACACTACACATAAAAAGACAACTATCCAAAATTACAAAATCAATACCGAAAACTTAGATGATTACACACTAATTAAAACACAAACACACAGTAAAAATTGCACCGATACAGAACAATTAAAAAGATTAACAAAAAATTTTCCTAAATTCGTCAATCCTCAATTAACAACACTTTGCACAGAATTTATAGACATATTCGCATTAGAAACCGAACCAATCACCTATAATAATTTCTACAAACAGAAATTACACATGAAGGATGACACCCCAGTCTACATAAAAAATTACAGATTGCCTCAAACCCAGAAGGGAGAAATCAGCAAACAAATAAATAAGCTAATAGAAGATGATATAATAGAACCTTCCATATCGGAATATAATAGCCCAATCCTACTAGTCCCTAAAAAATCACTTCCAGGAAAAACAGAAAAAAGATGGAGACTAGTGGTCGATGACAGACAAGTAAATAAAAAGCTAGCAGCGGACAAATTCCCACTTCCAAGAATTGATGACATTTTAGACCAACTTGGAAGAGCAAAATATTTTTCATGCCTAGACCTTATGTCAGGTTTTCATCAAATAGAATTACACCCAGACTCTAGGGATATAACTTCATTTACAGCCGAAAATGGCACATATAGGTTCAAAAGACTACCCTACGGTTTAAAAGTAGCACCAAATTCATTTCAAAGAATGATGACCCTAGCATTCGCAGGTCTCAAACCATCCCAAGCATTTCTCTACATGGATGACTTAGTTGCATTAGGCTGTTCCGAAAATCACATGCTAAAAAATCTAAGAGACGTATTCTCCACTTGCCGAAAATACAACCTAAAATTACATCCAGATAAATGCCTATTTTTCAGTCAGGAAGTAACTTATTTAGGACATAAATGCACAAACAATGGAATATTACCAGATCCAAGCAAATTTGAAACCGTTCAAAACTATCCAATACCGAAAACAGCGGATGAAGTTAAAAGATTCGTAGCTTTCTGTAATTATTACAGAAGATTTGTACCGAATTTTGCAGAACATTCTAGAAAGTTAACTAGGCTATGCAAAAAGAATGTTGCCTTCGAATGGACAGAAGAATGTCAAAAAGCTTTTGTCTACTTAAAGGAAGCATTAATTAGTCCAAAACTCTTGCAATACCCAGATTTCGATAAAGAATTCTGCATAACAACAGACGCTAGTGGATACGCTTGTGGAGCAGTCCTTAGCCAAGAACACGATGGCAAACAATTACCAATTGCTTACGCTTCAAGGTCCTTTACAAAAGGCGAAACCAACAAAGCTACAATAGAAAAAGAATTGGCCGCAATTCATTGGGCCATAACCTTCTACAGACCATACGTATATGGCAGAACATTTTTAGTTAAAACCGACCATCGTCCTTTAACATACCTATTTTCAATGAAAAGTCCATCATCAAAGCTGACACGAGTAAGACTCGATTTAGAAGAGTACGATTTTGAAGTGGAGTATATAGCTGGTAAAGAAAATCATATCGCGGATGCATTATCCCGCATAACAATTACAAATTTAAAAGATATGTCAGTAGAAGCAAATAAAATATTTAAAATAACAACAAGATCAGCAGCTAAAAAGATCAGTAATAAAACTGAAATTAAAGAAAGTCACAAAGAGAACCCCAAAATATACGAAGCGCTAAATAAATTTGAAGTAAAAAGACATGTCGAGCTCGTTTTCAATCCTCCGAAATTAAATTTCAAAAAAGGGAAGAAAATTTGTAGCAATTTTGATACAAGCAACCTAATTGTTGAGGATAAGATTGACTTAGGACAATTCTTTACCAGGCTCGAATGAGAAGCCGGCAATTTAGGACTTGTACAAGTACAGTTGTCCTTAGGGGACAAATTGTTTAAAAAGAATTATACTGCAGTAGGCAAATTTATAGAAATGGGTAATAAAGTTCTCAAAAAGTTAACAATAGCTCTCACCCCAGAGGTTATATACGTGACAAATCCCGGGAAAATAAAGGAAATTCTGCATAAATATCATGACGATCCTATTAGTGGTGGCCACCCAGGAATAAATCGCATGACAGATAAAATCAAGCAGAAATATAGCTGGCTGAATATGAAAAATGACATACGAAAATATATAAAAAACTGCATCCACTGCAAGAAAAATAAAATTAATAAACATATCAAAGAACCAATGACAATAACGGAGACACCTCCGAAGGCACTCGATATTGTACAAATCGATACAGTAGGCCCTTTACCGAAGTCGATACATGGAAACGAATATGCAGTTACCATTATATGCGATCTAACTAAATATTTGGTAGCTATCCCAGTCCCAAGCAAACACGCAATAACAGTCGCTAAAGCCGTGTTCGAGCATTTCATATTGATTTATGGACAAATGAAAACAATCTTGACAGACATGGGCACGGAATATAAAAATAGCTTATTCAAAGAACTGTGTAAATTGTTGAAAATTGAACATAAATCTTCAACACCGTACCATCATCAAACTTTGGGTACTGTAGAACGCAGTCACCGGACATTCAATGAATATATACGCGCATACATATCCAGTGACAAAGACGATTGGGATGAATACCTAAAGTATTTCGCATATTGTTACAATACTACGCCATCTACCACACACAAATATTGTCCATTTGAATTAATATTCGCAAAACAACCACCAAATTATGAATTTTTAAAGGAAGATATAATTAGCCCGGTATACAACCATGAGGCATATGACAAAGAAGTAAAATATAGACTTCAAACCGCACAACAAAGAGCTAGGAAATTAGTCCAAGAGGCTAAAGAAAAGCAAAAAACCAACTATGACAAAACTAGCTATAGTAAAGAAATTAAAATAGGAGATTTAGTATTAGTTAAAGAAGAGGCCTCCCATAAGTTAGAAAATAGATATAGTGAACATTACAAAGTTATAGGTATAGATAAGAATAACAATTTCACTTTAATCCCACATAGCATAGGAAATAGTAATAAAAACAAAAAAGAAATCATAATTCATAAGAATAGACTTAAAACAGTTTAACGGCAATAGTAACAAGAGAAAAAAAGAATTACAACGACAACAATAAGCACTCCAGTTTACTCATTTTAATAATGGCACAAGCCAAAAGAAAAATATCACATATCATGTGCAACACAAAAAAAAATGAACCCAACAAATGTAAACAAATGAAAAGAAAAGAATGAAAAACGCTTTATGCAATAATGGCAATAAGAGCCAAAAGACAATTAAATTTTTGTAAACACAAACAATAAGGCATGTCTAGAAAAATAAACATATATATATGCAGCTACAAGCATCAATATATATGTCTATTTTTTTTTAAGGGGGAAGGTGTAGTATCACTGTTGAACACATTGCATTTACAAACATTTGGTATGCACATGTTCAGTGACCACACACAATGCCAAAATATTGTGACCCATTTAAATGCCATTAAACTGCACAGCGGGCGCTTGACTTCTAACGAGCGTACCGCATATCATATTGTTACAATTATGATGAGTCAAGTCACTACGTCAGAGCGACTGACAAACCATTCCATAGTTATGAAACACATATGCTGACACAGCATATCGTGTGTAAGTAAATAGTTTGTAAGTATTGTAGTTTATACACATAAGTAGTTTGTAAGTATTAGTGTAAATTATGGTAAGAAATTTCCTATAAAAAGAAAGTGATTTTCAATAAACCACAAAAGGCTCATTATATTATTTAAAGAGTCAGTTTTGGCTCTCAGCGTGTAAAATTGAATACGCTGCCCATACGGGAAACTCAATAGAGGTTGGTGCTGTAACTGGCGAGGACACTAAACAGGAGGAAGATTTAGATATTACTGCTGGGTTACAATTACGATTTTCTGCCGGCACTGACATTCAAATGATCCTGAACAGACGAAGCTTATAATAGACTACATTCTGAGGACGACAGCATAAACGGGTGGAATACCAGTTAATTTGACGAAAATAGCATGATGCATAAGAAGGGTGGAATACCTAATAATTTGATGGCAATAAATTGTTGGTGACTGGCAGCAAGACATTGGTGACTGGCAGCAAGAATAGCGGCTACTAATTTTAAAATATAAGTATACTAGAATAATTTGAGCACGCCTCGCGGCCGCTAAACAAGTAGCAATTAAATTTGCTTAGGGACATTTATTATACAAATGTTAATAAATTGAGTAAATTGGAATGTGAAAATACCTATTTCTTATGGATAATGCACTACCACCTGATCTTGATTATGAATTGATCAATGATATTGTTGATAAGCTAGAGCATGAAAACGAAGAAATAGGAATACAAAGGTCAAGACCGCGTAACAAAGGAGGCAACAGGCATAATTTAAAATATTTAAAACACGTTTGGTCCTATATAGGAATGGGTAGAGAACCCACAATGAAAGACTTATTATATCCTTCCACATTAGAAGAAGAAATAAATAGATTAATAAGGAAATTAAACTCGGAAGGAAATTAAAAAATTGTGAAAAAAATAAATTTTATGAATAAATAAAAATAAAAATTCAAATTAGAAAATTTCACTATTGAATTTTTTAAAAATGGCATCATGGTGGAAAATTGCCGTAAACAGCATTTTAGTAGGTATAGCAGGATATGAGGTAGGCAAAGAAAGTTCAGCAGATCAAAAATCTGAAGATAGATTAGTCAAATACGAACCACATCCTATTATTGAACAGAAAGAAGAGATCTCCGATAAATGGTTGACAATCTTAGCATGTTTAGCTACATGTTTAATTGTCGCAATTGCAGTTTTAATCAAAAATTATATAAAAAATAAATAAGATGGTTGAACAATGTACAACAACGCGTCTAAACGCAAAGTCTATAAACTAAGAAATGAATAAATGGCAAGAAATATATGATACCTTATCTGAAAAAAAAATAAAAGCTGATAAATCATACAAATGCATAAATAAAAATATTAATATAAAAACAGAAACTATAGTAAAGCATTTTAAGATAATTTTAGAAGCCCTAAATAGCATAGGACGGGTGATTAAAGCGGTAAATAACATACTTACCAAGGAACACCAAGTAGAGTCTTACCAATTTTTCTCTGCCGTAAGGGACAAACTAGTATCTTCTTTAGCAAGATACAATATAGAATTCAATGTACCAACCACAGTAGAGGAAGACCTTCAAATAGATTTCAATTTACTTTTGGCAGAACGCGCTCAGAGCCCATTGGTAGAAGAAAATAGACCAAACCTTCAACCAATAGATATACCAATCATAAACGTCACAATGCAAACGGTAGTTGAATTTATTAAAACTGCTTCGTCAGTATTACCAGAGTTTGATGGTAAACCAGAAAATCTACATAGTTTCCTAGATGCACTCGATATACTTGAGCAAATCAAGGATACACACGAGGCATTGGCCATTACCATGATAAAAACAAAGCTGAAAGGTACAGCAAGGAATTTTATTAGTAATGAGTCCACGGTCGAACAAATAAAAAACAAATTAAAGACCGCAATAAAGGGTGAATCAGTGGAAGTTCTAACCGCTAAACTACTGAACATCCAACAGCGTAGCAAAACTGCTAACCAATACACAGCGGAAATTGAAAAAATCACAAAGTCATTAGAAGGAGCATATATCTCTGATGGATTAAACCCAGACTTAGCCACGAGATATTCAACACAGGCAGCAGTTAAAGCCATGTGTAAAAACTGCTCTAATGACAAGGTCAAAATGATCATGCAAGCAGGAACGTTCACAACGATGAACGACGCAATCTCTAAATTTACAAACAGCTGCACCGAAATTACAGGCAGCTCAAACACGATTTTAAATGTACGACAGCAAGGTCAGTACAGGAGTAGTTTCCGTGGAGGTTACCGAAGTAACAACTATGGGAATTACCAAAACAAGAGATTTAGACCGCAACCAAGGTACAACAACAATTCTAGACCAAGTAGTACCAACAATAATAGTTATAACAATAACCAAAGAGGATCACAATCCCGAAATAGCAACAGACCCTACAACCAGACCCGTAACGTGCGCAGCTGCACGCGGACGGAAAACCAAGAAGCTCTACTTCAAGAGTAAAAGAAAGAAAAATATGCGTACTAAACTTACATCTAAACAGCTATATAGCAACAAGGACATCTCTAAATAATGTAATTTCAAACTTTTTAATCGATACAGGAGCAGACATCTCCATTATAAAAAAGAATCAAATTAATCAAAGTCATAAAATAAATACGGAACAAATTACAGATCTAAAAGGCATTGGTCAGGGAATAACCAGCACTCTAGGCACAATTAAAGCAGACTTAAAAGGCGATGACCTTCTTATTTACCATAAATTTCATGTCGTAGACGACGATTTCCCAATTCCATGCGATGGAATAATAGGGCTGGATTTCATAAAAAAGTACAATTGCATTCTAGACTATGGAAAAACAGAGGATAAATTAATCCTAAGACCATATGATTTTCCCCAAACAATAACAATGCATCTTACAAATTGTCTGTCCGTCAACACAATCACAATTCCGGCTAGATCGGAAGTTATTAGACAAATTAAAGTAAATACCGATAACAAAAACATTTTTATCCCACACCAAGAATTATCTGAAGGCATTTTCATAGCAAACACAATAACAAATAAGGATCAAACTTTCGTTAGAATCATTAACACTACACATAAAAAGACAACTATCCAAAATTACAAAATCAATACCGAAAACTTAGATGATTACACACTAATTAAAACACAAACACACAGTAAAAATTGCACCGATACAGAACAATTAAAAAGATTAACAAAAAATTTTCCTAAATTCGTCAATCCTCAATTAACAACACTTTGCACAGAATTTATAGACATATTCGCATTAGAAACCGAACCAATCACCTATAATAATTTCTACAAACAGAAATTACACATGAAGGATGACACCCCAGTCTACATAAAAAATTACAGATTGCCTCAAACCCAGAAGGGAGAAATCAGCAAACAAATAAATAAGCTAATAGAAGATGATATAATAGAACCTTCCATATCGGAATATAATAGCCCAATCCTACTAGTCCCTAAAAAATCACTTCCAGGAAAAACAGAAAAAAGATGGAGACTAGTGGTCGATGACAGACAAGTAAATAAAAAGCTAGCAGCGGACAAATTCCCACTTCCAAGAATTGATGACATTTTAGACCAACTTGGAAGAGCAAAATATTTTTCATGCCTAGACCTTATGTCAGGTTTTCATCAAATAGAATTACACCCAGACTCTAGGGACATTACTTCATTCACTGCCGAAAATGGCACATATAGATTCAAAAGATTACCATATGGTTTAAAAGTAGCCCCAAATTCATTCCAACGAATGATGACATTAACATTCGCTGGCCTTAAACCATCTCAAGCATTTCTCTACATGGATGCTTTAGTTGTATTAGGTTGTTCAGAAAACCATATGCTAAAAAATGTAAGAGACGTGTTCTCTACCTGCAGAAAATACAACTTAAAATTACATCCAGATAAATGCTTATTTTTCAGCCAAGAGGTTTAGGACATAAATGCACAAACAAGGGAATATTACCGGACCCAAGCAAATTTGAAACAGTTCACAATTACCCAACACCCAAAACAGCCGATGAAGTTAAGAGATTCGTAGCCTTCTGTAATTATTACAGAAGATTTGTACCAATTTTTGCTGAACATTCAAGAAAGTTAACTAGGCTATGCAAAAAGAATGTTGCCTTCGAATGGACAGAAGAATGTCAAAAAGCTTTTGTCTACTTAAAGGAAGCATTAATTAGTCCAAAACTCTTGCAATACCCAGATTTCGATAAAGAATTCTGCATAACAACAGACGCTAGTGGATACGCTTGTGGAGCAGTCCTTAGCCAAGAACACGATGGCAAACAATTACCAATTGCTTACGCTTCAAGGTCCTTTACAAAAGGCGAAACCAACAAAGCTACAATAGAAAAGGAATTGGCCGCAATTCATTGGGCCATAACCTTCTACAGACCATACGTATATGGCAGAACATTTTTAGTTAAAACCGACCATCGTCCTTTAACATACCTATTTTCAATGAAAAGTCCATCATCAAAGCTGACACGAGTAAGACTCGATTTAGAAGAGTACGATTTTGAAGTGGAGTATATAGCTGGTAAAGAAAATCATATCGCGGATGCATTATCCCGCATAACTATTACAAATTTAAAAGATATGTCAGTGGAAGCAAGCAAAATATTAAAAATAACTACCAGATCACCAGCAAACAGGAACAGCAATAATATTGAAAATAAAGAAAGTCACAAAGAGAACCCCAAAATATACGAAGCGCTAAATAAATTTGAAATAAAAGACATGTCGAGCTCGTTTTCAATCCTCCGAAATTTTATTTCAAAAAAGGAAAGAAAATTTGTAGCAATTTTGATACAAGCAACCTAATTGTTGAGGATAAGATTGACTTAGGACAATTCTTTACCAGGCTCGAATGAGAAGCCGGCAATTTAGGACTTGTACAAGTACAGTTGTCCTTAGGGGACAAATTGTTTAAAAAGTATTATACTGCAGTAGGCAAATTTATAGAAATGGGTAATAAAGTTCTCAAAAAGTTAACAATAGCTCTAACCCCAGAGGTTATATACGTGACAAATCCCGGGAAAATAAAGGAAATTCTGCATAAATATCATGACGATCCTATTAGTGGTGGCCACCCAGGAATAAATCGCATGACAGATAAAATCAAGCAGAAATATAGCTGGCTGAATATGAAAAATAACATACGAAAATATGTAAAAAACTGCATCCACTGCAAGAAAAATAAAATTAATAAACATATCAAAGAACCAATGACAATAACGGAGACAAATCGATACAGTAGGACCTTTACCGAAGTCGATAAATGGAAACGAATATGCAGTTACCATTATATGCGATCTAACTAAATATTTGGTAGCTATCCCAGTCCCAAGCAAACACGCAATAACAGTCGCTAAAGCCGTGTTCGAGCATTTCATATTGATTTATGGACAAATGAAAACAATCTTGACAGACATGGGCACGGAATATAAAAATAGCTTATTCAAAGAACTGTGTAAATTGTTGAAAATTGAACATAAAACTTCAACACCGTACCATCATCAAACTTTGGGTACTGTAGAACGCAGTCACCGAACATTCAATGAATATATACGCGCATACATATCCAGTGACAAAGACGATTGGGATGAATACCTCAAATATTTCGCGTATTGCTACAATACGACGCCATCCACCACACATAAATATTGCCCTTTTGAACTCATATTTGGAAAAAACCCACCAAATTACGAATTTTTAAAAGAAAATATAATCAGCCCACTATACAATCACGAAGCTTACTACAAAGAGGTAAAATATAGACTCCAAATAGCCGAGCAAAGAGCTAGGAAATTAGTCCAAGAGGCTAAAGAAAAACAAAAAACGAATTATGATAAGAACAGCTATAGTGAGGAAATTAACATAGGAGATTTAGTATTAGTTAGAGAAGAGGCCTCCCATAAGCTAGAAAATAGATATAATGGACAATATAGAGTTAAAAATATTGATAAGAACAACAATTTTACTTTAATTCCACATAGCATAGGAAATAGCAATAAAAACAAAAAAGAAATCATAATTCATAAGAATAGACTTAAAACAGTATAACACCACTCACCACCAGCAATCCAGTTTACTCACTTTAATAAACAGGCACAAGCCAAAGAAAATAAAAACCACATATTATGTTCAAAATACAACTATACACTAAATAAATAAATGTAAACGACTGAAAATAAAAAGAAAAAAATATATATATAAATGCAATAATGACAAACGAGAAACAAATGTAAACAAGTGAAAAAAAAATTCTTATGCAATAATGGCAATAAGAGCCGAAAAACAATTAAAATTTTGTAAACGCAAACAAACCCTAAGTAGGTCAATAAGTCGCTTTAATAGTCGTATACAATTGCCTTCAAGTGTATACGACTATTCATAAGGCGGATGGTGTAGCATTACTCAGAATGCTTTTCACTGTCAATGCACTTCAAATATTGACCCACTTAAATTATGTTGAACCCACGGGAGTTCAACAGCATATACCAACTGACACCTATCAAATTGTCAACCCATTACTCAATGCGTCGCTTTGACCAACACACGTATCGATCAGCACGACTGATCGACACTATCCGTTGGTCAACGTGAACTACCAAATTATGTGCTGACATTGCACACAATGCAAATACTTTTAGTGTCTAAGTATTAGTGTAAGTTTGTATACGTAAGTTAAGCTAGAAATGTATAAAAGAGAAAGCTTTTGAATAAAGAACAATCAATTCTGATCATACGCTACACATCAGCGATTCAATCACATTACAGTACAAACATTTCATGTTCACGTTTTGATATAGACTATGGAGCAAAAGTGATCACAAAATTACTAGTCAGCTGTATTGTAATCAATTTCAGTGCTATGCATGCTTTTTTATTAAAACTGGTACCACCTTTTCTGGAATTAGTGTGTTACAAAATACTAGGAAACAAAAACAACAATTATAGCATAGCAGATGAATTTGCAAGTAGCGAGCATTTAAAAGCAACATGTTATCACTTTTGCTCTCATTCTATTTCCCTTTATGATTTGGAAGTTAACCGTTGTTTTCCAATAACAAGTTTATTTATTTCGATAGATT
Organism: Merzomyia westermanni; assembly: GCA_949987695.1. NCBI lineage: Eukaryota > Metazoa > Arthropoda > Insecta > Diptera > Tephritidae > Merzomyia > Merzomyia westermanni. The sequence goes on from OX465288.1 coordinate 91,708,205, forward strand.
TGTATTCGTTACTCCCGTATTTTTCTGTTCCGTTGTGGTTTTCATTCCTTCAGGTTCATTTTGTGAGTAAAATTAATATTTTGTGACTAATGCGAAAAATTAATAAAAAAGTGGTAAAAGCTGGAGAACTAATTTTAGAAGGCAAATCAACGAGACAAATCGCTTATGAGCTACGGATATCTCAAGCTATGGTGATGAAAATTAAAAACAAGTAAGGAAGTCTAAGTTCGGGTGGAACCGAACATTATATACCTAGTAGTGATCTATTATGTCATCCCAATTTACACAGGTCTATTTTAATACTTTCAGCACGTATTTGCGTTCAAATAGACAGACGGAGAGACAGAAAGACGTTCCGAAAGACGGACATGGCTACATCGACGCAGCTCATCCTCCTGATCATTTCAGTATACGTACAAACATTTCATGTTCATGAAAGGTATGAAAATCAAAAAAGATATACAACTTCGCTTTTGCAGTGGGGTATTAACTACTTGCCCGGATATTTTACTTTTCATCCTGAACGTTTTGATTAACATTAATAAATATATATCTCGATTCGTTTATGCAGAATGAAGTAATATACCTTGTGTGCGTAACTAAAATAGATATAAAAAAGGGTGTATTTTATAGGCGCGAAAGAACTCAACCGATCTTTATGAAATTTTCACAATATATACTTGGGTTCACTGGGTACAGCATAGGCAATAAATAGTTTTGGAAAAGTAGGCGCAGCCACGCTCCCAGGCATATCAAATTTCAATTCGTCATAACTCCGAGCGGGCCACGCCCATTTTCGAAAATTTTGTGTTTTTGGATTTCTTGTTTACGTTTAAAACTGAAATATAAATGATGTACAGCTATTTTACGCAAAGATATTGCCTATTTAATATATCTACGATCCTTTTCAAAATCTTTCATATAAAAGTGGGCGTAGACCTTAACCGATCCCGCCCATTTTTTCCTGGAACATTCCTTGCACACCTGAAAACCTGCGTGCTGAATTTCGTTTCGATACCTGGAACGGTTTCTGATTTATGATTAATATTATATCTAAATTTGACTTAATCAAAAGTGGGCGGTGCCACGCCCATTTTCAAAAATTTCTTGAAAATTGTATTTTATGCGTCAATCTCAATATATTCGAAAATTGGATTCTTATAGGTGTATTATGTACTGAGTAATCACTTTTTTTGTGTTTATGAAAATATTATATATATAAAAAGTGGGCTATCATCCGATTTCGCCCATTTTAAATAGCGCTCGGAGATGAGTGCCAAGGAACCCGCATACCAAATTCCATTAAGATATCTCAAAATTTACTCAAGTTATCGTGTTCACAGACGGACGGACGGACGGACGGACATGGCTTAATCAATTTCTCTTTTCGTCCTGAACATTTTGATATACATAAGTCAATATCTATCTCGATCCGTTAAAGCCGTTACGCACTGCCGTTACGCTACTAAAGTTAAGATACCTTGTGTGAGAAGCACTACTAGGTATAAAAATAAAAATTTGAAAGGGCCAAGTGTAAAAAATGGCAGCCGTGTATCATATCTGACCAAGATGCAAGGCACATGGTCGGAAGTTTAATGGCTTGAAAACCCAAAACACCAAAAAAAAAGCTGCTGAAAGCATAGGAAGTAAGGCTACTGCTTGGACCGCGCGTCGAGCACTTAAAACAGTTGGCTGTTTTGCCGCCAAAAAGCCCAAAAAGCCAAAACTGTCCGCCAAAAATAGAAAGGCTCGAATGTCATTTGCCTTAGCTCATCAGCATTGGACTATAGAAAACTGTAAACGAGTGATATGGTCTGATGAATGCAAAATTAATCGGATTAACTCAGATGGCATACGATATTTTTAGTCTGACAACGAAGAGCCAACCAGAGTCATCAGGTAATAGAAACGGTTAAACATGGTGGCGGATCACTGATGGTCTGGGGATTTTTTTTTTATTTCGGAGTAGGACCGTTAGAGCTTATTAGAGGAATCATGACGAAAGAGGTGTATCATCAAATTCTGTACGAAAATATGCCGGTAGCTTTGGGTCAAATGGAATTTCCAGAAAATGAAGTAATTTTCCAACAGGACAATGACCCCAAGCATTCCTCAAAGCTCGTCCGAAATTTTCTTAAAACCCAGAATTACGAGACCATTGAGTGGCCATCTCAAAACCCTGACCTCAATCCTATAGAAAACCTGTGGTCTATAGTGAAACGACGGTCAGGTAACTTTGATGAGGCCCCAAATAACATTCATGAACTGTGGGAAAGAGTTCAAATAAGTTGGGAAGAAATACCTTTAGAAACGTGTCAAAATCTAATAGCAAGCATGACGAAACGTGTGCGCGCAACAATAAAAGCAAAGGGAGGAATAACGAGTTATTAAAATTTTAACTACGTATATTTAAATTTGAATTTCGAAGCGAGTGCAAAACTGAACAAATGCCCTTTTATGGTTTTTGTTAATTAATAATATGGAATATAATTTTAAGTTTATATGTTTAATGATATCAAGTTCCTACATCTTATAAATAATAAATAAAGCTGAAAACTTAATAGCCGTATTCAAATTTCTGCTGAATCTTTTTAAATATGTTTTTTATGCTCGCTTTTGCTCCATAGTGTACATTAATAAATATGTATCTCGATTCGTTTATACCGAATGAAATAATATACCTTGTGTGCGTAACAAAAATAGATATAAAAAAGGGTGTCTTTCATAGGCGCCAAAGAACTCAACCGATCTTTATGAACTTTTCACAATATATACTGGGTTCACTGGGTACAGCATAGACAAAATATATAGTTTTGAAAAGTATGCGGAGCCACGCCCCCAGGCTATATAAAGTTTCAATTCGTCATAACTCCGAACTTTTTTGGTCTAAATTAATGAAATTTGGATATATGTGTCACTTAGTCAATATCTACATAATTTTTCAAAAGTAGGCGGTGCCACGCCCCCATATTTTGTGTTTTGTTTTGCTCTCGAACCTTCACGATAGGTTCAGGAGTTCGCTGGGCACGACACAGTCCGTATATAGCTTTTGGAAAAGCCCCCAGGTTATATAAAGCTGCAGTTCGGTGTAGTTAGGAGTTTATTTTGGTTCAAGTTACTGACGTTTTATATATAGATGCGTTATATCTATCAAAACGTCAAAACAACGATACCGGGTTTGCTAGTATATTATAAAATGGCGAAAGCAAACAACGAATTTCAGCATTCTTTTGTAAAACTGAGAGACTAGTTTGCGTTCAAATAGACAGACGGACAGACAGACAGACGGACGGAAAGACAGGCATGGCTAAATTGACTCCGCTCATCGTGCTGCTCATTTAAGTGAACTTTTCTCTTCTTCTCCTTATACTTAGATACATTTAATGTTTATGAAAGTTATGAAAATCAAAAAAGATATATAACTTCGCTATTGCAGTGGGCTATTAATACGTGCCCGAATATTTTGCTTTCGCGTTTTCCGATTTAGCTAATTTTTGGCAGGAGTATAATACATACTACTGGGAACCAGCTGACCAATTTTCATTGAAATATCAAAATTGAAATGTAAGCGGTTGCTTTTGAAAATAGCAGAAATTTTATGCTGAAAAGTGTTCGGCGCCACGCCTATTTCTTCAAAATTGACAAAATTTTTTTGCGGCCGAGTTATTGTTAAAAAGCTTATTATGTGTGCAAAATCTAATTGATATAACTTGCTTAGTTGTAGAAATATCGCTTTTCACCCATTTTTACAGCAAACAGTAACCTTTACATATAGAACATTATCACCAAATTTCGTTTCGACAACTCAATTTTTGGCGGAGTTATGGCATAAAAAGTTTTGTGGAATAGTCCACTATAAAAAGGGCGGGGCCACGCCCATTTTCGAAAATTTAAAGTTTTTGGATTTATTTTGTTGTTGGTTTTACGGTCATTTTACATATTTTTGTAAGTATAACGAGCTCAAGACCAGTTGATAATAATTCTTAGTTAATTATTATTATTTTTGATTAGAGGAAAAACTGAAAGCAACAAACATATACAGGCTATAGTTATAGTACTATTTCGAAAACAGCCACGATTTCTCGTCAGACTAATTCGTATAGTTTTGCTAATTTCAGAGGATCTTGTGGAGAATCGAACCCACTCACTCTGATTGACAGCGCAGCTGCCTAACCCATAGGCTATGCTGCGTGTAGTTTTGCAAGCTGCTTAATTCAAGTTTTCCTCTAATTGTTGTTTGTTATCTTGCCAACGGTATACACAATATTTTAGACATTCTGTCTATATGTAAATCATGCATGCTGGACTTTGTTTTTGTACATTCTCCTTTTTTTTTATTTTTAGAAGATAGTTATTGTACATAACCGCGTGCTCCGGTATAAATTTATTTTGTTGTTGGTTTTACGGTCTGTTCATTTTACATATTTTTGTAAGTATAACGAGCTCAAGACCAGTTGATAATAATTCTTAGCTAATTATTATTATTTTTGATTAGAGGAAAAATTGAAAGCAACAAACATATACAGGCTATAGTTATAGTACTATTTCGAAAACAGCCACTATTTCTCGTCAGACTAATTCGTATAGTTTTGCTAATTTCAGAGGATCTTGTGGAGAATCGAACCCACTCACTCTGATTGCCAGCACAGCTGCCTAACCCATAGGCTATGCTGCGTGTAGTTTTGCAAGCTGCTTAATTCAAGTTTTCCTCTGATTGTTGTTTGTTATCTTGCCAATGGTATACACAATATTTTAGACATTCTGTCTATATGTAAATCATGTAAGCTGGACTTTGTTTTTGTACATTCTTCTTTTCTATTTTTAGAAGATAGTTATTGTACATAACCGGGTGCTCCGGTATAAATTTATTTTGTTGGTTTGTTGCTTGCAATTTTTCCTCTAATCAAAAATAATAATAATTAACTAAGAATTATTATCAACTGGTCTTGAGCTCGTTATACTTACAAAAATATGTAAATTGAACAGACCGTAAAACAACAACAAAATAAATTTATACCGGAGCACGCGGTTATGTACAATAACTATCTTCTAAAAAAAATAGAAAAGAAGAATGTACAAAAACAAAGTCTAGCATGCATGATTTACATATAGACAGAATGTCTAAAATATTGTGTATACCGTTGGCAAGATAACAAACAACAATTAGAGGAAAACTTGAATTAAGCAGCTTGCAAAACTACACGCAGCATAGCCTATGGGTTAGGCAGCTGCGCTGGCAATCAAAGTGAGTGGGTTCGACTCTCCACAAGATCCTCTGAAATAGCAAAACTATACGAATTAGTCTGACGGGAAATCGTGGCTGTTTTCGAAATAGTACTATAACTATAGCCTGTATATGTTTGTTGCTTTCAATTTTTCCTCTAATCAAAAATAATAATAATTAACTAAGAACTAATATCAACTGGTCTTGAGCTCGTTACACTTACAAAAATATGTTTTTGGATTTCTTTGTTTACGGAAACTTTAAAAGGCAAATGTAAATGCTGTAAAGCTATTTTACGCCAAGTGTGTGTAACGCTGCACGGCTTTACGGCATTGCGCTGATACTGTTGTTGGCGTCACTGGCGCTGATACCTTTATTTGTGATTTCGCAACGCCATGACGCCAGTAGCGCCAGAAATACTAAACTACTACAAAACACCCTTGTACTGGAGTGGCGCTACTGTTACTTTTGAGTTTAAGGTGTTTCTCGCCATTGAGTTTATGTTTTGCTCTGGTCTCGCTACACTGAAGTGGTGCCACTGTCGCTATTGAGTTGAATGTGTTTATGGCGTTGCCGTCGCCATTGAGTTTATGTTTTATTCTGGTCTCGCTGCACTGAAGTGGAGCCAGTGGCACCATTGAGTTGAAGGTGTTTTTGGCGCTGCTGGCGTGATGGCGTTATGGTATGACAAATAATGGTATCAGCGCCAGTGACGCCAACATCCGCGCTATAGCCACCAAGGCGCTACCAAAAATGGTAAGAGGGATACCCAAAGGCGCGTTTCGGTTTCAGGAATCACAATCCCAGTGCGGAATATTAAGATTTCAAACAATTTAAAAGTTATTCACAAAAAAAGGTTGAATAATTTGCCGTTTGTTCATTACTTTTAAACGGGTAAAAAAAGTTACACACCGCCTTCGGATTCTTCATCAAGGCATGGATACGTGGGTGTAGATACCCCATCGGACCGTTTTCGTTCAGTACTCGATGGTGTCTCCAAAACTATATTATTACCGGAGCAAACTATTTTTGAAATATTTTTTGAACGGGTAAAAAAAGTTAGACTCCGCCTTTGGATTCTTTATCCTGGCATGAATACGTGTCTCTAGATACCCCCTCCAAACGCTTTGTATTAGTTTTCGGTGATATCTCATAAACTGCGCCCCTAGCAATATGGTATCATTCCGCCCAAAAAGCACTTTACGCAATTGCGTTAACGCACTGCGCTGATACCGGCTATGGCGCTGGCTTCAAGGTATCAACGCCAAAAAATTGGCACCACGACCCAGCCTTAGCGATGATAATGAATACAGCAATGGGCTGTATACGAAGAATGCTAACAATATCAGATGACACTTATAAAAGAATTATTAAAAAGTAACGATTTTCCCGAAAATGTTATCAAAAACCTGATAAAAGATATTCAACACGAAGCAACAAACATACATTAGAAAACCGAAGCAAAAAATCCTTAAGTCAGTAGCTTATGTACCTAAACTGTCAGAACGTCTTGCGAAATCTGATTTTTATTACATGGAAGACGTGAAAATAGCACACAAACCAACTAACACACTCAAAAATATATTTAACAACACGAAACCTAAAATACTGTTCACCGACAAAAGTAATGTGATTTATAAATCCCATGCAATGGAAATGAAAAAGAATCATGTAATGAAATACATGTCGGAACAACAAAAGCAAACGTGGAATGAAGGAAAGCGCGTTCAGAGTTGTTTTAAACTAAAAACTATCACTAAAAATTTCAATTTAAACTGAAATTTACATTTTGTAGGAACTGATAAGGTGTTATGACTTCTTTATATTCAATAATTTCGGTGGTTTATGTCTTCACGTTCAATATTGCAGTATTTAAATTTGATTGTTTTATTATTCCATACAACGCACCCTGTGTGGTTTGTCGGGCGATTTTGACCGTCCAACATAGCTCGCCAGTCGTTTCTTCGTTGCGCCAACTGGCGCCAATTGGAAACACCGCGGGATCGCAAATCGGTCTCCACTTGGTCCTTCCATCGGAGTGGTGGTCTCCCTCTTCCTCTGCTTCCACCGTCGGGTGCCGATAAGAATATCTTCTGAGCTGGAGCATCTTCGCTCGTTCGCACTACGTGGCCTAGCCAGCGAAGCCGCTGTGTTTTAATTCGCTGAACTATGTCGGCGTCTGCGTAAAGTTCATACAGCTTATTATTAAATCTTCTTCGGCACTCGCCATCGCCAACGCGTAGAGGTCCACAAATCTTTCGAAGAACCTGTCTCTCGAATACTCTCAGAGCCGCCTCATCAGATGTTGTTAGTGTCCACGCTTCTGCACCATATAGCAGGACGGGTTCGATGAGTGACTTGTAGAGTGTTATTTTCGTTCGTCGAGAGAGGACTTTACTTTTCAATTGCCTACTCAGCCCGAAGTAGCATTTGTTTGCAAGAGTAATTCTTCGTCGGATTTCTAGGCTAACATTATTGTTGGTGTTAATGTTGGTTCCCAGGTAAACGAAGTCCTTTACTATTTCGAAATTATTGCTGCCAACAGTGGCGTGGTTACCAAGGCGCGAATGTGCTGACTCTTTGCATGATGACAGAAGGTACTTCGTTTTGCCCTCGTTCACCACCAATCCCATTTTCTCCGCTTCTTTTTCTAATTGGGAGTTGCACGCTTTTAGAATATATTGTTCCAGCGCGGTTAAGTTCTGCAGCTTGCATTATTTTCTCCAGCATTAAATTAAAGAAATCGCACAATAGGGGGCCACCCTGTCTGAAACCTCGTTTAGTTTCGAACGCCTCGGAGAGGTACTTCCCAATTCTGACCGAGCTGGCGGTGTTGCTCAAGGTCATTTTGCATAGCCGTATAAGTTTTGCGGGGAAACCAAATTCAGACATAGCATATAGGCAGCTCCCTTTCGTGCTATCGAAAGTGGCTTTAAAATCAACAAAGAGATGATGTGTGCCGATTCTTTTTTCACGGGTTTTTTCCAAGATTTACCAGGTCTGAAGCCACACTGATAAGGTCCAATCAGTCTGTTCACATCAGGCTTCAGTCTTTCGCACAAAACGCTTGATAGGACCTTATATGCGATATTCAAAAGGCTGATTCCGCGATAGTTGGCGCAGTTTGCCGGATCGCCCTTCTTGTGGATTGGGCAGAGAACACTTAGATTACAATCTTCAGGCATGCATTCATCCAACCACATTTTGCATAGAAGCTCCTCGCCTCCGTGTTTGAATAGCTCAGCAGGCAAACCATTAGCGCCAGCTGCTTTATTGTTTTTAAATCGCGATATTGCTATTCGCACCTCATTATAGTCGGGTTGTGAAACGTGAATTCCATCATCTTTGATTGTGGGCTCGGGTTCTTCATCTTCTCTGGTTTCTTGCTCAGTTTCTCCATTTAAAAGAGCAGAGAAGTGATCCCTCCATATTCTGAGTGCTCTCTAAACATCGGCCACCAGGTCATTCTTACAGGATTTTGCCCAGGGTTTAAAACCTTCTGCCATTCGCCGAATTTTTTGATAGAATTTTCGGGCATTATTCCCGTTGGCCAGCATCTCAAGCTCCTTTATTTCACGCTTTTCTGCCTCTCTTTTTTCGCCCGGAAAAGCCGCGTCGCTTCCCTCTTCAACTTGCGGTAGTGTTCACACACACTCCTCGTTGCATTCGATCTAGTACTACCACCACTCTCTAAAAAGGAAATACGTTATTTCTTTTTTGCAACACTCGTTATATCTCATATCGGCAAATCAAAATGTCGACAAATCAAAAAACAGACAATTCAAAACGTTGCAATACAGACGAATATGGATATATATATGTGGCCTGGGTCGATCCCTCTGCTTGGGAGACCTTGGACCGCTTTTCAAAAAAATAACTTTCGCCCGATCTATCACTGACTGCAATATCCACAGTTTTTTTTACGAAATTACCTTCTCTTTAGGCGGGTTTAGGCCGCGCTTATTAAAAATAACCCTTAGCCAATCCAACTTTCGGCCGCGCTTATAAAAAATAACCCTTAGCCGATCCAACATCGGCTTCGCGGTCCACAGTTTTTCTTCACATAATCCCCTTCTGTGTAGGCGGCCTTCAGCCGCGCTTATAAAAAATATCTCTTAGCGGATCCAACATCGGCTTCGCGATCCACAGTTTTTCTGCACAGAATCCCCTTCTGTGTAGGCGGCCTTCAGCCGCGATTATAAAAAATATCCCTTAGCCGATCCAACACCGGCCTCGCGGTCCACAGTTTTTGTGCACAGAATCCCCTTCTGTGAAGGCGGCCTTCGGCCACGCTATAAGAAATAACACTACTTTTAATGCATACAAAAGTACATAACGTTACAGTACATACTATCATACTTAGTGATGTGTATCACATAGTGATGTGTAGTTAGTTATTTCGGTACTATATTATATCAAGTATAATATAATTAAGGTTTTACTTAATGTTTAAGTACATAACATTTTCCCCTTTTTTATTGTTTTCATTAATATGTTAATTGTATATTCATTAAATTCAATGCCCAGTATTTTTACAGTGTATTTTGTTTAGATATTTTATTGAGATAATAATTCAATATTTTTAATTCAGATTCGTTTAACTTTATTATACATTTCAGTTAGACGAAATATTAGTTTCTATTTTCTATTCTTTTTTTTTTCATAACAAAGTTTGTTGGGTTTTTCTTTTACGAGTAGATCTGCTAACGTTAGTTGGTCTACAACGTATTTTTATATATTTTTTCTTTTTTGATATTACGGAATCATTTTTTTTCAAAATTTAGAGGTAATTTACCCGGTAACAAAGGGTGATATTTGTCTTCTAATGTAGAATATCGTAACTGATTTTTGTGAACAAATCTTATAGAATTCTCAACATTTATGAGATAAGTATTTGAACTTATTTGCTTATGTATATTGGCTGGAATCCATTTAACAAAACTTTTAAAATGGTTTCTATATAGCACTTTTTTCGCTTTTTAAATGTGATTTCACCTTATTTAGATTTTTCTAGTTGATCTCTATTTTGATAAGTTATTATTTTATTTTCTTTTGTATTAAATGTAAATTTCTTTTGTAGGGAATTCAATAATGTCCTAGGTACATACAAAAAACAAGGCTTAATGGACTTTTATTTGTTGTTGTACAAGGTGTATTGTTATAACACATTAAAATTTTATTTAGTTTTGCTTGGTCTGATAAAGATTTTAAACTTCCGTCGGTTAAGTATTTTTTTAAACTATTTTTAATTGTTTGAACACCTCGTTCCGCTAACCCATTACTTTGCGGATATTTTGCCGGCGATTTTATTACTATTAACTCTAATTTGTGTTGTTCACTACAGTGCAGCTTGCTTACAGTTACTTAAATTTTTCCAGCACATTTAAGATAGCTACCCGTTACTCAAACAAACCTATTTGAAACTAATTTACACTCGAAATTATTATAATTCTCTAAGTACCTAGCTTCCGATATGCTCCAGTATCGACTTCTAATTCCATACTTTTACCACCTACCACCAGTTTTACGCACTCTGGACTGCTAATAGAAACACCTTTTATGGCAACATTTTCATCATTCGATATGCTTGTAATGCTTGCAGCTTCTACCATTTCATCCACACTTTTGAGGTGAGCATTTTTCTTCTGTCCGTCCGTCCGCGTTGATAAGCAGCGATTTGCGATGTGTCCTTTTTGTTGCACCTAAAACATACCCAATTCTTGCAAATGCATTTTTCGGCACTGTGCCCTGTTTTACCGCATCGACTACATACTTTTCTTTTCCCGTTTGAATTTTCCACCAAACGCCCTTCGCTACGACCTTGCGACTTACTACGACCTTGACGTACTGCACACGCCTTATTAACTGGCTCTTCTTTGGAGCTCATTTGTTTGGTCTCTCCTTCGGCCATTTCCCAATTTAGAGAAATTTAAGCTAGATTCCTTTAAAAGCCTTGATCTTAGTTGATTGTCTTTTATACCACACACAAATTTGTCGCGTAATGCCCTATCGAGGAAGGATTCAAACATTTTTCCGCCATGTGTTTTAGTTCTACAATGAATTCTCTTATTGCCTTGAACCCTTGCTCCGCTTTGTAAAATTTGTACGATTCCGCTATTTCATTTAGCGGTTGGTCGAAGTACTTTTTCAGAGCATCCACGAGCTGCTCATATGTTTTACTGCTTGGATCTTCTGGGGAAAACAGTTTTCGTAGCACGGAATAGGCATCTGCTCCGATGTATGTGATGAAAAAAGCAACATTTTTTGTATTTTCCATATCATTGACGATAACAAATTGTTGAAGCCTCATCTCGTACTCAGCAAAGTCATTTCCCATTACGTAAGGATCCATGTGCCCAATCATTTTTGTTGTTCTTATTACAAGAGGTTTCACTTGCGAACTATTAGCGACTTCTTCTTCCGACATTTACTATTACGATTTATTAAATTTTTTTATTTAAATTTAACTTTTACTTTTGGTTTGTTAAAAATCCAATTTTTTTTTCGTCGTAAAAATTATTATGTCTTTTAGTTTTATTAAAAGACGAGCACGCTTTTAATTTATGTCTTTATTATTAAACTAAATTCGAACATGTTTTGGAGATATCGCAAAAAAAAAATTTTAAATAACGAGGATCAGTCCAGGCCGTGATAGGTTACATAAAGGTAATGGATTTAACTTATTAAAGATTGACTGGTTTTTTAATTAAGGAGATTCTTCGACAGTTATAACAATGCTGGGTGTGCGGCAGAAAGTAATTTCAATTTAATCAATTGCAGTTAAAGTAATTGCAGTTAAATAAGTTGATATAAAATTAATTGCAATTAAAATTTTAATTGCTTGTTGCAATTGAATTATTTAAAACTGAATTAATTGCAATTGAAAAAATTCTAATTAATTTTTTAATGGTATTATGAAGCAATTAATTATAATTAAAAATTTTTTACAATTACCCGGGTAATTCTTGATTGATTTCATTCAAATACTCAATACAATATATCAGGGGCACAGAATTTTCACGAAAGTGATATTTGAGAGAAATCAAGCAATTTTTTGTCATATATATAACCTACCACAGTACCCATCTAATAATGTACTAGATAGCGTCCTGGTAGCTTGTTTGTTGTTGAATTCATTAAACCATTGCAATTAACCAATTGTTAATTATAGAGAAACACAATTAATAATTAATTAACTGTTAATTGTACAATTTTGCAATTATAATTAAAAATTGTTAGTTGTAAAAGTTGCAATTAACATTTAAAAAGGGTTAATTGTAGGAGTCGCAATTAACAATTAAAAATTGTTAATTGTAAAAGTTGCAATTAACAAATAATTGTTAATTATTAATTGTTTTAACAATTATAATTTGGCCAATCAATACTGGTGTGCGGGGATTCTCGTGAAGATAGCGTCGGTAACAAACTAAATTTCAAACAAATTTATACCGCTAAAGGTTTCAGTTAAAGCTGTTTAAGGGAAAATTTGCAAGTTAAATCAAGGCCTGTCAGAGATTTTCATAAAATATTTCATATAAATATAAAAGTTAGGCCTGGTTACTTCTCGTTTCCACACATTTTCGGTAACAAAATTTCCTATGCCAACTGAAATTTGTACACCAAATTTCATTTTGTCTCCATCTAAACGATACCTATTGAAATAAGCTCGTATTTCTGGGGTTATCAAGGAATAAAGTTCTATTTTTATACCCAGCTGCAGTAGTTACGGTTAGGATCATCTATGTATCGCAACGTTTTGAACCAACCTTAGCTTTATTTGAATTGCCTTGTGAACCAAGTTCATGTTCATTTAGACCTTTTTGTGTTTCTTATTAGACTTGGAAAATGGTTTTATGCATCAAAATCAATCAATTAATTCGAGTACATTCAGTTCTGAATATAAATTTTTCTCAGTGCTTATTTGTTAGTGTAAATTTCTATTTCATATGGAAGTGTTTGAGCTTCATACCAAATTGTTTTTGTTTTCATAAGAACCTCAGGCACTTCCATATGTTAGGCTAACCCCGAGAACAAATCAGATTATAATTCTCACTTTCTCGCATTGAAAAACCAACAACCAACAAAAGAGGAAAATCTTTTTTATTAGTTTTGTGTTTTTTTCCCCTACAAAATACAAAAATAGAATAATTACTTTTAATTAATTTTTTTTGCTAGGCTTTCTTTGTTTCATAATTTATCTTTTACTAGGTTTATGTTGGTTTTATAGAAAAAAAGGATATCACAGTAGCAAAGGTACCGGGTCGAAGTTATACACTCCTCCGCTCCCAATTCCATTTCATACACCCTTTCTCGTCACTAAAAACATCAAGCTTGTACGAACACTGCCTGTTTTTTTTTACAACTTATTTTCCTCAGTACAAAATGTACTATCTCACAGCTATTCCGAAAATAGAATAGAGAGAGACTTTATTTTTGAAACATTAATATTTTCCGGTTTCGGTTCCAAGAAAAAATTTAAAACTACACTTTCGTGGGACACCCTAACGCGCGCAACCGGTGCGTTGTGAATTAGCAAGATCCCTTTTTTCCACCTTTTCTTAACACATTTTTTTAAATACCATTTTCACTCTTTGTATATATTATATTAATAATAATAATAATAATAATTCCCAACGGATTACCCACCATATCCCGCCCGACCGGCGCGAGGGGCGCATCCGCATAACGCGCGGATTATTCGTTCGTGCCGAGTCGTTGAAAGGCTTTGGTTTGTTAATCGTCGAGATCTAAAACTGCTCAGCTACAGAGAAAACCTCATCAGCTAAGTAAAGTAGATATAGGATAGATTATACATTAAGAAATAACTAGTTAACAGAATAAAATTATTGTTAAAAGTTAATATAGAAGTCAAAGAATAAAAAACAATTAGTAGCTATGAATTTAGGACAGAAAGGATTGATTTTTTTATGCTGAAAAGCGAGTCTGAAATATCAAATCTACCAGAAAGAGAGTTATAATCTTGACACAAACAGCGAAAAGGCTCATTTAACTGAAAATTGGTTCGGCACTGTTTTAAGACTAGAGGTTTCAAATGCCTTTGAAGGACGAGACGGTACATTGAAGTCCACTTCACTTAGAAGAAATGGGCTGGATAGTGAACCATTTAGCAATTTAATCATAAAAATAATTCCAAGCATTTCCCTCCGACTAGAAAGTGTGTGTAGATTAATGAGTTTTAAACGATTCGTATAGGGTGGCAGATTGTACGAGGGATCCCAATGAAAATCTCTTAAGGCAAATAGTAAAAATTGTTTTTGAACTGATTCAAGGCGATCTACATGAACCTGGTAACGCGGGTTCCAAATTATAGAACCATATTCAAGTATCGGTCTGACTAATGTAGTGAAGAGGGCTTTAGTTACATAGGGGTCGCTAAATTCTTTAGACCATCGTTTAACGAATGCTAGGACACCTCTAGCCTTATTATTATATATAACGCCCGCACAAACATAAAATCCGTTATTTTATTCCGACGTAATATTTATTCCGACGAATTCTTTATTTTATTTTTTTTTGCGCGCCACACTTATGTATGATCGTGGCCTATCGAAGTCAAAGCGATTATGATAAACTTTGGAATCAAGCATGAGAGTGGTCAAGCAAATTAGGCAGTGCGGAGATGATCAAACGAAATGGTGAAGCAAACCATGCATCTTGCAGATGATCAAACCATTGTTACTAAACGTATACGAGGTGTGTTCAAAAAGTATCGCGAATTTTGTGTTTTTTCAAAAATTATTTATTTATTCATGAATATCTATTTTGTCCCCTTCAAAGTAATCCCCATGAGATATTATACACTTGTCCCAACGGTTTTTCCAATCTTCGAAGCACTTCAATATACGTAACCAGCGAAAATTCAAAATTCGCGATACGTTTTGAACACACCTCGTATGTTAGGGAGTTTTATTATGCTATTATCGTATTGTTTTCTGTCTTGTAGGCCCGAGGAGATCATTTGAATTTGGAAAGTCAAATGAATGTGTTCGATACTGCCAACACTAGTCTACACTTACCTTAAAATTATTGCTCGCCATCCCAAAAGTATGTGCTCTGTTAAAATCAAGCAGACATAAGAAAGGGCTAATATTAATTATTTCAGAAGTTACACGCTTCACTGTTATCCGCAAAAAGTCCGAGGCAAACACGTATTCCTTGGCCTGTCGGCTATGTCACAAAAAGCACCCACTTAGGATATTACCCGTATTTCGGGCTAACACACCAGAGGATCGTTGGATCATCGCGAGTGAAGAACGCTATTGCACCAACTGTTCATCGGCACATCGAACGTTGCTTCCCGCCCATAGAATTGAACCGTACTGGAATCGGCTCCGACCGCTCCTTCAACACGAGGTGCTACACTTACACTTATGGAGTTACCTAAAACCTAGAGAAAGAAACTAGAAATGTTAAATAATGACGGGGTATATTTTAATGGCGCAAGTGTATTTTATTATTTCAATTTCAATATTCACTAAACTCATTTATCTTACAAAATATTGAAAGAAAGGAAAGTAAAATATACATTTATATAATAGTACCCACCCAAACACGGTGGTTAGCGCCAATAGTGGGTCTAGCGCCCCGGCAGGAATAGTAGTACTATTTTTAGGTAGATTTCGGCACCCAAAACTAAATCAACCGGCGCCGAAACGTGGAACTACTGGTCGGCGAGCCTCATATTTGCATATTGATTCGATATCGCGACATCGATGTTGGTTGTCGCGGCTTGCCGCCTGAAATTTTGAGCCCATAACAGTAACGGAATCACCATGCTTCCCACGTAATTTGACGAATTGATTGTTGATGAGGCTCATTCTAAGTCGTAGTTGTCTTGCAAGTCTAACTGTGTTGATGGTGGTGGTCGCACATGGATCAAGCATTGCCCATATAGAACCGAGGCGGCCTTGCGTCTCAATCAATACTTTTGCTTTCGGTGCTACTGCCGTGAGGCATTGTATGGGTTGGCGTGGCGATCTAGGGTGCCCTATTATTCCTGACCGGAGCTGGCTTCTGCTCGGAAGGTCAAATTCTCCGGATTCCAGTCTTCCCGGATTACGCCGCTGATGTGACCATGGATGGGTTCCAGATTTGAGCTGTTGATTTTTCCGCGGTTGGAAAGTTTTCATGCGCGCTCCGCTAGTACAATTTGGAAAACTTTAAATAGTCAAATTACTTTTATTATTGAATTGAATAACTTTCGTATACATTTTATATATTTTTTGATTACCGTCACTTGTTCGTTTCTTGTCATTCCAATCTTTACGCCAGGCCTACCCACGCACTTTATTTCCCTTGAAAGCGTGATAACGTAGTTCACGAGGGAAGGAGAATGATTGTTAGTAGGATCAATTACTGTAATCGATACACTTTGATAGAACGGGGGCGCGAGCTGCGTACGTTTTTACTTTTGATTGGGAATTGTCATCTGAAGATAAATCGGATTAGGGGAAAATGGGGTAACTTTGACACCTTTCTTTTGCAGTTATATTTCTCGAAATGTGTTTGAACTATTATAGAAAGCTTTGTTGCCTCGTTGAAGGCAATTATTCAGTTTCGTAATTTTAATGGATTTACTTTCAAGCGAACCCGTTTCACATTTATTTAAAATTTCAAGGAAATTAAGTACCTATTTGTTTCGATAAAAACTTATTTTATATAGTAGCTCGAGTCCTGCTCAAAAATATATTTTGTACGACAGCGTGAAGTTGAAGCAGGATTTTCAGGAATTGGTAACTTCAGCAATATTTCACTGCGCATTATTATAGCCAAATCTTCTATTTCTGGTTTAAAAAAGACCAAACTCGAAGGAGATGTCTTTCGGAAAAATGTGATGTTATGAGTGCAGTTGCTAAACAATTCTATTATTTTACCTACATAGAATACGCTCTTTTTAATGTTCTCTTTGAATTTGACCAAAACATAGTCTTCGACAGTCGACTTATCATCATCAGCTATTTTGTGTGGCTGCAAATCATCTGGTTGGTATTCAAGGTAACCTTCATCATCAGCAGCGAATCCATTTGAGTCAATTGACGCAGCGTAGCTAATGTCGCTCGTAGTTTCGTCTGAAGATTCGATTCTCAATTGCCGTTTTCTTTTAGGTTGCTTAATTTTAACCTGCGTTGTTCTTTTCTGTGAAAACTTCAGAGTGCGCTTGGCGGTATTAAGATTATTCTTCAAAGTAAGCTGCTCAATCCTTCGGTTTTCCGTTGAACAAGTAAGAATACGAGAAATTCCGCTTCTTGAAGATTTCTTGGATGCATGAAGTTGCGGTATAGGCCGAACAGATTCTGGCGTAGCACAAGGTGGGTTATCATTTTAACCCCTTTCTGGGTTCATTGGAACATTTTGTGATGAACTCAAATTATCGGATCTATCAGGAAGAACGAATACAACTTGCTCATTTGTTGTTTGTAGCGATACTTGCTCATCTGTCACAGCCTCCAGCGCAAATGTTTCATCTTGAAAAACCTTCGTATTGAGGGGCTACATTCCTGTTGCTTTGAATCCGTTCATTATGTTTTCAGGAGAAAATGATCTTAGTAATGGTTGTTGCATTAAGGTTTTGCTTTCCAGGATTTGTTATAAGAAAATTGTTAAAGGCTTTCCGGCAAAGTAGCTTGAAGGGACCGAAAACGGATACATCCAATGGTTGTAGACGATGGGAAATGTGTGGAGGAAAATAAAGTAACACAATTCCGGCCTCTGCACAATAGCTAATGCTTTCCAAACTGCAATGTGATGCATGATTATCAAGTAGAATTAGAACTGGGTTTTCAGTTGAACAGTTCGTAAATTTTTGAATGTGTTTTAGTACATTTTAAAAAAGTTCTGAAATCATCCATCCGTATTTTGTATTCATTATCAATGAACCAGGCATGCATCCACTTCCGAATCTTTCACTGAAACGAATACGGGGAAATATATAAGCTGGAGGCAAGCTTCAGAAACTGAACGTTGTCCTTTTGCAGCACAAAGCTATAGAAACAATTTATTATTTAAGGGCATATAATATTTTTTCCCACCAGTCTAAAAATACGACCAAATGTATAACAATGTCTTACCTTAATAGGTTTCATCACCGTAGTTACACCAGTTTCGTCCAAATTATAGATATCCTTTGCACGTAGTAAGGTTTGTGAAAAAACATTCCTCCGCTGACTTAGTAAAACCACGTAATCTTACTAAACTGATCTTTTCAGGATTACGAAGAGTTATAGAATCATTTCTTTTGAGGAACCCGTAAAGAAAATCATCTCCAGCTTCTTTTGATTTCTACCAGGTAGTTTGAATACCAATATTGTTAGCGTTAGCGTAATCATACGCAAACTTTTTTAAATAAAAATAATGCTAGTAAAGTTCACTAAGCAACTTGGAATTTTAATTTAATTGACTTAACAATTTTCTTTCATATCACTTTCACAAAATAACACAGAATGCCTAGGGAAGAGGGAAACACGTGTTGCTTCACCAAAATGAGAACACTAACTGCCAAAGTTCACCACGGTGGGTAAAATCAAATGCTTCAACATTCCCAATTCATAAATTCGATTGCTTTTAATGCCTTGACTTCGAAAACGCCATAGTCAAATGTGCCCCAAAGTCAAAGGTACCCCAGTTTCCCCTATATTGAAAGTGAGACATCTGATTCTGAAAATAACGATGAAGAGGCGATCACAAGTGTCATCAATGTGCCAAGGAAAAGGTAAGTAGTTCCGACTCTAATAAAGAAACATCTTTCAGGAGACCGAAACAGCTGCCGATGCTACTATTTGGATCAAATTTGCTGAACGTGAGGGGAAGTAAAGGAAGAAAAAAAACGAATCGAAAAATGAGGAGGGCAGAGAGTACAATTTTTAAAGTGTACGAAAATAAATTTTTAGTAATAGTTTAGTAATAGTAGCATAAAAGCAACATTTATTTTCCTTAGTATTTTCTTGTATATTTTATATCGTTAGAAACATAGTTCGGCTGTTATAATATGTATAGAATAATAGTGAGGCAGCTCTTTTTTACATCTGCTAACTGGCACCATCGCGGGATCGCAGATCGGAATCCGCTTGGTCCTTCCATCGGTGTGGCGGTATCCATGCTCCTCGGCTTTCACCGGCCGGTGCCGATAAGGCTACCATCTTCGTTCATTCGCACAACAGCAATTTCTGTCAACTTTTATGAAAACATAGGCATGCACAGTGGTGGCCTAGAGCAACGTAGCGGTACTAAATTTAAAAAAGTGTAATTTGTTTACCGATAATTAGCAGGGCCTAATCATAATTCATAAACTAAAATTTAGTGAAGTCAGTTTTCTCAGTAACTTAATTTTTTTTGGAGTGGAAAACCCTATAAAGTTGTCATTTTTGTATTTGCATGATATCAGCTTTAATAGTAAACAATTTCGGTCTGCTTAAAGAGAATTATGGATCCGAATTCTAGAGATAATTATAGATTTTGTACTAAATTTTGATAAAAGAATATCTGTGTGCTACTTTTTTAATGTAGACACGTATTGAACCAATATTGCATGAAAATATATATTAAATTTTAACTTTAGAGATATTTTGCGTTAAATACGTGTAAAAGCTACGTAAAGTTGCTACTTAAGTTATTATTTATAATCGGTCGAAATTCGGGTTTTACACGAATAGAGATATTTATGTTTATGCATCAAAAGAAACTTTTGGCATCAAAGCTAGCCAACGCTACCAGAGAAGTTTTATTGTATATTTATCAGAAAATTAATACGACAAATACTATAGAGTAAGTTAGGGTATTGTGATATGGGTTGGTAAAGTGATATACCTGCGTATTTCGTAAATAATTCATGTTTGAGCAAGAATATCTTCTTTACTATAATGGTAATGGCCAAAAACAGTTATTGCAAAGCAACGGCTCGCATTGGTTAACTAGTGAAAAGACATTTTCCATCGTACGGTCGTCAATAATTTTGAGCACTCTTTAAACAAGAATAATTCAAGGATAATGTGATATGGTAGAAGTAGTTCAATGTGGAACAGGAGTATGAAAAGTAACAATTTCCTCCATTTAGGATTTGAAACGTTGATGATACAGGGGTGTCTATCACGCCAAGTAAGCATCCGAAAATGTTAGCTACAACAGAAAAGTAAATTGAGTGTATAAGATCAGCAGAAAAAGGAAAACCTTCTCCACTTTTGATGGAAAATCCTCGACCTGGTTCCGAATCAGCTTATCACTTATCTGAATGGATGCAAATTACCATATCTACAATGTGGATGGATTATTTCCTGCGGTTTACACATCTTTCATAGGAGAGCCAGGTTTGTGGTATAGTATATCACATTACCCCAAAACGACTTTTTATGGGTTTGAATTAATATCTTCCGGAATACTTAAGATAAATCGATCTCGTCTTGGCATGTGCTTTGCAATACTGGAATCTATCGAATTGTATGATTTTCTACCTGTCCACTTAATAAAATGTTGAGTAGCAGCCGAAAAGGTATGCCTATATCCCAATACCCTAACTTACTCTAAATGATGACAATAAGAAGAATTTTGAAACCAAAATCATATAAAAACGAGATGACAAGCAAATTATCGGAAAGAAACCCAATTTCGTAAAAGTGAAGTTTCGTTAATTTCAAAGGAAATTAAAATAACCTCAATTTGTGTAAAGCAGGTAGACGTAAAAAGTTAAAAAGCGTAAAGTGGAATTTGTTGAATAATTTTTCAGAAGAACTTGCGCTGGCAGCTCAATTTAAACAAGTTATTAATAGCTGTCTAGATCCGCTAGAGTTAATAAAATGTCCAATAGAATCCGGTGAACCCGCACAATATACACCTCAAGAAGCGTTAGCGTTAATAAGTGATGCAAATTTAACAAAACATGTACATGAAACTCTAAGGAAATATACTAAATTGAAATATTATAATTTGTACCCGGTTTAGGCCCCATGCCTAAATCTCCCCCAAAAGCGACCCATCCTAATGTAGCAAACTGAGTTATGCCACCCAGCTTACCAAAGTCGGAGCGCTCCGAAATAATGATCCAAAAAGAGTCCGTAATTTGAGCTTCTTTGGAGGGTTATTTAGTAAACATCAAAAAAGCCACTTTTTTATAAAGATTCACGGAGCCTTGGGAGAAGAAATGAATATTGTAGAGCGGATAAACTGCAAGGCTCAGTTATATGAAAATAAACGTTGTAGAGCGAATGACCGGCAACGTTCAATTATATGAATGTTTTAAAGCATTTTCTGAAGTTTGTTTTTGCTTAAGAGAGCGTAAAGTTTTTTTTCTCAATGTCTAGCAATAGCTGAAAGTCAAGGAAACTGTAGGTTAAAACCAAACGAAATAATATATTTATTGATATTTATACTTTCAGATGCACTTTTACTAATATCTTAAATTAAACTTTGTAAAAAAGTTTGTCTAAAAAGAGTCACAAGACTTAAACTAAGTATCAGTAAAGCATCAATAAAAGGATCCAAAAAGAGTGCAAAAAGGCTCCAAAACCCATCAGAATGGAGTAAAAATTTTGCGTAAAAAGAGTCAAAAAAGGCTCCATACAACCTTCAGAAAAGCATTAATAAAGAGCTCCGAAAAGAGTCCAAAAAGGATCCGAAGTTCATTAGAAAAGAGTCAGAAAACGCTCCAAATTCATCGGATTCGGACTCATTTTCGACTCTTTTTTATGGCTTCTTTAGGTATGCCAGCGTAGAACGATTTTTAGCTCCATTTGGGCTCCGAAAAGAGCTCATTTCGGACGGTAAAGCTCCGAGAAATGTGCGTTTTATAGCTCCGAAAGGAATCTTTTTTCGCACTTTTGGTTAGCTGGGCAGTCACTAACACCCTGCCACCCACATATATATGCATGCGTGCAAATGTGTGTTTTCTTGTCAGCACAGTTATACGTACACGTCGTTGTCATGGTGTTACTGCACTTCCCTTAAAACCCGGAGGACTTTTCACGGGTCAACGGTTGTCCCCGGTTTGACAACTGCCTATTATTTCAGCAATTACCAAGCCGTCTACACCGCAGCCAAGAAACGCCGTCACACCAGCTACTTTATCAGGTTAAACTATTTGTATATTTCGACATAATCACGTCTAAATACAGTGCTTTATTATAACGAGAAACATCTCGCTTTTCTTCTTTTTATTTATCGCCAGTATACCTCCCCGTTGACAAGAAACCAACCATTACAGTCCACTCAACACATTTAAAGTTCACGAGCAACTATTTTCCTTTTTTGAGATATTTTCCGGCTAACACAAACTAACGGTGATACATTTTCTGGCTAACACAAGCACACTGTGATATTTTCCGGCTAAAGACTCCACAAACACATGGTGATATTTTCCGGCTAAGGGCTCCACAAACACACGGTGACAGATAACAGCCACATAACGTTTTCAAGCCAGCCAGACAACCACATACTGTCACAACTGCTACCACGTTGTGAACGCATGTAAGTTTTATTTCTTGCCACTTTTTTTGTGTTTTTTTTTATTTAATTAAGTGCCGCGAGTGTTTCGGAGTGCAACCATGATCTGCATTATCAGTGAAGACTTCACGTAAATTATCTCAATGCAAGTATATTTTTGTGTGCGTAAAATAAAAGCTTAGATACTATCTGGAGTACTCTCCCACCAGTAGTAAGGTCAAGCAAGGGGTAACATAGCCCCACTTTCACAAGAATCTCACTAATTTCGACGTTTGTTGTTTCATACAATAAGTTTTTTTTCATGTATCATGTGTTTAAGCGACATAAGCTATAACGATTTACTTCGTCTATTTTATTTGCGCTGCACTCTCTTGCAATTCGCAAGCAGCTTATAAAATATCCCAAAGATATAGTTTATGTTTTGTAATCCCAAAGCGGGGGTTTTTCACAACGAGAATAAGGAAGCCAATCCCGAAATAAAAGCCCGTTCGCTGCTTTTGTTGGTCGAAAGATGAATGGTTTTATTGTATATAGAAGTTAAAATTTACATTTGCAACATTTGGTGCACATTTTAAATAAATATATTTGTGTAAAACAATTCGTTAAAATAACAAAAATTATCAAACAACAATGCGTAAAATTAACATAACCTCAAATCTAATTTTCCATTTAACTTAAAGAAAGTAGAGACTGAGTGTGGAAGCTCAATTTAAAAATTACAGAGCGATATTAATAATTGCCTGTCGTCTCTTAAGAGTCATCAAATTGACATTTCAAATTGGAACGCAGCTATAACGTATCGGTGCTCTATGAAACTGCTTGAAAGTACATTGGGAACAAATCATAGGGTAAAAAAATGGTAATATCTCAATGGAATGATATGGACAGATTCCTATCCAATTGCTTTCCGACACTAGAAACAGTATCAGGGTTTGCAGGGAATACCACAGTCAAAGCGCAAAAGCCACTTAAACGACTGGGGGCCTTTAAAACAAAAGTCACAAGGGCACGATTCAAAAAAGTGCTCTTCAAATGAGCACACACTCATCAGTTGTCAATGCTTTTGTGACCTTAAGCTGAGTGAAAGAATCAATTTTATCAAATCCCACAAGGCGTGCCTGAATTGCCTGTCCTCAGCACACACAGTTGCGAGATGCACAAGCTCTTTCAACTGCAGAACGTGCCATGCTCGACTACCCATCCCAACATGTCTCTGACAATGTCGCCTCGACCTCAAATCAGGCACAATGGAGACGGGAAACCAGCAACTCAGGATCAGTGGAGCACCGAAACATTAACACTTGCCATGTGAATTCACCACCATACACCATAATGGTACCAACTTCTCAGCTAGAGCGCTGATGATTCGGGTTCGGAGTGCTCTTTTATGACTGAAAGACTTAAGCATACGATCAATCTGCCGACAAGGAAATTGTATGCGCAAGTTTCAGGTATCACTAATACAGCATCTGCGCAAGTGAAAGAAGCATCTGATATTTAATTACGTTCACTTGTTGATTCATGCTTCCAATTGACAACTTCTGTGGTTATTTTAGCCAAACTGACTGGAAATCTACCGCCCTGTCATATCAATGCCATGACTATGCAGTAAATTCTAGATTTAGGTTTAGCAGACAAGAGGTTCTACGTTAACAATGAAGTAGACCTTATACTGGGAGGGGATATATATCCGCACATAATACTAAGCGGACTGAGGAAAAATGTACTCGGTACACTGTTGGCCCAAGAAACAGTATTTGGTTGGATACAATATCGTCTCGTTCTACAGCGAAGTGGCGCTGCGAGAAACTATGTTAAGAAACAAGGAGTAGGAGAGAACATGTGAGATACGTATTTTCGCTACCATTTCGGCAAGATTATCCAGATAAGGTGAATTTAAGAGGGTCTCTTAAACGGGCATGTTCGTATTTTTTTTCGTAATGAGCCGCGGTTAGCAAATAACCCGGATCTAGGAAGGAAATATATGAGGGTACTGTCGGAATACGAAACGCTTGGACATATAGACAAAATTAATTGAAGGGTTGCAGCAGACGATACTGACAATTACTTTCTGCCCCACCACTATGTCATAAAGGCTGAAAGCACCACCACCAAAGTTAGCGTGGTCTATAATGCCTCAACTCCGACGGCGAATAGCACGAGTTAAAATAATATTCTGCTCCCAGGCCTAGTACTCCAAGCAGACCTTCCAAATCTTATACTACGTTGGAGACTACGAGGTGTGTTCAAAAAGTATCGCGAATTTTGTGTTTTTTCAAAAATTATAAGTATTCATGAAACGAGCTCAAGGCCAAGAATAATAATTTTTCACTTTTTGAATTTTTATGAAAATTATTATTGTTTTCACTTATTAATAATCATTTTAATTAATTATTAAAAGCATTGCTAACCATTAAGCTAACATTACGCTGGTTTTGATGTCATCTAAACTCCTAGTTCTATTCTTCTTTTTACCACATGCATGAACCACTTCCGCCATTTGACAGTTAGTAGTGTGATCATGATGGATTTTTGACAGATCTGTTTTATCATCAGAACTGCCTTACCGTGTGCTCTCGGTTTTGTTATTGATTTTTTATACCAACAATTTTGTTGATTTACGGCCTGTACATTTTCAAGTATTCATGAAACGAGCTCAAGGCCAAGAATAATAATTTTTCACTTTTTGAATTTTTATGAAAATTATTATTGTTTTCACTTATTAATAATCATTTTAATTAATTATTAAAAGTTTTTTTTTTTTTTGATTGAATAGAGTAGGAAAAATGTTTAGAGACAACTGCCATAGCTTTTCTTATAGATCCATTTCGGAAGCTGCTAGACTTCACTCATCAGAGAAATTTTGGCACGCATTGCTAACCATTAAGCTAACATTACGCTGGTTTTGATGTCATCTAAACTCCTAGTTCTATTCTTCTTTTTACCACATGCATGAACCACTTCCGCCATTTGACAGTTAGTAGTGTGATCATGATGGATTTTTGACAGATCTGTTTTATCATCAGAACTGCCTTCCCGTGTGCTCTCGGTTTTGTTATTGATTTTTTATACCAACAATTTTGTTGATTTACGGCCTGTACATTTTCAAGTATTCATGAAACGAGCTCAAGGCCAAGAATAATAATTTTTCACTTTTTGAATTTTTATGAAAATTATTATTGTTTTCACTTATTAATAATCATTTTAATTGGAAATGGATCTATAAGAAAAGCTATGGCAGTTGTCTCTAAACATTTTTCCTACTCTATTCAATCAAAAAAAAAAAAAACTTATAATAATTAATTAAAATGATTATTAATAAGTGAAAACAATAATAATTTTCATAAAAACTCGAAAAATGAAAAATTATTATTCTTGGCCTTGAGCTCGTTTCATGAATACTTGAAAATGTACAGGCCGTAAATCAACAAAATTGTTGGTATAAAAAATCAATAACAAAACCGAGAGCACACGGGAAGGCAGTTCTGATGATAAAACAGATCTGTCAAAAATCCATCATGATCACACTACTAACTGTCAAATGGCGGAAGTAGTTCATGCATGTGGTAAAAAGAAGAATAGAACTAGGAGTTTAGATGACATCAAAACCAGCGTAATGTTAGCTTAATGGTTAGCAATGCGTGCCAAAATTTCTCTGATGAGTGAAGTCTAGCAGCTTCCGAAATGGATCTATAAGAAAAGCTATGGCAGTTGTCTCTAAACATTTTTCCTACTCTATTCAATCAAAAAAAAAAAATTTTAATAATTAATTAAAATGATTATTAATAAGTGAAAACAATAATAATTTTCATAAAAATTCAAAAAGTGAAAAATTATTATTCTTGGCCTTGAGCTCGTTTCATGAATACTTGAAAATGTACAGGCCGTAAATAAACAAATTTGTTGGTATAAAAAAATCAATAACAAAACCGAGAGCACACGGTAAGGCAGTTCTAATGATAAAACAGATCTGTCAAAAATCCATCATGATCACACTACTAACTGTCAAATGGCGGAAGTGGTTCATGCATGTGGTAAAAAGAAGAATAGAACTAGGAGTTTAGATGACATCAAAACCAGCGTAATGTTAGCTTAATGGTTAGCAATGCGTGCCAAAATTTCTCTGATGAGTGAAGTCTAGCAGCTTCCGAAATGGATCTATAAGAAAAGCTATGGCAGTTGTCTCTAAACATTTTTCCTACTCTATTCAATCAAAAAAAAAAAAAACTTTTAATAATTAATTAAAATGATTATTAATAAGTGAAAACAATAATAATTTTCATAAAAATTCGAAAAGTGAAAAATTATTATTCTTGGCCTTGAGCTCGTTTCATGAATACTTGAAAATGTACAGGCCGTAAATCAACAAAATTGTTGGTATAAAAAATCAATAGCAAAACCGAGAGCACACGGTAAGGCAGTTCTGATGATAAAACAGATCTGTCAAAAATCCATCATGATCACACTACTAACTGTCAAATGGCGGAAGTGGTTCATGCATGTGGTTAAAAGAAGAATAGAACTAGGAGTTTAGATGACATCAAAACCAGCGTAATGTTAGCTTAATGGATAGCAATGCGTGCCAAAATTTCTCTGATGAGTGAAGTCTAGCAGCTTCCGAAATGGATCTATAAGAAAAGCTATGGCAGTTGTCTCTAAACATTTTTCCTACTCTATTCAATCAAAAAAAAAAAATTTTAATAATTAATTAAAATGATTATTAATAAGTGAAAACAATAATAATTTTCATAAAAATTCGAAAAGCGAAAAATTATTATTCTTGGCCTTGAGCTCGTTTCATGAATACTTGAAAATGTACAGGCCGTAAATAAACAAATTTGTTGGTATAAAAAAATCAATAACAAAACCGAGAGCACACGGTAAGGCAGTTCTAATGATAAAACAGATCTGTCAAAAATCCATCATGATCACACTACTAACTGTCAAATGGCGGAAGTGGTTCATGCATGTGGTAAAAAGAAGAATAGAACTAGGAGTTTAGATGACATCAAAACCAGCGTAATGTTAGCTTAATGGTTAGCAATGCGTGCCAAAATTTCTCTGATGAGTGAAGTCTAGCAGCTTCCGAAATGGATCTATAAGAAAAGCTATGGCAGTTGTCTCTAAACATTTTCCTACTCTATTCAATCAAAAAAAAAAAAACTTTTAATAATTAATTAAAATGATTATTATTAAGTGAAAACAATAATAATTTTCATAAAAATTCAAAAAGTTAAGAATTATTATTCTTGGCCTTGAGCTCGTTTCATGAATACTTGAAAATGTACAGGCCGTAAATCAACAAAATTGTTGGTATAAAAAATCAATAACAAAACCGAGAGCACACGGTAAGGCAGTTCTGATGATAAAACAGATCTGTCAAAAATCCATCTTGATCACACTACTAACTGTCAAATGGCGGAAGTGGTTCATGCATGTGGTAAAAAGAAGAATAGAACTAGGAGTTTAGATGACATCAAAACCAGCGTAATGTTAGCTTAATGGTTAGCAATGCGTGCCAAAATTTCTCTGATGAGTGAAGTCTAGCAGCTTCCGAAATGGATCTATAAGAAAAGCTATGGCAGTTGTCTCTAAACATTTTTCCTACTCTATTCAATCAAAAAAAAAAAACTTTTAATAATTAATTAAAATGATTATTAATAAGTGAAAACAATAATAATTTTCATAAAAATTCAAAAAGTGGAAAAATTATTATTCTTGGCCTTGAGCTCGTTTCATGAATACTTGAAAATGTACAGGCCGTAAATCAACAAAATTGTTGGTATAAAAAATCAATAACAAAACCGAGAGCACACGGTAAGGCAGTTCTGATGATAAAACAGATCTGTCAAAAATCCATCATGATCACACTACTAACTGTCAAATGGCGGAAGTGGTTCATGCATGTGGTAAAAAGAAGAATAGAACTAGGAGTTTAGATGACATCAAAACCAGCGTAATGTTAGCTTAATGGTTAGCAATGCGTGCCAAAATTTCTCTGATGAGTGAAGTCTAGCAGCTTCCGAAATGGATCTATAAGAAAAGCTATGGCAGTTGTCTCTAAACATTTTTCCTACTCTATTCAATCAAAAAAAAAAAACTTTTAATAATTAATTAAAATGATTATTAATAAGTGAAAACAATAATAATTTTCATAAAAATTCGAAAAGTGAAAAATTATTATTCTTGGCCTTGAGCTCGTTTCATGAATACTTGAAAATGTACAGGCCGTAAATCAACAAAATTGTTGGTATAAAAAATCAATAGCAAAACCGAGAGCACACGGTAAGGCAGTTCTGATGATAAAACAGATCTGTCAAAAATCCATCATGATCACACTACTAACTGTCAAATGGCGGAAGTGGTTCATGCATGTGGTAAAAAGAAGAATAGAACTAGGAGTTTAGATGACATCAAAACCAGCGTAATGTTAGCTTAATGGTTAGCAATGCGTGCCAAAATTTCTCTGGTGAGTGAAGTCTAGCAGCTTCCGAAATGGATCTATAAGAAAAGCTATAGCAGTTGTCTCTAAACATTTTTCCTACTCTATTCAATCAAAAAAAAAAAAAAACTTTTAATAATTAATTAAAATGATTATTAATAAGTGAAAACAATAATAATTTTCATAAAAATTCAAAAAGTGAAAAATTATTATTCTTGGCCTTGAGCTCGTTTCATGAATACTTGAAAATGTACAGGTATAAAAAATCAATAAAAATTATTTATTTATTCATGAATATCTATTTTGTCCCCTTCAAAGTAATCTCCATGAGATATTATACACTTGTGCCAACGGTTTTTCCAATCTTCGAAGCACTTCAAAAAATCATTTTTTTGTATCTTGTTCAGCTCCTCCCTAGATGCCGTCTTTATCTCGTCAAGAGAAGCGTAACGTCGTCCTTTCATGGGCCTTTTTAGTTTAGGGAACAAGAAAAAGTCACAGGGGGCCAGATCTGGGGAATACGGTGGCTGCGGCAGCATTAGTGTGTTGTTTTTGACCAAAAAGTCGCGCACAAGCAACGATGCGTGAGCAGGGGCGTTATCGTGGTGCAAAAGCCAATTTTTGTTCTTCTTTGCACATCTTCTCGGCCTTCTGAGAACATTTTGTACCACCGATAAACGTTGCTTCGGTCCAAGGTAGCTTCTCCGTATGCCACAGTCAACATTCGGAATGCATCCGCGCACTTAATTTCGTTTTTCACACAAAATTTGATACAGGTTCTTTGATCCATTTTTTTGAATAGGTAAAAATCGAAGACGATCCAAAACACGTACAAGCAAAGCAGCTGTCAACAATTAACTGAACATTCAAAATAGCCGAGCTTGTCGGCATAAGTGAGAGACATGAGTACCAACATAACGCCACAAAAAATTCGAAATTCGAATATACGTAACCAGCGAAAATTCAAAATTCGCGATACGTTTTGAACACACCTCGTGTATCGCTTTGTTGTTGTTTTTATTAACAGTGCTTCGCCCTGCTTAATGGGCTTGATAACTCCGAGAATCGTCATCAAGCTCTTCTAACGGGAGTCCAAGGAAACGCGCAGTTTCAACAGGATTGGACCAGAGTGATATTAGTGTTAGAAGAGTAGCTTCAATTGAACAGAACAGAGATGTTTGGTATCGTGAGGGTACACATCACATGCAAGGCACGTATTAGGTGGGGCTCAGTCTGGATAAGTAAGAGTTTAACCTATTACAATATCCAGAACAAGTTGTGCTAGGATGACTCTTGTCTCCCTCGGAAGAATACGCTCCTCATCAGCTACTTCAGATGGTTCGATGCCGATTACGGGGTTCACAGGCCGAGATCTGAGGGATCTGTCTACCGACTCGATGTGGAGGTCGTTTAGAGCCCGCCTATGGTTACGCAGATCAAACGTCAAGGTAATGCGGTGCCGGATCTCATCATACTGCTTACGAAGAGGTTTCTTTATGTCGCTCGGGGGCGGAGCTTCATCCAATAGATGACGGTTTGGATGACTAGGTTTGTGGCAGTTCAGTAAAAACTGTGTACTCAACAGTTCCGCATGCTCGCATGTATTGAGCATTTTGGCCTCATGATGGTGAGACTCCGATGACATAAGCAGACATCCCGTGGCAGTTCTGATTACGGTGTTTTGGCAGACTTGCAACTTCCTCCAGTTGGTGTCAAGCAGATGTATAGGCAAATTTGGATAAACGACCGTCACACCAAATTCCAGATAATTATGTATCGACCCGTAGGAAGCAGAGGACTACCTTCCTCGGACTTAACAACTCGTTGTGGTACCTTCTTGGCTGCAAGAAGACAACTCAAAATGGCCAACGCAAGAAATCGAAACCATGATCAGGGCCACCATTCACAATTGCAAAATCTGCACGATCCACCGGAAATGGGCTCAAGCCCAACTTATGGGCACCCTTTCCCGCGAACGCACTACTTTCATAATAAATAATAAAGTTCCGCTAAATGCCCTAATTCACCCACTTTGGCATGGTGGGCTGACGATTTTCTTATTTATTTTCTGGACATACTTTAAAACACAATAACCGGTTCTGAAGTTATTAAAAGTCATCCATATGTGGGCGGTGCCAAGCCCATTTTCCAAAATATAATAAAAATCAATTGATAAGAATGTGTCGATGTGAGTAGACGTATTTTTCGGTGTGCAGTGACTTTTGTAAATTTATATATACTATTTGTCAATATATTTGCCTTTTTGGTGATCGCGGGCTTTGCTAAATGTTTATCAAGTTGAATTCTTAGTTTTGAGCGCACGGCAACGTATTAATATTTCTAAATAATTCTACATATAAAATAAAAGTTTGCGAGACTGAAGAAAAACCTACAAACAATCTAAAGACAACAACACAGCAAAGATATCTTAAACCAGAATTTCGCGACAAGTTGTATCTACTCTCACCAACAATTTGAATGTAGTCGACAAATCGGATGGTAAAGAGAAAGAGAGCGTGTTATCCTCATCTTGGGCTGAGCGGATCGAGGAAAGGTTGGGCCGATGAGGAAAATGGAGGAAAAAGTGGGAAAGCAGAGGCCAATCCTGTGTCTAATGAGCATCTGCTAAACAAAATTATAATCTATTATTAATTTTTGCGACCTTTCTGTTTTCTAATTTAGATTTTCTTGCCGGCTTGAGGTCAGGTGATCTTTTAGGATTGAAACCAAAGACTTTTTGATTTTTTCCGATTTATTTCGATTACTATTTATAACAATAAAAACTGTAAAATATAATCACAATTCACATATAAACACAATTGGTAAACAATAAAACATACGCAACTTACTTCGAATTTTCACACACGCACAAGCCACATAAGGCGACAACCTGGTAAGGTCACTCCGACGTAATCGGTTTAAGGGCTTGCTGGGGGGGTTCAAACAGCAGCGTCTGATCACCAGGTGGTGCGGCTGCAAGCGGGCGTCTGTCTTGGATCAAGCGGCTCGATATACAAACATGTAATAGAATTCAACCTCCCGTGAAACGGGTTGTGCGTTGGGTTTGGGACCCACCACATAAAACAACGTTCCAATGAAATTCAACAACAAAGCCTCGGATATGAGAACCCCTTTTTTAGATGACAACACCCGCAAATGAAATAAGGATTATGAGATAAGGGCATGTACCTGGAATGTCCGATCCCTTAATGGGGAAGGTGCCGCTGCCCGGCTGGTTGAGGTCCTGAGGAAAGCAAAAGCTGACATCACCGCCATACAAGAGATGCGATGGACGGGGCGAGGAAACACGATCAAAACACCTTGCAACATCTACTGGAGTGGGCATGAAGACAAGCGCAGATTCGGCGTGGGATTTGTGGTGGGAGAGAGACTCCGTCACCGAGTACTGTCGTTCACACCCGTGAACGAGCGTCTCGCTGCAATCCGCATAAAAGTAATTTTTCACCATATCGTTTATCTGCGCTCATGCACCGACGGAAGAGAAGGACGACGTGGAAAAGGCATTCTACGAGCGCCTGGAAGAAGCATACGAGCGCTGCCCCCGTCATGATATCAAAGTCGTGCTTGGCGCCTTTAACGCCAGGATGGGTAAGGAGAGTGTATTTGGCCCCACTGTCGGGAAGTTCAGTCTCCACGACCAGACTTCGCCAAATGGATTCAGGCTGATCGACTTCGCCGGTGCTCGAAACATGGTCTTACCAGCACTAGGTTTATGCACAAGAAGATCCATCAGGCTACATGGCTGTCCCCTGATCGAAAAACACGCACCCGATCGACCACGTTGTGATAGACGGACGGCAAGCTTCCAACGTTTTAGATGTTCACATAATACGATGACCTAACATCGAATCTGATCACTACCTAGTAGCAGCCAAGATTCGTACCCGCCTCTGTACGACAAAACAGGTGCAACAAAAAACGCAGGGAAAGCTGGACGTCGAAAAGCTGCAATCGCAACAGACCGCCAATTATTTCGCAGATCGCCTCTCACACCTCCTCTCCGAGAGCACAATTCAACCTAGTGGAATGCATGAGCAGTGGGATCGTATCTCAGGAGCACTCCGTACCGCAGCCGAAGAAGTAATTGGACTCCGGCGAAGGCGAAGAAACAACTGGTATGATGATGAAGAGTGCCGCGCTGCAACGAAAAGAAAGGACGAAGCCTACAAGGCAACGCTGAGATCGAATGCAACGAGGGGTGTGTGAACACTACCGCAGGTTGAAGAGGGAAGCGAGGCGGCTTTTCCGGGCGAAAAAAAGAGACGCAAAAAAGCGTGAAATAAAGAAGCTTGAGATGCTGGCCAACGGGAATAATGCCCGAAAATTCTATCAAAAAATTCGGCGAATGACGGAAGGTTTTAAACCCGGAGCAAACTCCTGTAAGAATGAGAACGGCGACCTGGTGGCCGATGTTCACAGAGCACTCAGAACATAGAGGGATAACTTCTCTGCCCTTTTCAATGCAGAAACTGAGCAAGAAACCGGAGAAGATGCCGAACCCGAGCCCACAATCGAAGATGATGGAATTGACGTTCCACAACCGGACTATAATGAAGTGCGAATAGTAATATCCCGATTGAAAAACAATAAAGCATCTGGCGCTGATGGTTTGCCTGCTGAGCTATTCAAACACGACGCATGCATCAGCTTCTATGCAGAATATGGTTGGATGAATGCAGGCCTGAAGATTGGAATCTAAGTGTTCGCTGCCCAATCCACAAGAAGGGCGATCCTGCAAACTGCCCCAACTATCGCGGAATCAGCCTTTTGAATATCGCATATAAGGTCCCATAAAACGTATTATAGGAAAGACTGAAGCCTGATGTGAACAGACTGATTGGACCTTATCAGTGTGGCTTCAGACCTTTTAAATCTACCATCGACCAGATTTTTACAATACGCCAAATCTTGGAAAAAGCCGTGAAAAAGAGTCGACACACATCATCTCTTTGTTGATTTTAAAGCCACTTTCGATAGCACGAAAAGGAGCTGCCTATATGCTATGTCTGAATTTGGTTTCCCCGCAAAACTTATACGGCTATGCAAAATGACCTTGAGCAACACCGCCCGCTCGGTCAGAATTGGGAAGTACCTCTCCGAGGCGTTCGAAACTAAACGAGGTTTCAGACAGGGTGAGCCCCTATTGTGCGATTTATTTAATTTAATGCTGGAGAAAATAATACAAGCTGCAGAACTTAACCGCGCTGGAACAATATTTTATAAAAGCGTGCAACTGTTGGCATATGCTGACGCTATTGATATCATTGGCCTTAACAACCGGACCGTAACTTCTGCTTACTCCCAATTAGAAAAAGAAGCGGAGAAAATGGGATTGGTGGTGAACGAGGGCAAAACGAAGTACCTTCTGTCATCATGCAAAGAGTCAGCGCATTCGCGCCTTGGTAACCACGCCACTGTTGGCAGCAATAATTTCGAAATAGTAAAGGACTTCGTTTACCTGGGAACCAACATTAACACCAACAATAATGTTAGCCTAGAAATCCGACGAAGAATTACTCTTGCAAACAAATGCTACTTCGGGCTGAGTAGGCAATTGAAAAGTAAAGTCCTCTCTCGACGAACGAAAATAACACTCTACAAGTCACTCATCGAACCCGTCCTGCTATATGATGCAGAAGCGTGGACACTAACAACATCTGTTGAGGCGGCTCTGAGAGTATTCGAGAGAAAGGTTCTTCGAAAGATTTGTGGACCTCTACGCGTTGGCGATGGCGAGTACAGAAGAAGATTTAATGACAAGCTGTATGAACTTTATGCAGACGCCGACATAGTTCAGCGAATTAATACACAGCGGCTTCGCTGGCTAGGCCACGTAGTGCGAACGAGCGAAGATGCTCCAGCTCAGAAGGTATTCTTATCGGCACCCGACGGTGGAAGCAGAGGAAGAGGGAGACCACCACTCCGATGGAAGGACCAAGTGCAGACCGATTTGCGATCCCGCGGTGTTTCCAATTGGCGCCAGTTGGCGCAACGAAGAAACGACTGGCGAGCTATGTTGGACGGTCAAAATCGGCCAGGCGGTTAGATTTCCATTTAGAGAAGAAGAGGTAGTACTAGTTTGAGAAGTGGTCTGGTCACTTGGCCCCTTCCTTTAGGGACGTCGACAACTCGTATCCGGTTATCGGAGCCAGGGTGCAAATTTACTACTCTCGGAAGTCTCCATTCGTTGGGTGGTAGATTGTCTTCTCTGACACCATATCTTCAATTTTTATGTTAGATTTCGGATGTTTCCATTTTATCCTCTTCTGTAGTTCCGAAAGGTATGCTGTTTTCCATCTTCTGCAGAAGTTTTGATGCAATGCCTTTAGTTTCTGCTAACGATCGATGATGGGTTTTCGTTCATTTCTAGTTCTGGTGAGGCTAATAGGTGTCCGTAAACTAAAAAGTATCCTGGGCTCGTTCGAGGCCGGACAAAGAGGAAGTGAGTTGAGGCAGGACTCAGAAGGACACAAAAGTGTGTTGAACTCCTCGATAGTGAACTTCGCACTAGATGCAAATTTTTTAAAGTTTTTTTTAAGCTTTTCACACCAGCTTCCCATTTTCCGCACATCTGTTGAGCTCCAGCCGGTATGAAATGACACGTCAATGCCTCTGTTTTGAGTGCTCGTGATGCCCTAGTTTTTTCGTTGTCTGAGTAGATATTTCTTGGGCATCTTCGAATATTGAAAAAGCTGCTAGAAACGATGGAGTACTCAAGTCACTAGTGGTCTCTAAATGTATGAAATTTGTTGCAAAACAAACCAACAGGCAAACGTAATCTTTGGAGTGCGGCACCCGTGTTGGTAAACGCGCACGAGAAGGTTGCTCGTTCATGAGGGAGCATTCCCATGAGCTGACTCTGGACACGCTTTTTATAGATCGTGCAGATCTTACAATTGTATATCGTGGACATTATCATGGTTTTAACTTTTAGGAATCCAATATTGCGTTCGAATGATTTGGTTTTCAACGTGGAGCGAAACTTAATGGAAAAATTGCACGAACAAACGGAAAACCCTGCAATTGTAGGGCAGGATGACTGGATGGCGTTCAGAGTCTGCCAGGGCGCTAGATGCACCAAGCCGCCCGCTCGTTCTCAATACTGGGGTTAAGGGAAGTATTTCGCTTTTGGAATCAAGTCGTTCTTTGGCTTACAATTTACCGATTTCTGCTCCGTAATGTTGCTTGTAAGCGATTTTTATCAGATGGGTAGTCGTAGATTTAATTTCATCTGATAAAATTAAACACGAGTCCGTCTGGCTAGAAGCATTAGTTTTCGTATGGGTTCTTTGAAGGAATATTAAAACCTACGAGATTACCCTCAAAACTTGCGGTAGACACGAAAACCTATCAAGAATATCACTGATGTTGTCCGTAGTTATTACTGCATAAGCATGCACTCGTTTTTCCTAGACGTTTGTTGTAGAGTCCGTATCCTAGGTTGACCACTTTTCGTCATTTTCTTTTCTGCTTGCTAAGCCTGCGGTATTTTTAGCTGAGGCCACATGAGATCAGTTCGATTTCCAACCTTGTCGATGATTTTTATTATCCGATGAGCTAGGGAACTTGACCCCGAGCATGGAGGTTTACGAATGCAAGCCAAAACAATGATGGAATCAGCCCAAAGACGAAAGTGTATGTGGCCTAAGTTGAGGTTACTAATGATTGATTCGACTATTTCTGCCAGTAGTACCGCCCCGCATAGATCCAATCGGGGAAGAGAGATCGTTTTGACTGGGGCAACCGTGGTTTTAGCTAAGAGTAGGTTGACAAGTACACTGTATTTTAAACTATTTCTTTATAGTTTTTATTAAACCCTGCCACCTATCTATTGGGGGAAGGAGATACGGGTTTGCATTATAATTTTTGCGACAATTATAGTTGTTGCTAAGAGTGGCTAACCGTAATGGATCCAAAAGTTTTGCGATAGTAGACAGTATCGCTTTTTCTGTGGCATTAGTATCACCTTTAATAGGCTTTGTAGTAAATTAAAATTGGTCGGAATGAGCGTTCCACCGAATACCCAGAGCTTTCAAGCTGCTAGAGACCTCTAACTCTAGAAAACCTTTGCTCGGCAGATAAGCCTTTGGAATGTCCTGTCATATTTCGTTGCTATTCAAGGTCCATTTGCTTAATGGAAAACCAGAAAATTTATCTCTTGCTATAATGGCAGAGTTAATAGTATGTCCTCCGGCGAGAAACATACAAGGTGGCGCAAAAGTAAGCTTCCGATGTTCAGCATATCGGTTGTGGCACGTGCAGTGTGTGCTGTTGCACCGTCTTGTTGGAACCACATGTTTTCCAATCCCAATTCATCAAGTTGCGGCAAAAAGAACTCGTTGATCATTGCTCTGTAGCGCTCACCATTCACAGTAACCGTTTGGCCCCGACCGATTATTGGTCAAATAAATAGTCAGCAATATTCCGCGTTCTGGAGCAGTGTAGCGTAACATTGTTTATTAACGTGTATTTCGCATGTGTTTACTACACAAATGTCAAAACGGAACTGACTTTAGGGGCCAATCGCAAAATTTATAGCATTTTCTGATAGGAGGATGACTTTTGCGCCACCCTGTACATATTTTTTCGCAAAATGTTCGAGGCTATTGGATGAGAACTTTCGGAGTCATCAGTCAGCTGAAGTAATGTCCTTATTGCCAAATAAGGAGCGCAGTTCAGCCTGATGTTGCCGACGACGCAATTAAAAACTACCCTAACTTTCGTTGAGGTACTTTCCTCCTTAATAACCGCGGGATGTGGTAAATAGTAATTGTCGACGTCATCGGCTGACTGAATTTCATAAATTTTTGTCATATGACACATGGATTCATACTCCATTATAACCTTGGTGACCCCTTGCCACTCTGTATTTTTCTTGAGACTTGTCGCTATTCTTAACGAAAGGCCCAAGTTTAATTCCGCAGGGAACTCCGCCCTTAATGGAAGTGACACAATATACCAGAGTGCCGCCGTGTTGTCCACTTGTAAAGTTTCTCACAATTGGATTCTTCCATTGTGAAGGCTTTAGATTTGGGAAGATCTTCGAGTTCCCAGAAAGTGCTTAGCTGCTTGTCTGAGGCAACTTCACTGAAGAATGAGACTCGATTTTTTTAGTTGGACCGGTTTTGTCAGCACGACTAGTCAGTATCCATCAGAAAACAGTTTCCTGGGAGAAGAGAGTATTAAGAATATTCTTCTTAATACCGCTCAAAATTGTTTGCGGATATAAGTCTCCTCCAATAACAAGATGTATTTACTATCACTAGTACTAAATCGTTCTTCCGTATTTTCTTTAAATGGCGCTTACCCTTCTAAACGATTTTGGGAGGTTCAGTCGCTTCTTCTGTCTGCCAACTGGCGCCAATTGGCAGCACCACGGGATCTCATTTGGTCTTTCCATTGTAGTGTTGGTCTCCTCCCTTTTCTGCTTCCTCCGGATGGTGTCGATAAGAATACCGCCTGGACGGAGTTGATTTTTAATCCGTTTAACTATGTCGGTGTCTGCATACAGCTCTTTGTTAAATCTTTTTCGGCACTCGCCGTCACCAACGATCCATACACCTATCATCAGATGTTGTCAGTGTCCAAACTTCTGCACTATACAGAAGCACGGGTACGACAAGTAATAAATGATAAAATTCGGGTGGTTATTTTCGGTTCGTGTGGTTATCGCGGATTGAGCCATAGCGGCTTTCAGAGAAGCAGTCTAAGCTTGGGCAAAAATCACAAATTTTTCCATCTTGTTTGCTCTCCTTTATTTTATTTTCATATCTCGAACAACAAAATGTGTGAAGAAAAATGCCCATTTAATGTACAGATTAAGTAAAAAAGAATATAACTTTACCTAATAAAATCATTACAAGCAATAAGACAACCACGTTTTGGATAAAAAACTTAGTGCCGTCTTGACGATTTTTAAATTTTTTTTCATTGTGTTCAGTGTAATAGAACGAGTTGTACACCAAATGTTTATCATCGGAGTAGTTTGCAAGAATGCCTGCTTTTTGCTCATCTCTACACGTCATTTCTTTACAAATATTAAAATTAACACGTGTCTCCAATTTTTCTATGCAATGACAGTTACAATCCCACACACAAAAACATCGGCTTTCTGTTTCAAAAACAAATGATCTTGAAGAAATAATTGTAAAGTTTTTTGCAGTGGCTCGATCCAATTTTGGTGGGTAATCTAGCTGTTCAAAGACTTCTGGCATAGTATATTTGCCTGATTTGACTTTCACCAACACTGCAAATAAAAAATAAAATTCGTAGGTCGTTTATAGCAAACTGTGCCAAGTATGTGGTTTTAAGGAGACTATAGTATCGCTAATTTATTTTTTTTTAAGACTATGGAAACCATTTATGTGTTTTCTCCAAACTGGCAAATTCAGAGCATCAGCTGTTACTAAGTAGACTACCTAATTGGCGGTTAATGTTCTATTAGAAAATGTAAATTGACGAATATAATTATAACAGTATGTGGTTCGAATGTGTGAATGGGTCCAAAAAGTTCGAATACAAACTTTGTAATTTATTTAAAACATCAATCAAGTATTATAGTTATTTTCTACGATGGAGTCCAAGCGCCAGCTAATTGTCAACGCATTTTTACAAGGCAGACGACCATGCGCAATATTTAAAGACTTTAAAAGTGTGGGTTTCAAAGGCGATTTTGTTTATAAAACTATTAAGCGGTACAATAAGACTTCGTCCGTTAAAAATAGACCAAGAAGCGGAAGACCTCGAACGGTTCGCAATAGTGGTAACATAAAAGTCGTGAGGGAACAAATTCGGAGAAACCATTGCTGGTCAGTTAGAAAAATTGCTGCGAAATTTAATACCAGCCAATCTTCAACACATTTAATTTAGAATAAGGATCTTGGCATAAGAGCGTATAAGAAACAAAAAATTCACGACGTTTTTACACCAGCGAAAGAAAAGAGAGCGAGTATCTGATAATCTTGTATGGCATGGCGGTGATGAAAAGTTGTTCATTCTACAGCAATCTTTCAACTCGCAAAATGATCGAGTATGGTCAGTGTCTCTAGAAAATGTTCCTGAAAAGGAAATGTATGTGCCCAGATTTCAAAGTGCTGCTTCCGTCGTGTTGTGGGCCGGATTCTGTAAAAGAGGAAAGCCTCCCCTAGTTTTCATCGAAAAGGGGGTTAAAGTTAACGCCGGCTACTACAAACAACACGTCTTAGAGGCAGTAGTACTACCCAGCTTACGCAGTTTATTCGGTGATGCCATCGTGTCAGGAGAATTTGGCCGAATTTTTGCATAAGGACGAATGGCCACCTAGCAGTCCTGATTTCATGACGTC
The DNA here is from genome assembly GCA_949987695.1 of Merzomyia westermanni. NCBI lineage: Eukaryota > Metazoa > Arthropoda > Insecta > Diptera > Tephritidae > Merzomyia > Merzomyia westermanni. The sequence continues at coordinate 91,748,663 of OX465288.1, forward strand.
GAAGCTTAGCGGATAGCAAATAAAAATCTTGGAAACTTTTCGTAAGGTATTACTCAAAGTATGGGACGAAATGCCAATGGATATGGTTCGTGCCGCTTGTTGCTCTTTCGAAAAGCGATTACGCTTGGTTCAGTTATTCAAAGGAAGTGTGATTAATAAAAACCTACTATAAATATTTATTGATGCTACATAAATTCTTTTAAGCAAAAATTGATAAGGGCTTACCATAAATTTTGCTTCAAAAGGACTTTAGTTTTGTATTCGAACTTTTTGGACACCGTCTATATGTGTATCGTTTAAACCCATCTACGCCTTCTATTTCGCTCAAATTCTTTATTTTCTTTACATTACTGATTTTATGACCACATTCCAGATTAATTATAACTGGCCGTTGGCAAAATTTTAACAATAATCAGCGATATGTGATTCTTCTGAATATGCATTCATTCAACTTTAATTTCATTTAAACTTTACTTAGTTAACTCTTGAGTTTTTAAAATTTTCTTTTCAATGACAGTAATTGCTTTTTGTTTTAAATCCAATATATTATTATAGTTTTTCGGTGTTAGTTATTTTGAGCTATTTCACTTTTCATTACTTTTTTTACACAAACAAAATATGTTTCTTAGTTTCAATTTTTACCCTGTTTAGTTTTTGAACTCAAACCTTTCGGGTTCCGGTATAAAGTTCATTAGGTTTAGTTAAATATTTATGGTAATTGTTGATGGAGCAATGCTCAAATTTTCATGTTTGTTGATTGATATTAGAGAAACATTACAACGATATGCACAGCGATGATATGACATGACATGTTTCGAAGTCACCAACTTCCCATCAGACCCTTGCTCCGACTCTGGGATAAGAACCCAAGTGCCTTCATCAAAGCCGCTGTTAGATTACTCTAACAACTCTGGTGCCCTGCAGCGTCACGATGCATTTTTTAGTTAAATATAATTTTTTTATTTTTTATTTTCTAGCATACATTTTTTTCTCACCTTGGTGTGATTCAACCATTTCTAATTTACTTGTCATTGGGTTATACATTTTCTTTAAACTGCTGGGAAAAATTTTTTTTTTTTGGTTACAAGTATTTGAATTTTGAAGTTGTTTGGTTGCAACTTCTTTTAGGCATTATTATTGTCTACTAGCAGGGTACCCGGCGTAGCTCGTTTGCAGACACAACTTTTCTAGAGTTTTAGTAAAGATGTGTGTGTACATTCAAAATATTAAATTCGTAAATTTTTTTGGTACGCCACTGTATCTATACTCGAAATTTATTTTCAACTAAGGTGAAGTTGACAAAAAAGACTAGTCCTTTCGTCCATCCGTCCGTGGACACGATAACTTGAGTAAATTTCGCACGCAGGATACTCTCCAGCCAAGGTAGCTATTAAAAATGATCGAAATCAAACCATAAACACGCCCTTTTTTCGATACGATACTAAGGTGAAGTTGACAAAAAAGACTGCTCCTTTCGTCCATCCGTCCGTGGACACGATAACTTCAGTAAAAATTGAGATATTTGAAAGAAATTTCGCACGCAGGTTACATTCCAGCCAACGTAGCTATTAAAAATGATCGAAATCGAACCATAAACACGCCCTTTTTTTCGATATCGAAAATTTCGTAAAATTTCGTAAAAATTATAAAATTAGATAATTAAATAATAAAATATACTATAATATTGCAGTTTTGAAAAGGGGCGTGGCACCGACCACAAATTTTCAAATACCAACTGTTTATAACTTCAGAACGGTTTATGCTACAATAACGAAACTTGGTAGGAGGCATACTATTCCCGTGATGCGTACACCCATAGAAAATAGGAGCCTGCTTTTTTATAAAAATTATCTGAAAAGGAGGTAGAAAGGCTGAACTGGCCATATCTCATTGACTGATACTGGCAGTTACATCAATTTTCTTATTCTTTACACGATTTAGGCAAAATTTTGCAAACGGAGCGTGACACCGGCCACTTATGAGTCACGCAATTTCCGAATTCGACTGTTAATAGCTTCAGAACCGTTTATGATAGAATGACAAAACTTGATACGAGGTATACTACGGACGTGCAGAGTTCGCCCACGGCAAATAAGCAAAAAGTTTTCTGAAAGGGAGGTAGAAAAGCAAAACCTGCCATATGTCCTTCAGTGATGCAGATAGATTGCTAGAGCTCGGTAGTTACAATGACTTGACATATGAATGAACAAATTAACTGTTAATAACTTCAGAACCGTTCATTGTTGTTGAAAGTATGCCGAGTAAATAAATAAGGAAAAGCATCAGCCAAAGATGCCCACTTTTTCTTAAAAGTTGACTGAAATTGCGCCAGTTGGCAAATAGGAAAAACGACTGGCGCGCTTTTATTTCATGCATATTATAACAGCCGAAAAATGTTTCTAACGATATAGGTTTTTGAATTCTGTTGGTTTTGTGGAGTCGTAACTTACACTTGAAGTACACAAATTTACCAACCAAGAAAATGTTGCTGTATATGCTACTAGCAGACCCGGCTACTTGCCTACGTTTGAAAAATTGTACTCTCTTCCCTCCTCATTTGGCGCTTCCTCTTCGCGTATCCCTACATCTTCGTCTTTTTTCTTCTTTTACTTTACCCCCACTCTCATATCCCCTTCCTATACTTTACACACTTCATTTTCCGTTAACACTTCCTTTACATCTGCCTTTTAAGCTCAAGTTATGGGTGCGTTATCGGTAACCTTATAAAACAGCTTATTCGACCAACCTTATGAGAAATAATGCAATCGATTATTGGTGCTCTATCCTAATTCCCTATCCGTAAAGTACCCTTAGCGACCAATTGCTTGTTGGTTTTCTCTTACGTATAGCGTAACGCCAATGGCACCAATGTTTTGAGCTTTAGTCTTACTCCTCTTCTTCACCCTTTTCTCTTTAGGTACTGGTATGTTCATAGCTCCGAAGATATAGCGAATTTTTAGGAAGCTGGTAAGGCTTCGCTAATAGTTCTATATATATTAGGGTGGGCCAAAAAAAATCGATTTTCGTTTTTTTCAAAGGGTACACACATTTTCGAATTCCTGACCATAAATGGAGTATAATGACCAAATATGAGTTTTGTATGTTAATGGGAAAGCGTGCCTCATCGACGTTTTTTGTTTTCGTGAAAAGCTTTTATGTAAATGAATATATCTTCTCACCCAAAAATCGTACAGCCAACTTTTGCCCCAGTTTTTGCATGGAATTGAACGTTCTACAAAAAAGGTCTTATAATTTTTTTTCATTAATGTGACCATTACAAAGTTCTTCGAGGTCGAAAATAGACTAATTTCTGAAACCCATAAGGTTTTGTTAAAAGTTGTGTAGCTCAGAAACAGCAAAATATTAAGTAACGAATTTTAGATATTTAAATGGGAAATTTCACGGTCTACAAAAAAGGTGAAATGCATTTTTTTCATTTACCAAACCATAAAAGAAATATTCACGGTTAACAACGGAACATTTAAAATCGGCATTAAAATTGCAGAATTTTTATGTTAACATTTTGTAGTTGCCTACATTGCTGCCCATACCTGGTTTGCGAAAACAACAAGAACCGAAAATAACCAGTTTTGCAAGTGTCCTAGAGAAGATTTAATGTATTTAATATTCTAATGTATTTATGCCTGCCTGAGATTCTTTACGAATACATAAATGTGCCACCGCACATGCATACATTCATACACGTACCTAACGCTCATTAATAGCGATTCAAGTAGATCTTTTTAAATAAAGGATTAGGTATATATTTAAATCTTTTAGCCCACTAGCAGGTAGCTACAGCATTTCCTTTCACTTTATGCAACACAAAAGAAAAAAGTTGCACATCATATTTAAAAAAAAAATTCTTAAGTAAGTAGTCGTTATCAATCTGTTAACCGTATAAGATGAATAACGAAATTACTTTCATAGGCATCCCAATGCCGAAAATTCTCGACCTGAAATTGCCAACCATGAAAGAAGTTATGTGCGTATTTTTTTAACAGTTAAATAATCTTAAAGCTTCTGTCTTAAAAAGTGCTAAAAATGCAGCAGCTCAGGTTATAGAGCTTTGGAAAAATAAGGTATTCCTACTACCAAACGTCAAAATATAGAGAGAGGAATTGTTCGAAGTTATTACGAGTGGCGAAGTATAACAAAAAATTATAAACGCAAGAAATCACCATCCCAGAAGAAAGAATCGTCACTTCAAAAAGATTTTAAAATGTTATTCGATGTTGTTGATCGGAAGTTCTTAAAATCGTTTAATAACAGCATTAAGGACTTGTATTTGAAACGTAAAGCATTTATCCATCACAACGTAATTTCTCCTAACATAAGTGCAAATTTGATGGCAGCAGAACAAATCGGTAAGGATTTATTTTTAATCAATAACTAGCACAATGATTTGTGGTATTTTAAATTTTCGAACTTTTCATTATTTCGTTTCCCAAAACAATATTCTTTTTTTTGTCTAGATCTACGTCAACCATGGTCATCCTGCAGTAGGATTAGTGACAGTGAAAAGTCGGATCCCATATCTTTATTCAGTCCAACTACACATTTTGGTTCGGATTTTACTTATGAACAGCCAATACAGAAAAAATTCACCAAATTTAATGTTCTAACCCCAGAACTCATCTCTGCTCTTGACAGAGCTAATGTCAGTAGTAGAAACGCGATGTTCATAATGACTCCAGTTTGGTCAAGTGTTGGCATCGGGATAGAAGATAAAACTCTTAGTTATAAAACAATTCAACGAACCCGTATGATGCTAAGAGAGGACATTGCTCAAGGGTTGTGTAAATTCGAGCGAGGTGCTAACTTGGAGCGGCGGTGGCTCAAAAGCACGGCGGTCGAGTTTGTGCTCGGAAATAGAAATAAATAAGAAACGAGAATTCTCGTTATAACAAATTGGCAGTTTATTGTGTAGAAAGAAAAACTGTAATTACAAATGAGTTTTACCTTGAGTTAATTCTGGATGACGTTGGTTGAAAATCCTGGGGTGGCCGTGATGTGGTCGTGTCGACTGTCTCTGAGAAAGTAGACGGTTTTGCAATCGAGGACAACCGTTGAACCTGAAAATTATGCTCCGGTTTTAAGGGGAGGTGAACCCACACATGCACACCCCCATGCATGTATATGTGTGCTGACAAAACATGCATGCATGCATGCCCACACAGGTGGGTGGGTTGGTGTTAGTGATTGGGAAGGCGCAAAAGTCACATTAGGGTGACACATTTTTTAAGACTTTAGGCATCTCGCCTAAACATGCCGGCCCCCTTGCAATACGCATCATCTTACCCCGCCACAGGATTTCCCACCGCGCATCCTCTTAAGCTAAGGACTTAAACTAGGATGGTGAGTGTCGGCTGGCGCTGTCCCAGTCGTATGCCTCCGAACTGCCGTTTGAAGTTTGGTGGCTCCATCGTATCGCATCTAGAGCTAAGAAATCGGAGGAAGAAACTTTAAAAAATAAGAACGCTGTATATTTCTTGCAAGGAAATGGTTTATACGAGGTGTGTTCAAAAAGTATCGCGAATTTTGAATTTTCGCTGGTTACGTATATTTTTTTGTGGCGTTATGTTGGTACTCATGTCTCTCACTTATGCCGACAAGCTCGGCCATTTTGAATGTTCAGTTAATTGTTGACAGCTGCTTTGCTTGCACGTGTTTTGGATCGTCTTCGATTTTTACCCATTTTTTTACCAAAATTGCTCAATTGTGACCAAAAACAGCATCGCATGAACATTGCTAATGAGATGTTAAACTCTGTCCGCGACGACCCAAATTTGCTCCAGAGGGTCATAACTGGTGACGAATCTTGGGTTTATGGTTATGACGTGGAAACCAAAGCTCAATCATCTCAATGGAAGCTGCCGCACGAACCAAGACCGAAAAAAGCGCGCCAAGTTCGGTCGAATGTGAAAGTTTTGCTGACAGTTTTCTGCGATTGCAGGGGCGTGGTGCATCATGAGTTCTTGCCACAGGGAAGAACGGTCAATAAGGAATATTACCTGCAAGTTATGCGCAATTTGCGCGAAGCAATCCGCCAGAAACGCCCGGATTTGTGGAAGAACAAAAATTGGCTTTTGCACCACGATAACGCCCCTGCTCACGCATCGTTGCTTGTGCGCGACTTTTTGCCAAAAACAACACACTAATGACGTATTCCCCAGATCTGGCCCCCTGAGACTTTTTCTTGTTCCCTAAACTGAAGAGGCCCATGAAAGGACGACGTTACGCTTCTCTTGACGAGATAAAGACGGCATCGAAGGAGGAGCTGAACAAGATACAAAAAAATGATTTTTTGAAGTGCTTCGAAGATTGGAAAAACCGTTGGCACAAGTGTATAATATCTCATGGGGATTACTTTGAAGGGGACAAAATAAATATTCATGAATAAATAAATAAAAACACAAAATTCGCGATACTTTTTGAACACACCTCGTATTTATTTTTATTAAATAAAACAAGAAAAAGAAAAAAAATATGGACGCTAAAATCTACTCTTACATGCTACAGGCCCCCGACAGCACAAAGCCAAAAATAGAGCTTTGGGCAATCAAGGAGCCGAAAGACGATGGTAGCGTGCCCGAGGTTACGACGTCGGCGCCGCCTTGTAAAAATTTGGATCTGCCAACTGGATGTGCTGGTACGGAACAGCAATCTGGGCGTCCGCGTTGTGCACCGGACTTATTCGGCGCATATGGCTCACGCACAATGCGTGGGCGGTGACCGTTTTATTGTTCCCGTGGTTGCCGCGGATTCGGAGGAAACAACCGCGTTCTCCGCCCGAGTAGGTGGTGTGCAGCCCTAGCTCTTCCGCCAGCCCGCGGTCGATTACTGTGCGAGGGGAGCATGCATCGAGAAGCGCATGGATGCGCCGTAGTCCCCCCCCGGCTTCCAGTTTCACGATCGCGGTTGGCGCAAGAGTAATCATGGGGCGTAGCGGTGGACCCACCCGGGCGAGAGCGTGGCTGAGACCGTCCCGGAAACCAGTAGCTTGTGGTAGCTGGCGCGGCTGTAGGGCCAGTCTACCGTCGATGGGATCGTTGGTGCGGAACTGGCGCGGCTGGGAGGCCAGTCTACGCTCGTCTGTAGGTGTGCGGCGATTATTGGTGAGAAGTCGCTGGCGCGGCTGAGTGGCCAGTCGACGTTTGCCGCTATTTCGGTGGGCGCGTCGTGCAGTACGGTTGCCCGTGTTGTTATGATGAGTGGCGTTGTGGGTGTTGCGTTTCGGTGACCGCGGGGTGCGCCGTTGGAAGGCGCGCCGCTCGTGGGCTAGAAGGGGCCGGAACGGCAGTGACTCCGATACCCCTTCTGCCGGTCGGAACGGCCGTGGTTCCGGTACCGGCTCGGTGATCTCGCCTTCTGGCGACCAAGCTGTCTCCGATGCATGGAGGGACAGCATCTCCTCCTCCATCGCGTCCAATGTAGCTGCTTCCAGTTCGGCCTCTTCTACTGGTTGGGCCCAGCTTTTATAGTGCGTAGGCGCGCGTGCTTGATCGTCCATGGGCGTGTGTTGTGGGTCGTCCATGGGCAGATGGAGGGTGGTGTGGTGTTTTCCACCACATCGTCGGCACCTGACGTCGCTTGTGCAGTCCCTGGCAATATGGACCATCGACAAACAGTTGTCGCAGTAGCCCGCCCGGATAACCTCCTTGAGGCGCTGCAGAGGTTCCATCCCCTGGTATCGGGTGCACGAACGCAGTGGGTGGCTATCGCCACACATCGGGCATGGCTTTGGGTACCGGGCGGCCAGGCGTTCGGCCCTCTTGCGCAAGAATTCGTAGCGAGTCATACTGCATATGACCGAAAAAGAAAGAAAGAAACAAAAAAAAAATCCTCTTGAATATTTGTATACTTGTATGGGCGCCCATATACGTGGGTGTCGAGCAACCTCGTTCGGAGCTTATCAATCTTATCAATGCCATATAATGTGGCATTATTCTGATCTATGGTGAAATTTTAGAATTACAGTGCATATTATTCGTACCTGGGAATTGGTTATTTTTTTCCCACACGGCACGGTAGCGACAAGTTGATTGCGTTGATCACCTTGTATCTCGATTCGCCACTGGCCCTCAAGCAGAGATTTATTTTTCATTCTCACTTGCCTGGTCGCTGTCATAAGTGGCGTTAGTGCCGTGCACACAGCGACATTTTCGCTTTTTTCGGTACTTGGTTTCGGTACCGAACTGGGTAGAGATTGCGAATGTGGTAAATGTTCGGGTTTTGTTGTTTTGTGGGCAAAACAGTCTTGCCCCTCCGAAAACAAACAAAACCCAAGAAAAAAGAACAACAAAAAAAATTTTATTAGCGTGAAACTAAAAACCCTTTTTTTTCCCAACAAAAATTTTTTTTTTTCGAAAACTTATCGAGCCGCATTAGTCTTGCATTTTAACATAATCGCCATCTTCGCCGGTCGGGTACGAACGTAGATTTCGTTACCCTACTGATCCCGCAGTGAATGGTACCGATTTTGGCAGATCGGGATTTCGGTACCCACTGACTAAAATATAGCATCACTAGCGTGATGGTAAAATTATGCATATATACATATATACATATGCTAGCAAATTTTTTGCGAGTAAATGAGAGCTCGCATGGCGTGATGGTTGATGATTTGCACACATACATACACGAGTATATGCGTACTCACGATTTAGCAAAATCGTGAAAAAGAAACAAAGAAATTCATTGTTCCAATTTTCTCTGCCCTCGCGTAGTAGAAAGAATTAGAACAATTCATTATTTCTTTGGTTTCCGGCACGCGTGGGCAACAGCAGTCAAGGGTAAGTAGTAAAATTGCATATTTTTATGTTGAAACTGTATATAACCTAATTTTTTCTTCTTTTTCAGGCTAGCATAGGCAACATGGCATAGAACTATGTTGAGGAAGGTAAGTATTTAAAAGCGCTGCCCGAAATTCTGTATCGTTTCGGTAGCAACGCAATTTACTTAACCACAAAATATGTCTCAAACGCTGTGGCGGCCGGCGCATACATACATACCAATTAATTGTATGCAAATATTAATGGTTTTCTTTCTTTTCTTTTCAGGTGATCGATAGCAAAAATCATTCGACCCGTATCTGGATGAATAGCGAATCGAATAACAGATTTTGTTAAGCTAAAACCCAACGTTATACGCTGAATAAGCGAATTTAATATTTTTCCAAAGCTAAAACACGCAATGTATTCGTTGAAATGGCAACGACACCTTCACTACATTGTCCACTGGAGAATCCTGAAGCAAGTGTTTCATATGATGTTGGTGTTAAATGGAAGCGATTCTGATAGTATGATAACCAAGTACGACTAGACATGGCAAGAACCGCTTCAGAGCCTTGCATGCGTATGCGAAATAGTTGGACTCGACGTGAACCAAGATAACGTGTACGTGTATCAGCTAAATCGCCAGATATTGGACCCACACAGTTCGGAAAGGTACACCATTATTCTTTTTTTGTTTGGAATGAAATTTATTCATCGATTATAGTTACTTATACACAAAGATTTTATTATTGTGTGCAAAATACTACACATACAAATTGTTCCAGGGAAATTCGTGCGAGTATTGATTGTGCTAAAGCAATTATAAGCAACGATTAAACCACATATGTTTCACATACGCTTTAAATAACAAAAGCAGCCAAGCTGAATGAGTAAATCCTAGAACAAAAATTACAAATTACATAACAAAATATAGTAACAAAAATTAACAATTAATTAAGTTTAAAAAAAGTGTTATTCAGGGGTACGACGGCGCCATGCCGATAGACTCACTATGGGAATTTAAGAGCTTTCACAACTCGCCGGCTTATTGAGCGGTAAATCGGCTTGCTCAAAAGCCGTCGGCGCACATTCACCAAAGTTAAGCGATCCGCATTATCACAGATCAAACGAGCTATACTCGCTTTGCGTATCTCCTGCAGCTGCTCAATTGTAAATGCGCCCGGATTGACATCCTTACCGTCCTCGTAGAAGTATCTATCGCCATGTTTCGAACCCGAAAACTGATCTGCAATGATTTCAGCAAAAGTATCGCCAACAATAGCATCCTTCATAGGAGTTTCTAGCGAACCGCCAACCCAAAGATCAATATCATCGGGAATCATGATAAAGTTCGGCGAGTGTACGACCAATCTCTTTAGGTACATCAGAAAAGCCATTTAACTTCCAAGTATGCATTATAGCCACCAAGCGCATGATCTCTACCGCGTTGTATATTAACAGCTGCCAGATCCAAATCAAACGGACTATCGCCACGAACCAAATAGTGGCTTAGACCATGGGTTATATGACGGTTAACCTTTTGCATCGGCTGTGTGCATGCCCTTCACATATTGTCGTAGAACGAACGGGTTCTCATACGCGATGGATTGAGCACTACATCGGGTATATTAATTATTTCGTGAATTTGATTATCCTGCCCAGACATATGCAATCTTCCATAGACCGTGAAATGTCCCATACGAAAAGCGGCACCCTAAAACTCATTTATATTTAACAAAAATAAACTGTTCCTTTTTTTAAATAAAAGTTGAATCCATACTGCCTTGGGATTGTCGGGCAGTTCAGATACAGCCATTTCACTGACTTCTAAACCATGATGCCAAACCCGTAATGAGGAGCGTGGCCCGCGTCCACATAACACGTAAAGTTGTGGTGTATCCTCGTTAGCTAAATCAGCTACTTGTGACGAAATAATTGGTGCAAAGAAGACATTTCGTCAAGCATAACAAGATTTTTCAGTGGCCTTGGTGCGAAAAGGAAGGTTTCACCCTCTTCTAGCGGCATGGCAGAGCTGAATTCAGGTTCGTCATCATCGTCGCCAAGATGTGCAATTTGATAAAGATAGTGGTTGCCAAATTCACATGCTGCAAAAAGAAACCCAGTTTTTTAAAAAACACACATTGCTATGGCAGGTGGTACAGTGAAACATTCGCGTGGCATTGATGCGAATTTTCTTACTGCGCAGGAATGCATTACGGCTGGCGAACTACAAAATCGTCACCCAAATCCATTTAAATACGGTTCTAGTATGTAGTTATTTTGGCTCGAAAGTTATTACAGTATGTGTGTTTGAGTCGCGCTTCAAAAAAATAACCCTTAGTCGGTCCAAAACCGGCTACGCGGTCCACAGTATTCCTGCGCAGAACACATCTTTTGTACCTTTCGGCACACCCTAATCTGTGATTACAACAACCACATGAAATCAGAACATTTCCAACTTTTATTTAAATTATCTCTTCACCGAGACAAAAACTTGAAAGTCCGCTTCCGGATTATTGTTACCGGGGTCAAAACGCGTCTTTTGATACCTTTCCCGATAATTTCGGACTCGGATATTCACTTCACGTTCGCCATATCCTGGTTTACCTAGCGATTTGGTTTTGATGTCGTTGCATATATAGATATCTATCCCCTTGGAATATATATACTAATGTTGTCCTACTTGCAGGTACTTGAACAATGGCGATATAGGGGGTGGTTATGACCGCTACTACAGGGTGGCTGATGAAAGCCGCTACCAAAAAAAAATTAAATAACTTTTTTTCTATTTAATGAATCTGGTTAATTTTTATTTTATTTTGCAGATTGACTTTTACATTTAACAAAAATGGATAACTGGGACACTGAAACAAGAATTTGGATTGTCCGCCGCTATCACGCACTGGAGTCCGTAGTTTCGGTTCAAAGAGAGTATAGGCACACGTTTGGCGGCAATCCTCCGAGCAGATGGACCATAATAAGACTTGTAAACAATTTTGCCGAGCATGGGACAGTCAACAGAAGACCTTACCATCGAAACCCTTCAGTTCGAACGGAGGAAACAATCGCTGCTGTAGCTGCTGCCATACAAAACAATCCACGTGTTTCGACAAGAAGCTTATCTGCTCAAATGGGTGTAAGCAGACAGTCATTACAGTCAATTATGCACAAAGATTTGGACTTATTCCCATATAAAATTCAAATGGCCAACAAACTGAACGCTGCAGACTTGCCGATTCGCTTGGAATTTTGCCAGAAGATGCTTCAAATGGTGGAAGAGGATGGAAACATGTTGAACTGTCTTTTCATGTCTGACGAGGCCCATTTCGATTTAAACGGCAACATAAACAAACAAAATTGTCGAATATGGAGTGCTTCCAACCCACAGATACTCCATGAGACGGAATTGCATCCACTTCGTGTCACAGTGTGGTGTGCAGTTTCATCACGCTGCATTGTCGGACCCTACTTCTTCGAAGAAAACGGTCACACCGTTACGGTTACTGGAGACCGTTACTTGAGCATGTTGAGAGAGTTTTTCTATCCAGAATTACGCCGAATGAGAATTTCTTTAAACTCTGTGTTGTTTCAGCAAGATGGTGCAGCTCCTCATATAGCCCAACCTGTTATGACAGAATTGCGACGAAAATTTCCCAATAAGCTGATATCCAGAAACTCCACATTCCGTTGGCCACCCAGGTCGCCTGACCTTACTGCACCTGACTTTTTCTTGTGGGGTTATTGCAAACAGGAAGTCTTCAAAGCAAAACCAACAAATTTGAATGAACTAAGGCAATCCATTCGAGAAACAATTGCGGCTATTCCTGTCTCAACTCTCCAAGCAGTAATGACCAACTTTTTGGTAAAATGCCGCACATGCATCGACGAGAAGTGGGGGCATTTAAATTCCATTATTTTTAAAACTAATTAAGCTATATTTAATAAAATTTAATGAGCTTTAACATGAATAAAAGAAAAATGAATTCCATACACTGAAAAAAAAATTATTTGAGTTTCCTAATGTAGCAAAATTCATCAGCCACCCTGTAGACCATATGGGATTAGCGCTATAGGCGATGCGCACCGTACGAAGAGGGTAAGTCTATTATAAAAGGTGGCGCAAAAGTAAGCTTCCGATGTTCAGCATATCGGTTGTGGCACGTGCAGTGTGTGCTGTTGCACCGTCTTGTTGGAACCACATGTTTTCCAATCCCAATTCATCAAGTTGCGGCAAAAAGAACTCGTTGATCATTGCTCTGTAGCGCTCACCATTCACAGTAACCGTTTGGCCCCGACCGATTATTGGTCAAATAAATAGTCAGCAATATTCCGCGTTCTGGAGAAGTGTAGCGTAACATTGTTTATTAACGTGTATTTCGCATGTGATTACTACACAAATGTCAAAACAGAACTGTCTTTAGGGGCCAATCGCAAAATTTATAGTATTTTCTGATAGGAGGATTACTTTTGCGCAGTAACCGTTTTTCACCGACCGAAATAAATAGTCAGCAATATTCCGCGTTCTGGATCAGTGTAGCGTAACATTGTTTATTAACGTGTATTTCGCATGTGTTTACTACACAAATGTCAAAACAGAACTGACTTTAGGGGCCAATCGCAAAATGTATAGCATTTTCTGATAGGAGGATAACTTTTGCGCCACCCTGTATTATTACATAGATATATGTGCACCCAACAAACATCCCAACAATCATTTCTGTAAATGTTTTCCAAAATAATTTTGCTACAATAAGCGATATGTAGGCTTTTTAGTTTTAATTTCTTTGAAAGTTTCAAGTAAACTTTCTATAAACTTCAAGAAAAAACTGTTACAAATTATTTCAATTTTAAAGTGAAATGCAAATGTTTTACGAAAATTCAGAAAAAAGCTATTTGTCAGTTGTTTCTTTCCAACTTAAATATTTCTAACAAGATTTTATATTAGAATGATGGCGAAAAAACAAAAATCATGGCTGCATCTTAACCACTTCCGAATACTAGTAATAGTTGGTTGATTTTATTGCAATATCCAACTAGTATACAAAATAGGGTTTGAATAAAGTTAAAAAAAAACTTTTAGAAAGCTTTCTTTAAAATCTTTTTTATTGGTTTAACTTAATAAGCTTTTATCAACGTGACGTTTTAATTAAACAACGTTTATTTTCAAACGTTTTATAAACGAAAAATCTGAATTTTGTAAGGTTAATACTTATGTCCGAAAGCCTTTTAAAGATTTCTTTTAAGTTTACTTGCTTGTTGGGTGTTAACAAAAAAATATATATTTTTTTTTATATGGACATTTGAAAAAATTTACATATATGTATACGAGGGTGGGACCATCTGCTACCAACTTGTCGTGGCAGATGGATAGATTTTCAGTGGCAGATTGTTCCGCCTTTCTGCGTTAGGTTTCTGTGGCCTCGTTCTCGAGAGCAATTACCTTTTCTGTGGCAGAAAGGTTCTTCTTCTGCGTTAGGCTTGTCTGGTGTCCTCGTTAAGGGTAGGGCGTGAAGGGTGGTATTTTGGGATAGGGGCGGTTAGAACGGCTTGGAGGTGATGGAAGGGAATGGTTAAGATGAGGCCCCGGGCCTCTTGCCAGCCATTCCCTCCATAGGGAGCAGAATCAGCTTGACCAACGGTCTTCTGATCTGACCCTTCTCGGTCATGAGGTCCACTACACGAACTCGGTTATCTTCGCCGGGGTGTACTTGGATAACTCGGCCGAGCCTCCATTCATTGGGAGACAAGTTGTCTTCTTTGATGACAACTAGATTCCCCACCTTAATATTTTGTTCGGATAAGTATTCCACTTTCCATCGCCTGCAGAAGGTTTGATGAAGAGCCTTGAGCTTCTGCCACCTATTGATAATGGAGGCAGGGCTCTCATTCACCTCGGGTTCTGGCGGAGCCAGGAGATTACTTCCAGTCAGGAAGTGCCCAGGGGTCAATGGCTCCAGGTCCGCGGGCTCATTTGAGGCTGGACTAAGGACCGCGAGTTGCGGCATGCCTCCATCCGGCACAATAGCGTATGGAATTCCTCATGCGTGAATTCTTGACGCGAGGCTAACTTCTTGAAGTGGCTTTTGAAGCTCTTCACTCCCGCCTCCCAGAGTCCCCCCATATGTGGAGCCCCGGCCGGAATGAAATGCCATGACATGGCTTGATGGCTATATTTGGAAAGAGTCGTGTCTCGGGCTTCCGAGATAAATGCTTTAAATTCAGATCTTAAAGATCGTGAAGCGCCGACAAAGTTGGTACCACTGTCGGAGTAAAGGTTTCTCGGACATCCTCGTCTAGCCATAAAACGGGAAAACGCTGCTAGAAAGGATGGGGTGCTAAGATCACTGGTCGCTTCCAGATGGATCGCCTTAGTCGTGAAACAAACATTTAACATTTAACATTTATTTAACTAATTTCATTGTACAACTAAGACTAATCAGTCTTTTATATGTACATCAACAATGGGATACATTCTATTATTTGGTATTAATATTTAAAAAACATTACTTAAAAGATAAGACAAAATATATGATTCAAGCTTAATACTAATGCAATGGCACTTAACAATTTAAGGCAATAGGTGATATAGATAGTAAGTGAAATTTAGAAAATAGGGAAAGACAGAAAATAGAGATTAAGATATTAGCAGCATTATTTGTAGTTAAGAGGCCAGCGTCATATTGAGATCACTAAAATATTTGTATATTAGCTTTCTGAAGTTGCTTCTATTTAGTTGTGATTTTAAATTTTCTGGAATCCTGTTCCACATTTTAATTGCGCCAATGAAAAACAATCGGCTAGATGTTAGAGTACTATATTTCGGGATTATTAAGCTGTTTAGTCTCTGAGATCTGGTTAATTGAATCTTGTCATACAGATATTTAGGGGTTTTCCACTCCAGCAACTTAAACATGAAAATACAGTTCCTGGCGGCCAAATATTGCATAATACTACAACCCAGAATTTTGTCGTGCCATGGTGATATGTGAGCATAACGACTTATGCCATAAACGTACCGTGTAACATTGTTGAAGGCTACATTTACCTTATTTCCTGATAGCGAGTCAAGTTTACTATATACTAATTCCGCGTACGTAAAATAGGGCACAATTAATTGTATCGCGAGTTTTTGACGTGTCTCTTGTGGTGTAAATGCAGCAGACATTCTCAACCTACGCAGAATAAGATAAACATTGCTTACTAATTTGTTAACATGATCACAACAACTAAGTTTATTATTTATTATACAGCCAAGGTTCTTTATTTTGTGAGTGATCTCAAGGGTGGATGTCCCAATTACTAAAGGCGGTATATCATCAGGGTCTACATCGGTTTTACATATGGGTACAACATATGATTTACTTGCATTTAAACACAAAACATTTTTTTGCGCCCAGCTCAATATAGCAGACAGATCGTTATTTACTTTATAACATAAGTCTTCTACAAGACCGATACGATTTGAAAGATATAACTGAATGTCATCAGCATACGCATGCGCACTGACATATTTACACACCGAAAATACGTCGTTAATAAACATACTAAACAGGAGCGGGCCAAGGATCGAGCCTTGCGGGACACCTGCTTTGATAGCTCTGAACTGAGATGAGGCATTATCACATATAACACGTTGAACTCTTCCCGTTAGGTAACTTAACAACAGTTTCGAAGAGCTTTCAGAGAACCCAAAAAAATGTCTTAGCTTCCAGCATAACAGGGAATGGTTTACTGAGTCAAATGCCTTAGAGAAATCTAAGAGGCAAAGTATAGTTAAATCTCCTTTATCAAATGGCGTTCTTATGTCATCTACAATTTTAAGCATAGCAGTAGCACAACTGTGCCCAGGCCTAAACCCAGACTGCAATGGAGAAAGCAAATTATTTCTTTGAATATGCACCGCAATTTGGTCAGCCATCAAGTTTTCACACACTTTGGAAAATGATGGTAGGATACTTATTGGTCTATAGTCACTCGTGTTGGACGCAAGAGGTTTTTTTGGAGTCGGAAAAATAATTGCCTTTTTCCAAGCATCCGGAAAACAGCCACTTGTGAGGGTATGGTTAATAATATGAGTGAGAACACCTACTATATACGGAAGTAAAATTTTAACAAATTTCAAGTATATACCATCATTTCCAACTGCGTAAGACTTGACCGCCATAACAGCTTTGTACACTTCATTTTCGCTGACGCAGATGAATTCAAACGGAGTTTGGATTAAAATTTGTGAGGGCAACTCTGTGTCGACACTAAGACTGACGGGGCTTTCATTCTCAGTGAAATACTCGTTTAGAACATCAGGGTCAATTTCACACTGCACATTATTCTTTCCATGGATGTGCAGATTTTTTAGATTGCTCCACAGCTTCTTAGATGGGAGAGACGGATTCAATTTTTGTTGACAGTACCATCTTTTTGCTTGCCTAGTAACGACTGCAGCCGTGTTGCGTACAACTTTATACTCACACCACGATGCATTCGTCTTTAGCCTTCTCCACTTTGCATGTAACTTATTTCGTTTTTGAATTGCAGCACCAACTCTCTTGTTAAACCATGGGCAAGATTTATTTATGATTTTAGCATTACGTAGGGCCACATGACGATCAAAAAGAGAAGTCAATTGATTATTAAGAAACTCGAGCTTTGAATCTACCGATTCGTAATTCCAACATTGATTCCAATAAATGGCGTTACAATCAGAGAACAAAGCACTGGTATCTACAGAACGGAAATCACGGTACGAGAAAGTAACACCAACAGCAGGACGTTCTAACACTACATCAACAGTACAGAAAATCAAATCATGGTCCGATATGAAAAATAGTTGGTCAAATTTAAGAATTAAGGCCAGATCAGTGGTAATAAAATAATCTAGAAGGCTTGGCCTAGCATTATTAGCGTATCTTGTAGGTATTTTCTCGTTAACAATAGTTAGTCCAGCTGCTGATATTTGATCACGCAGTTTGATACTAATCGAATCCTTCACAAGTAAGTTTACATTAAAGTCACCACATATAACATAACACTCATACTCAATAACATGAACAGATAAATCAGAAAAGTAGCTATCCAATAATAAACATTTATTCGGGTTGTATACACATGAAACAAGTATTTTGGTGATACCATCTGTAACCTCTGAAATAATATATTCAGTACCATTACCTTCAGATTTAGCAAGAGTTTTGATTGTAAGCGATTTTCTGCAATATATAGCTACCCCACCCCCTTTTTTGTGCTTTCGATCATTTCGCACAACATTATAGTTGCTAATGCAGCAATGTAGATCAGTGACATGTTCACCGAACCAGGTCTCAGATATACAAATAATATCTATTAACGAATTATTAAAAATATATCTAACATAGTCCATCTTATCAGAGCTCAGACTGCGTGCATTAAAGTGAACTACATTAAGACCATTCGATTGTTTGCACAGTATGTCCAACATCACCTTGTGTTTATCATTAGAGCCAAATATTTGTTGAACAGTCATGTTAAATGATACACAACTTCAAAGAAAACATTTCTAATTAGCATTAAAACAAATATGCAAATTTGCCTAGTAATACAAATAAGGTAAAGATAAGCCAACAAAGGGCAAGTAAATAGAAAAAGAGGAAGAAAGTGTAAGCAAAAATTAGAGCAAATAAGAATAAAGAAAAAATGAACAACAGAGATTGAGAGAGAGATAAGAGATGTGAGAGAAAAATGCTTAGTGAAACTTAAATTAAACATAACAAATAAATTACTGCGTGACAAAACCATTCTTCCTATTTTATGATGTGCCGACAATTTGGTCAATTTCTTTTTTATCATTTACACGAATCGCCTTCTCCCCGTCTCTTTTACGTACAAACACTTGCCCGCGTATTGAGAAAGCTCTCGACAAACTTTCGTGCAGGTGAATGTTCGCTGCACCTTCAACAGCAATATCATTTAAAGTAAGAGCTCTCTTATTGGCTTTGCAGTAGCCAGCTACCGACATGAATAGTCTACTGCGGGCATGTGACGAGTGAAGTTTCACGATGATGGGTGAGGAAGTCGACTTCGATGTGTGTGGGGAGCTGCTGCCGCGGTTTGGTTTCGTATCAGGTACTCGGAAAATGTCTCTTATTGCTGGCATCTCATGTTTCACTACTTTGCAAATATCAGAGAAAATCTCCAAGCAACTCTTTTGTGCACAATTGATTACGCCATTAATTATAAGGTCAGTAGCAGCAGCTGCGTTCTCTTGCTTTGCCGACTCATTTTTCAGCAAAACCACCTCTGCCTTAAGCGCAGCAATTTCTTCACACGCTGATTCTACAGCAGTCAGCCTCACATCAAAGAGTTTGACAGTGGTTTTAATACTTTGCAACTCTGCTGCAATGTCGTTGAATCGCTGCACAAGTCGCTCTTCAATGCTCTTTATGTTCCCACTTAACTTCGCCACCATGCTCTCCAGTTCACTCTCCATTCTACTCTCCATTTGCTTTATTTGTTTCAGCCATTGCGCCGTTTGTGGGCTCTCACCATCTTTAACTTTGCCATGAAGCGGGGTATTAACCTTCAGCGGGGACAACTTTGTGCTTCTTGTCACTTTTTTATCAACAGCAGACATGATAACTTTTTTGTAAATTAACAATTACGCGCGAAAAAATGAACTATAAGATAATATTTCAACGCCCGTAAGTCAAGCAACAGTTTAGCACTCAGTTTTTGGCTACTTTACGTGTGTGTACAAATTATTAATACAGGAAAAAGTGACAAAACCGGCAGCACGACATAAACACGTATTATGCAGCAAAAAAAAAAAAAAAAAAAAAAAAAGAACCAAACGTAGCCCTTTGATAATCGACATCCTCTACCGCGGTTACTTTTAATGTCGAAAGGGCCGGCAAAGTCCTCCCCAGTATTGGTAAACGCGCGGGTGAACGTAGTGCGGTCGCAAGGAAGGGTACCCATAACTTGGGTTTGCGCTCTTTTTTTATAAATGGTGCAGGCCTTACAGTTATGGATAGTGGCCCTAATCATGTTCTTAACATTCGGAATCCAATATTGGGTGCGGATGAGACGGAGCATTACCTGGTTTTCCCCAAGGAGGGAGATTTGATGTATCATTTGTACAGTCAGACGCGTCAACCTACAATTGTATGGCAGTATGATTGGGTGGCGCTCGTTATAAGCGAGGTCTTGAGACGACCACTCGCCCTAATCATATCATCTTCGTCGATGAATGGGTTGAGTGGCAATATCTCGCTTTTCCTATCGATTACCTGTCCCTTCTTCAAGTTTACATATTCCTCATTATAATGTTGCTTCTGATAGAGTTTAATCAATAGTTGCGTCGTGGTCTTGATCTCACCGGATGAGATTAGGCACGATTTTTCCTGAAAAGAAGGTTTTGTCTTGGGATGAGTTCTTCGAAAGAATCTCATAATATATGATAGTACCCTCAAAGCCCTCGGTAAATTCGAAAACCGGTCAAGAATCTCGATCTCTTTTTGCGTTGATATTGCGTAGGCCTGCGCTCCCTTTTCCTCCACGGATGTATTATACTCCTTTTCTTGTACTGGCCATTGGGAATTGTCTTCTTGTAGCCAAGAATCGTTGACCAAATCCGATGCCGGTAGTCCTCTGCTTCCTAAGTCTGCTGGATTCGTTTCCGAGTTGACATGAAGCCAGTCCTTGCTGCCGACTAGGTCGATGATTTTTGTAATCCTGTGTGCGACGAATATTGACCAGGAACAGGGTGGTCTCCTTATCCATGCCAAAACGATGGTGGAGTCCGTCCATAGATATTGTTTCACTGGTCCCAGTTTGATGTTTCGGAATATTGATTCCATCATCTCCGCTAACAGTACTGCTCCGCAAAGTTCCAAACGCGGAAGTGAGATGGTCTTCACTGGTGCTACTCTGGTTTTGGCAAGGAGTAGATTCACGAAGATATCATTATTGCTTTTGACTCGCATGTAGACAGCTGCAGCGTACGCCTTTTCCGAAGCATCGCAGAATCCATGTATTTCGACCTCATCTTCTGGTGAAAAGTTTACCCATCGTGGTATCTTTATTTTGTCGATTTCGTGGTATTGATGTCTGAAGTTTTGCCATCGTTCCAATGTATTGGACGAAACTGGCTCATCCCAATCGGTTCCCTCTAACCAGATGTTCTGCATGAAAATGTTTCCCACAATGACCATTGGTGCAAGCCATCCTAAAGGGTCGAAGAGTCTGGCGATGGCGGATAGAATCGCTCGTTTTGTCAAATTTTCACTGTCTTCTAGTGACCCTGCTTTAAAGTAAAACAGGTCTGAATGGGCATTCCATCTTATGTCCAATGCTTTAACGGTGCTGGTATCTTGGAATGCCAGAAAGTCCTCGGTCAGCCGATCCGATATTGGGATGTCGTTGAGAATTTCCTCAGCATTCGAAGTCCATTTTCGTAGTGGGAAGCCCGCGGAGAGTAAGACTTGGCGAATCTCATTCCTCGCATTAATGGCCGATGCGAGTGTGTGTCCCCCTGCTAGTACGTCATCTACGTACATGCCTTCCCTAAGTATGCCAGATGCTATAGGGTGAGAACTCTCTACTTCATCTGCTAGTTGCAAAAGGGTTCTAATTGCCAGATAAGGCGCACAATTAACCCCGAAAGTGACCGTATTCACCTCGTAAAGGCTTATGGGTTCCTGAGGCGATGTTCGATAAATAATCCGTTGGAATTTTACGTGATCATCGTTCATCCAAATTTGCCTATACATCTTTTCGATGTCACTATTAAAAACGAAGCGATAAAGTCTCCATCGCAGTATAAGTACTGGAAGATCTGACTGAAGTACTGGGCGTGGCAGAAGAATGTCATTTAAACTTGTACCATTTGCCGTTGGGCTTGACGCATTAAATACGACGCGTACTTTAGTGGTGGTACTCTCCGCCTTTACTACGGCGTGATGGGGCAAAAAGTAATTGTCCGCCGAATCGGCTGGTACAATGGCATTAACTTTTCGCATATGCCCTAATGTCTCGTATTCAGACAGGACCCTCATATATTCTTTCCCTAATTCCGGGTTCTTTGCTAAACGCGTTTCATTTCTAAAAAATTGTGAACACGCCCGCCTAAGAGACCCTCCTATGTTTATCTTATCTGGGTAGTCCTGTCTGAATGGAAGAGAGACGACATATCTCCCATCCTCTCTACGACTCGTAGTTTCCCTATATAAATCTTCGCAGTACTTGTCATCTGCGTTTGGGCTTTTATTTCTTGGAAGATTTTCCAACTCCCAGAATGCTGTAAGCTGTTTGTCCAAAGCAACTTCGCTGTAAAAGGACACTATATTTCTGGTTGGATTCGGTGCTTCTATGCGCCCGGTTAATATCCAACCGAACACCGTTTCTTGGGCGAGAAGTGTACTAAGTACATTCTTTTTCAGCCCACTCAATATAATTTGCGGATATACGTCTCCGCCAATTATAATATCAACTTCCTCGTTGATGTAGAATCGCTTATCTGCCAAGACTAAGTCTGGGAAAGCCCGCATAGTCGTAGCATCGATATGGCAGGATGGCAGATTCCCAGTTAGTTTGGCTAGAATTAGAACTGATGTTGTTAAGCTGAAGCAAGGGTCCACTGGTGCACGGAGTTCAATATTGGAGGCCTCCTTGACTTGAGCGGACACGGCATTAGTGATGCCCGAAACTTGAGCATGCATCCTTTTTGCCGGTAAATTGATTCTGCGTTTGAGTCGTTCTGTCATAAACGAGCACTGTGAACCAGAATCAATCAGTGCTCTTGCTGGGAAGTCTGTACCATTATGATGAATGTTTACTCGAGCTGTCCCTAGCAGCACACCTGCGCTTGAATGCACATGGCAGGATTTAACATTTCTGTTTATGGCCGAAACAGATTTTTCAGCTTCCCGTCTCTCTTGTGCCTGTTTTGAAGTTGAGGCAGCATTATCAGCATGATACTGATTAGGGCTGGTGGTTGCCTTCGTCTGAAGAGACTCCGCATGCAGGAGCGTATTATGTCGAGAGTGGCACTTTTGCAGTCATAAGAACTGGTGCAATTCGACACAGTATGTCCTGGGGATAGGCAGTTCAAACAGCCCTTGGTGGATTTGACAAAGTTAATTCTCTCCACCGGAGTTAATTTGAGAAAACGGGGACAGTTTCGCAATCTGTGGGCATTCGATTTGCACTTTGTGCACAGTTGTTCAGTCACGTTTGCTTGGTATGTACCAAGTCTTTTTGCAGGGGTTTCGTTGGCAATCCGCGTACTTTGCGGCTTTTGCACTTTCGAAGAACTCCCTATGAACCCAGACACTGTTTCGAGTGTCTGGAAGCGGTTGGACAAGAATTTGTCCATATCCTCGCACTTGGATATTTCCACTTTGTGGCCTATGCTTTGCTCCCATAGACCAAGCGTACTCTCCGGCAATTTCGTCGAACACAAATACGTTATAATTGCATCCCAGTTCGAAGTGTCAATTTTATGACTTCGCAGGGACGAAAGGCAATTATTTATTTCGCGCTGAAGTGTTTTAATTGCGCTACCACACTCACTCTCTACCTTTTTCAAGTTAAATAAGATTTGGAGTTGCGAGTTTACTAGGATACCTTTGTTTTCTTATCTCTCGCATAAATTCCTCCAGGCCGTATCAAATCCCTCATTCGTGAGCGGACATTTTTTCACAATATCTTTTGCCTCACCTTGTGTCTTATTGTTCAGATGGAACAATTTCTCCACTGGTGTTAGGCGTTTATTTAAGATATATATAGCCGTGAACATGTCACGAAATGTTGGCCATGACAGATAATCGCCCTTGAAAACTTCAGTATCACATGGAGGCAGGCGGACACTGAGTTCAAATTCGGGCTTTTCTCCAGATTTATTATCTGGTTTGTTGTATGTCGCTTGGCGTGTAGCCATGTCTGACATGCAGCGTAAATATACTGCATATGCTCGTCATAAGCCGTTCTGGTTTTTCTCCACATTGCTTTCAAGTCCTCTTGTTGAAGCCCAAGAGTGTACTTGCTGTGGACTGAATCCTCTAATTCATTGTAGTCTGATTCGAATTCAAAAATCGAATCAGCCAGCCTAATGAAACTTTCCATATTTTGGACTTAGAGGATCTGTGGAATCAAAACAAAACCGAAAAAATATAGCTGAAGGTACGATGAATGCTCAACCGTACAAGATAAATGCTGAATAGAAAAGGTAAAGGCAGTATTTTACCCAGGAAAATCAAAAAAACCCACCTCAGTAAAATTTTAATCAACTCAATTAATGTATATATTACTTCAATTATATTTATTTATAATTAATTTTATTCATATATTGCAGACTTGGCCGATTTGTCTGACGAATATTTTGTTTGCTACAGAAGCAAAATTTAAACAAAATATCTGTGACTTACTCGCCACCCACACGTATACGGGGAATATGTATGTATATAAATATGTGTATGTGTTGCCGCAATAACGAAATACACAACAAAACACAGATAAAGTGCGCGGTGTATCAAACGAGCGAAAGTGAATATTAAATGAAAAAATGTGAAAACCAAAGAAAAGTGCTATAAAAATTGTGAATTTTATAAGAAAATAATAAACTAGCCTTCGATTAAAATTCTGTTCTATATATTACAAAAAAAAACCAGTGGAAAAAACAAAAGACAAACTGAAGATCGAAAGGCTAAGTGAACTTATTGTGAAAATGAGGTTATGTTACCTCTTGCCTTGCGCTGTGTCCAAAAAACCTTACCACTGGTGGGGGGATAATCCGGATAGTCACAAGGATTTTTAAGCGTTTAATTTAATTTAAAATTTAATGAAAAATAAAGCACTTAACTGAACAAAAAAAATTACTATTATTAAATATTCACTAAACGCACTTACGTTTGATTACACTCGCGGGCGGGACTTTTATACAATTGTATGCAACACAAAAAAAAAACTAAGTGGCAAGAAATATACAACTTACGTGCTTTGATGTGGTGATCGGCCGAATTTGTTGTATATATTTTTTGTTGTTGGTTGTGGTATGTGGCAGAGTTGTTTGTTGTTTGTAATTGCGGCAGAGTGTATGACAGAGTTGTTTGTTGCTTGTAATTGCGGCAGTGCGTGAACAATATTGAGTTTTCTCTAATTTCCTATGTGGCAGCTTCTGGTATTGACCCAATTATGGTTGTTTAATATGAATTCTCTAATTTTTGTTGTTGTGGACTGTATGCTGGTTCCTCTTGAGTTAATTCTGGATGACGTTGGTTGAAAATCCTGGGGTGGCCGTGATGTGGTCGTGTCGACTGTCTCTGAAAAAGTAGACGGTTTTGCAATCGAGGACAACCGTTGAACCTGAAAATTATCCTCCGGTTTTAAGGGGAGGTGAACCCACACATGCACACCCCCATGCATGTATATGTGTGCCGACAAAACACGAATATGCATGCATGCCCACACAGGTGGGTGGGTTGGTGTTAGCCTAAACAGGTTGAAAGACGATTTTAAAACACATGATAAATAAGTCGTACACTGGGATGGGAAATTGCTGCAAGATATTTCTGAGTCAAAAACCGTAGATAGGCTTCCAATTCTTCGCACTGCATTTGGATATGAGCAGTTACTTGGAGTTCCAAAAATGGAGTCCGGATCATCAGAAAACCAAACATCAGCAATTTTAAGGACTTTCGATGAATGGGGTATTACTCGATCCATCAAAGCAATGTGTTTCGACACGACTGCTGTGAACACAGACAATAATCATAAGCATAGGTCTCATCTCAATTGTTCTTCAATTCATTTCGATATTTGGGCTTTGTTAACATTTTATTTTTTATTTTACTTCACAGGAATTCGCAACGGAACATGTGTAGGAATTGAAAAAGCCTTAGGAAGAGAATTGATATACATACTTGCCGTGTCGCCATCACATTTATGAGATCATTTTAAGAAGTGCATTTGAAGTATATTGGCCAGCATCATCGGGACCGAACGTTCCAATATTTGGACGGTTTAAGAAGAAGTGGGACAAAATATAAAGCTGGTATTGAAGATCCCATTATCGCTTATATTGTTTTAGAGGAAAAAAAAGAAATATATACTTTCATCATTGAATGCTTGCAGGTATGTACAGTAAAATAGTACCTAGTACCGATTTATACTTGGGTATACCTTATGTGAGTTTAACTTTTTTTATTTATTTTATAGTCAAACAGGAGTTTTTAGAACTGTCACTAATTTTTCTTGGAGTGTTGTCGCAGGATGAAGTTTTGTTTAAATATCCTGGTGCAGTTGATCACGCAAGATTGATGTCGAAGGCCATTTATTGCTTAAAGATATTCATTTTTATACCTAGTAGTGCTACGCACACAACGTATATTAGCTTTAGTCGCCTAACGGCAGTACATAACGGCATAAACGGATCGAGATAGATGTAGACTTCTATATATCAAAATGTTGAGTACGAAAAGAGAAATTGATTAAGCCATGTCCGTCCGTCCGTCTGTGAACACGGTAACTTGAGTAAATTTTGAGATATCTTGATGAATCTTGGTATGCAGGTTCCTTGGCACTCATCTCCGAGCGCTATTTAAAATGGGCGAAATCGGACGTGGCGCCCACTTTCTATATATAGAATATTTTCGAAAATACAAAAAAAGTGATTACTTAGTACATAATACACTTACAAGTATAAAATTTGGTGAATACATTGAGGCATAAAATATATTTTTTCAAGGAATTTTTGAAAATGGGCGTGGCACCGCCCACTTTTGATTAAGTCAAATTTAGAAATAATATTAATCATGAGTCAAACAAAAACCGTTCAAGATATCGAAACGAAATTCAGCACGCAGGTTTTCAGGTATGCAAGGAATGTTCTAGGAAAAAATGGGCGGGATCGGTTAAGGTCCACGCCCAGTTTTATATGAACGATTTTGAAGAGGATCGTAGATATATTAAATAGGCAATAACTTTGCCTAAAATAGCTTGACATCATTTATATTTCACTTTTAAAGTTTCCGTAAACAAGGAAATCCAAAAACTGAAAACTTTCGAAAATGGGTGTGGCCCCGCCCTTTTTATAGTGGACTATTCCACAAAACTGTTTATGCCATAACTCCACCAAAAATTGATTTGTCGAAACGAAATTTGGTGGTAATGTTCTATATATAAAGGTACCTTTTTGCTGTAAAAATGGGTGAAATCGATTGAAGTCCAGGGACAGTTTGTGAACATAGTTCTGAAAAATTTTTTTGGAAAATTTAAAAAGAAATATTTTTACAACTAAGCAAGTTATATCAATCAGATTTTGCACACATAATAAGCTTTTCAAGGAAAACTCGGTCGCAAAAAAGTTTTGTCATTTTTGAAGAAGTAGGCGTGGCGCCGCCCACTTTTCAGCATAAAATTTCTGCTATTTTCAAAGGCAATCGCTTATAATTCAATCTTGATATTTCAATGAAAATTGGTCAGCTGCTTCTTAGTAGTATGTGTTATACTCGTGCCAAAAATTTGCCAAATCGGGAAACACACAAGCAAAATATTTGGGCACGTAGTTAATAGCCCACTGCAATAGCGAAGTTATATATCTTTTAAGATTTTCATACCTTTTATAAACATTAAATGTATGTAAGTATGAGAACAAGAAGAGCAAAGTTCACTAAAGTGATCAGAACGTGCAGGATGAAAAGTAAAATATCCGGGAAAGTAGTTAATACCCCACTGCAAAAGCGAAGTTGTATATCTTTTTTGATTTTCATACCTTTCATGAACATGATACAAACATGAGAAGAAAAAGAGATAGTCCCATCAAAAAGTATACTGAAATGATCAGGAGGATGAGCTCAGTCGATGTAGCCATGTCCGTCTCTCGAAACGTCTTTATGTTTGCCCGTCTGTCTATTTGAACGCAAATACGAACTGAAAGTATTAAAATAGACCTGCGTAAATTGGGATGACATAATAGATCACTACTAGGTATATAATGTTCGGTGCCACCCAAACTTAGACTTCCTTACTTGTTAGAAATGTATTTGAACTTACTGCAAGAGAATACAATAGTCTACGGCACATTTGCATTTTTATAATCATGATTTATTTGAAGGCTTGGTTTGCATCATCTTCTGCGATTGCAGCTGCTAATCATGATTTAGAGTTTTTAAAACAGCTTGTTGAATACAAAAAAATAAATGCTTCGATTGCTTCAGCGGCTTGTGAAAAGGCGACTTCACATTTGTGGTATTTTAATGATGAACTTGCCGTTTCACCCTTGTTCGACGATACTGTTGAAAGGAAAATTGTCGAAGCTGTAAAAAATCGAGTTGGTACGAATTCCAAAGCTAAACGATTTGAGATCGATCAAACCCGCATAAATTCTATAATGCAAAAGGATTTGAGTGACTTTGCTTCGCTGAAATCCAAAAAACGGTTGGAAATCTTTAACCTGCCATCTGATTTCCTTGATGTTGACGTTGAAGCATGACCTTCGGATGACAGTTATAAGGAAAATCAAGAATACTTTAGTCAATTAAAAAATGTAAATGTTGTAGCAGAGCGTAGAGTGGCTTTGGTATCAGAATACAATCAATGGTTGACAAACAAGAACAATTTCAATATTTAATGCAAGTTGTTAAAGAACATCGAGCAAAATATGCTGACTGCAATAAAAAAAGATTTTTATAACTAAGGGCTTAGAAATAATGTTCTTCAATGTAATATTTAGGTATTAATACTGTATTAAGAAATAAAATTTCGTATAATGGATTTAATTGTTGGGCTTTTTTTAAGAAATAAATAAAATATAAAATTTACTTAACAAAAACTTATATTTTCTGAAATGAATAATTTTATTACAAATTGCACTCAATATGCATGAGTTCTGTGGTATACATATGTATATTTTCGATTGTGTTGAGTAAAATGAAAAGAAAAGATGTAGCTACCTGCTAACTACCTAATCCTTTATTTAAAAAGATCTACTTGAATCGCTATTAATGAGCGTTAGGTACGTGTATGAATGTATGCATGTGCGGTGGCACATTTACGTATTCGTAAAGAATCTCATATTATTAAACACATTAAATCTTCTCTAGGACACTTTCAAAACTGGTTATTTTCGGTTCTTGTTGTTTTTGCAAACCAGATATGGGCAGCAATGTAGGCAACTACAAAATGTTAACATCCAAATTCTGCAATTTTAATGCCGATTTTAAATGTTCCGTTGTTAACCGTGAATATCTCTTTTATGGTTTGGTAAACGAAAAAAATGCATTTCACCTTTTTTGTAGACCGTGAAATTTCCCATTAAAATATCTAAAAGTCGTTACTTAATATTTTGCTGTTTTTGAGCTACATAACTTTTAACAAAACCTTATGGGTTTCAGAAATTAGTCAATTTTCGACCTCGAAGAACTTTGTAATGGTCACATTAATGATGTGGTGGTCCTATGGGGATAGTGTATTTAGTTTTATGGGGACTTCCTTCTTTATAAGGCTGAGGAAGTTCAGCCGATCAGATAGGCTATCAAAGAGACAGCCGAAATAGACATAAAAGTAATAGACGAGCACGTCAGTTCTTCATTTCAAGTTCCCTTTATTGAATCATCTTACTCTATTTATACTAGTTCTTGTCACAGAAAGCGATTTCATAAACTCCTCCTCTTTCTTGACTTCCACATAGCTGAATTCAAATTCAGCTTGGCCAATGCTCTCTTTAGCCAATGGAAATGCTTAGCACAAAGTCAAGCAGAGCGCTAGAATAAATGTTGGCTAAGCTATAGCATTGACATACTTCAAGCTGCGCTATTGGCCGAAGGTGTCAAATGCATTTATCAAATGCGTCCATACAAACGGACATGTAGGTCGTGGCTATTGCACGTTATGTACATATGCTTGTATGAATACACTACACCCTTACCGCAAAAGAGAAAAATTTATTTCGTTTAATTCAAGAAATGAAATAAATTTTTGTGTGGAGTTATGTAAATACCTTTCATGTGAATATACATACTTACATCTATGGGTATGGTTTGCTTAAATGTAATTTCTTATAGTTATTGCTTACATATGTAGGTGGTTTGGTTATCTTATTTCTTTTCTTATTTGCGATGTCTTAAAATATTGAATATAATTATTTACAGATGTCGGTGCATTTGTTTTATTTTATTTCTAGGTGGTTCTTTAATTGTAGTTTGTTTATATGTAGATTCTTATGTACTTACCAACATGTGTCGGCTTGTTTGCCTTAGGTTATTTCTAGGTGCTTTTTTAAAATATTATTGTGTAGTTCTTTATGTTTACCCTTAATGTCTATTACGGAGTTTACTCCGTTTCGTTTTACAATTTTGTATGGGCCATGATATGGGCTTTGGCTTTTTTTTTTATTTTCTATTCTTACATACACTAGGTCTCCTATTTCGAACTCGGCCTTATTTATGTTATTGTCATAAATTGACTTTCGTTTATGTTTGATAGTTTTAATGATGTTCCTGGCATTGAGTATTGACCTTCGGAGTCTCAATTTCAATTCATTGGCATAGTCATCAATGTCGTAGATTTTTGTTTGCTTATTTATGTTGTCGCTTGGCAGCGCGGGTAATTTACCGAAAACTAACTCATACGGTGAATACAATATATCTACGTGTGGGGTCGTGTTGTAAGCGAAAGTGTAATATGGAACCCATTTGTCCCATTCGTAATCGTCCGCAAATGAAAGTAAAAATTCGTTAAGTGTCCTGTGGTTTTTCTCAAGTGAGCCCATACTTTCGTGATGGTATGGTGTGAAAAATATTTGTTTAGTGTTAAGTAGGTTGCACAAATGTTTCATTAACTCATTTACAAATTCCGTACCCCTATCTGATTTCAATGTTTTTATGAAACCGTACTTGAGAATCAGTTGTTCAACCAGCGTGGTCGCAACTGTTTTTGCGTCTTTTGACCCAATGGGGTGTGCTATTACGAATTTGGATAGATCACATTGCATTGTCAATATGTATCTATAGCCGTTTGATATGCGAAGCGGACCGACCGTGTCAATTGCAATTGTTTCAAATGTTGATGCCGGGGTGTCTGTCACCACAAGCGGCTCTTTTGTGTGTCTAACAATTTTGTTTTGAGTGCATTTTCTGCAGTTGTTTACAAATTCTTTTACCATTTGTCTCATGTTTTTCCAAATGTATCTTTGTTTTAATTTTAGAATAGTTTTTCGAATTCCTAAGTGGCCTGCGATGTTTGAGCAGTGAAATTCGTCTATCAGTTTATATTTTGTTATCATGCTGTTTATTTCCCTTGGAGCTTGGTATATTAGTATTTGTATCGGCGGGCGTTTATTCATTTCTAATTCATTGTATTTCCTTTTGAATACATTCAAATCAATATTTTTATATATATAATCTTTTTCACAAAGGGCTAGCTCCTTTATATGTGAATTCGTTAGCCAACTATGTAGTTTCTCCAACATTGAATCTAGATTCAAAGGGTCATCGCTACAAGTTACGTGCACTTCATTATTACTTAATTCAATTGTGGTACCACTTTCTTTTTCAATATTAAATTTCAATTTCTTCATATTCTTTACGTCATTAAAAGATGTGCATTCCCAAATGTGAAATTGATCAGGCTTCTTATGAGATATGCTTTCCTTAATGCGTCTACCGGTTTCTTTATCTTGTGGCGCTATTTCTTTATCTTCATTTTCTTTTAAATTTGCGGCCTTGCTCCTCGTTATTACGTTAACTTTCTTATCTCCTTTTTCATTTTTACTAGTGGGAATCATTGATTTAAGTACGTCACTATCTAACTTAATTCGTGATAGTGCGTCAGCATTTGTGTTAATTTTACCTTGTTTATATACAATTTCAAAATCATATTCTGATAGATCTATTCTAATTCTCGTCATTTTTGATGACGGATTTCTATGTGAAAATAGCGATACTAGGGGTCTGTGATCAGTTACGACAATAAATTTTCTACCGTACAGGTATGTTCTGAAATAGTTTATTCCCCAGTGGATTGCCAATAATTCTTTTTCTATAATTGGCTTATTAATGTCGTGTTTTTGTAGAGATTTGCTTGCGTAGGAAATTGGTAAATCGTGACCAATCTCTCCTTGTGATAGTATGGCTCCTAACGCAAAATCAGAAGCATCTGTTGTTAGTATAAAAGGTTTGTCAAAGTCTGGGTACTGTAGAATGGGTGGGTTAATTAGTTTGTCTTTTAAGTTATTGAATGCCTTTTCGCATTCTTCTGACCAAATAAAAGGTTTTCCTTTCTTTAATAGTGAGTTAAGGCATTTTACAATTTTTGCGAAGTCTGGTATGAAACGTCTGTAATAATTGCAAAAAGCAACAAATCGTCTTGTCTCGTCTGGATTAGTCGGTTTGGGGTAGTTACGTACTACTTCGCATTTAGCTGGGTCTGTTTTTATGCCTTTGTCAGTTATTAAATGCCCTAAGTAAATTACTTCGGATTTTAGAAATTGGCATTTACCTGCATTTAGTTTGAGGTTGTAATGTTTTAACCTGTCGAAAACTCTTATGAGGTTGCTGTTATGGTGCTTTAAAGAGCATCCGAAAACGATGATGTCGTCTACGTAAAGGAAAGCTTCCGATTTTAGACCGCTCAGTGCTATTGTTAGCATTCGTTGGAAACTGTTTGAAGATATTTTTAATCCGAATGGTAGACGTTTGAATTGATAGTGACCGTCTCGGGTCGAAAATGCTGTGGGTGGTCTTGAGTCGTTTTGCAGAGGTATTTGGTGAAAAGAGCTTGTCATATCTAAAGTCGTGAAATATTTGGCTCTGCCTAAAACATCTAGTACGTCCTCAAGTCTTGTTAAAGGAAATTTGTCGTTTACTACTTTGTCATTTAACTTTCTATAGTCCACTACCAGACGCCATTTCTTTTCGCCAGTGTTACTCTTTTTGGGTACCAGAAGCAATGGAGAGTTATGGGGGCTGACTGATGGTTCGATGATGTCGTTGTCGACCATTTCTTGAACTTGTCTTTGAATCTCATTTTGCTGGGTTTGTGGTAGTCTGTAGTTTTTAATGTATACTGGTACGTTATCGGTTAAATCGAGCTTTTGTGTGTAAAAATTATTTATTGAAAGTTTTTCTCCTTCTAAGTGGAAAATGGATTGATATGTGTAAAATATGTTTTTTAGCTCATTTTCTGTATTTTTGTCTAGCTTATCTAGTTTTAGTTCGTTTATTAGTCTATCAAAGCGTTCGGGACTGTATGAATTTGCCTTGTCTCTCCTACTTAAAATGTCGTAATTGGATAGTCCCTCTGTCATGAATCTCAGTTCCTTTAAGTTGATTGCATGACTGTTAGTGTTCATTATTTTTACATGTACCGTACCTTTGGCAGGTGCTATGGAATTTGCCAAAAATACACCGTCTTGTATCTCTTGGTTGAGAATTACACTGTCCTCTTCTATCTTTAGGTTAATTGGGAGAATTACTTCGGATCTCGCTGGTATAGTTACAGTTTTATTAGTGAGAAGTTTTGTGCGTATTGGCAAAATAATTTCCTTGTCTCCTAATGTTATTGTCATTGTGAATGTTTCGTAATCGATTTTGCATAGGTATTTTATCAAGAAATCTCTACCAAGTATTCCATCTGTTGCAATAGGGAAATTTTCGTTTACCAGCTGGAAATTTATACATGTTTTATTGTTGTCTATTTGGAAATTTAGCTTAGACGTACCAATGGAATAAATTTCTTCTTTGGTTATGCCTGTAAGCTTACATTTTGCTTCAGTATCGATGTTAAATTCATCGTGAAATGGGTTTTTGCAAATTGAAATGTCTGCTCCTGTGTCAATCAGGAAAGACATTGTTTTGTTAAGTTCATAATTATTTAGTGTTATATAATTAGTTAGATTTTCTGTGATGACGAAAATGTTTCTGGACTTATTTTTATCTACATGTCCCTGTCTCCCGGAAGATTGCCATCGTAGTCCTCCGGGTCGCCTACGTTTCCCTGGATTTGGACAACGTTCATGCGGCGACTATTGTGGTTGTTATTTCCCTGTCTTTGGTAATTATTACTTCCCTGTCTTTGGTGATTGTTATATGAGGTGGGCCTAGAGTTATTCGAATACTTATTGGAAT
Organism: Merzomyia westermanni; assembly: GCA_949987695.1. Taxonomy (NCBI): domain Eukaryota; kingdom Metazoa; phylum Arthropoda; class Insecta; order Diptera; family Tephritidae; genus Merzomyia; species Merzomyia westermanni. Next base: position 91,782,534 of record OX465288.1, read on the forward strand.
TGCCGTTCTGTGTCTGGTTGGGCACATTCCTTGAAAAGTTTTGTTGTCTACCATTATTATTATTGGAATATCTAGGCTGGAAATGGTCTCTATTGCCATTGTTCTGCTGCCTATAGGTATTCTGGTAGTTGTTCCTGTTGAAATTGTTCTGTCTTTCATTCCTGAAAAACATTACATTTCTGCTGCTGTTTTGCGTTCCCTGCTCTATTTCCAGAGCCAGGCTAACAGCGCTATCGAAAGTCTTTGGTAATGCAGCAAATACTGTTTGCTTAAAGCTTTCGCTTAGCCCGTTCTTGAACACTGTCAGGCTATATTGCTCATTTAAATTGACAATCAGAGCCTTCTGTTCGGTAGTTGCGCTTGTACCTAGTTGCCCTATCTGTAAAGTGTTTAATTCGGTTACTAATTGTAAAATTTTGTTTTTATAATTTTGGACGCTCAAATTTCGTTGGTTCAGATTTGCCAACTGGTTTTGGATTTGGGGTATAGTGGCTGTGCTTTTGTATTTATTTTTGAGAGCTGTACTTAGCTCTTCAAAAGTGTGTGGGATAGTTATCGCGGTTACGTTTGTCTTCACCGTTTGACTCAGTTTAACATAAATGACAAAGTCGATCAAGGCTGTTTTTGCGGTTTCTGCTAAATCATTGTAGATGATTTCAATGATTTTCAGAAATGCATCCAGTTCTTTGTAATTCCCTGAAAAACTAGGAATTGATTTTGAGGCTAGTTGTAAATTAAATGCCGACATTGTTGCTAACTCTTGTTGAATATGAGTTGGGTAGAAAATTTCTATAGGCAAATTGATGTGTGTGTTAATTGTATGCGGGATTTCAATCTCGTATCCCTATTTTGATACGATTCTTAATATTTTGTCCCTTTTGCGCCAGAATGTGTCTAATGCATGTGCTCTGGGCTCTTTTGTGAGTCTTTCAAAGTATGCATTAGAAATACTCCTTATGGCTTCTAATTCTGTGAAGAGGATAGTAATGTGCTTAAGGAATGTTTCATCTTTGACTTTGACAGTCTTATTTAGACATTTATATGACTTTTTGAAATTTTCTCCTGAAACTTTTATTTTCTCCTCTACTTTTTGCCAGTGACTCATTGCTTAAATTTGTTCGTTTTTGATTGACTTGTTTATAGCCTTCTTTAATTGGCTTCTATATATGGCATGGATTTTTATAATTAAATTGAAAATCAAAACTGTGGTTATAATTATTAATAGGATTTCTATGAGGCTAGAGGAACCGTTTTGCTTGTTGTCTAATACAACTTCATTGACTACGTTGGCCTTTGGGTCACTTATCTTTGATTTTTGTGAGCCCATTTTAATTTTTTTTTTTAGTATACTTTATTTCTTATATTTTAACATTTTTAGTTGACTTATGATTTCTAATTTAGTCTCTTTTTTATATTCTAAGTTTAAATCCCTATAGAGAATAGCTTTTGCCTTTCTTTGCTGGAATTGTTTTCCGCTGCGTTGTTTCTTTTTCTTTTGCTTCGGTGGAGGTGTTGCGGTTTGTATTCTTCGGTTGGCCTGTCTCGCTTTGTATTCTTCTATAGTAAGCCTTCTTGGCCTCTCTTCGATTGGGGTTGCTATATAGATTCGGTAAGTTTCTGAAAATTCGGTTGGTTCGGGATCGTAGGGCTCCGTATATTTGGCGAAAATCGCGTCGAATTCATCCTGGGTGATGATCTCTTCGTCGCTCATTTGACTTTTGAAGGTGTTTTATTTAACGTTTTGCCTCAACTGGGGCTTGCTCTGATCCTTCTAGGATTTGTTTGGCAGGATCGCCATGTGGTGGTCCTATGGGGATAGTGTATTTAGTTTTATGGGGACTTCCTTCTTTATAAGGCTGAGGAAGTTCAGCCGATCAGATAGGCTATCAAAGAGACAGCCGAAATAGACATAAAAGTAATAGACGAGCACGTCAGTTCTTCATTTCAAGTTCCCTTTATTGAATCATCTTACTCTATTTATACTAGTTCTTGTCACAGAAAGCGATTTCATAAACTCCTCCTCTTTCTTGACTTCCACATAGCTGAATGCAAATTCAGCTTGGCCAATGCTCTCTTTAGCCAATGGAAATGCTTAGCACAAAGTCAAGCAGAGCGCTAGAATAAATGTTGGCTAAGCTATAGCATTGACATACTTCAAGCTACGCTATTGGCCGAAGGTGTCAAATGCATTTATCAAATGCGTCCATACAAACAGACATGTAGGTCGTGGCTATTGCACGTTATGTACATATGCTTGTATGAATACACTACAATGAAAAAAATAAGACCTTTTTTGTAGAGCGTTCAATTTACTGCAAAAACTGGGATAAAGGTTGGCTGTACGATTTTTGAGTGAGAAGATATATTTATTTACATAAAAGCTTTTCACGAAAACAAAACACGTCGATTAGGCACGCTTTCCCCTTAACATAAAAACCTCATATTTGGTCATTATACTCCATTTATGGTCTGGAATTCGAAAAACTATGTACCCTTTGAAAAAAACGAAAATCGATTTTTTCTGGCCCACCCTAATATATATACTAGCAGACCTGGCAGACGTTGTCCTACCTAAAGCTTGGTTTGAATACATTCAACAAATTGTACTCTTTCGCCTCCCCACTTTTCGCTCCTTCTACAATTATCCTTAATTAAAAGGAGGATTTTTTCTTTCAACTTTTGCTTTTCCCCAACCCCTTATACCATTACTCTTCTTTACCCTCTTAACTTTCCTCTAACACCACCTCTATATCTCAAGTTTCTATGCCTACTTACCTTTTCCCCCATTTCCTCTGCGGGTAATGATATGTATGTACATAGTTTTGAAGATATATCGAATTAACTTTTATTTGATCCTGGTGCTGCTTTCTGTTTCCAATGTTTTTTTCTATAGACACCATGTCTATACTCGTATATAAAAAAAATTCCTATCTATGCCGGTTTGCTACTTTAAATGGCCTTCAAGCTTTGCCTAAAACTAGATATGGCCTGTGTCGTTTCACAGAGATCGACAATAAATTTTGCAAATTAATGAAGCACAAACAAAACACAAAAAATGTTATCCCACTTTTCCAAAATTATATAAATCTTGACTAAATTACACATATATTCAAATATCATTATTTTTGCCTAAATACGGCACCGCCCAACTTTCCTAAGCCGTATCCACCTTACCTCTGAACCTATCTGAAGCACAATCAAAACACAAAAAATGTGGGCGGGCACATCCCAATTTTGCAGAATAATGTAAAACTTTACTGAAGGATGTGTCCAAATATCATTAATTTAGACCAATTATGTTCAGAGTTATGACGAATTGAAATTTTATATAGCCTGGCGGCGTGGCACCGCCCACTTTTCGAAAACTATATATAGCCCATGCCGTACCCAGCGAACTTCTGAACTTATCATGATTGTTTCATGGAGATCGGCTATAAACTTTGGACATTAATGAAGAACATAGAAAATACAAAAAACGTGGGCGTGGCACCGAAAGCTCATATATATCCAAACATCATTAATTTAGGCCAAATAAGTTCAGAGTTATGACGAATGCAAATTTTATATAGCCTGGGGGTATGGCACCGCCCACTTTTCCGAAACTATATAGAGACTATGCTTTAACCTGTGATCCCAACAATATACTGTGAAAATTTTACAAAAATCAGTTAAGTACTTTGGACGCCTATAAAGGACAAACAGCCACACAGGCATGCAGACACACAGATAAGATGTGCGTTTGTATGACTAACCGCAAGAGCTAATATTGTCTACGAGCGTCTAAGCAATTTGGTGTGCTCCACTAGAGCGATAAGAGTGTGTAACGCTGCGCGGCTTCACGGAATTGCGCTGATACCGGTGTTGGCGTCACTGGCGCTGATACTTTTATTTGTGATTCCGTAACGCCATGACGCCACAAAACACCGCTGTACTGGAGTGGTGCCACTGTCGCTATTGAGTTGAATGTGTTTCTGGCGTTGCCGTCGCCATTGAGTTTATGTTTTATTCTGGTCTCGCTGCACTGAAGTGGAGCCAGTGGCACCATTGAGTTGATGGTGTTTCTGGTGCTGCTGGCGTCATGGCGTTATGGTATCACAAATAATGGTATTAGCGCCAGTGACGCCAACATTCGCGCTACAGCTACCAAGGCGCTACCAAAAATGTTGAGAGGGATACCAAGAGGCGCGTTTCGGTTTCAGGAATCACAATCCCAGTGCGGAATATTAAGATTTCAAACAATTTAAACGTTATTCACAAAAAAAGGTTGAATAATTTGCCTTTTGTTCATTACTTTTAAACGGGTAAAAAAAGTTACACACCGCCTTCGGATTCTTCATCTTCAGGCATGTATACGTGGGTGTAGATACCCCCTCCAAACGCTTTGTATTAGTATTAGGTGATGTCTCATTTACTGCGCTCCTAGCAACATGGTAACATTGCGCCAAAAAGTGCTTAACGCAATTGCGTTACCGCACTGCGCTGATACCGGCTATGGCGCTGGCCTCTTGGTAGCAACGCCAAAAAATTAACGCCACGACCCAGCCTTATTGAGCGACAGCAATAGATTGATTTTTATTTTCAGTCCTCTGCTTAGCTTAAGGTACATTTTTAACTGATGGTAGGAAAATTAGAGAAGAGTATAGCAATCACAGTTAACTTTTCATTGTAATGAAACAGTGGTGGCGAAATATATTAGACTGTACATCTTATAAATAAAAATGAATGTGCGTCTGTATGTCCTTTATAGGCGTCCAAATTACTTCACCGATTTATATGAAATTTTCGCAGCATATTTTTGGGATCACAGGTTAAAGCATAAGCTATATATAGTTTCGGAAAAGTGGGCAGTGCCTAGCCCCCAGGCTATAAAAAATTACAATTCGTCATAACATTGAACGTATTTGGTCTAAAATAACGATATTTATATTTATGTGTCCTCTAGTCAAGTTTTACATTATTTTGGAAAAGTGGGCTGTGCCACGCCCACATATTTTGTCTTTTGTTTGTGCTTCATTAATGTGCCCAAACTTATAGTAGTTCTATGAAACTTTCACGATAGGTTCAGAAGGGCGGTGGGTACGTGAAATTTAGTCAAGATTTACAAAGTTTTGGAGAAGTGGGATATGCCACGTTAAAGTTTTTTGTGTTTTGTTTGTGTCTTCAATGTCCAAAATTTATTGTCGATCTCTGTGAAACGACACAGGCCATATTTAGTTTTTGGCAAAGCCTCAAGCTATTTAAAGTAGTAATTCGGCATAGCTAGGAATTTTTTTGGTTCAAGTTAATGTTATTTTATATACAGATATGTATTCTATATATCAAACAACCTTGGAAACTGAAAGCAGTACCAGGATCAAATAAAAGGAAATTCGATATATCTTCTAAATTATGTATATATGAGTACCCGCATAGGAAATGGGAGAAGAAGCGGAGTAGGAATAGAAATTTGAGATATAGAGGTGGTGTTGAAGGAAAATTAAGAGTGTAAAGAAGAGTTATGGTATATGGGTATGGGGGAAAAGCAAAAGTTGAAAGAAAAAGTAGGAGATAAGGATAAGTGTAGAAGAAGTGAAAAGTGGGGAGGGAAAAGAGTAAAATTTGTTAAATGTAGGCAAGCTAAATTTTAGGCAGGACAACGTCTGCCGGGTCTGCTAGTAAAAAATAAAACAATAATTGGCATCACACAGTAATTGTAGTTATTTTAGTCAGGAATGATAACATTATATGAATATTGATAGTTATTCTTCTCAGCTCGTTTATCCTCCCCCCTTGATGCAGAAATCGACCCGATAAGGCAATCAGCGGTCTCGTGTGCGACTTCGTAAATTTCTTTTATTGTTTGGTTACAAGTTGTAGCTTCACTAGCTTTACTTAATATATGCGTTGCAACAAGCACTTCAACACCTACAAAAAATTTGTGACGGTGTCTCCTTTTACCATTGACATGCGCCTTGTTTCTGTCCTGTTGCTTCTCCTGTATCTAAATAGATGTTTTAAGCGTATCGGCTACCTTCAATAGATGTGGTGATATCTGCGGTACAAAGTTTTCGGCTACTACTATGGCTTTAAGGTCACGATGAGCAGCAATTGGATTTCTTTGTTGTTGTTGTTATTACCAGTGCTTCGCCCTGATCAATGGGCTCGATCACTGTAAATTGTCATCAGGCTCTTCTAACGGAAGTCCGAGGCAACGCGCAGCTTCCACAGGGTTGCACCAGAGTGATGTAGGTGTTAAAAGAGTAGGTTCGACTGAACAGGAGAAAAGTTGTTTGGTATCATGAGGGGACATACCACATGCAGGGCACGTGTTTGTTATGTTGGGGTTCAGTCTGGATAAGTAAGAGTTTAACCTATTACAATATCCAGAGCGAAGTTGTGCTAGCATGACTCTAGTCTCCCTCGGAAGTATACGCTCCTCTTCAGCCAATTCAGGCTGAGTACTGATAACGGGATTCACAGGATTCAGGATTCAGTGTGGAGGTCATTACGAGCCCGCCTATGGCAAAGAGATGTGGTGCCGGATATCATCGTAGTGCTTACGAAGATGTCTCCTTATGTCTCTGGGGGCGGGGCTACATCCAATAGATGTCGATTTGGATGACTGGGTTTATGACAGTTCAGAAGGAACTGTCTACTCAAGAGTTCAGCGTGCTCTTGATGGAGGTGAGACTCAGATGACATAAGCAGACATCCCGTAGCAGTTCTTGTGGCGGTGTTTTGCCAGACTTGCAATTTCCTCCAATTGGTGTCAGCAAGGTTGGACGACCATATGGGCACAGCGTAGTCAATAACCGGTCGGCCAATAGCCTTATATGTAGCAAGCAATGTTTCTTTGTCTTTCCCCCAAGTACTGCCGGCCAGTGACTTGAGGATTTTTTTGCGGCTCTGAAGCTATTGCGGTGGCACGACCAGCGAAGGTGAGGCCTTTGTCAAACGTCACAGATTTTCGGGTGGTTGACAGTAGGTAGAGGTACTGCGTCTACGTGGACATTTAACTATTGCCCCATCTGCGCCTTCTATGCCGTAAACAGGGTCGCCGTCGATTTAGTCGGAGATAGGGTCAGATTTCGCTCGCTGAAGAAGCTGGAAAGGTCACGGAGGTAACTGATGATTCTAGTACAGAGTGCGTCAATGGAGGCACCCTTGCTCGAAGCCATTATCGTGCAGTCGTCAGCGTAGGAAACAATGGAGACTCTTTGGTGGGGGGTCGAAGTCTCGAAATATAGAAATTAAACAAAAGAGAGAGAACACCATGCGGCACCCCTTGGTTTGTTCTTCGTGGCCTAGATTTCTTGTTTCTGAATTTGACTGATGCCTGTCGACCATTGAGGTAATTAGCAGTCCACCTTTTAAGGCCGGCAGGGAGCGGTGTCTCTTCCAGGTCTCGAAGGAGTGTGGCGTGGTTGACCGTATAAAATGCATTTGATAGGTCAAGTGCCACGAGAACCGTCCTATTGGTTGGTGGGTGTTGATTCAAACCATGATTTATCTGTGTTGTAATGACATTCAACGCGGATGTAGTGCTGTGGGATTTCAGATTTGCAATAAATTAAGGGAGCAGAATGGTCTCTAGTACTTTAGCAATTGGCGAAAGGAGGGATATCGGACGATAAGAATCTCCTTGGTTCGCCGGCTTCCCTGGTTTTAGTAGGGGAACTACAATCGGCTGTTTCCATATCTCAGGTATGACGAAAGTATTTAGAGAGAGGCTGAAAAGAGCAGCTAAATAACTCTGTCCATCGTGGCCTAGGTGTTTAATCATCTTCATGGCGATTCCGTCGGGTCGGATGGATTTTGAGGGTTTGGCCTTAATTATGGGTTCCTTGACCTCTGCGACTGAGATGGCAATGGACGCAGTGGAGTGTTTGTGTTTGTGCGCACGTCGGATGACTCTTCTCTTAGTTCTATCCGCAGGATGCTTTATAAACTGCCGGCAAAAGAAGCTCGCCCATTTCCTGGCGTCCGATTTGACGCTGTCGCCGAATGCAATGGCGACCTTTTCATTGTATTTGTTCGGATTGGATGGGGCCTTGACAGTCGACCATAATTTGCCGACTCCGCCGGAGAGGTTGCATGCCTCAAGGTGTTGTTCCCACTTGGTCAGTTTGTGTTCGTTGACTGTCCTACGAATTTTCGCATTGAGATCTTAGATTCTGTGATCTGCGGGATTGATGAGTATCACTTGGTCACGTTCTCTTGCCATCGCTGCAGCTTCTGTCGGAGTGGGTAAGGCAGGAAGGAGCGCTCTGTATAGTCCGTAAAGCGGTCCCAGTCCACTTTGGTGAAGTTAATGAATTTAGTTTATCAGTCATTATGAAGTCGGGCGGTCGTGCGACGGAGAGTAGGATGGGTAGGTGGTCTGAAGCTAGTGTAAGCATCGGTCGCCAGATGACGAAGTTAATTGGGCCCGCGCTCGTTATGAAGATATCTGGCGAACTGTGGCAGTTACCTGCCACCCAATGGTTCAATGCGCCAAGTGTAAGAGATGGCTACATAAATCTGGATTCTCAGGGCTTAACCCTGCCATCCACAGACCCCGTACTCTCTTTAGTACTTTCGAGACACAATGCTGTACATGCCTAAGGGCGTCCCGCGGTACACGTCGCTCTGGCGCTCCCCTGCCGCCCCTATCAACTTCAAGTAGCCACAATGGTGGCTTAGTCTACACGACTGGCAGCGCAGCTGCCATTCCCGCCTCACCCACTCCCTACTGACGCTCACGCTCACCGACGTCTCCATCTCGCACGGCCGCTCAACACTCCTATCCCTTCCGGAATAGGCCAGATATGAGCATCACCGAGCGTCAGTCCCCTCTTTCTAGGAACTGACAGGCGGCCGGGCGAGATCGATTGAGAGTACGATTGGTAAATGATCTAATGCAAGAGTAAGCATTGGACGCCCGTCAACTGAGTTTACAAGACCAGCGCTGACGATGGTAAGATCTGGCGAACGTGAACAATTCACCGCGACTATTGTGGGGGCATCACCGTTCATACGTCGAATTGTCTATTTGTTCGGCTTACTCCTGTCGCCGACCATCTTGAGGGCTATAGGTCATGGTGGGCTTTAAAACCTCCGAGCATTACACGATTCTAGCCTCATTTAGTTTATGCCGTTGTATGGACGAAAGTATAATACCTACGCAAAATGGGTATCGATTACAAGTCACACTAGGTATTGTATGTGATTGCCACAACACTGGCGGGTGCAACCCTACCGCCAACATTCACCACATCACACACCCACACTTACACAGTCACGCACGTTTAAATTGTCAACACCGAACACACACACACTTTGTAAACAAAACACAATTCGTACAAATCCTGAGCAATACGCTCACGTAGCACCTGAGCCTAGCGAAATATACATAATTAAAAACACAAATCTATTCTTTTTATTTATTTTATACGAGCCGAGGTGAGTGAGAGTGAAAAGTGAAGTGAAGTGCCCCTAGAAATATATATGGTCCATCTTCGCCTTAAAGAAAAAGCACCTATGGACAGTGAAAGAAAAAAAAAAAAAATACAAAATAACAAAAGTCCACAATAAAAAACAAAAAAAAAAAAAGGCGCAAAAACATATGGACCGTGGTAAAAAATACAAAAGTGAACAAAAACAAACAAATTAAGCAAACAACAATTTACAGTCCACATAAAAATTTTGGAAAACAAATTTACAAAAACGTGCAAAGTGAAATCCCACATTAGGGTGAAAAAAAAAAAAATAAAATAAAATTTGCACAAAACAAACAAACTAAAAATTTAAACAAAGTAAAGTTAACAATTTAATCGGGCGCGCCGGTCAACAAACAACAACAAAACCATAAAACAACAAAAAACCGGGCGCGGACAAAATACTAAATCACTTAACAAAAATTGTTGATACACATATAAAAGGAAAAAGCGAGGGAAGGAAGGACAAACAACAATAACAAAAATATAAATAGCTTGAAAAAAAAAAAGGCTAAGTAAATTCCCCCTTAACCCTTACAACAGAGCGGTGAGTTGTATCATTTTCGATTATTAAGACGTTCATTTGGCATTTGTACGGAATTTTTAACAAATCCGTGTAACCCAAAATCGAACTTTATTACATATAAAAATATATACATACATACATATATTCAAAAATTTAATACTGCCGAAATTTCCCAGCAAAATACGGCATTTTGAAATAACAGGATCAGAAAAAATATATATATAAAAGTGATCTCGGTCAAAGTCCGACCATCCAATTTACCTACATATAGATATAAAAAACATTTGAATTTCCGTATTAAGTCCCGCACCAAGTATTACAACAAATACTTAAATACAAAATCTCACCGCGGACCTACCTACTGCTTATTTTTCGTAATGTCAAGCACAAATTAAAAAATCCAAAAACAAAATATAGGCTTCAAGTTTTTACTTGCAAATTACCCGGCAATACCCCCTTTAGCTTGCATTCCCTGGCGCACATAAGTCAAGCAAAGGCAGGATTGCACTAACAAAATAAGCAGTACCTAGAAAGAATAAAGAAAAATAAAAGAAAATATTTAAATTGTTAGCAAGGCTAGTTCTGGTCTCCTAGTAAAACGTGCGAAAAAGCTACAGTCCAGCATCCCAAAAAAGAAAAAAAATATAAGCAACAAAGTTCCTTGCACTAAATTGCATTGAACTTAGCAAGCAGAACAAAGTCTATTGTGTACCTGCATTGCTATTCTTCACTGTAAGGTATACAAATAGACAAGCACACAAACGTGCAGCAGCCACCCTCGCTAACTATACTACCCAACAAAAAATATCGGAAGCACATACAGATAAGTTAAACCTTACAAAAAATACTGTAAGTACTTATAAAAAATATATAAGAGAATTATAAGGGGTAATAATTTTAATTAGCCTTTGGTATAATTTCATAAAATAAATCCAAGGTAGAAAATACACTCGCGCGTAAAATAATAGCATCGTCAATTATAAAATCTCGGTACATTAAAAAACAGCATATATTTATATATATTTGCATTTATATATCGGTTTATTTATCAAAAAAAAATTTATAAACGACTTGAAACCAACAGTCGCGCGAAAAATATAATACAGACAAAATGTCTGATCCAAAATCTCCTCTTATCGTAGTGGAGCCACCCAAAATGGGTGAAGAAGAAAAGCCACAAGGCAGCCCTGCTGACGGTACCCGCTCAAAACAGGGTGCAAGGCAAAAAAAGGGCAAAGAATTTTAAGCTGCAAAATTCATAACAGAAAGTGACAGTATCATAAGATACTGCACTAGATTCGCTTCAATTCCCATAGAGGAAAATACAGAATCGGTGCTAGAAGTCAAAGATAAGTCTCTTGACAGATTTTGGACACGGCTCCAAGCGGCATATGACGCAATCATCGAAACCGATGATTCAGACTTGCTCGAAAATTTTAAAGAATCGGCTTATTCCAAATATGAAAACTGCTTAGACCGTTACGAAGAAACTAAGGCCATGATCTCTGATCAATTAAAACTTTTATTGCACCTACTCAACAACGAGTAGAGCTGCCCCAAACACAAAACAAAGAAACAAATTCAGGCATATATCTTAAAGTGCCGGCCTGTGATACTGAAGTATTTCATGGGGGTTATGAGCAATGGCCGTCGTTCCGAGACATGTTCTCAGCCGTTTACATAAGCCACCCAAAGCTATCACAAGCGCAAATATTATACCATTTAAGAAACAAAACAAAAGGTCAAGCAGCGGCAATAGTTAAACAGTTCGCACTTAACGATGACAATTTTAATCTGGCTTGGGAAGCGCTAAAAGCGAGATATGAAAATGAAAGAGTCTTAGTCGACAAACAAATAACGACATTAATGAACTTACCAAAAATTCAAAATGAAACTAGTGAGGAATTTCTGAAATTACAGTCCACAGTTACAAACTGTTTATCGGTTCTAGAAACCCAAAAAATTCCCACTGCAAACTGGGACCCTATTCTGGTCAATATTTGTGCTGCCACATTACCAGAAAAATCATTAATTTTATGGGAGCAATCGCTCTCATCCCGTAAAAAATGCCCAACGTGGCAACAAATGAAAGATTTTCTCACCACCCAGTTCGAAATCGCAGAACGGGTAGGCACAAAAGAAACAAAGCCGAAAAATGCAAATGAAGACAAAAATAAAAGCTTCTTTAAACCCCAAGCCGGTAATTATAACTCCCATAATAGGAGTAACTATAAGTCTAACAACAAGAGTTTTAACAAATCTCAGTCGTTCACATCTGAACAAAGCACATATAAATGGTCATGCGAACTGTGTAACGGAGGTCATTCAATAAGATCTTGCGAGAAATTTATAAAATTATCAATAAACGAGCGAAATAATTTAGTCAGGACGAAGAAACTCTGCACAAACTGTTTGTCAAAGAGTCACCCAGTGCAGAGATGTCCGAGTGTTCACAAGTGCTCATATTGCCAGGAGAGACACCATTCAATGCTCCATACTAATAATAATAATAACTCCCAAAACAGTCGAACTTTCAATAGAACCACTGGACTAGCGGCAACAGCTGAAAATACCGAAACGGAAAGTCCAGAAAGTTGTCAAGAACAACCATGCTGCTCAAAAGCAGCCAGAATACAAACGCTTCATTCAGAAAATGAAAGCAAAACTTTATTACCTACAGCAATCGTCTCCATCGAACACCGAGGAGAAATATTCAAGCTAAGGGCCTTAATCGATCAAGGATCACAGCGATCATTTATAGCATCGAAGGTTCAACAAACTTTAAATTTACCAACCAAATCAGCCAACTTTGAAATCTCGGGAATGGGCGGAAGAGTAGTTCAAAACTCAAATAAAATCTGTCTCATTACCTTGATGTCTTCAAATGCGGATCAAAGAATCAAAGCACAAGCTATAGTTCTGCCGCGACTGACAAACATGCTCCCAAGCTATAATATAAATAGCGAGCACTGGCAAAAGTTTTCGCATCTGAAACTTGCCGATCCCAATTGCCATACCCCCGATCAAATCGACTTATTATTGGGAAGCGATCTAATCCCCCAAATAATACTTGAAGGTGTTGAGAAAATTTCCAACAACCTATTAGCCCAAAATACCATCTTTGGATGGATTTTAAGCGGTCAAGTCAAAGAGAAAATCTCCACGTTCACAACGCAAGTGGAAGATATTTCGAATGACACTCTTAATTCACAATTGAGAAAATTCTGGGAAGTCGAAGAACTCCCGCCAATTCCCGTTACTACAACTGACGATAAGTATTGTGAAGCCTTTTACAAAGCCACAACTACAAGATCAGAGAGCGGGAGGTACGTCGTTCGACTACCATTCAAGCAACAATTTCCGGATACACTCGCCTTAGGTCACTCACGAACCTCAGCTCTACAGCAGTTTCTAAGTATTTAAAGAAACCTACTTAAAAAAGGCGAACTTAAAACCTCACACGACAACGTCCTTGAGGAATACATAAAATTGGATCATATGGAACCAGTAAATTCCTATGAGAAAATAACAAAAGGCAAACACTCATCCTTTTATCTACCACACCACGCGGTTATCAAACCGAAAAAACTTACAACAAAAGTACGAGTGGTGTTCAATGCATCTAAATGCACAAGCTCAGATAACTCCCTAAATGACGTATTATATACGGGACCAACATTACAACCAGATTTAATGTTACTTATACTACAGTGGCGTATGTATAAATACGTATTCAATGGTGACGTCGAGAAAATGTACAGACAAATCCTAGTACACGAAGACGATCAGGATTACCAGCGAATTATCTTTCGCAGTTCACTGAGTAGTCCAATACGAGACTATAAAATGAAAACAGTGACATTTGGCGTAAACTGCGCCCCTTTCCTAGCCATTCGTACATTACACGAACTGGCAAAAGATACAAAAGCAAAATTACCTCTAGCCGCCCCGGTGCTTATCTCTCAAACGTACGTAGACGACATACTGTCTGGAAGCCATAGCCTTCCTTTAGCGTGCTAGTCCTTAGCTCACGTTATCGAAGCCCTCGATTCGGCAGGGTTTCCATTAAAAAAGATAACATCTAATCATCCAGAAATACTGGCAAAAATAAATAAAGAAAACCTGTTAGGAACCAATTTTCTAAAGTTTGAAAAAGAGAGCACCACCAAAACCTTGGGCATACAATGGAATGCAATATCAGACCAATTTTCATACACTCTTGAGTCGATACCTGCAAAATCCGCAAAAACTAAAAGGCAAATTCTGTCATCTGTGGCGAAACTTTTCGACCCCGCAGGATGGCTTGCGCCAATTATGATACAAGCGAAGATCTTGATACAAGAACTATGGCTAGATGGAACCGATTGGGACGAAGTGGTTAAACCACTCCGCTTAATAAAATGGTCTCAATTTGCAAACAACCTGCATACTATTTCCGAGATACAAATACCTCGGTGGGTGAATTTCTCACCTGATCATCAAGTCGAACTACACGGCTTTTGCGATGCTTCTGAGAAACCATACTGCGCAGCTATTTATGTGCGAAGTCAGCATAATGGCAAGATTACAAGTCACCTATTAGTGGCAAAAGGCAAGGTCGCACCTCTCAAGACCGTAAGCCTCCCACGGCTCGAGCTATGCGGTGCACTCCTGCTCGCAAAACTAGCCTCGACCGTACAAACACACTTGAACCTGAGCAATCGGAAATTGTACCTATGGTCCGATTCAGAAATCGTGCTAGCTTGGCTAGAAAAACCACCACATACGTGGAAAACATACGTGTCAAACCGCACAGCTCAAATCATTGACCTAGTTGGGCCAGCAACTTGGCGACACGTTGCCAGTGCTGATAACCCTGCGGATCTTGGCACAAGAGGCTGCAAGCCCCTGCACCTTACAACCACCACACTATGGTGGAATGGCCCCAACTGGCTGGTAGAATCACCAGACGCATGGCCAAAGTCGCCTGCAAGCAATATCATAGCCCCAGAAAGTCGAAGAATCGAAGGCTTTCATACAACACTGGAGGACACAGACATCCTCGAGCGATTTTCGTCGTTCCCCCGATCCTTAAGAGTAATAGCGTATATGTTTCAATTTGTAAATCGCTTAAAGAATAAGTTGAAAGGAATACCCAATACGGCAAGCTATGCACTGACGCATCAGGACTTGCAACGGGAGAAAATAGCCCTAATCGAGTCCACGCAGACTCGCTATTATAGTAGTGAACGAACACTTTTAATGGCATCAAAGCCCATTGACAAAAAGAGCACACTCTTAGTACTAAACCCCTTTGTTGACTCTAAGGGACTGCTTCTTGCCAATGGAAGGTTAGCGAACTCCACTCTGAGCTACAATGAGCGGCACTCTATAATAATACCGGAAAAATCTGCCACAATCTTTATTAGTTATCTCCAAGTCTTAATGCTACACGCCGAACACAGGCTAATGCAACAAATGATCCGACAAGAGTTTTATATTCCTCAACTTAAGCCTCTGATAAAAAAATCCATCTTTATGTGTAAAGTCTGTACGCTACACAAACAAAAGATGCGCACGCAGATCATGGCAGCTCTACCACCCGAACGCTGCAATTTTTCTATGCCTTTCACCATCACTGGTGTAGATTTTGCCGGACCTTTCCAGCTAAAGGCCTCGATGTTCAGGTCTTCTACCACAATGAAGGGTTACGTGGCTGTTTTTGTATGCTTTACGACGAAAGCCGTACACATGGAATTATGTTCAGATCTGACAACAGCAGCTTTTCTCGCGGCATTTGCACGCTTTGTCGGACGGCGAGGTTTTCCCTCTAAAATCATGAGTGACAATGGCAAAACCTTCATCGGGGCCCAACGGGCTACCGAAAAGGAGTTCATACAGTTCGCCAAAGAAGTCTCGCCGCATATCATTGAAAAATACGCACCTCAAGGCATTAATTGGCAATTTATCCCCCCAAGCGCCCCACACATGGGTGGCCTATGGGAATCAGCTATGAAAAGCTTTAAATCACATTTCAAGAAAACCGCTGGCAACAATAAATTTACATTTAAAGAGTTCACTACGCTACTCATTCGAGTTGAAGCCGTTTTGAACTCACGGCCGCTATCAGCACTCTCGCAAGATCCCTCCGACTTTACAGCCCTCACCCCTGGGCATTTTCTTAGAGGAGCTCCACTTCTGGCTATACCAGAACCAAACGTGGACTCACTCTCCCTCATAAATCGATGGGAACGAATCAAACTTCTCCATCATGAATTTAGTCGCCGATGGAAGGAAGAATATCTAAAAGACCTTCACAAACGATATCGGTGGAAAAACACTAAAGAAGCACCAAAAATAGGAGCATGCGTCTTAATTCACGACGAATGTCTCCCTCCTACCGAATGGCGGCTAGCCCGCATCGAAAAGGTACATTATGGTTCCGACGGTCACATCCGAGTAGTTGACCTACGTACGCAAAACGGCAAACTAACTCGACCGCTCGTAAAACTTTGTTTTCTACCAACCGAGTCTAATACCGCTAATACCGATCGCGCAAATACTTAAAATCAATATAAAATCAAATATGAAGCAATTCATCCACTGAAGCGATGTTGCTATTCGAAATAAATACCTCACTCCTAAAGAGGTAGCTCGAAGAACTCTCCTCTCCTCGAACTAAACGGGAAATTATACCGCAAATAAAAACCCGCATAAAATATCCAATAACGAAATCACATTTGAAAAACATATGTCTATAAAGTGCTTAAATCAAGCACCCCTATACTTTATAAGACACTAAAGTCTATAATTTCTTTCCATACAGAATCATGAACATGGAAATTGAGGAAGTCGCCCCAACACCAGCCATTCGTTCGGCGGTTACCGTGCCACGAGCACGAGCAGCACCTACTGCAGCACCGCGCACTGCTACTCCCAGGGCAACAACGGCGCCCACCGTACCGCCTCAACGACCACAGGCCACCAGGGCCGAGGAATGGTCGGAAACACCACTAAGGGACCCCGTAGTAGCGCATGGCGTGCTTTGCCCTCTCTGCTGTCACCCGCATGCACTACGCCTATGCGCTATTTTTAAAGGCATGCAGCCGCAGCAACGTCAGCAAGTAGCGCAGGCCCACGGGTACTGCCTTAATTGTTTGGCACTATGGCATGCCACTGCAGAGTGCACCTCGTCCGTCATGTGTCACCTGTGCGACAGGCCACACCACACTCTTCTGCACCGGACCTCCAGGCATAGCGCCCCATTGGCCCCGCCTTCACGCAACAACATGCGACCCAGATCGCAACCTCCTCGCGTCACACACGCTCATCGAGCGACCTGGCTACAGCAACAACGTCCACACACCTGGAACCAGTCTGGGACCCGTTATCGCCCTCCAGCAGCGTCACCATACCAGCGACAGCCAGCAAGTCTAGGCCGACGTCGCCCAACCGGGCTTAGCAACGTGGTGGAGACCCTGCAGCAGCTGCAACGTTTGCTAGGCTGATGACTCGCCTAGGGGGGCCGGGATGGCTAGATTAGCCACAACACTGGCGGGTGCAACCCTACCGCCAACATTCACCACATCACACACCCACACTTACACAGTCACGCACGTATAAATTGTCAACACCGAACACACACACACTTTGTAAACAAAACACAATTCGTACAAATCCTGAGCAATACGGTCACGTAGCACCTGAGCCTAGCGAAATATACATAATTAAAAACACAAATCTATTCTTTTTATTTATTTTATACGAGCCGAGGTGAGTGAGAGTGAAAAGTGAAGTGAAGTGCCCCTAGAAATATATAGTATGTTTGATGTGACTTAAACTAAGACTTAACTTAATATTTTTAATGTCCAAACTCGCATGCTTTGGCAATTTCAATATCTAGATATATCTACTTTCACAGATTACTACTTTAAGGAGCTTGCTTTAGAACTTGGTGCGAAAGAACATCCTTAAAGTATTCAGCAGTGAGCTGATAATGGAATTCAACATAGAGGGGACTCATGGAAAGAAGAGCCTAAAAGAACAAAAAAATTGTATTCAGTATTTTTGGGTAATACACATAATGAGAATTTATTGAATCGACACAAGTATAATATCGTATTATTTTGCAGAATCCATCATTAGCTTAACATCGAACGATGAACCGGAAACACAACCGAGGAAAGCGATTCAGTTGCATAAAAAGCGTGTTTTTCAAAAAAGGAGCGGTGTGTCTAAAGACCTGAAAGCTGCAGCAGCACAAGAAGAATAGAATGTTATACATATGTATAATATAACATACGAGTATACGAGGTGTGTTCAAAAAGTATCTCGAATTTTGTGTTTTTTCAAAAATTATTTATTTATTCATGAATATCTATTTTGTCCCCTTCAAAGTAATCCCCATGAGATATTATACACTTGTGCCAACGGTTTTTCCAATCTTCGAAGCACTTCAAAAAATCATTTTTTTGTATCTTGTTCAGCTTCTCCTTCGATGCCGTCTTTATCTCGTCAAGAGAAGCGTAACGTCGTCCTTTCATGGCCCTCTTCAGTTTAGGGAACAAGAAAAAGTCACAGGGGGCCAGATATGGGGAATACGGTGGCTGCGGCATTATTAGTGTGTTGTTTTTGGCCAAAAAGTCGCGCACAAGCAACGATGCGTGAGCAGGGGCGTTATCGTGGTGCAAAAGCCAATTTTTGTTCTTCCACAAGTCCGGGCGTTTCTGGCGGATTGCTATGCGCAAATTGCGCATAACTTGCAGGTAATATTCCTTATTGACCGTTCTTCCCTGTGGCAAGAACTCATGATGCACCACGCCCCTGCAATCGAAGAAAACTGTCAGCAAAACTTTCACATTCGACCGAACTTGGCGCGCTTTTTTCGGTCTTGGTTCGTGCGGCAGCTTCCATTGAGATGATTGAGCTTTGGTTTCCACGTCATAACCATAAACCCACGATTCGTCACCAGTTATGACCCTCTGGAGCAAATTTGGGTCGTCGAGGACAGAGTTTAACATCTTATTAGCAATGTTCATGCGATGCTGTTTTTGGTCACAATTGAGCAATTTTGGTAAAAAAATAGGTAAAAATCGAAGACGATCCAAAACACGTGCAAGCAAAGCAGCTGTCAACAATTAACTGAACATTCAAAATGGCCGAGCTTGTCGGCATAAGTGAGAGACATGAGTACCAACACAACGCCACAAAAAATTCGAAATTCGAATATACGTAACCAGCGAAAATTCAAAATTCGCGATACTTTTTGAACACACCTCGTATGCATGTAGATTATTGTATGACTGATAGATTAAAATTTTTTGGATCGTTTATTAAAAACTGCAATCACGGTTTGACTTAAATATATTTAATTTATAATAAGTACTCAAGTTCCTGAAAATTTCTTAACATAATTAATATAAAAATCATGTGCCTGAATTATATTTTTAAATTTAGTCTAAACAAATGTATATGGCAGACTAAACCTTCGTTCAGGTATTTTTTGGTAACACTCACCAAGATCTGTTTTTAGTAAATTATTTACATATATGTATATGTATGTATTATACGAACAATGTTAGTTTAGATCGAAACTACATAACGATTAACTTCAAGCAAAAATAGCGAAAACTTGAGGAATTTTCATAAATATTTTAATTTTACTTTTTTTAGAATGCACTTTTCCTAACTTCTTACTTTTTTTAAAAAAAAAGTTAAGCTGAAAATTCTATTACAAAAGTGCTTTGGAATTATAACGAAATCATATAATATATTACATAAAGGGTGTTTTTTTTAGGGGTATAGAACTTTGAATTGAAATAAAACACAAGAAAATCGTTTTAAGGTCCATCATTGGCTTTATTGGAAGGATAATTTTATGCCATTAATGTTTAAATATGATTTCGGGCATGTGGCCGCCGCGGCTGGCTCGAATAAAGCCAATTCTACAGGTCCAATTTTCAACCACTTTTTCGAGCATATGGGGCCGTATGTCGGCAATAACGCCACGAATGTTGGCTTCCAATTCCCCTAACGTTTCTGGTTTGTTGGTGTAGACGAGCGACTTCACATATCCCCAAAGAAAATAATCCAATGGTGTCAAATCACACGACCTTGGTGGCCAATTGACAGGTCCATTCCGCGAAATTATGCGCTCATCGAATGTTTCCTTCAATAAATCGATTGTGACGTGCGCTGTGTGGCATGTAGCGCCGTCTTGTTGGAACCACAACTCATCCACATTCATGCCATCCAATTCGGGAACAAAATAGTCGGTTATCATGGCTCTATACCGGTCTCCATTAACGGTAGCTGCCTCTCCAGCATTATTGCGGAAGAAGTATGGCCCAATGACTCCACCAGCCCATAGAGCACACCAAACAGTCAGTTTTTGTGGATGTAATGGCGTTTCAAGGGTCTCATGTGGATTCTCTTCACTCCAAATGCGGCAATTTTGCTTGTTGACGTAGCCATTCAACCAAAAATGAGCCTCATCACTGAACAAAATTTTGCGATGAAAATCAGCATCGAAATCAATCTCATTTTCGGCCCATACACCAAAATCACGACGCATTGCATGGTCTCGCGGCTTTAATTCTTGCACAAGCTGGATCTTGTAAGGTCGCAAGCCAAGATCTTTGCGCAAAATCTTCCATAAAGTTGATGGACAAAGCTCCAATTGCTGTGCACGGTGGCGAATCGATTCATTCGGGCCCTCTTCAACACTTTGCTCTACAGCGGCAATTGTTTCTTCGGTGCGCACTGTTCGACGTCTCTGCGGATGCGTATTATCACATAGAGTAAACGTAGTGCGAAAACGATCCATGGTTAACCGAATTAATTGCTCTGATGGACGATTATGTCGACCATAAAATGGACGGAGCTCACGGTAAACTTCGCGAACTAAACCATTATTTTCGAAATAAATTTGCACGATTTGCAAGCGTTGTTCTTTTGTCAACCTGCTCATGATGAAATGGCAAACCAAACTGAACATAAATGACATTAGAGTTGCCAGATTTGACCACAAAATGCCAGTTTTATCTCTATTCGAAAAACAAACCTGTAAAAAAAACACCCTGTATGTAATGACTAGTACATGGAGAAGCGGCCAATTGCCATCTCGTAGGCCATCGCCGTGTTAAAAATACCAGTTGCTAATATGAAAAAATTACAGAACTCGAACTAGTTGAGCTGGTTTGACAAACTATTATTTGACTAGTATAAAACTAGTAGAATTGACTGCAGGGATACAACTATTCGAATACCACTATTGGAATAATACTATTCGAAAAAACGGATAAATAATTCGAATAAATATTATTATTTTATAACATTATATATATTATAGCCTTCGAATAAATTAATTTTTTATTCGCATAGTCCCATGCCTAAAATACACACACTGGTCTTTTCAGACCTTCTACGAAATTCACTAGGCTTTCAAGACAATAAAACCGATTTCGAGGTAGGCGTACACATTGGTTCTGGTAGTAATAAAATAACAGTTCCCTTATCTCTCATGTCTTAAAAAATCCGAATTCAGGCGGTCTGATAATACTAGAGTAGGCAGGCTCATTAATTTAATAAGAGCACACAACGGCGGAAAAATAGATAGCGACGATAATTTTGTACACGTTTTTTATAAAAGTATAGCTCATCTGATAAAAAATATTCAAGAACAAATTTCAAACTTTGTTGAAAACCAAGGGAAATTTAACCAAGTTTTATCCATGTTCTACACTTTTTAATCGGAATTTTTATAAAAAAATTGGATTTGTAGTTTTATGACCTATTAAATTTTAGTATTTATAATAAAGTGGGACTTTCAACATTTTCTCTATTGCTTAGTAATTTAACATTCTTAGGTGAACATTAAAATAAATTTTTTTTAAATAATAAACGCAGTCTTTTAGCATCTTTGGCAACACAGTGCGTTCTGCCTTTGTGTAATAAACTTCAACCAATAAAGATAAACTTAGGGCTTGTAATGGATTTCGCAAAATACTTAGTACTGGAGTTACGACATATTCGTTCCGACGAACATGACTGAAAAATTGTTCAGAACATATTGAAATCAGAACATATTGAAATCAAATAGAACCGATTCAAATTTAGTCAAAGTCTGCAAGCTTGTAACCTAGATGTTTATTCCAAGACTACTGTTTTTTATCCCTTCGTGTATTGATCATATAATAATAGAAATATATAGTCGATTCACGATATTCAGAGATTTCGCTTCACTTTTTCAACAAACCACAGAGAAGAAAATGACAAACAAATTTATTTAACCTTGCTGAATTTTATGAACCACTTGTTCAAAACCAAAATATAATGGCCGCTACCAATTTATGGGGGATTGGTTCTTAAAATTGACATAATCTTTCGCCAAAAACTGCGTTTTACTTACTTCAGAGCTGTGACAAAACGTCCCTTCATAACTTATACAAATTGCTACAAATTTTTGCAACCCTCCCCGTTTCCACTTCTACAGTAGAACACACTTCTTCAACCCTTCATCTTCTTTAAAACCCGCTTAATCGTCTAAGCGATTTTATCCCTTTAACATAGCCACTCATTACGTCTTTCTTCCAATTGGCGCCAATAGGAATCACAAATTGATCTCCACTTTGTCCTTCCATCGGAGTGGTGGTCTCCCTCTTTCTCTGCTACCATTGGTAGCTGCCGATAAGAATACATTCTGGGCCGGAACATCTGCATTCATTCGCACAACATAGCCAAGCCAACGAAGCCGCTGGGTTCTAATTCGTTAGGCTATGTCGGGGTCTGCATATAGCTCATTCAGCTCATCATTAAATCTTCTTTGGTACTCGCCGTCGCCAACGCGTAAGGGTCCGCAAATCTTTCAAAGAATCTTTCTCTCGAATACTCCCAGAGACGCCTCATCAGATGTTGTCAGCGTAAGCTTCTGCACCATAAACCACGACGGGGACGATAAGTGACTTATTTATTTTCGTACTTCTCAATTGCCAATTCAGTCAGAAATAGCACTTGTTTGCGTGAGTAATTCTTCGTTGGATATCTAGCCTGCAATTATTGTTGGTATTAATGCTGGTTCCCAGGCTAAAAACTAATATCTTCCTTGCTTTTTCTGTATTTTGCTCCTTACAAGGTTATGAAAGCAATTTCTTTTATATGAAAGAAAACAATTTAGCTCTTCGGAAAAAATATGCAAAAATCTGAAAAATGTGTCACGACCTTAAGATTGACACATTGTTGGATTAAACTTTAGTGAACAACAAAACTGCATACTCCAAAAAATTCTAAAAATTGTGTAAAAAAAATTTAAATTTTTATAAAATTTCTTTGAATTTTCGCGAATTTTGCATACATTTTTAAAACAAAAATTATTGTGTTTAAAATTTCAGGTTTGGACAAAAAAAATGTTCATCCCCCTTTCCAAAATCCTAGCTACGCCACTGTCACTATATGTTTTTTAAATCTGTTTGTGAAAAGCTCCACTGCTGGTAAGTAAAATTATACATACAAACAACCAGAATCTCCCCTGCAAAAAAATGCAATTGTCTAGCATGGATCCGGGATGAGTCGCAAAGGATGATGCGACTAATACCAGTTCTGATCACTTTGTATGGGTTGAACTGGACACATTTGTTTGAGCATGTCCTATGGAGAGACCAATTGTATCCATTTATACCCGAACGGGTACGAAAGGACGTATCCACTTTCTCTTCAAACGGGTACTTTTAACTCCTATAAGTATGTTACAAAAACTAAAATTTACTTTCATGCATGTGAGTATGCTACACAACTAAAAATTTATTTATGTATTTTCAATTATAGCCAACTGCAGACTAAAGAGATTAATTAGGCCCTTGTGGTTTTCATGCAAATTCCAAAAATATGCGTTGGTGTTAGTAAAAATTTGTGAATTTGTGGAATGAGAGTTTCACCACGGTTAGCCATGGTTAGAAGGGTAGTATCTAAAGCAAACTAAATTGTATGGTAACCTATGAAAACAACGAGCAAAGCTCGGTCGCCCAAGTTGTCGTTGAACAACCCATTATGAGGCGCAACCGACGTAACACGAACTGGGAAGAACATAAAGAGTTCTTAGCTAGGGCTCTACTGGAACTACCCTCACAATGAACCTTGTCAGTAGAGGAACTTGAGGATCTGGAAACGTCCTTTACATAAGCATTCACAAATGCCTTAGAACAAGCCTGCCCAGTGCCAAAACCACGCGGTAAGCACAAACCCCATTAGTGGTCCAAGTTCCTACGCAAATCCTGTAGAAAACAGTTAAATAGATCCAAAAGCCCCGACAGTGAGGTTCAGTGGCTTCAATAGCAAAACAAGCTAACGGCGGGCGAAGAGAACTTCGTGGCGAAACTTGTGCACTGGAGTTGCTGTTGTTATAAACAGTGCTTTGTCCTGCCTAATGAGCACGATCACTCTGAAAATCGTCATCAAATTATTCTAACGGGAGTCCAAGGAAATGCGCAGTTTCAACCGGGTTGGACCAGAGCGATATTGGTGTTAGAAGAGTAGGTTCAATTGAACAGGAATAGAGATGTTTGGTATCATGAGGGGACTTACCACATGCAGGGCACGTATTTGGTATGGTGGATTCAGTCTGGATAAGTCAGAGTTGAACCTATTGCTATTTCCAGGAGGAAGTTGTGCTAGGATGACTCTAGTCTCAGTTTCAGGTGGTTCGATGTCAATCACGGGGTTCACAGGCCGAGGTCTGAGGGATCAGTCTACCGACTCGGTATGAAGGTCATTTAGAACCCGCCTATGGTTACGCAGATCAAACGGCAAGGTAATGTGGTGCCGGATCTCATCATAGTACTTGCGGAGATGTTTCCTTATGTCTCTAGGGGGCGGAGCTTCATCCAATAGATGACGGTTTGGATTACTAGGTTTGTGGCAGTTCAGTAAAAACTATCCGCTCAACAGTTCGCATGCTCGCATACACTGAGCATTTTAGCCTCCTGGGGAAGGTAAGACTAGGATGACTTAAGCAGATATCCCGTGACAGGTCTGATGGCGGTGTTTTAGTAGACTTCAAACTTCCTCCAGTTGGTGTCAGCAAGGTTGGGCGACCATATGGGAGCAGCGTAATCAATAACCGGATATGTTTTATTTTGTTTTTGTTATATGTAGCTAGCAACGTTTCTTTATCTTTTCGCCAAGTACTGCCGGCCAGCGATCAGATGCTATTGCGGTGGCATGACTAGCGAAGGTGAGGCTGTTGTCGAACGTCACACGTAGGATTTTAGGGTGGTTGACAGAAGATAGAGGTACTCCATATAACGTTTAACTCTTCTCCGATCTGCGCATTCCACGACACCACCTCGGGGCACCCTTGTTTGAATCTTCGTGGTCTAGATTTCTTGTTCCTAAATTTGACTGATGCCAGCCGACCGTTGAGGTAGTTAGCGGTCCACCTTTTTGGGCCGGCAGGGAGCGGTGTCTCTTCCAGGTCTCTTAGGAGTGTAGCATGGTTGACCGTGTCGAAAGCTTTACATAGATCAAGTGCCACGAGCACCGTCCTATGGTTTGGAGGGTTGTGATTCAAACCAAAGTTTATCTGCGCCGTTATGATGTTCAAAGTGGATGTTGTGCTGTGTGGCTTCCGGAAACAATGTTGGTGTTCGGCCAAGAGCAGGTTTGCAGTGTAATACGGGAGCAGAATAGTCTCCAATAACTTCGCAACCAGCGACAGGAGAGATATCGGACAGCATAATTCTCCTTGGCTCGCCGGCTTCCCTGGTTTTAGTAGGGGGACCACAGTCGGACGTTTCCAAATCTCTTGAATGTCGAAAGTGGTTAGCAAGGCGTTAAAGAAAGCCGCCAAATAGCTCTGTCCTTTGCGGGCTAGGTGTTTCAACACCTTCATGGCAATACCGTCGGGTGCGATTTATCTTGAGGGCTTGGACTTCACTATGGCTTCCTTGACCTCGACGACGGAGACGGCAATGGGCGTTGTGTTGTGTTTGTGTTTATGCGCCCGATGAAAGGCTCGTCTCTTGGCCCTATCTGCAGGTGGATGCAATATAAACTGTCTGCAGAAAGCGCTATCCCTGGGGTCCGATTTGACGCTGTCACTAAATGTAATGGGAACCTTGTCATTGTATTTGGTCGGATTTGATAGATCCTTGACTATGGACCATAACTTGCTGACTCCGCCGGAGAGATTGCATGCCGCTAGGTGTTGCGTCCACTTGGTCACGTTCTCTTGCCAGAGTCGCTGGTTCGGTCGAATTTCCGGTATTCTTCTAGCGGGAAGGAAGCGGCCGGAGGCTGAATCGATAACTTTGCGAAACTCTCGTACACCTTGGCGTACGTCTGTCGTTGTGCGTAAGGCAGCGAAGGAGCGCTCTGTATAGTCCGTAAAGCGGTGTCAGTCCGCTTTGATAAAGTTGATGAAAGTTCTTCGTTTTGAGGTTATGAAGTCGGTCTGTCGCTCTGTCGCTCGATTGAGAGTATAATTGGCAGGTGGTCAGATGCCAATGTAATAAGCGGTCGCCAGTTGACGCAGTTTATGAGTCCTTCGAGCGAGCTGTGGCAGTTGCCTGCCACCCTGGTGGGAGCGTCTCCGTTTACTGTATAGAATGCGGAGGCATCTATTTGTTTCGCAAGTGCGTACCCTCTGCTGTCTTCTGGCAGATTGGAGTGCCAGAGATCGTGAAGTGCGTTGAAGTCGCCTAGGATAAATCGGTTATCACCTCTTAGCAACGCACTTATGTTTAAGTCATAGTCCTTCGGGCAACACGTTACCAGGAGTGTGTAGATATTAATAATTTTCAAATCGACATCGCATGACCGGACCACTATACCTAGGCATTCTAAGGTAGACTTCCTTGGGCCGATGTCGGGAACAAATAGATTATATTGTACAGTGTGGTACATACAAGAATAGGCTTAGGTGCTACAAAAAAGCGGTTCTGAAAACAAAAGAAGCATCTTGGGAGGATTCTTGCTCGTCCATCGGATCAACAAAAGTCTTCGAGAATTGGCAAAATTCTCTCAAAAGAAAGAGCTTGCACGTCGTTTGTACGGAAAGACGATGGATCATGGATAGGCAGCTCTACAGAAACCGTGGATCTGCTTATAAAAACACATTTCCCATAATCTATTTCTATCTCTATGGCGCGATATACAACAGGTATATCATCATAAACCTCCTAAGAGATTTTTGCGCCAAGCTTCTCTTCCAATTTGTGGTGTGCCGATTTAAATTTTCCCTACAAATTGGTGGGACCTACAGTTTTTTGCCGACTCCGAACGGCATCTACAAAGGAGACGAATTTTTGCTGAGAAGCCTGTCATGGCAGAAATACACTCGGAGAGTTTGCCAAACCACTGCCGAGGGGCGACCCCGTTTTTGAAAAACTTTTTTTTCAAATCACTTTTGATGTTACCTGTACCAGGGCTCGAACCATGGACCTTCGGTGTGGTAGGCCGGCAACACTACCTTCACACCACGGCGGCCGCCATTCCCATAATAAATGAGCGTATAATATCTAAAAAGATTGAAGGGGCAATCAATAGTTTCTCACCATACAAATCCGCGAGGCCGGACGGAATTTTCGCAGCCATGCTACAAAAAACCAGCCTCCTGGTAATACTCTGGCTGGTATGTATCTTCAGGGCATTTATTTAGCTAAATCATGTACCATTAAATTGGAGAAAGCGGTTTTCATCCCAAAGGTGGGTAAGAGAGGTTATGCAAAGCCCAAGGGATTCAGACACATTAGTCTTTCGTCGTACGTTGTAAAAACCTTCGAAAGGCTTCTGGACGTTCATATTCGAAAGAAATAGGATAATTCAAGGCTGTCAACAGCTCAGCATGCATATCTCAAGGGCCGCTCAACGGAGATAGCTCTGCACGAGGTGGTGCACAAGCCGGAAGCATCCCTTAAGAGTAAACAGTTCACTCTGGTTGCATTCCTAGACATTGAGGGCGCCTTCAGTCATGTTAGGCTGGAGTCGATAGAAGACTCGCTCTCGGTCCTTGGTATCGGGGACCCTATAATAAATTGGATAGGGATGACGCTGCGGTCAAGAGAGATAAGCGCCAAGGTCGGAGCCAGTGAAGTCAGCACATCTTACGAGAGGGACTCTTCAGGGTGGGGTTCTGTCTCCACTGCTCTGGCTTTGTGTTATAGACAGCATACTTCGTCAACTCAATAGGAATGGAGTTAAAGTTATTGCCTACGCGGACACCGTAGTACTACCGGGGCCAAACGGTTACTGTGAATGGTGAGCGCTACAGAGCAATGATCAACGAGTTCTTTTTGCCGCAACTTGATGAATTGGGATTGGAAAACATGTGGTTCCAACAAGACGGTGCAACAGCATACACTGCACGTGCCACAACCGATATGCTGAACATCGGAAGCTTACTTTTGCGCCACCTTGTACAAACCATTATAACTCAAAAAGGGGCATTTCAAGTCAACCGTCTACAGTTTGGTATTTCTTCGGAACCAGGCATTTTTCGAAACTTTATTGAAAACCTTTTGCGAGGCATCGATTGTTGGGTAAAAACAGCAAATGGGGATAGACATCACGTCATCAAGATGCTTTCGAGAGGCTCAAACAGCTTGTTGTTGTTCCTGATCTCGTGTTAGTACACTACAACGAAAAGTTACCTCTCATATTATGTGTTGATAATTGAAACAGTGGCGACTCCAGCCATTAACGCGAAACAAATAGCTTCGGTCACACAAAAAGATTCTGACACATCGATGGTACTCAGCTGGGCGTTAAGGGGATGGCCGAATGCTATGTCTCGTGAAGATACATTGTATCCGTACTATATACGCAGAGGGGAAATATCACCATTAAAAGGATGTTTACTATGCGGCAACCGAGTAATCGTGGCAAGCCATGGGCGTAAAGTGATATTAGTGGCATTAGATGCGAGCCATCCAGAAATTGTTCAGGCTTTAGCCAGGAGCTACGTATGGTGGACTCAAATAGATGTCGACATTAAGAGAAGCGTTAAACTCTGTATACCATGTCAGGAGACGCGTCACGACACATGTGGGAGTCGACCAGGGTTCCATGGTCAAGTCAACACATCTTCTTCGCCGGACCGTTTCAAGTTGGATTGTTCTTCCTAGTTATTGATTCATATTCCAAATGGGTTGGAATTTTTGATGGAACTGCGTTTACGTCAGAGCTATTTAGGTCCTTATGAATGCCAATTTAATTCGGCACAGGGCGAGCATATGGTGCAAACTAAAGCAAAAAGTTACCAGCTAAATGTGACTTGTTCGTTTAATTTCTAACCAACAGATCACACCCCACGCCATAACGGGTCAATCACCAGCAGAACTAATGATCAATAGGAAACTAAAATCTTATTTTGACAAGATTCATCCAAATGAGT
This sequence comes from Merzomyia westermanni, assembly GCA_949987695.1. NCBI lineage: Eukaryota > Metazoa > Arthropoda > Insecta > Diptera > Tephritidae > Merzomyia > Merzomyia westermanni. The sequence goes on from OX465288.1 coordinate 91,811,878, forward strand.
TAACTGCACAAACAGTACGAAGTGATGACAGTCCGCAAATTAAATCATTTCAAAATGACGACCGGTCCACGTTGGAAACAAGCTACTATTGAATCGCAAACAGGTCGTATAAACAGGCGTTAAGTAGACCAGATCAGTCCTCGAATGATTCTTCCAGATAATCACATAATAATAACTGGGAAGTATAATTCAATTACACTGTGGAACAAATTCAGGTTAGCAAAAGTTAGGTCGATTCTGAGAGTGAGGGGTGAAAATAGAGGCGAAATTAGAAAACCCGTATCGCGGCGTTTGTTTATGTTGGTTCGAATTTTTTTTTAATCCACCTTCGAACTTTGCAGTCAAATGCAATAAATTTCTTCCCCTTCTTCCTCGTCTTCCTCTTTTTTGTTTCCAACGACCGCACAGGCAGCGATTTTTATTTATCTCGTACAAGCGAACTAATATTAAAAATAAAGATTCAGTTAAGACTAGAAACTCAGCCGAAGCTCATGTCTTTTAATTTTCGCTCGGTCGTGATAAAATTCGCTATTAATTTTTTTGGAACTTATTTCATTTTGTGAGTGACTTAAGTTAAGTGCATCGGTTTCATAAAAATAAAAAAAACAACATTGTATAATATATATTGTATTAAAAATGTTGAAACCAAAATGTAAAATGGACCATTTTTGTAATGTTTGTGGACGTTTCATAGCAAGCGATGAAAAATGTGGCAATGCGAGGGATTGTTTTTTGGAAGCCTATAAACCATATTTCTCGCAAGAGTTTATCGCCGACGTAAAATATGCCCCTAAAAAAGTTTGATTTAATTGCTATTCCATTGTTATGCAATGGAAAAGTGAAAAGAAGAAGGCTATGCCTTTTGGTATACCAATGATGTGGTTAGGCAACAGCCCGCATCAACAAGAAAATTGCTATGGATGTATCAATGACCATAAAACTTTGAATAGAATAAAGCAAATAACAAAACTTATGTAGCAGTGCCAAGTGTCCAATTACCATTACCGCACTCAAAATTCGTTCCAGTACCAACATACCGAAGTATTGATCTTCAAACAGATATCAGTTTTACAACCGCCGCTGCTATATCCATGCATTTATTCTCAGAATAAGACCCTGGTGAAGGTACAACATGAAACATCAAAGAACCCAATCCTAGTCACACAAAAGCAATTGGATGCAATTGTTGCAATTTTGTGTTTGATTCAGAAGAAATCAGAAAAACTGCCTTCATTTTTGAAAGGAAATAATTTGCGGACGAAAGGTACCAAAGTAACAGAATATCGAAAACGCCAAAAAGAGTTAGAAAAGTTCTTCAATGTGAATAATACAAAAAATTTCGCTTATTGCAACGATATCGAAAAGTTAATGGAGACAATAGGGTTAGCCTATAAAAAAGATGATTGGCGTTCATTCATCGATAGTTCACTAATCAGCTTAAAAGTTGTGCTTTTGCACAAGACGAATAGAATGCCCTTTGTTCCAATTCTCTATCTCTCTATGGCGCGATATACAACAGGTATATCATCATAAACCTCCTAAGAGATTTTTGCGCCAAGCTTCTCTTCCAATTTGTGGTGTGCCGATTTGAATTTTCCCTACAAATTGGTGGGACCTACAGTTTTTTGCCGACTCCGAACGGCATCTACAAAGGAGACGAATTTTTGCTGAGAAGCCTGTCATGGCAGAAATACAAACTACTGCCGAGGGGCTGTGCCCTAACGTGATCAGTGGGATCTTGCAGGGAGCACTAAGGAAGCTCAAAGACAGAAGTAGGGCTATTCACTAATAGGACGTAAATACCAAGTTTCAGTCTACCTTCTCTTAATGGTCAATAGTTGCATCTTTCTGATAGTGCGAAACACCTAGGAGCCTCTTGACACCTAAGTTGAACTGGAAGCCTAACGGGCAAACGGACTTGTGTACGCCTGTAAAAGAATGTTAGGCAGACAGTGGGGCTTGAGCTCGGAAATCACCGCATGGATGTACAAAGCAGTTATTCGACCGATCTTAGCCTATGGGGCAAAATTGTGGTGGAAAGCAGTCGCGGTGAACCACATTGGCAAAATGCTAGGCAAAGTTCAGCGGGCTGCCTGTGGCGCAATCACCGGGGCGATAAGATCATGCCCCACAGAAGCTCTGAACGTGATATGCAACATACCACCGATCGATCTCTTTATCAAGGAAACAGCACCTAAGGGTGCACTCAGGCTTCTGGAGTTGGGACTCTATGAAGAGTGCACATACGGCCAGAGCCATATTCTACTGAATATTAAGGACTCCTATATCAAACCCAAAACAAACTACATCTGTCCCAGAACAGTTTTTGATACAAATTTTGAGGTTATATTCCCTTCTAGAAAGGACTGGACAGAAGGGGATATCCACTCAGAAATTCGACATTTCAGCTTTCACAGACGGATCCGGAAATAGCCTGTGGAGTAGGAGCGGCCATTTTCGCAAAACTCCCATATGTGTCCTTTGCTATGCATCTTCCAAACTCAGCGACTGAATTTCAATCGGAAATCTACGCTATCAAGGACGCATGCAGGGCACTAGCAATTTTCTCTGACAGCTAGGCGGCTCTTCGAGCTCTAGGATAAACAACGATTACATCGAGCCTTGTTGGTCAGTGCAGGGAGTGGGCCATGAACCTGGCAAGTCGAAACCTGGGTCTAGAGCACAATACCTCGTGCCGTAGTTGCAACCTTCCGGGGCGGAAGAGACTTTAGAGCACCTGCCTTGCGTTTGTCCAGCGCACTGCCGGAGTAGGGAAACCCTTGTTCGGGAGCCTTTCCGAGCTTAGCGATATGAATCCCGGGAAGCTTCTAAAATTTCTGAACTCAACGGCATGGATTCAGAAGGATGGGAGTCCCACCACGGTAGTTTTTTGTGACAGTTTTCATTGGTTAATTCTCGAAATGTGGTATCAAAACAGCGCAGTAGCGCTAATTGGAGTCATATGGCACTCCTACTCCAACCAACCAATCAGCCAACAGCGCGGTATGTTATGAGCCCGAGGCCGCCTCCTTTACCGCTGGGACGGGCTTTCCGATGTACATTATACCCATCACAAGTTCGTAAGTCAGATCTTGTGTTCAGTTTAGTTTCTTGAATCGCAGCGACTTTGATGTTGTTTAGCTTCATAAATTCAGTTATCTCAGCAATCTTACCAGCTTATCAGTTACAATTAAGCTTTACTATTTTGAAAATCGTCGGAAGCGAGGTTGTGGTCATATTAAGCGTGAGGGACAGATGCGTTTGCCTAGGTGGTGGTTGGCTGAAGCCAAGACTGTGTCCCTGTCTAGAAGGTAATGAACCTTGAAAATTTGATGGAGAGGCCAGATTGACTGGCGTGGAATACTGCGGCGTGTTGCAGCAAGGCCCTATAAACGTATTCGTCCAGTTGATGTATATTGGAACGATTTTACGTTATCACTTGTCAAATTTCGTTTTGTAACAAACCGGTTTCGGAGTTCCGCCATCTTCAGTGTTTAGTTTCGTTCTGATCTTTGTCTATCCGATGCCTTGTATTTATAGTCTGTGGATGCTCGAAAACATGGAAATATACAAACTGAAAACATTTGACGGGAGAATAAAAAATAAACAAACAAACAATAACTCTGACAAGATATTTGAACCTTTATAGCTGATTTCCGAACAACGAAGCAATACCGCAATACAACAACAAAACAATTAACAGTGAACAAACATTGCGGTCAATTCTACTAGTTTTATATTAGTCAAATACTAGTTTGCCAAACCGGCTTAACTAGTTCGAGTTTTGCAGTTTTTTCATATGAGGAGCAGTTATTTTTAACACGGCGATGCCCAACTAGATGGCAATTTCCCGCTTCTGCATTGGCATACTAGTCAGTCTCTGCATCAGCAATATACCAGTTTACATACTAGGCATCATACACATACTAATCCTTATATACATCAGGATCATACCAGTTTACATACTAGTCAGTACAATACACAGGTATCATACCAGCCGTCATACAAGTTAGCCTATGCATCCGTATCATTACTGTACCACTTCATAATAGGTGAGTTCATTTTGGGCTGAAAAATAAACGAAAATTGCGAAATTACATTAAAAACCACTATAATGAAAATTCAGTATGTGTCTATTAAAATAAACATTACTTCACTATATTGAGCAATTGAAACAAATTTCAATAAAAGTATAGTCGCTATTCATAGCAATTTTTCCCTTAGAAAACATTTAAAAAAAGTAATTATTATTAATTTTTAAATAGTCCTTTTTTCAATGAATTTTATAATTGATTTCACAGGCAGAAATCTTTAAATTTTCTTGAAACATTTTATGGAAAATTTTTAAATTTAAATATTTATCTCAGATAGAATCTAATCCATACTCATAAAAATATCTTTATATAAAATTAAGAAAATTCAAGGAAAGATTAGCTTTTTATGAAGAAAATTATAGGTTTCGGAGTTCTTTGTAAATACCGACGCAGGTAACTCGAGTATGGAATTCTAGTACATAATGTGCAAGTTCTTAGTAACTAAATTTCTTTAAAAGTGCTATTTCTAGCCACCTTGTTATTGTACGTGTCTCTGCTCGCCATTTTCGTTTTTACATCTTCTAAACGATTCCGTTATTCCTCATTATTTTATTATTGAAAACTGCATTTCACAAACACAATAAGTCAACCCTGGGAAAAAAACCATTCAATATTTTTTTTATGAATTTGTTAAAAACTTTTTTACTCAATTGTTAAACTTTTTTTTTTCGTGGTTTCATTTCAGCACTGCTTACCTGTTTTTGGGTCGCTGGTACGCCATTATGCATTATGACGTCGCAAAAAATAAAGATGATTTTGTTGACATGCACGTACGTACATGATCTCAGAATATTAGCTGAAGAGAAAATTAAAATGTAGGACGGCGTTGTTAACTGAACGATTGCTACCCGAGTATTGAATTCGCTCGCGTATGCATGTATTGACAATTTTAGAGGATTGTTGCTGCTTTTGATAAACGATAAAACCGGTTTCGAGGTATGCGTACCAAGAATGGGCGTTTTCAAAAAGAAAGTAAAAGAACCAATAAAAATTTATTTTTTATTAAAAACAATTTGAGTGATGAGTGAAATATTGTTAGTTATTCAAAAAAATTTGAATAAGAAATTAAATTAAATTTTAATTCAAGCTTTTTGAACAATTGCGACACTGGTGTTTCCTTAGCGCGGCCATGGCTCGGAAGTACCGCGGTCGAATTGTGACTTTTAGTAAAAGAAAAAATAAAACAAACGAGAATTCTCGTTGTAAATAACACTGGTCAACAGCATTTTTGTACATGGGTCGTGCGCATATTTTTTTATTGCTTTTGCACCCAGAAATAAGAATATGAACATAAAAAAGTTTTTGATTTGGTTTTGTTCGAAAAAAAATGAGAAAAACGAAAAACATGAAAATTCATCAAAATTTGACATAGATTTGATTTATTCTAGTATAGTAAAAATCAATTTAAGATTTATTCTTATAAATTTAGTTTTAGAATACAGTTTAAATGTTTAAAAATACTTTCTGCCATATTCGGTAACATTTTCTCTTATTAACGCCCAAATATAGTCCCCCATCACGCTTTCCGTATACTGGCCTTGGTAGCGTTTCTCAAACTCCATTATATCTTGAAGGAATCGCTCCCCGTGTTTTTCTGAATAAGCTCCCATATTATCTTTGAATTTATCCAGATGTGAATGTAACATGTGCATCTTTAGCGACATTCTACATCCGATGGCGAAAAAACTCGTAATCATGCCAGTTATCAGCTCTTCATAATTTTCATCCCTATGATTTCCAAGAAATCCATGAACTACTGCCTTAAAACTGTTCCACGCTAGTTTCTCGTCATTGCTAAGTAGGTCCAGGAAAATATCGCAGTTCATAATTTTTTTTATTTGAGGGCCAACAAAGACTCCAGCTTTAATTTTCGCCTCGTACAGCTTTGGAAAAAAAGTCTGCAAATATTTGAAAGCTTTAGACTCAATATTAAGAGCCTTCACAAATTGTTTAATAAGGCCCAATTTAATATGTTTTTTAGGATCGACAATTGCTTCATGTTTAATATTAAATCTTCCCACTCCATACTCAGTACGTTCAGGCCAATGTTTTTAGCGATAATGGGCGGCATCATTTCTGCTATCCCATAGGCAAAGATAACAGGAGTGTTTGGTATTTCCACCTTGCATTCCAGTAAAAAAAAAAACAAACCATCTTGAAGTCTCCAATGACTTCCCACTTGTATTCCGTATATTTGATTGCAGTTAATAGCATTTTAATACTGTCATAATTTTCTTTGAGATGTATAGAATGTGCCAGTGGAATAGATGGAAATTTGTTCTCATTGTGTAGTAGAACTGCTTTTAGACTTTTTGTTGAGCTGTCGATAAAGAGGCGCCATTCATTTGTACCAACTGCTTTAAAATAAACTTTTCACGTCATAGCAAAAACAGAGTCCATCTTCCTTACTGTAGAAACAAGAAAATTCTTCATGGCGCTTTCTTTGCCGAGATATTCGAACATCAGAAGTAAGTAAATTTCGTTGTTTAAGCCGCGATGCTAATAACTCTGCTTTGTCTTTTGATAGATTTAAGTCTCTCATTAAGTCATTGAGGAAATTGAGGAACAAATTCGGAATGTACGGATGCAGATGAGCTCGGTGTTTGAAAGCTGCATTGAGGGAATAGTTGCTTTTCCAACACAGGTGGATCAAGTATAGGATTTTATTCCGAATGTGGTACTGGAGCGGATGTCGATGGTAGTTCCTGATATATTGTTTTCCTTAAACGTTTCCCTTTCAGTGGTTTCACTACACAAAAATAGCAATCAGTGTCATGATTACACGGTTCCCTCCAAATCCTCGGCACTGCGAACTTCATGGCTCTTTTCTCACCCTGGTACCAAACTATAATAAGACGTAAAGCATTTCATAACAATTTCAGTTATTATGCAATTATATATAGATATATGTATATATATATGAAACAGTTAGTACAATAAAAAAGAGAAAATAAACTTACGCTCCAGAATGCTTCTGCAAGAGTTACATGAAACATGTGGAGCCCATTTTTTGTCCTGGTTTTTAACAGGTAGACCGAAGTAGGCTAGGTAGGTCTCGCAAATCCTTGTGTTTTTAGTTGAATTAAACTTTTTTTTGTCTTCTTTTAATACATTCGCCACATATATAGCAAAACGAATTAGCCGCTCGTTTACAACTTCTCGAAGACATCATTCCTCTGTGATATGCAAAAACATAGTGTCGCCCACAACGAGTGACCCAAGAAACTACAGCTTCTTAAAAAAAATTTTACTTACAAAAACGCTATCAGGTAGCTGGCATGCTCTATTGCTAGGCCTGCCAATCCGTCAGTAAAAGTTTCGATGAGTTTCTTAATATGTACTTAACGAATTGCCAAATCTACCTAAAATCTTGTGTATCTGGGACCTTTTATCTCTTTTTTACTGTTTCCCAGCCACATTTTTTTGTTTTTTTTTTAAGATGAGTATGTTGTGCTTTAAGTTGATCTTTTTTCGATGCATCGCTGCATCAGGTAGCTACCCGCCGCCCTCTATCGAACGAAATAGCGCGAAAGGACCTACATTAGCCTGGTGCAAAAATTCAAAATTTTCAAAACGCTATAACTTCTACAAAACCAAATATTTTTGATTCGTAATTACATTTTTTTTATAGAATTAAACATATAATCCGAATATATGGGGCAAAACCCATGTACAAATTTTTTTTTTGTTGACCTGTGTAATTAATTGGCCGTTTTGTTTTGTGTAAAATGGATTACAAAATTTACCTTACTTAGAAAATGGCGGGATGTTGTTGAAAACTCCTGTGGGCTGATGTGACTGTGTCGATGGTCGCTGAAAAAGTAGACGTTTGTCAAATCGAGGACAACCGTTGAACCCGAAAACTCATTTTCCGCTTTTAGGGGAGGTGAACCCACACATGCGCACCAACATGCATATATATGTGTGCTGACAAAACACGAATATGCATGCATGCACATACAGGTGGGTGGCTTGGTGTGGTTGATTGGAAGGGCGCTAAAGTGACATTAGGGTAGCATATTTTTTAGGAATGTAGACATCTGGCCTAAGCACCTTTAAAAATGCAAAATAACACATCGAGATACAGCAAAATCATACCCGTATGCGCATATAGACATAATGTGTATTTATAACGATTTTTTCGGTTATTTCTGAATAAATTGAGATTCACTGAGTTTATTGGATGCAAGTTGGGGACCATTGCTGGACAAAATAAGGCTTTTGGCGGGATTCCTTCGATGTTTTCGGGATAGTTTTAGGTTTTAATTTTCAAAATCTTGAATAAAAATTGAAATTTAATTTTTTATTTAAAATTTTTTGAACAACCAATAATATTTCACTCATCCCTCGAATTTTTTTGAATAACAAATAAAATTTTATTTTTATTTTAAAAGTTTTTTATTCAAAGTGACCCAACCCTGATGCGTAAACATTCGTTTCGTAATAAAATAATAGATCGAAATAATACCGTAATTTTTCGGTCTGAAATTGCTGAGCTAAAACTCTACTCCCTTATCTCTCACTTCTATAAAAATCAGAATTCAGGCGGTCTGAAAATACTAGAGTAGGCAGGCTCCTTAATTTAATCAGAACACACAATGGCGGAAAAATAGTTAGCGACGAGAATTTTTTGCACGTTTTTTATGAAAATATAGCCCTATATCTAATAAAACACATGCAAGAACCAATTTAAAGCCTGTACAAAACCTAAGAAAATTTAACCAAGTTTCATTAAAATTTTAGTATTTATATTAAGTGCCAGTGTGCAGTTGTCAAAAAGTAGTGCCAATCATGGGTATTTATAGATAAATTTATGGTGCAGGTTTTGTTATGCGAAAGACGCAATATTTATAAAATTTTCACATTTTTCCTATTGCTTAGTATTATAAAATTCTTAGGTCAACATTAAAAACAATTTTTTTTTAAATAATAGACGCAGTCTTTCAGCATTTTTGCTAACACAAGACTAAAAATTCTCTACTCAGAAACGGTGCTTTCTGCCTTTGTGTAATAAACTCAAACAAATAGAGATAGTTTTAGCGCTTTAAGCGGATTTCGCAAATTACTTAATGGCGGAGTCGCGACGTATTCATTCGGACGAACATTACTTTGAAAAATTCAGAACTTGTGAAAAAGATGGAAACGACATGGATATTGAAATCAAAAAGAGCCGATAAAAACTTTGTCAAAATATGCAAGCATGTAACCTAGATGTTTATTTCAAGATTTCTGTTTTCTATCCATTTATTGATCACATAATAAAGGAAATAGATACTCGATTTCTTCAACATAAAGGATCTTCAGAGATTTTGATTTTTTCAACAAACCATAGTGAAGAAAATGACAAACATTTTTTTAAGCTTGCTGAAATTTATAAACCACTTGTTCAAAGCCAAAATGTAGTGGCCGTAACCAATTTATGGAGAAGGTTCTTAGAGCGACATAATCATTCTTTTAGGTTTTCAACTATTCTTCTTTTAATAGCGCTTAACCGTCTTAACGATTTTGAATATACAAGGTGGCGCAAAAGTAAGCTTCCGATGTTCAGCATATCGGTTGTGGCACGTGCATTGTGTGCTGTTGCACCGTCTTGTTGGAGCCACATGTTTTCCAATTCCAATTCATCAAGTTGCGGCAAAAAGAACTCGTTGATCATTGCTCTGTAGCGCTCACCATTCACAGTAACCGTTTGGCCCCGACCGATTATTGGTCAAATAAATAGTCAGCAATATTCCGCGTTCTGGAACAGTGTAGCGTAACATTGTTTATTAACGTGTATTTCGCATGTGTTCACTACACAAATGTCAAAACAGAACTGACTTTAGGGGCCAATCGTAAAATTTATAGCATTTTCTGATAGGAAGATTACTTTTGCGCAGTAACCGTTTTTCACCGACCGATTATTGGTCAAATAAATAGTCAGCAATATTCTGCGTTTTGGAGCAGTGTAGCGTAACATTGTTTATTAACGTGTATTTCGCATGTGTTCACTACACAAATGTCAAAACAGAACTGACTTTAGGGGCCAATCGTAAAATTTATAGCATTTTCTGATAGGAGGATTACTTTTGCGACACCCTGTATTCATTCCTTCGCACAACACGGCCTAGCCAACAAAGCCGCTCAGCTTTAATTCGTTAGATCATGTCGGTGTCTGCATATAACTCTAGCAGATCGCAATTAAATCGTCTTCGGTACTCGCCATCGCCAACGCGTAAGGGTCCGTAAATATTTCGAAGAACCCTCGAATATTCCCAGATCCGCCTCATCAAATGTTGTCAGAGTCCGAGCTTCTGCACCACAAACCAGGACGGATACGATAAGGGACTTATAGAGTGTTATTATCGTTTTTCGAGAGAGGAATTTACTTCTCAACTGCCTACTCAGACCGAAATAGTACTTGTTTGCAAGACTCATTCTTAGGTGGATGTCTAGGCTGACCTTATTGTTGGTGGTAATGCTGGTTCCCTGGTAAAAAACTCTAAAGAGGCTGAAATCTTATAAACTTAACTCTAACAGGTAATTAAAATAGTGATATGTACATTATGCTTCACAATTATTAAATATCCTATCTTATTTATCCTTTCTCTTTATACAATTAAAGAGCGGTTAAGTGGTTTAACGATGTTGGCGGTACATAAAGAAGTAATAGTAATAATACTCGTATTTGTTGACTTGTACATAAATATACAAACGAGTAGGCAAGGGATATATTACGGTAAGAACGACATATGCATACTCGTATATGAACAAATGTGCACAGGCGAAGCCGCTGGCCATTAGTTGTGTTCCAATGAGCTATCCAGATCAGTATCACGATCAAGATCTCACGGGAACGATACGGATCAGTTGTATGAGAGTTGTTTGTGTATATATGTATGTCTGTGCTACCAAGCAAATGGGGGTTGCTGTCAAAAAACCCACTACAAAAAACTAAACGAAGAGAGCTTCTATACGGATCCGAAATTGATCCAGATAAATATCAAGATCACAACGTTGTTCTTGCATTTACATGCAAAATTTCTATCTGAATCTGGATCACTCCCGATTGGAACACGCCTTTTGTGTGTCTCAAATTTCAGTTATCGATGCAAATTTTTTTTAATCCCTCCTCCTTCCTGACTACGCCACTAGTTAGTAACTAAATTATAAAAATGAAATGAAAGTAGTATGAAAATATTTCTGTTTTATTACGGAAATGCTCATTAATTTTGAAAAATATTTGCTGAATTTAAATCCATGTTAGGTAAATATTACCTTAGTTAAAGAAAGAACAATTTTATTTGCTAGAAGAAATGTTTTTCTTAAGAAGTCTTGTTACTTTCTTAGATTTTCTTAATAATATGAAAATATTTTCCAAGTTCAAAAACAAACCTCAATTTTTTTGTTTGTGCTTTGATTTTAGTATACAATTTTTTCCGTTTAATCTACTCTGAGGTTTATTGCTTTATATCATGATAACTATTAGGAAAAGAACAAGGGTTTTACCTTCGCAGTTGAATTTTCTGTACTTCTGGCGATTGTCTGTCACTAATGGCAACAAAAAGGTAATAGTTTCGCCAATACGTGGAATTAAGGACTTCATTACATCTGATTTAGCTGCAGTGGAAGGTACTCCGCAATTACTTATTAATATAATAAAATGTTGAGAAACTAAGCTTTCATTAATGACATCCACGGAAATTTGAAGAACATTTCTAGTGGTTGCATCCGTCACAATGCTTGTTATTTTCACTTCAAAGGTGTTTTGATATACAATAGCATTACCTTCGAAAGGCATATTCAGTTTTATGGTGAATGCTGCAAAAGATGATAAACTGCTAAATTGGTATGATGTTATACGGTAAGCAATTATATGGGACATATTTACTAATTATAAAAATTGTTTATAATGTAAATGTTTGAGAACAAAATATTGGAACAATGGAATTGATTTCTGCCTTTTCAATTGTTCAAAATTGAAACGCTTATTTTAGGATGTAGGTCGTAAAAACATAAAATAATACAACTTAAACCTTTTCAATCACCAATCGGAATCTACAATTTGGATTTCGCATGGTAAACTATTTGTCATCTATATGTGGGACCTTTTATATTTTTCTCTATTTTGACACGTTTTACTTAGTAAATAGTTGTACAAATAAAAGAAATTTAGTATTTAAAGTTTGAAATTTAGGTTTTAGAAGTTATCAAGTGTAAATATAATTAAATCGTCTTTCAACTCAACGTTTATATGGCTGCGCCTCTATTCCGATCAAAATGTCTAGGTTTTCTACATTTCTGTGTTGGAGTTGTAGTTCTAATCTTTACCGTCGCTGTAGTTGTCGCTTTCGCTTGTTTTCGCTATATTAGGGTTGCCGCCTGCTTCTGGGATTCCCCAATCCCACAATTCGGCCATCATGCTGCGCATTTGCCCTCAAATGCATCGTCGCGGTAGTCGGAGAAGCCAACCCATGGCTTATATATTCTGCGCAAGTCGTCGTTTGTTTTGGACCTTCCCCTTGGCCAGATTTTACAACATAGTAGGTATCTTCCGGTTTCACCTTTACCACACGGTAGGGACCCAGATATTTTTCTTTCAATTTGAGTCCACCACCAAACTGTGTACGTTTTATTGCCACCAAATCGTCAATCGCATATTTTCTAGCTTTTTTGCGTTGAAAGTTGTATGCTCTTTTGTTTTCAATTTGCATATTTAAAATCTGTTTTTTTGGCTTGTTGCCTAATATCATCTCTCATTTCTTCATATTGTTGTCGCATCTCTTCTTATACAGGGTGTTTTTTTTACAGGTTTGTTTTTCGAATAGAGATAAAACTGGCATTTTGTAGTCAAATCTGGCAACTCTAATGTCATTTATGTTCAGTTTGGTTTGCCATTTCATCATGAACAGGTTGACAAAAGAACAACGCTTACAAATCGTGCAAATTTATTTCGAAAATAATGGTTCAGTTCGCGAAGTTTACCGTGAGCTCCGTCCATTTTATGGTCGACATAATCGTCCATCAGAGCAATTAATTCGGTTAACCATGGATCGTTTTCGCACTACGTTTACTCTGTGTGATAATACGCATCCGCAGAGACGTCGAACAGTGCGCACCGAAGAAACAATTGCCGCTGTAGAGCAAAGTGCTGAAGAGGACCCGAATGAATCGATTCGCCACCGTGCACAGCAATTGGAGCTTTGTCCATCAACTTTATGGAAGATTTTGCGCAAAGATCTTGGCTTGCGACCTTACAAGATCCAGCTTGTGCAAGAATTAAAGCCGCGAGACCATGCAATGCATCGTGATTTTGGTGTATGGGCCGAAAATGAGATTGATTTCGATGCTGATTTTCATCGCAAAATTTTGTTCAGTGATGAGGCTCATTTTTGGTTGAATGGCTACGTCAACAAGCAAAATTGCCGCATTTGGAGTGAAGAGAATCCACATGAGACCCTTGAAACGCCATTACATTCACAAAAACTGACTGTTTGGTGTGCTCTATGGGCTGGTGGAGTCATTGGGCCATACTTCTTCCGCAATAATGCTGGAGAGGCAGCTACCGTTAATGGAGACCGGTATAGAGCCATGATAACCGACTATTTTGTTCCCGAATTGGATGGCATGAATGTGGATGAGTTGTGGTTCCAACAAGACGGCGCTACATGCCACACAGCGCACGTCACAATCGATTTATTGAAGGAAACATTCGATGAGCGCGTAATTTCGCGGAATGGACCTGTCAATTGGCCACCAAGGTCGTGTGATTTGACACCATTGGATTATTTTCTTTGGGGATATGTGAAGTCGCTCGTCTACACCAACAAACCAGAAACGTTAGGGGAATTGGAAGCCAACATTCGTGGCGTTATTGCCGACATACGGCCCCATATGCTCGAAAAAGTGGTTGAAAATTGGACCTGTAGAATTGGCTTTATTCGAGCCAGCCGCGGCGGCCACATGCCCGAAATCATATTTAAACATTAATGGCATAAAATTCTCCTTCCAATAAAGCCAAATTGATGGACCTTAAAACGATTTTCTTGTGTTTTATTTCAATTCGAAGTTCTATACCCCTAAAAAACACCCTTTATTAGGTTTTTAATGTTAAAGTCGTCAGTTGTGCGCGTTTTAATGCCTGCCAGCAGCTCGAATGGTGTTATGTCGATGCTTCGATTATATGTGGAGTTAACCACTTTCAGTACTTTCTCGACATACTTGTACCATTTTGTTGGATCGTCTTTACTTAGCTTGATAAAACGCCTGATATAAAGCCATCCAACCCTTCACTTGACCGTTAGCACGCAGAAGGCCAGTGGATATTTTAAATTGTTGAATGTTCTCTTCCTCGCAGTATCGTCGAAAATCGTCAGATGTAAACGCAAATCAAAGCTAATACTTTGTCACTTTAAACGGCTTATTGTCTCTTGTGCTGATGTGGTCTTTGTTGGATACAACCACAAAAATTTTTTAAAGGAATCGATAACGTATATATACTCGTATATGTGTTTATATGACTTGCTTTTAGACTCCAAAGACTCCAAAGAAAATATACATGGTACGTATGAAGCGGCATTTCGCCCTTGTGCATCGAATGCAATTTTCTCTCTTGCTTGCCCAATTTACGCTTAGAAACAATACAAGCAAGGCAGTTTCCAATATGCATTTGTACTTTGTCTTCTAGCTTTGGAATAAAAAATTCTCAACTAATAAGCCCCTTCGTTTTTCTCACGGCAAAATGGCCCTTTTCATGTGCACGCCTAATCACGTCTGTCTGGATGCACTTCGGTACTACCACCAACTCGATGTCGTCGACTAATTTGTGAAGAATGTCGCCCTTTTCAAAATAATTTCAGTAATAGCTCTGATCCATTTATCTCTCTGTTGTGCACGTCGTAAAGAAGTAAAAAAATCTGCATCGTTTACCATCATGATCGGGTAGCGACTTAAGGCATCTACATGCCCAATTATTAGACCTTAACGATGTTCTGCCTTGTAGTCATGTTCCTGAAGGAATAAAACCGAACGGGCTACTCTAGTGCAAACATCTTTTTTATCTAACGTTTTCGTAAAAGTACCCAGTTTAAAGTGTAAACACAGTAAGTACACTCGAAACTTCTTCAAGGCTAATATTTCTAGTTCATAGCTTGTGTATTTGCATTCTGGGTCAGATGTTTTCTTGCTCATATAATATATTGAATGTAATTGGTTATCGTCGGGAAATGTTTGAAAGAGTACAGCTCCATAGCCTCAATGGATGCGTCGGTATGAACTTCAGTTTCATACGCCTGGTTAAATATACCTAAAACAGGGTTTTCACTCAAAACTTTCTTCAGTATGTTAATCGCTGAAACTTGTTGCTCGCCTATTTCAAACTTCTCGCCTTGCTTGGTAATATCTGTTAGCGGTTTAGTGATTTCAGAAAACCCAGGGACGAACTTCCTAAAATATCCCGCCAGGCCCAGGAAACTTTGCAACTGCTTGATATTTTTCGGCAAAGGAAACGCGCAGCCTTACACGGAGACGGCGAAATTTTTTGCCTCTCGATTACATGGCCAAGAAATTCTACACGTTTTTTTCAAAAAATTTAATTTTTTATATATTAATTACAAGTCCATAGTCCCTACATTGACTTAGTATTATATTTTAAACTACACAAGTCCTTATTTTCGCTTTGAGCAGGTATAATAATATCGTCTATGTATGGGAGTGCAATTCCCCGCATATTCAAATCACGGAATATTGCTTTGACGTTTCTTTGGAATACACCCGGAGAGTTCGATAAACCAAATGGCACTATACTAAATTGATATGGTCCTTTATTCGTAACAAACGTCGTATATTTTGACTAGATTCAGAAACCGACACATGAAAACCCCAGTTTTGTTTTAAATCTATAGTACGGGCGGCCGCCGTGGTGTGAAGGTAGTGTTGCCGGCCTACCACACCGAAGGTCCATGGTTCGAGCCCTGGTACAGGTAACATCAAAAGTGATTTGAAAAAAGTTTTTCAAAACGGGGTCGCCCCTCGGCAGTGGTTTGGCAAACTCTCCGAGTGTATTTCTGCCATGACAGGCTTCTCAGCAAAAAATTCGTCTCCTTTGTAGATGCCGTTCGGAGTCGGCAAAAAACTGTAGGTCCCACCAATTTGTAGTGAAAATTCAAAAATCGGCACACCACAAATTGGAAGAGAAGCTTGGCGCAAAAATCTCTTAGGAGGTTTATGATGATATACCTGTTGTATATCGCGCCATAGAGAGAGAGAGTACTGAAAATTGGAGCTGATCGAGTTGGCCTTCGATTAACGGCAATGGAAAACGGTCTGTAATTATCACTTTATTAATCTGTCTATAATCTACGCACAACCGATGACTACGTCGCGTTTTTTTACCAACACTACTGTGCTACTGAGTTCCAGTTCGGAGGTCTCGATTACCCCCTCTTCCAGCCGCTGTTCAATTTGTTCATCTACTTTGCACCGTTCTGTAAATAGAAGCCTACGCGGTCGACTAGTTATGGGAGTTTCTTCTTTCAACACAATTCTCATTTCAATATTCGTTGATTTGCATTTTTTGGTTTATAGTTATTTACCAATGTCCACTTAACTTTTATTAAACTCCACATTCATTATCGGAAACACTTCTTCATTGTCCACATTATGCTTTTTTATCAAAAGTCCATCACGATTAATAAGAATGTCCGCCTGTAAGCAAAATTCTTCTAACACGGCATCAACGTCCATACATTGTGCAGATATCACTTTAAACACATTATCGTCAATTTTTATTCCAGCATTCAAATTTCCAATCGGTTAAATGTTATTATTCACATTTCTATCACCAAAACCTACCAAAGATATTTTTTTTGTTGCAACAATGGTTTATTTAGCGACTTATGCACAATATCTGTAAGTATATTAAATTTGCTGCCTGTATCAAACAAAGCTATATATTTTGTATTTTCAATTACGACACACTTGTTCATCATATTATTTTTTGGGTAAAGGCAACGCGCATTACTTTTTTCAGTTTTATTTTCATTTTTCGGCCAATTTTTCGATATGTGACCGAATTGTTTACATTGAAACATTTCGTTTCCTTGGCTTTGTCTTAACAATATACGCTTTTATGCCCCTTCATACCGTAATTGTAGCAAGTAAGTTTATCCTTTTCTGTTTTCACCCCAATTTTTTTTCTGGTTTAACTTCACCACTCTTCTTAATGCTTTCTCGCATCTTTTTCTTTAAATTATTTTAAATTAACTGTAGGTCCCACCAATTTGTAGGGAAAATTCAAATCGGCACACCACAAATTGGAAGAGAAGCTTGGCGCAAAAATCTCTTAGGAGGTTTATGATGATATACCTGTTGTATATCGCGCCATAGAGATAGATAGAGATTTTAAATTATGTGCACCGTATAACACTGTCTTGTTTATATTTAAGTCATTAATACCGTCAATCACATATTGCATCAACGCATTTTCTTCAAAATTACCCCTCATTGCTAGTTCCTTCATAGACAGCAAGTATTCTTTAACACTACCTTCTGCTTTGATTTTTTAAGTTAGTTGTTTGTGAATTTGTGCACTTTTTACGACGGTTTTAAACTCTTCTGCTAATGCATCTTTCCATTTTTGCCAAGAGGTGACCCCCCTTTCACTTTGAATATAGAACTTTGCCAAGCCTTGTAAGGATTTCTAAGCAAATCTGAATTTTTGTAATTCATCCCACCCCATCATAACTGCTGTCTCTTCGAATTCGCTCAGCCACACTTCGACAGAAATATTTTCGCTACCATCATACAGTCGAACAGAATCTTCGATGTCCCGAAAGCTGATAGAGAATCGTAATAACTGTGCTGCTTCTGCAAACGTTTTTGTTTTGCTGCACCTCTGTTACTTGCTTCGATTTTATAGCCGTTTTCGTTACCACTTCGATCGTTGCCGATACTTTGACTACTTGCTCGTTGTGGAAACTCAAAATTTTCATTAGGGGGATTCATTTAACCTTATAAAGCATGTATACGTATAATTTTATCAAGTGTGTGAATGAACTGTATTTTTTTGTATGGAAAATAGTTTACACAAATTTGATACATTTACACGCGCTTTTCAGTGTGTAAACCCTGTAAAATCAAAAAATGGAACCATGTGCGCACGACAGCTGTTCACCGCTTGTGATTTATATTTTTAGGTAATACTTTACATTTAACGTCAGCTGTAAAAACTGCACTAAAAATGTCAATATTGGTACCCAGAGACGCGATTCGGTCCCAGGAACCCTAATCCGGTGGGGGGATGTAAAGTATTACCTATTTTTATTACTTGGTGCAGATTTTGAGAAAATTAATGGAAGAGATAAGTTACCAACAAAATACTCAAAATTCATGCAATTTTATGTGAAATTTTTTGTGTTTTAGGTAACTGAAACGAAGTGCAAGCGTAGGAGGGTCAATCCATCACATAGAGGCAAAGGCAACACATCTGCTAGAAGCGGTTGCGGTTGTAATTTGTTGACAAATAATCAGCTGATCGATAAATTTATCAAACAAGATTGCCAGGTGCGTTCATATAACAGTGTGTGTAAACAGATACAAATTTACACTTTATAAATTTATATGCTTAAATTAATCCCCTTATCATTTGTAGCAAAATCGTCAAAGCTACGCATAACATCATCGTCATCGTCAATTTCGTCAACACCACACTCGCTTTGATCATCGTCATTTTCGTTGTCCTCGGCCGCTGCACACAGCAACATTTCGCTTTGCAGATTTCGCAAAATTTTCAGTATAACATTTTCGACTTTGCAACTCAGACCCAACACGTTGCAAATTGGTAGTAGGTCAGAAGTTGTCATATTTTCATCTACGTATTTTAATTTCTGTTTGCAGCGTTCATCCTGCTCATCGTATTCAAACCCTGTAAACTCTCGCAACCGTTTTCTGTTTAACTTATCGCTTTCGCTGTCGAACACAAATTTGCGCAGAGCCACAATGCTTTGTTTGCAGCTTGTTCGCAACTTTTCGCGTAAGAGCTCAACTTTTGAAGACACGACATTTCTAGGAATTTCCAATAAAAATGCTTTTTTTTTGCAAATCACTTCGTCTCTTTACAGTTTCTAAATTTTTTATTCTTTTCACTATCTTTATTTTAATAGGCTTTTAATTTGTTTATAACAAAACTTCATGCGAAATACTTTCAGCGCAGTATGTTTCACTCGTATGAAAAAAAATTGATTTCGGTTGAGCCCCCAAATATGTGGGACCTTTTATATGTTTCATTATTTTGACACGTTTTGTTTAGTAAATAGTTGTACATTTAAAAGAAATTTAGTATTTAAAGTTTGAAATTAAGGTTTTAGAAATTATTAAGTGTAATTAAAATGAAGTCCCTTTTCAACTCAACGTTTATATGGCTGCGCCTCTATTCCGATCAAAACTTCTAGGTTTTCTGCATTTCTGTGTTGGAGTTGTAGTTCTAATCTTTACCGTCGTTGTAGTTGTCGCTTTCGCTTGTTTGCTCTATATTAGGGTTGCTGCCTGCTTCTGGAATTCTCCAATCCCACATATATATAAATGCGTTGAAAATGTTCGCTAATTTTACCGCCAATTTATGCCTCTAGGGTAAAAACAATTGTATATGTATGTGGGAAAAATTAAATATGATATGAAAACATTAGTTTGAAAGTTTCCCCACTACAAATGCCAAACATTCATTTAAACTATGTAAAAGTTGTGTGTGTAGTTGTAGAGTCATGTGTTAATACTTTGAATTATTATAAACAATTCAAAATAACTGTGCTACTTTTTTATACATTCCATGTATACCGAAGTTTGTGAGTATATGAAAAAAAGAGATAGGCACAACAAGAGGGATACCGAAATTATCAGGATTATAAGCTGAGTCGATTTAGCCATGTCCGCCTGTCTTTCTGTTTTAAAGCAAACTAGTCTGAATATTCAGAGATGAGCCCTTTTCAAAATGCGTGATACAATCAAACAAGTTTTGGTTTGAGTGCACTGGTGCGAAAATGCTTGTAAAAAATGGTTGTTTTTTCATCGGAGCCGCATACTCTCCTTATAAATCCGACATGTGTGTAAGTATATTGATTTTTTCGTGTGTTCTTCACCCCACATACCCACACTTAATCGTCCCACACCAGATCACACAAAGGATCAAAGCGTGCCCGTATGAGCATTGCTGTTGTTGTTCTAATCAGCTGACTTATTGCGTATAGTGTGTATACGTAGAGGATCTCCTTGCTGATCAAGCAGTTGACCGAACGTTTTAGTATGAATCGCATCGGGCTGCAAATCCAAATATTCACATTACGCCAAATTAATCGCCAAACCCATTCTTTGTAGTGTGAATACTTCGATACATCTCCATTCAAATCAACCACCGGCTAATGCCCTAACTCTAGTGTGGTAACAACATTCGTTTAACCGGCAAATAAATAATATGAAAACTTTTACACCCTTTTGGTATTCTGGTGGCTTAAGGTGCAGTTCCAAAATAAGTGGTAACGTTGCGTAACCGCCAAAAATTGCGCGTGTTTTGTAAATATTTTGCGTGGACAGAAAATACCCCAAATTTTGTACAAATACTAGTTCACAAGAATTAATAAACATTATAAGAACTTTTTTACACGAATTTCGTTGGTGTTTGCATTTTATTCTCTATTGTGCATTGTTTGTTTTTGACAGCTTTGCCATGTACGCTAGAATCGCGGTTACATGAACGGTTACGATTTTCGTTTAGATAATCTTCCAGGTACAAAATTACCGGTTACGCACATAATTGACCCATAAGTCAGCATTGTGAAAGGCTCTTAGCGAAAAAAAAGAGAAAAACTTGCTAATTTTGTACTCTTCGTTATTTTATGAGTTCGATTTTGGCGTAATGTTTGACTCTAGTTTTTCTTTTACAAATCACATCAGCTTCATTATTCCGAAGGCCTATTCCAATCTCGCTTTTTTGCAGCGATATGGCAGAGACTTCAAAGATCCATACACGAGGAAAAGCTTATTTAATTCTTTAGTACGTTCAAAATTGGAATATGCATCTATAGTTTGGAATCGGATTTACTCTGTCCACTCTCAAAGACTGGAAAGAGTACAAAAGAGTTTTATTCGATTTGCGCTCCAACCGCTTCACTTTGCTGAACCGTTACCATCATATGGTGCACGGTGTGCCCTCATAAGCCTTAAGTCGCTTTTGTCTAGACGTTCCATCCAATCTTTGATGTTTGTATATGATTTAATGCGTGGCTTGGTTGACTGCCCGGAACTGCTGGCACAAGTAGGCTTCTATGTACCAAGTAGAACGCTCCGTGCGCACTATCCGTTTCACGTTAATCTAATTAGAGCAAATTACCATAATTATGATCCTATTTCTAGGGCTCTCGGTGAATTTAATAAAATTTTTCGTAGCCTTGATCTTGATTTCGCACTCCCGAGATCGTGTTTTAGTGCTAAATTATATTCACATTATGTATAATTTCAATTTTAAAATGTATCTACACTTCACCCTTTCGAACCTGAATTCATATTTCTCTTCATATTGTTTTTATTGAAAGAAACTCACTTCCACAAATTTTGTGATACAAACACGTCGATAAAAACATCAGCTGTTAAGCGGTCAGCTATTGCGCTTTCTTTCGCTATCAGGGTTGCCAGGCAGCACATTTTAAACTTAGTCTTAGCCAAATATAAAGCGTTTAAGGTACCTAAATTGGTGCTGGTACATATGTGTACCGACCGGACCGAAAGGGTTAAGATTCTGATTTGTACATGCTAGTCTGTAAGATTAATGCAAATCATAGACTAAAATAAACTGAATTGAATTGAATGAAATAGCATGAGCCATTGCAAAAATATTCTAAAAACCAAATTACAGCGCCGTTTGTTGAACAAGAAAGGATTGAAAAAGTAAAATAAAAAATTTAACAAGAGGAAAAACAAAACGAAAATAACCAAAACGTGGATTTTAACAAGCGACACCCTTGTTCATTTAATAACATGTTTACGACATAATTATCCGGAAAGTGCTTCGCACTCATAACATTACGGTGGTTTCAAAGATTAAATATACGATGATTTAAAAATGCATGTTTATATGTGTTGGATACACTGGAGGTTATCCAATAATAATTGATACTGGCAACGCTGTCAAGAAAGCGCAACATCTGACAGAAAATCATATTAACGACGATTTTAAAAAGACAACCATCAGCCGAAGCAGACATGAAAAGTCTTAACTAGTTGTGTTTCATTGAATAATTACAATTATTGTTACTTCACTAACATTTATGAAAATAAACGTAAAATTATATTGTTCGCATAAACTTAAACGCGTGTAAATCCATAACAAAACTTGGCGACGAGATAAAAAAAAAAAAATTATTATAAATTGCGGACATCTATATAATAAAAAAAATGGCAAATGCAATTGAACAAGTGCTAGCACGATTGCTCGTACAGCAGACGGAGACACAACAAACTACGCAGGAGCTACTTCGAAATGTGGTGGCACAGATTTCAAACCGTCAATTAACAAATGTAGCATCATCGCCAAAAGGCCTCAGCAGGGAACAATTAATGGGCATTCTGTCAAAACAAATACACGCACCCGAAGAGGATCACACATTCGAAGCTTGATATACAAGGTACCAGGATATTTTCGAAGAAGATGCTAGCCAGCTATGCGATGCAGATAAAACAAGGCTTTTGCTGCGTAAGGTCAGTTCCGCAGTGTACCAGCAATATGCACACATAATATTGCCTGCCCAACCAAACGAGATTGATTTTAAAACCACTTTAAGTAAGCTAACTTCTATGTTTGGTGAAAAACAATCACTTTTCAGCACTCGCTATAAATGTTTCCAAATAACGAAAAATTATTTGGAAGACTATACGGCGTATATAGCAAGAGTAAATAAACAATGTGAAAAATTCAATGTGCAAGAGCGCACCAGTGACAATTTAAAGTATTTATTGTTTGTTAGCGGGCTACAAGCTACAAAAGATGCAGTATTTCGAAATGCAATCCTTAAGATGTTGGATGAAGAAAAGCCTAGTAAACCAGTTACTTTAACTTAATCAATGCTGAGATTCAACGTATACTGCAACGCCAACAAGACAATAAGATGATCGGAAATACAACATCGATTACACACGCAGTTCGTACACAGGTAAAACAGTTTAAAAAAGATGTTACAAAAGCACCACCTTCTCCATGTTGGTTCTGCGGAGGAATGCATTATGCTCGTTTCTGCTCTTATACGAATCACAAGTGTACTCAATTGGAACCAATGGCCATAAAGAAGGATATTGCTCTGCAAAGAAAAAAACATTCAAAAGCAACAAGCAACAAAAAGACAGTTCGAAGCAGCAGCATCAACAACAACAACAAATTCCGAAAACACAGCAAACACTGTAATATATTCGTTTTTAATTGAAGTACGCCGATGGTTAGCGTTAAGTCAATAATAATTCTTTATTGAAAAGCTTTCTCTTTTATACAATTTCTTACTTTACATACGTATACATAATTACACTAGTACTTACAAACTAAAAGTGTTTACATTGTATGCAACGTCAGCAATAAGTTGGTAGTTCACATTGACAAACCGATACTGTCGATCAGTCATGCTGATCGATACGTGTGTTGGTCAATGTGACGGGTTGAGTAAAAGGTGACAAATGTAAGCAGATACGCGGCGTGTATATATGTTGTTGAACTCCCGTTGGGTTCAACATAATTTATTTGGGTCAATATTTGTATATGCATAGAAATGCATTGAAAATGAAACGCATTCTGAGTAATGCCACACCATCCGCCTTAGGAATAGCCGTATAGAATTGAAGACAATTGTGTACGACTATTAAAAAGACTTAATGACCCACTTAAGGTTTGCTTGCGTTTACAAGATTTTAATTGCTTTTCGTATGCCGTTGCAATTTATTGCATAACGGTAACTTGATATCGAAAGTGAAAAGTTTGTTTATGAGGTTTTTTATCTGCTTACATTTGTTTCTCATGTGTCTTTATTGTGCTGACTTCTCTTTTTTTTTGTTTTTTGAACATAATATGTTGTTTTTGTTTTCTTTGGCTCGTGTGCCCGTTTATTATTATGA
Organism: Merzomyia westermanni; assembly: GCA_949987695.1. NCBI lineage: Eukaryota > Metazoa > Arthropoda > Insecta > Diptera > Tephritidae > Merzomyia > Merzomyia westermanni. Next base: position 91,836,093 of record OX465288.1, read on the forward strand.
GTAAAGTGGAGTGCTTATTTTTATTTTTATTACTAAAGGCTCTCCACTGTTTTCAGTCTATTCTTATGAATTATAATTTCTTTATTTTAGTTGTTTGTATTACCAGTTTCTATTCTATGTGGTATTAATGTAAAATCATTATTTTTATCAATACTTTTAACCTTATAGTGTCCCTTATATGTATTATCTAGCTTATAGGAGGCTTCTTCTCTAACTAACACTAAATCTCTTATGTTTCATTCCTTACTGTATTCTGTACCAATTTCTTGGTTCTATCTTGCGTTATTTGGACCAATATTTACTTACCTTAAACTTCACAATTGTATTATGGGTTAAGTGAATTATATATTAAACTTCATATATGTATTATGGTTTAATTAAATTTTCCTCTTATATGTTAAGCTTCATAATTGTATTATGGGTTAATTAAATTTTCTTTTTATATATTAAACTTCATATGTGTGTTATGGGTTAATTAAATTTTCTTCTTATATGTTAAGCTTCATAATTGCATTATGGGTTAATTAAATTTTTTTTTTTTTTTATATATTAAACTTCATATATGTACTAAAGGAGTCTCTTATTTTCTATTGGCAGCGCGAACTTTGGGCCCTTCGCCAACAGAGCATTTATGCCAGGTGGAAATTCGACATCGGTTTTTTTACAAACTACTCTGTATGTTTGTTGTTGTCGACTAACATGGTATTTCGTTTACTTCGAAGTATTTCATGTTTTCCTTCTGGTTGCTTCTTAAGTTTTATTCTTAGTTCGTTGGAGACGTTTCTCTCACTTTTTGTAAATTCCTCAAAATCCTCTGTGCTCAGATGCTCCTTCAGTTTCGTTGTTATCTGTTCCAGTTGGGGATGATACAAAATTTGCATCGATAACTGAAATTTGAGACACACAATGGCATATGCAGTTCTTACCGTAATATATTTCTTGCTTACTCCTTTATTTCATTGGGTATTTATCATTTATTAAAATGTCAAAAATTAAATTACTGTATTTTTTTAATTAATTAGTTTGTAATCCAGTTTTTTATTGAAGTTTATAATGTATAATTTCTTAGCTGTTTTATACTTCGGTTTTTACACATTGAACATATCTACCTGTTTTTTTTATCCACGCTTACATATATTTACGTACAAGTCAACAAAATATTCACCCCTATTCTGCATTTCGATTACTATTTCGCTCTACGCTCCGCGTTACGACTGAATTGAATGAAGAAAAGAAAGAGCTATAACTATTTCGAAATCAGCTGTTTGCCTTGAAATATGTGAAACGGGAACATAACAAAGCAAATATACACAAAACAACGGAACTACGATCGAAGTGTAGAATAGGCAGAATTGTAAATTCCGAAACTGAACTGAGCGGAAACGGAAATCAGAAAACCAAAGTTGCCAAACGGAGAAAATTTCGATTCAAGTCGAAATGCAGGGGTTATTATTACTTACTCTTCTTTGCTTAACACACATTTTTTCAATTACTTCTTGTGTTGTAATGGGCACATCTTACGTACCGCCAACATCGGTGAGCCACTTAACAGCTCCTTAATTGTATAAAGAGAAGGTATAAACAGCCCTGTATTTACACTAGGTGCTCTCGGAGCACTGGTACAGGGCGGCAGATTTTGGGGGCGGAAGATTTCGAAACATAAATTAAAATTTTTACAAATATTTTTGATAATGGTCTAAATTTTTGTTTCTGTACGATTCAAAAGTTTGACGTTTGTGTTTAGAAATCAAGAGGAACTACTAACTCAAAGTGATACGGTTATTCACCATGGAAAGTGCCTAAAACTGTGCCACAAAAACTATTTTATGTAAACTGTAGTACCCTTTTATTCTGCTTAGCTATTTTCAGCAGCAGGGCTAGAACTACTGGAGAACAATCGTAGTAAATGACGAAATAAATCTAAGTAAAAATCAAAATTCCGTAGTAGATTGTTTTAAAGTATATTTTTTCAAAATCCGCAGTCAACTAAAATTTGTACCTTTTACCTCTTAATAGTTTGTATTTGGTATTTTCACTATTAATCTTTTTTGCCAACATTTTTATTACTTTTTATTTCAATCACTCCTCTCCTAAAAGTCTATGGTATATTTTGAAATATATCGTAAACATTTTCGTAGTATTAAAATTTCCGAAGTAACAGCTCTGACAGCTATTCTGTTTTTCCCAAAAACGATATCATTTTTCGATTTGTCTGTCGAAGTGAAATGGAAATTATTAGGGAGTCCAAGGCGATTACCAGAATAGTAAATATCCAACCGTGGGTTGTTTACTTCAAGTTGATTTGAATATTTTTTGGGACCCTCTTGCTTTACTTGAGTACTGGATGCTCCGGAAAACAGTCAATTTTTTCTTGGGTAGGCTTCCTTCAGTATATCTTGCGTGAAAAACATACAATTTTTCCAAAATTTTTAAGGCTTTAGCTATTCTTACTAAGCATTGCGTAACATATGTAGTCGGGAAACATTTTTCGTGCTATGCTTCGCTTAGTTGAGTATGAGTAACGCGGCCTTAACTACTTACAGAATACCTATCACTCGTTTTTCAAATCTAAGAAATCGTAGTAGATTGTGAGTAAAGCGTAGAGGCGAAGTAGATTTCCATTTTTCCAAAAAAGTAGTTAACCCGCTACGATCGTAATAAAATTGTAACCCTGGTCAGCACTGATCAGCTGTGATTTTATTAGCAATTAATTCTGAATTTTTTATAATTTCAGCCCATAATAATCCTTTTGGGTGAAATAGTTTCTTTATATTTTGAAAATATGAGTGAAAGCGCAAAAGATTTAGCAGTGCTGCTTTTATATGCGGGCTTTGGACAAAACTAAAAAGAAGTGGAAATTTCGAGCAAAACTCCGAAGCTACATCATTTTTTCATTAAAGGAGGTATGTTCGAATAATTTTGGTAATTTTTGCAGGGATTTTTTAGGGATTTAGTTACTTATATACAAAAATTTCAGTTGTGAATTGCATACGTAATATACATTTTAACTATATTTCATGAAGATAAAACGGCGGCATTTTTTCATTAAAGGAGGTATGTTCCAATAATTTTTGTAATTTTTGCAGGGATTTTTTAGGGATTTAGTTACTTATATACAAAAATTTCAGTTGTGAATTGCATACGTAAAATACATTTCAACTATATTTCATGAAGATAAAACGGCGGCATTTTTAACAGGGCACAGAGCGGCATTTCAAGTAAATCCGGCCCTGGGTATAAATAAGATAGTATCAATATTTTAATTACCTGTCAGGTAGAGTTACGTAGGGAGCCAGCATTACCACCAACAATAATCTCAGCCGAGACATCCAACGAAGAATCACTCTTGCAAACAAGTGATACTTCGGCCTAAGTATCCCATTGAGATGTTGAGTACTTTCTCGAAGATCGAAAATAACACTCCATAAGTCCCTTATCATATCCGTCCTGGTTTATGGTGCAGAAGCTTTTACACTGAAAACATCTGATGAGGGCGCTCTAGGAATATTCGAGAGAAAGGTTCTTCGAAAGATTTACGGACCCTTACGCTTTGGCGATGGCAAGTACCAAGAAAGATTTAATGAAGAGCTTCAAGACATATATTCAGACATCGACATAGTCCAACGAATTAAAACCCAGCGGCTACGAGGTGTGTTCAAAAAGTGTCGCGAATTCTGTGTTTTTTCAAAAATTATTTATTTATTCATGAATATCTATTTTGTCCCCTTCAAAGTAATCCCCATGAGATATTATACACCTGTGCCAACGGTTTTTCCAATCTTCGAAGCACTTCAAAAAATCATTTTTTTGTATCTTGTTCAGCTCCTCCTTCGATGCCGTCCTTATCTCGTCAAGAGAAGCGTAACGTCGTCCTTTCATGGGCCTCTTCAGTTTAGGGAACAAGAAAAAGTCACAGGGGGCCAGATCTGGGGAATACGGTGGCTGCGGCATCATTAGTGTGTTGTTTTTGGCCAAAAAGTCGCGCACAAGCAACGATGCGTGAGCAGGGGCGTTATCGTGGTGCAAAAGCCAATTTTTGTTCTTCCACAAATCCGGGCGTTTCTGGGGGATTGCTTCGCGCAAATTGCGCATAACTTGCAGGTAATATTCCTTATTGACCGTTCTTCCCTGTGGCAAGAACTCATGATGCACCACGCCCCTGCAATCGAAGAAAACTGTCAGCAAAACTTTTACATTCGACCGAACTTGGCGCGCTTTTTTCGGTATTGGTTCGTGCGGCAGCTTCCATTGAGATGATTGAGCTTTGGTTTCCACGTCATAACCATAAACCCACGATTCGTCACCAGTTATGACCCTCTGGAGCAAATTTGGGACGTCGCGGACAGAGTTTAACATCTCATTAGCAATGTTCATGCGATGCTGTTTTTGGTCACAATTGAGCAATTTTGGTATAGGTAAAAATCGAAGACGATTCAAAACACGTGCAAGCAAAGTAGCTGTCAACAATTAACTGAACATTCAAAATGGCCGAGCTTGTCGTCATAAGTGAGAGACATGAGTACCAACATAACGCCACAAAAAATTCGAAATTCGAATATACGTGACCAGCGAAAATTCAAAATTCGCGATACTTTTTGAACACACCTCGTATATTCTTATCGGCACCCGCCGGGAAGAGGGAGACACCAGAAAGAAGAACCGACTGGCGAACTTTGTTTGACGGCCAAAATAGTTCAGGTTAAACGCCATTTAAAGAAGAAGAAGAGTTGAAAAGGTGCAATCTGCTGTTGAAGTAGAATCGGGGGAGTTGCACAATTTTTTAGCAATTTGTAAAAAATGATTGTCATTTTCTTCACTATTGTTTGTTTAAAAAATCGAAGCGACATCTCTGAAGATAGTTTTATATTGACTGAATCGAGTATCTATATGTATTATTATATGATTAATACATGGATAGAAAACAGAAATCTTGAAATAAACATCTAAGTTACATGCTTGCAGATTCTGACTAGATTTGTATCGGTTCTTTTTGATTTCAATATCCATGGCTTTGCATCTTTTTCACAAGTTCTGAACAAATTTTCAAAGTAATGTTGGTCGGAACTAATACGTCGTAACTCCGTCACTAAGCCATTTGCGAAATCCACTACAAGCTATAAATCTATCTTTATTTGCTGGAGTTTGTTACACAAACACAGAACGGACGGTTTTTGTGTAGTGGATTTTTAGTTTTGTGTAGCAAAAATACTAAAAGACTGCGTTTATTATTAAAAAAACAATAGTTTTTAATGTTGACCTAGGAATTTTGTAATACTGAGAAATAGATAAAAAAATTGAAATTTGATCAATTTCGCGGCTTTTGCATAACAAAATTGACCTCATACATTTATCAATAAATGCCCATAATTGGCACTATTTTTTGCCAACTTCACCTAGCACTTTATTATGAATACTAAAATTTAAATATCAAAATTTTTTATAAAATTTCTGATTAAAGAGTGTGAAATTTTGATAAAATTTGGTTAAATTTTTCTAGAATATAAGATTTTCTTCCGATTATATGTTAAGCTTCATAATTGTATTATGGGTTAATTAAATGGGTTATTTAAATTTTCTTTGTAGGGGTTCGTAAGGCAGATAATTTGTCATGCATGTCCAATACTCTTATTTTATTTTATAGTTATTCGATGATTCCTGGGCGGACACCAAAAACAGGATCATCATATATTTTTAAATTGTTTTATTTTCCGTCACAGGCATAACCTGCAGAGTTATTGCGATATAAATTTTTTTTTTTTTTGAGAACTTGGGTACCTATTTTTTATTTTATAAATGTGCCTACTTGAGTATAATTTTTTTTTAAACAATTTGTCCATAAGGACAACTGTATTATTCCCTTTCCCCGAATTGCCCGCTTATTTCAATCTGGAAAAGTATTGTCCTAAGTCAATCTTATCCTCAACAATCGGTTTTTCATGCTACAAATTTTCTTTCGAAAACGAGCTAGACTAGTCTTCTTTTTATTTCACATTTATATAGCGCTTCACATTTTTATTTTATTGTTCTCTTTGTGACTTTTTATATTATTAATATTATTTTGTTTTTTATTTAGTATTAGTACTGGACTTTTCGTTATTTGCATGCTTTTAGAGGCATCTCGGGGTAACCTCGTGACTGTCTTTGATTTGGTCGGATATATTAAAGGCATCCAGAAAACGGGATAAGTTTCTGGGTTTGCCATCGTTCTCTGGTGATATTGATGGTGCCTTTTTCTGTTTTATTTTTTAAAAAACCTGAAAGAAGTATCTGTTTTTTACTTTCTTCCTATTTTTCAACAAAAATTTGTTGAAATTAATATGAAAATATTTCTCAACAGAAGTTGCCATTTCTTCTTCTATATTGCATTTGAATAACGGGTGTACTAGTCTGTTATTGTCAAGTGTTTGACAACTGTTTCCTTTTTTCTTGTTTTTATTTCATACAATTTTTCCACAAAATTTAAAAATGTTCTTAAATAAGGCGAAAATTGGCTTCTGGTTTTGTTCTTGTCCTTTTCCAAATAATTAGTGCTTTCTGAAGTGCATGGCTTAAGATTTAGTTGAATGGAAAAGAAGATGAGAAATAAATAAATCTCAATCTTTAATGTACTTTCACACATTGTGGTATGATTCAGTAGCTTTTATATTTATTATTATTATTTTTTTTTGTTAATAATGTGTAATATGTTTCTTGCCATTGTTTCATTTTAATTTATTTACTGTGTGCCTAGGCATTCGCACGCTCGAATCCGACTCTAAGGTTTCCTGATTATAGTAATCCTCAATTGTAGCCACTCTGTCTATTCCGATGAATCTAAAGATTAGGTTCATACCGCGAATTGTATTTATAATTGCTCTTCTACCCTCGCGAGGGCGTGACTTACGAGTCTCGGTGCGTACCTCGAGTGCGCTTTCACACTCTAAGTTATCAACAGCACGGTTGATTGCCTCGTAGTCAAGGTCGTCGGGCAATGCGGTAGCCATTTTGGGCAATGGGCTTTCTTTCTTAACTATATTTAAAGAGGATTAACTACTTTCTTTATTTTATTATAATTTAAAGTTGCCTTTTTTTTGTTTTTCATATAAGTGGATTTTTCAGCAAAATTAAGAAAATAAATTTCGGCATTCCAATTTACTCGATAATAATAAAAAATTTGTTCTTTTATTTTCTATTTCTTAATTCGTTTATTTTTTCTTTTAATTTTAGTCTATCTTCTGTATTTGTACTTAAATTTAGTAGCCTGAAGGTTTCGGCTATTTCTTTTTTTTTCTAAATTGTCTACCTGCCCGTTTTTTCTTTTTGATTATTATTGGAGGAGGTATTTTAAGAATATCTTCCTTTTTAGCTTTATTCCGTTGCCGATACTCCTCTATGGTAATCTGTTTCGGGCCTTGCTTTACAGTTTCTTTGCTTTTGAGGTATTCCTCATCAAATTTAATAAACTCTTTATAGTGTCCTCACACTTTTTAAATATTTTGTTAAATTCTTCTTTAGTTTTTATATCCTGCATACTTAGATTATTATTATTATTTTTTGTTTATTATAGCAAAATCCTTAAGTGAAAATTGAAATTTCCGCTTTTAACTAAGTTGCCGTGAGGCTGCCCAATTTATGCTAAAGATATACTTAAATTTGTTTACTACATTACGGTAGTGTATTTTCTTTCGGTGGGTTTTTGTCCAGGTGGAGGATTTTTACAGGTGAGGTGCAGCCCAATGCAAATTTACCAGTGTAAACGAGTTCGACATGACTCATTCCAATTCGCCAAGTTTGATACAGTGTAGATGTAGTATTTGTTAGCAATTTTTGCTGTGTCTACCATTGCATTTGCTGTACTGCCTCTGCCGCTGTTTCACTCTGCTGATGTTGTTGTTGTGCTTTGCTCTCCCTTACGATGTGTTGGTTGTAATAAGTTCGTCTTTGGTTAATATCCCCTGCTTTACTTCGCTGGCGCTGGCTTCGCGTGACAAAATTTACTACGCTGCCGCTGGCTTCGCGTGACAATTAAATCTATATTTGTGGCGTGGTGCTGAACTATCTGCCGATGGTATATTTATGTTGCCATTCTAAATGCTAGTTACTAATGACAGGATCGTATTTGGCACCCAAATCGATGTGGTCTTGAATACCAAAACCAAAATTGCCAGTCGTTGGCAGGATTGTATTTGGCAGGATCTAGATTTAAGAGTTTCGCCTGCCGTTGTTCTCGTGCACCCTGTGTTGAAAAAAATACTGCGCTACTTGGATCTCTGTCTTTTAAGCGATTTCGCAATTTTTTCGCTTTGTTACGACTCCTGGCAGGATCGCCATGTAATATATTCGTTCGTAATTGAAGTACGCCGATGGTAAGCGTTAAGTCAATAATAATTCTTTATTGAAAAGCTTTCTCTTTTACACAATTTCTTACTTTACATACGTATACATAATTACATCAATACTTACAAACTAAAAGTAAAGGGTGTTTTTTTTAGGGGTATAGAACTTCGAATTGAAATAAAACACAAGAAAATCGTTTTAAGGTCCATCAATTTAGCTTTATTGGAAGGATAATTTTATGCCATTAATGTTTAAATATGATTTCGGGCATGTGGCTGCCGCGGCTGGCTCGAATAAAGCCAATTCTACAGGTCCAATTTTCAACCACTTTTTCGAGCATATGGGGCCGTATGTCGGCAATAACGCCACGAATGTTGGCTTCCAATTCCCCTAACGTTTCTGGTTTGTTGGTGTAGACGAGCGACTTCACATATCCCCAAAGAAAATAATCCAATGGTGTCAAATCACACGACCTTGGTGGCCAATTGACAGGTCCATTCCGCGAAATTATGCGCTCATCGAATGTTTCCTTCAATAAATCGATTGTGACGTGCGCTGTGTGGCATGTAGCGGCGTCTTGTTGGAACCAAAACTCATCCACATTCATGCCATCCAATTCGGGAACAAAATAGTCGGTTATCATGGCTCTATACCGGTCTCCATTAACGGTAGCTGCCTCTCCAGCATTATTGCGGAAGAAGTATGGCCCAATGACTCCACCAGCCCATAGAGCACACCAAACAGTCAGTTTTTGTGGATGTAATGGCGTTTCAAGGGTCTCATGTGGATTCTCTTCACTCCAAATGCGGCAATTTTGCTTGTTGACGTAGCCATTCAACCAAAAATGAGCCTCATCACTGAACAAAATTTTGCGATGAAAATCAGCATCGAAATCAATCTCATTTTCGGCCCATACACCAAAATCACGACGCATTGCATGGTCTCGCGGCTTTAATTCTTGCACAAGCTGGATCTTGTAAGGTCGCAAGCCAAGATCTTTGCGCAAAATCTTCCATAAAGTTGATGGACAAAGCTCCAATTGCTGTGCACGGTGGCGAATCGATTCATTCGGGTCCTCTTCAACACTTTGCTCTACAGCGGCAATTGTTTCTTCGGTGCGCACTGTTCGACGTCTCTGCGGATGCGTATTATCACATAGAGTAAACGTAGTGCGAAAACGATCCATGGTTAACCGAATTAATTGCTCTGATGGACGATTATGTCGACCATAAAATGGACGGAGCTCACGGTAAACTTCGCGAACTGAACCATTATTTTCGAAATAAATTTGCACGATTTGCAAGCGTTGTTCTTTTGTCAACCTGTTCGTGATGAAATGGCAAACCAAACTGAACATAAATGACATTAGAGTTGCCAGATTTGACCACAAAATGCCAGTTTTATCTCTATTCGAAAAACAAACCTGTAAAAAAAACACCCTGTATTTACATTGTATGCAACGTCAGCAATAAGTTTGTAGTTCACGTGATGAGGGGTTTGAGTAATAGGGTGACAAATGTAAGCAGATACGCGGCGTGTATATATGTTGTTGAACTCCCGTTGGGTTCAACATAATTTATTTGGGTCAATATTTGTAAATGCATAGAAATGCATTGAAAGTGAAACGCATTCTCACAGCTAAGAAGGCACATACAAATTTTAATAAAAGGTGTAAAAACTCAATTACAGTTGGACACAGCTTCAGATTGCACTATGATTTCCGATGACGTATGGAAAAATATAAACATGCCAACATTATGTGCAACAAAACATACAGCACGTGACGCTAATTGCAACAAAATTAGTTTCAAAGGCGAATTTTTTGCAAATATCACACACCAAGGTGAAACAAAAAAAAAATAAGGTTTTAGTCACATTGGTTGATGGACTCACTATAGCCGGCGCGGATTTCTTTGAAGAGTTTGGTCTTTGGGTTATACTTATAAATGCATTTTGCATAAAGGTACAACTCTCATAGAATGAAGTAGAACAAATAAGCAAATTCAAGTCAGAATTTCCATCAGTTTTTCGGAAAGAGCTTGGTCACTGCGAGAAAATTAAAATTCATCTACCATTGAAGCAAAATGTGGTACCGAAATTCTGTCCAAAACGTCCAGTCCTGTATTCAGTGACAACAGTAGTAGAAGCAGAGTTAAACCGACTTCAGGATGCAGGCGTCATCACACCAACAAACTTTTCAGATTGGGCTGCACCAATTGTAATTGTAAAACGTCCAAATGGTAAAATCAGAATTTGTGCAGACTACTCAACCGGTCTCAACGCATGTGTAGAGCCACATTTTCATCCATTACCATTACCAGAAGACATCTTCGTGAATCTTAAAGGTCGTAAGTATTTCACACGTTTTGATTTTAATGACGCATATATGCAATTTGATGTTGACGAAGACACTAAAACTATTTTGTACCTGGAATTAAATCAGCACCAGGTGCATTCCAACAAGCGATCGAAAAAGTTTTAAAAGGTGTTCAAGGAGCAACTTCATATTTAGACGACGTTATTGTCAGCCAACATATAAAATCGATTACACAAGTACTACAACGTCTTACAGAATATAACATTACTGTGATCTTTGAAAAATGTGAATTTTTCCAAAACAAGATTAAATACTTAGGTCATATTGTTGATGCAGAAGGTACTCGTCCTGACCGTAATAAAATAATGGCTATCATAAATTTGTCAAGACCATCCAATGCTAGTGAACTTAGGGAATTTCTCGGTTCAGTAAATTTTTATGGCAAATTCATTCCAGCTATGAGATCGATTCGAGCACGACTGGACGAATTGCTACAAATACAAAAGAAATTGGCTTGGTAAACAAAATGCGAAGAATATTTTCAAAAGTTCAGAAATATTTTAACATTATAATAACAGTTACCAATTATAGTGGCAGCAGATGCTTCTATGCAGGGTCTTGGAGCACAAATTTCTCATGTCATGCCAAATGGTACAGAAAAAGCTGTAGCACACGCATCGAGATCACTGACTCCAGCAGAGAAAAACTATAGCCAAGTGGAAAAAGAGGCACTTTAGTTTTTGCAGTAAAAAAATTTCACCGCATGGTATATGGTCAACAATTTATATTGCGCACTGACCATACGCCATTACTTACAATTTTTGGATCAAAAAAAGGCATTCCTGAACATTCATCAAGTATACTACAGAGGTGGGCTCTCACCTTAATGTCGTATAACTTCACAATAGAACACGTAAAAACTGAAAATTTTGGATATGCGGACATCCTGTCAAGATTGATACCATTAAATCAAGTTGATGATGAAGACTTTGTTATAGCTTGTGCCACATTAGAATATAGTATCAGGTCTATCGTACATGACAACAAGAATACAATACCAATTACTCACCATATGATTGAAGAATCTACACGTAAAGATGCGCTATTACAACAAGTACTGTTTCATGTCCAGACATCCTGGCCAAAACACTCAAAATCTTTTCAAAACAACGAACTGGCACCATATTTCAATCGCAGGGAATCACTTTCAGTTGTTGATAACGTATTATTACAGGGTGAACGTTTAGTTATTCCATCGACATACCGGAAGCGCATTCTGAGAACAATACATAAAGGCCATCAAGGACAACAGCGAATGAAAGCTATTGCACGCAGTCATGTGTACTGGCCGAACATAGATAAAAATATTGAAGACTATGTGCGCACTTGTGAAAAATGTCAGCTCAATGCAAAAACTCCTACGAAATCCACCTTAAGTTCATGGCCCTTTGCAGATAGAGCAATGCAGCGCGTTCACATTGATTTCGCAGGCGCTATTCGTTCAAAATATTATCTCATTATAATCGATTCATTTTCTAAATGGCCTGAAGCATATCAGTGTACAACCATTTCAACAGTTAAGGTCAAAGAAATTCTATCAGATTTTTTCAACCGTTCCGGTTATCAGGAATGTATCGTATCAGACAATGGTACTCAATTTGTCAGTGCAGAGGTTGAGCAATTTGTGACGAACGTAATATAAAGCATTTTAAAACAGCTCCATACCATCCGCAAAGCACTGGTCAAGCAGAAAGATATGTCGATACAGTAAAGCGAGCGCTAGAAAAATGTTTTACAGAAGAAACAAAGGACAACTCAAATCTACAAGAATTTTTACAACAATATCGGCCAACGCCCAATCTAAACTGTGAGGAGAGAAAAACACCAGCGGAATTATTCCTGGGTAGCAAGCTTCGCACAGAAATAGATTTTTTAAACAAACCAAATTTGTTAATGTACAAAGAAATACGAAAATGGAACAACAATTCGATACCAAACATGGTAGTAAACTTCGACAATTTCAGGTGAACCAGAAAGTTTTTGTACAAATATTTAAAAACAACAAAATGATGTGGCAACCTGGCATAGTATGTATTAGAAAAGATTGGAAATGTTAATTACAGCGTCGAAGTTACTGTAGATGATCGAACTCGTCAGATTATATCACACGCAAATCAAATTCGAGAGCGCAGTTTTGACATTGATCAGGCTCAGTCCGAACCTGACATGAATCCATTATTTCAACGGTCAACACAGCCTGAAAGTGCAGATCCGGGGCAGCAAGATTATAATGATGCTGATACAACAAACGCAGACGTTCGGCGCTAAAATCGTAGTAGGCGTCCACCAGCCTGGCTTCAGCAATACACAGTCTAGCTAAAATGGGAGATGTTGGATACGCTGGAGGTTATCCAATAATAATTGATACTGGCAACGCTGTCAACAAAGCGCAACATCTGACAGAAAATCATATTAACGACGATTTTAAAAAAACAACCATCAGCCGAAGCAATCTTGACTAGTTGTGTTTCATTAAAAATTACAATTATTGTTATTTCACTAACATTTATTAAAATAAACGTAAAATTATATTGTTCGCAAAAACTTAAACGCGTGTAAATTCATAACAATATGGATCATCGCGATCAAGAAGGGATTATGAAGCAATTTCGTGACAGTTCTTCATGCGTTCTTATTTCCTACTGATTTGCGTGATCGTGTTATTAATGCAAAGCAAGTTTCGTTCGTAGGTAACTACGACTTGAAATCGAATGGAGAGAACTACCCAAGAGAATGGATCTGCAGCGTTTGCATTAAGACGTATGTAAAAAGTTCACATGCTATTCAATGTGATTCATGTACATGATGGTTGCACAAGTCAAGTTGCGCAAGGCTAAATCCTTCTACACACAGACTCATTAGATTCCTCAAAACTTCACGTTCACTTCACTGTTTACGCCACAGCCCTTCCAGGGATCGATGCGCAACTCATTAATGACATGGAAGACTCACTGTCTAAAGCGTTTGACCGCCAATTATCTGAGTGGTCGGCAGTCATCGGTTGAATTCAGAGGCGAACAATCAAACCACGTATAATCAATTAAGGGGTGCCATAATCAATCGAGGCTCCCCTCTCCACCAGAGGGTGTCTCGATCGTCTCCTACGCCGATGACTGCACGATCCTGGCGACGAGCCCTTCCGAAGACGAGCTGTGCTCAAGAATAAACTCTTACCTCCCATCCTTGTCCGGTTTTTTCGCTGGACGAAATCTGATATTGTCACCGACCAAGTTCCCGGCCTCCTTATTTACGACGTGGACAGCGAAGGTGAACATGGAATTAGACGTCTTCGTCGACGGCATCAAGCTTCCGACTGTCACACATCCCTAAGTCTTAGGGGTCACGTTTGAGAACATGTTCTACTACGGTGCTCATGGAGCCGCGATTGCCACCAAAGTAAAAAGCCGCAACAAAATCCTCAAGTCACTAGCTGGCAGCACTTGGGGAAAATATAAAGAAACGTTACTGGCAACGTACAAGGCAATTGGCCAGCCAGTTCTGAGCTACGCGACGCCTATATGGTCGCCGGGGCTAGCAGACACACAAAGGAGGAGGTTGCAGGTCTGCCAAGACACCGCACTCAGAACTACCACGGATGACTCCTTATGTCTCCTGAACATCATCTCCATAATGAGGCAAAAATGCTCGGAGTAAAAGAGCATAGCGAAATGCTGACCAGCCAATTTCTATTGAACTGCTATAAACCGCAGCATACGAACAGGATCCTGCTCTATGAAAATCTGCCTCCCATGAGAATAAGGAGTCATCTCCGTAAGCACTATGATGAGACCCGGCACCATATTTGATCCAAAGGTGCATCCGCGGGCCCTCAAACTCATCCACACAGAGTCGGTAAACTCCTTTGTCAGCTCTGGTCCGGTGAACGCCGTTTTACAGGCACAAGCTCCACCTGTTGTCGAAGAGGAACGCTACGCACACAAGGTATATTAACTTTTAGTCGGCAGTACGTCCGTCCGTGGACACGATAACTTGAGTAAGTTTTGAGATATCTTAATGAAATTTGGTACGCGGGTTCCTTGGCACTCATCCTCGAGCGCTATTTAAAATGGGCGAAATCGGATGATAGCCACGCCAACTTTTTATATATAGAAAATTTTCGAAAACACAAAAAAGTGATTATTCAGTACATAATACACCTATAAGAATAAAATTTGGTGTATACATTAAGATTGAGGCATAAAATAAATTTTTCAAGAAATTTTTGAAAACGGCTTTGCACCGCCCACTTTTGATTAAGTCAAATTTAGAAATGTTAATAATTATAAATCAAACACCGTTCAAGATATCGAAACGAAATTCAGCACGCAAGTTTCCAGGTGTGCAAGGAATGTTTGAGGAAGAAATGGGTGAAATCGGTTAAGGTCCACGCCCACTTTTATATGAAAGATTTTGAAGAGGATCGTATATATATTGAATAGGCAATAACTTTGCGTAAAGTAGCTGTACATCATTTATATTTAACTTTTAAAGTAAAATGTTCGAAAATGGGCGTGGCCCCGCCCCTTTTAAAGTGGATTATTCCAGAAAACTTTTTATGCCACACCTCCTCCAAAAATTGATTTGTCGCAACGAAATTTGGTGATAATGTTCAATATATAAAGGTTGTTTGCTGTAAAAATGGGCCAAATAGGTTAATGTCCACGCCCAGTTTTTTAACATAGTTCTGAACAACTTTTTTGTAAAATTTAAAAAGCGATATTTCTACAACCAAGCAAGTTATATCAATCAGATTTTGCACACATAATAAGCTTTTTGAGGAAAACTCGACCGCAAAAAAATTTTTAAGAAGTAGGCGTGGCGGCGCCCACCTTTAAGCATAACAAATCTGCTTTTTTCAAGGGCAATCTCTTATAATTCAATCTTGATATTTCAATGAAAATTGGTCATTTGCTTCTCAGTAGTATGTACGAGTATTATACTCCTGCCAAAAATTAGCCAAATCAGAAAACACACAAGCAAATTTTCTGTGACGTACAAACTAGTATCTCAGTTTTACAAAAGAATGCTGAAATTAGTTGTTTGCTTTCGCCATTTTATAATACACTACCAAACCAGGTAGACGTTGTTTTGACGTTTTGATACATAGAAAACATCTATATATAAAGTGTCATTAACTTGAACCAAGTAAAATCCTAACTATACCGAACTGCAGCTTTATATAACCTGGGGGCTTTTCCAAAAGCTATATACAGACTGTGCCGTGTCCAGCGAACTCCTGAACCTATCGTGAAAGTTCCAGAGCAAAACAAAACAAAAATATGTGGGCGTGGCACCGCCCACTTTTGAACAATTATATAGATATAGACTAAGTGACACGTATATCCAAATTTCATTAATTTAGAACAAAAAAAGTTCGGAGTTATGACGAATTGAAACTTTATATAGCCTGGGGGCGTGGCACCGCCCACTTTTCAAAAGTTATGTAGATATGGACTAAGTGACACATATACTACTTCATTCGGCATAAACGAATCGAGATATATATTTATTAATGTATATCAAAAAGTTCAGGATGAAAATTAAAAAAATGAAAAATAATACCCCACTGCAAAAGCAAAGTTGTATATCTTTTTTGATTTCTATACCTTTCATGAAATTGAAATGTTTGTAAGAATGGGAAGAAGATGAGATGAACCATAACTACACTGAAATAATCAGAAGGATGAGCTGAGTCGATGTAGCCATGCCCGTCTCTAGATATGTCTATCTGTCTGCCCGTCTGTCTATTCGAACGCAAATACGAACTGAAAGTATTAAAATATACCTGCGTAAATTGGGATCCCATAATAGATCACTACTAGGTATATAATGTTAGGTTCCATCCGAACTTAGACTTCCTTACTTGTTTCCTTTTATTTTATATATGAAGACCTATTTTTTTATTTAAAACAATAGTTACTTTCGCATACTTTTTATACCTAGCGTGTACTAATACACAGGGTATTATAGTTTTGTCCATATAACGGTGGTTTGTAACGATACAATATAAAGGAGAAAGTATTCATGAAACGAGCTCAAGGCAAAGAATAATAATTTTTCACATTTTAATTTTTATGGAAATTTATATTGTTTCAATTTTTTTTTTATTAATTATTAAAATTTGTTTTAATTGAATAGAGTAGGAAAAATATAGCTTTTCTTATAGATCGATTTCGGAAGCTGCTAGGCTAGCAAGGGTAATCTGAGTGGGCATATGCTGACCGTTAATTAGGTCAGTATATGGGTATTCAATATCAAAATGCCGAAAGTGTATTGCACTGACAATAAGTTGAGCAAAGTGAAATGGTTTAGAGTTAAATCACTCAGGCAATATTGTTATATTGTAAAAGTGCAATTGCGCTGAAAACCGTTGCCCATTAAACTTTCCCTTTTTGGGAGAAAAAAAAAAAAACAAAGAGATAAATATACATGTTTTTCTTTTTGTTTGTTTGGGTTTGTTTAATACTTATAATAGTTTGTCTATCTAATAAGATAATAATACCGCCGGCCTGTGGTATTTGTCTTAACGTTGCTAACTTACTGAGCAGATGATTGAATTTATATATAAATATGTTTACTTATGCTTTTTTTTAGTCTATTTTTGTGTACGATTTTTTCTGTTGAATTAACATTAATTTTGCAGTTTCCTAAACTATCAGTTTCAAGCACTTTATAAGGACCTTTGTAAATCTTGTCTAATTTGTGGTTAGCGACATTTTTCAAGTATACCATATCGTTTTCCTTAATAATTTGTGGTTTTGATTTCCTGTCATACCTTTACTTCGTTTTTTCTTTCGCTATTTCTAACAACTCTGATGCTCACTTTTGGGCTGTTTGCAATTTCAATTTTAGTTCGGATTTGTAATTATCAATATTATATATAGGATCAACTTTCCCGGCCAACATAAAGTCATACGGGCAGCACTTTTTCCGTATACCAACTCAAACGGAGTGTAACCGTGAGTGGTTGACGGAGTTGTATTGTATTGTATTGTCCCAGTACAGTTTGTCTACTGATATGTAAGCTCTGATATATTCGTTCAAAGTTCTGTGTGCACGCTCAACTACACCTAAAGTCTGGTGATGGTATGGGGTAGAAGTTTTATTTTTTATATTTAAATGTTTCATTTTTATATTCAGTGCCCATGCAATATGCAGTTTTCTACTATTGATTTGGCTACTATGACTGCAGATTTATTTGGAATTGCGATGGTAATGCAAAACTTTGTTAATACGCAGATTATAGTTAACGCATATTCATTCCCGTGAAATGATTTAGGGAAGGGGCCTATTGTGTCAATTTGCACGACATCAAAGGCTCTAGTTGGCGTGTTAGTTTTTATAAGAGGTTCAATATGGCTTTTCCCTTATTTATTTAGGGGTTTTTTATGTTAAACCACCAAAAAGATGTATTCGATTAACTAACTCAGGTTTATTACAATTAAGTTACAAAGAAATAATAATAAGAATCGTAAAAAGTTGATTCTCCAAAATGTACGAGCGCGGCTAATGGTAAGGCAAAAAGATCGTCATTAAGTCTCGTCAGAAGCCAGTTGAAAAAGAAAGACAAGTTAGCTTACAAAAGGATACGTATTTAAATGGAAAGGAATGTGCAAATTGAAATAGTGTAGGGTACCACATTTATTTTGTTTGCATTTCTTACATTTTCGGATATAAGCCTTCACGTCTGAAGTCATGTTCTTCCAAAAATACGTTAGTCGGAGTTTTGATAAGAATCGGGTGAATCTCGGGTGGCCTCCGAATACGGGATCGTCGTGATATCTTTTCAATATTTCAAGTTTTTGTGTGGGCGAAGTGATTTCGATTATTTTTGGTGTTATAACTATCGTTACCGTTTTCAGAGTTTTATTGCCTATATTTTAGAATTCCTCAATGTCGACATATCTAAATAAATTATCGTTGATCGCGATCTTCAGGCTTTTAAAGTTTTTATTGCCAACTATTTCTTTAAGTTTGGGAAATAATTGCGCTAGTTTAATCTTCTCATAAGCAGTAAATTCTTTAGCAGATACTTATATATTTTCCTTTTTCCGTGTAATAGTGTTAAATGCGAGGATTTGAGTAATTCTGTATATCTGTTTTTATTTACGGTGCACCTATTCATAATTAGTTTAAGGTACGGTAACTTCTTCACTTCGTGTGTCGTTATTGTGTTGTAAACTTTTTCCTTTAAGTTGGTAGTTGTGTGTGTTGTCCTGTCTTCTCTACTCGGAAATGCAATTTTGGATTTTCACCGCGTTGATACCTGTCGGATGGTCGAATTTGCTTCCCAAAATCCTTTAATTTGTCCAAAATCAATGCGAGATAAGGCGTCTGCGCCACAATTGTCTCTTCCTTTGATGTGCTCGACCTCGAAATCAAATTCTTCAAGGTCAAGGCTCATTCTGGTGAGTTTGGACGATGGGTTCTTCATGGCAAAAAGGTAGGTAAGTGGTTTATGGTCACTTTTGATCCGAAATTTCGTACCATAAATATAGTGTCTGAAAAAGTTGATTGCCCAGTGTATGGCCGCTAGCTCTTGTTCTATTGTCGACTTATTACTTGCGCCCTTTGTAAACGTTCGTGATGCATAAGCAACTGGTAATTGTATTCCATTGTATTCTTGGCTTAATATGGCACTGGAGCAAGGGCGGTTTTTAGAGAGCTTTTCAAATACTGGAATGCTTCGTCGCATTCTTTGGACTATATGAAAACAGTATTTTTCCTGGTTAGTTTTGAGATGTGTGTTGAATAGTGAGCAAAATTTTTAATGAAGCGTCTGTAATAAGTACAAAAGTCTTACCTCATCGGCATTTTTCGGCGTTGGGTAATTTTTTATTGCCTCATATTTTGTTTCATCGCGCAATATACCGTTTGCTGTGCATTTATGCCCGAGGTGAGTTACTTCATGGCACTTATCTGGTTGTAGCGTTAGATTACATTTTTTGCAAATGTTAAAGACATTTTTTACGTTATCAAGCATATGTTTCTCTGAACAACCGATGACGACTAAGTCGTCCATGTACAGAAACACTTGGGAAGGTGACAGTCCTGAAAAAGCCAATGACATCATACGCTGAAATGAATTCGGAGCTATTTTCAGGTCAAATGATCTTTTGAATCTGAATGAACCCTGGCTTGTTGAAAGCGACGTAATATCCCTCGAATCCTTTTCCAACTCGATCTGATGGAATCCAGACTTGAGATCTAGGCATAAGAAGTATTTCGCTGTTGTTGTTGTTGTTGTAGCTACTACTTAACCTGCCTAGGATGTCACCAACACTGTCATCAGGCTCTTCTAACGGAAGCCCAAGAAACCTCGCGGCTTCAACAGGGGGGGGCCAGAGTGAAATTGGTGTTAGAAGAGTGGGCTCAGTTGAGCAGATGAACAGGTGGTTAGTATCGTGGGGAGACACGCCGCATGCCGGTCAGACATTTGGCATGTCAGGGTTCCCACAACAGCCGGTTCTACGTACCGGAATGACTCGGATTTTTACATCCGACCAAGGGCTGTTATTTCGACACTACCCTGTCTAACCTGTCAAGTATTTCGCTCGTCCTAGTTGGTCTAAGATATCGTTAATCCGAGGCAGTGGATATTTGTCAGCTCCTAATTTTGTATTTATTTGTCTATAGTCAATGACCAGTCTCCATCGTTTGTCGGAGGAGTTTGGTAGAGATTTTTTGGGTACCAGTAAAATTGGACTATTGTATTCTGATGCAGATGGCTCGACTATATCATCCTTTATTAATTTGTCTAATTGCCTTTTTATTTCTCCTTTCTGTGAATATGGTATCCTATAATTTTTTATGTAGACGGGGGTTGCATCTTTTAATTTCAGTTTTTGTTTATAAAAGTTGTTTGAAGTATCTGAGTCTAAGGCAAATATGTCCGTGTATTCCTGGCATAGGTTTATTAGTTTGTCTTTAACGAATTCTGGAAAATGTTTACTGAGTCGACCTAGAACTTCGGCTCTGTGGTTGGGAGCTCTTAAAATATTATTTTCGAATATATGATAGTTGGTTAGACTTACCGACTTTAAATTTAAGCTTCTTATTGACACCTCTTTAGTGGTCGTATTTATGAGCCTTACAAATGCGTTTTTTTGTTGATATTAGGGTATTTGCAATGAAAATGCCTTTTAGAATTTCTTGATTTGGTATGACTAAGTTATCCTTGTTTGAGTTTATTTGTATTTCTCTGACGACTTCTGATCTTGTTGGTAAGGAAAAAATGTAATTTGGGGTACTGTATGATATATTAACAAACATTTTTTGTCATTAATTGGCTGTAGTTTGCTTATTTATTGTAAATGAAGTCGAGAAATAAGCGAAGCTGCTCATATTTAGGGAAAAATAAAAAATTCCCTTTGCCCCTATATCCGAGTGTGATCGCCATGCGTAGCGGGCAGGGGGGCGTCTGAGTTTCTCGACTCGTGTGCAGTAACTCGTATTTGTTCTCTTTGGTTGGTTATATTTCGGTGGCCATTATTGTTATAACCCCTGTTGCGCTGGTTCTTACTATAACGGACCCTGTCTCCATTGTAACTGGCTCCAAGGTTATTGTTATAATTATAACGGCCGCGGCAACGTCCTTGGCCACGATTTTGACCTTCCCTCACGCTTAGTACACAGGGTATTTATCTCGTCGACGAATTGGTTTGCCGTTTTGTTGCCTTGTTTTATATTAAAAATTTTGCCTGTTATTAGTTCAGTCGACTCCCCTTTCACTGCGGATTCTTTCTTCTTTAAATGGTCATCTAACCGCCTGGGCGACTTTGACCGTCCAAAATAGCTCGCCAGTCGTTTCTTCGTTGCGCCAACTGGCGCCAATTGGAAACACCGCGGGATCGCAAATCGGTCTCCACTTGGTCCTTCCATCGGAGTGGTGGTCTCCTTCTTCGTCTGCTTCCACCGGCGGGTGCCGATAAGAATACCTTCTGGGCTGGAGCATCTTCGCTCATTCGCACTACGTGGCCTAGCCAGCGAAGCCGCTGTGTTTTAATTCGATGAACTATGTCGGCGTCTGCGTAAAGTTCATACAGCTCATCATTAAATCTTCTTCGGTACTCGCCGTCGCCAACGCGTAGAGGTCCACAAATCTTTCGAAGAACATTTCTCTCGAATACTCCCAGAGCCGCCTCATCAGATGTTGTCAGTGTCCACGCTTCTGCACCATATAGCAGCACGGGTGCGATGAGTGACTTGTAGAGTGTTATTTTCGTTCGTCGAGAGAGGACTTTACTTTTCAATTGCCTACTCAGTCCGAAGTAGCATTTGTTTGCAAGAGTGATTCTTCGTCGGATTGCTAGGCTAACATTATTGTTGGTATTAATGCTGGTTCCCAGGTAAACGAAGTCCTTTACTATTTCGAAATTATTGCTGCCAACAGTGGCTTGGTTGCCAAGGCGCGAATGCGCTGACTCTTTGCATGATGACAGAAGGTACTTCGTTTTGCCCTCGTTCACCACCAATCCCATTTTCTCCGCTTCTTTTTCTAATTTGGAGTAAGCAGAAGTTACGGCGCGGTTGTTAAGGCCAATGATATCAATATCGTCAACATATGCCAACAGTTGCACGGTTTTATAAAATATTGTTCCAGCGCGGTTAAGTTGCGGATTTCAGTTTATCAATAATTTTGGCAAGTGAATCCTCATTACTTATTAATTTAGTCTTGACTAGTTGCACAGTCACTGCTTCATGCTCATCTTTGAAAGTATCAACGAGACTTATAGCATCGATGAATCTGTTCAAATTGTCTGGCTTTCCATCGAACTCAAGCAAAACTTTTGCTCCTAAACTTAAAACCGTGGTAGTCATTATGTTGACTTTGTGCTTCTTTCCACTATCTTCCGTTTCTTTCTCTTCTACTTCACCTTCGTCTGTCTCACTTTCCTCTGTTTCCTCAATATTGCTGTTAACTTCACATCCTAATGTAAGGGGGATTTTAATGTTAATTTTATGCCGTTGAAAGGCTTTTACCAGTTGGTCCCTTAGTTCTAGAAATATCTGGTTTGCTGATTCTCTGTGTTGGGATGTGTACCTATCGTAATGCCTGTGTAGTATGGCTCTAACCTTGTTAAATTTCTCTATTAAAATTTTTGTATGCTTTTCCCTAGTTTTCACTTTAATAGGCCTATTTTGTGTCACACATTTGTATGACAGTCTAACCTCCTGGGTTAGAGGTTCAATTTTGTTAAAAATCTCTTCCCATTGCATACTAATTAATGTCCGTAACTTTTTATTTAACTAGCGTTGCTACATTATTTTGTTGTATTTATTGGCATTGGAATTTACTTTTCTAGTTATAGTTTACTTAAAAGTAATGTACATACTTAAAAAAAAAAATTATCTATTATGATTTTGGTTCGATCTCACCCACTGTGCCAACGGACATTGCGATGAACGCGGCTGCTCTTGTTAGTTTTTTCGGTTGCTGGACTCAGATGATTTATTTATACCTTGTATTAACCTCTGTACTCAACGGCATGGGCTTCTTGCACCGTTAGGTCGTAATTTAATTTTTGTGGTCAAAGAATAGGTATATTAACCTCTGTACCCAACGGCATGGGCTTCTTGCACCGTTAGGTCGTAATTTTATTTTTTGTATTGTATTGAGACCACTGTGCGGTGGTTGGGAAAACTAAGTCACTTCACTTCAGTTTTATTTTATTGTATGCGTTTTGCTTTATTACACTGCGTTCACGTTAGATTTGTTGTGGCCTGTTTCGAATGTCTCGTTTTATTTTATTCACGTAATATTTAATTAATAAGTATACCATAGCCAATATTGCCATTATCAATAAAAGTTCAGTGGCGTTGACTGGCTCCAGGTTATAATTTGTTTTATTTTCCTGTGCGTTAACATCTTTGTCGTACGAGTATTTCGCGATTTTTGTTTCTTCCCTTTTTTCACTTTCCGTTCCTTTGTCCTTTCCTATTTTCCCAGTTATACAAGGTGGCGCAAAAGTAAGCTGCCGATGTTCAGCATATCGGTTGTGGCACGTGCAGTGTGTGCTGTTGCACCGTCTTGTTGGAACCACATGTTTTCCAATCCCAATTCATCAAGTTGCGGCAAAAAGAACTCGTTGATCATTGCTCTGTAGCGCTCACCATTCACAGTAACCGTTTGGCCCCGACCGATTATTGGTCAAATAAATAGTCAGCAATATTCCGCGTTCTGGAGCAGTGTAGCGTAACATTGTTTATTAACGTGTATTTCGCATGTGTTTACTACACAAATGTCAAAACAGAGCTGACTTTAGGGGCCAATCGCAAAATTTATAGCATTTTCTGATAGGAGGATTACTTTTGCGCAGTAACCGTTTTTCACCGACCGATTATTGGTCAAATAAATAGTCAGCAATATTCCGCGTTCTGAAGCAGTGTAGCGTAACATTGTTTATTAACGTGTATTTCGCATGTGTTTACTACACAAATGTCAAAACAGAACTGACTTTAGGGGCCAATCGCAAAATTTATAGCATTTTCTGATAGGAGGATTACTCTTGCGCCACCTTGTAGTTATCATTATACAAGGTGGCGCAAAAGTAAGCTTCCTATGTTCAGCATATCGGTTGTGGCACGTGCAGTGTGTGCTGTTGCACCGTCTTGTTGGAACCACATGTTTTCCAATCCCAATTCATCAAGTTGCGGCAAAAATAACTCGTTGATCATTGCTCTGTAGCGCTCACCATTCACAGTAACCGTTTGGCCCCGACCGATTATTGGTCAAATAAATAGTCAGCAATATTCCGCGTTCTGGAGCAGTGTCGCGTAACATTGTTTATTAGCGTGTATTTCGCATGTGTTTACAACACAAATGTCAAAACAGAACTAACTTTAGGGGCCAATCGCAAAATTTATAGCATTTTCTGATAGGAGGATTACTTTTGCGCAGTAACCGTTTTTCACCGACCGAAATAAATAGTCAGCAATATTCCGCGTTCTGGAGCAGTGTAGCGTAACATTGTTTATTAACGTGTATTTCGCATGTGTTTACTACACAAATGTCAAAACAGAACTGACTTTAGGGGCCAATCGCAAAATTTATAGCATTTTCTGATAGGAGGATTACTTTTGCGCCACCCTGTAGATGTAAGCATTGGTTTCCACCACGTCATTTTCGCGGGTAAAAAAAAAGATCTCGCTGTGATCGCGGATAGGTTTTTGTCGTCATTCAATGCGCAACTTTCTTTCTCTTCCTTTCATTTTATTTGCTTTTTCCCGTTGCCCTTCTTATTTACTTTGTTTTGCTTCATTTCGATTTTATTTTATTCAATAAAAGTTAGACATTCAAAAAACTCGGCTTTTGTACTACTGGACAAAATATAAAATATCCTAGAAATCAATTATTGTTTTTTTTTCAGTCTCTCATTGTCCCGCAAAACCGCAGTATGCGATTGTATGTGTTTTGGCCGCAAAATATAGCTCCGGGCAGGATTGCCATGTTAACAAACAAACACTCGAAGTGTGAATTCTCGATTAAAACTTGCTTTATTCGGTACTTTCTTATATTTATAACTTAAAGCTAATAAGTAATGCATAATCATGACTAATGCTATGATTGGGGTGAGTGGACAAGGTAATCTGAGTGGGCATATGCTGACCGTTAATTAGGTCAGTAAATAGGTATTCAATATCAAAATGCCGAAAGTCTATTGCACTGACAATAAGTTGAGCAATGTGAAATGGTTTAGAGGCAATATTGTTATATTGTAAAAGTGCAGTTGCGTTGAAAACCGTTGCCCATTACACCTTCCCTTCTTCTCCCATTTCCTCTACGGTCACTGATATGCCCATAGCTTCGAAGATATATCGAATTAACTTTTATTTGCTCCTAGTACCGCCAGGGATATTTTGATGTATAGAACAGATATCTGTATATAAAATATCATTAACTTGAACCACATAAGTTCCTAGCTATGCCGAATTGCTACTTAAAATAACCTGGGGGCTTTTCTGAACCTATTGTGAAAGTTTCATAGAGATCGACTATAAGCTTTGGACATTAATGAAGCACAAACAAAACAAAAAAATGTAGGCGTGGTAACGCCCACTTTTCCATAATTATGTAAATCTTGACTAAAGGACACACATATCCAAATATCATTGATTTAGACCAAATAAGTGCAGAGTTGTGACGAATTGAAATTTTATATAGCCTGGAGACGTGACCCCGCCCACTTTTCCAAAACTGTATATAGCCTATGCTTTAACTCATGATCCGAGGAATATATTGTGAAAATTTCATAAAAATCGGTTGACTACTTTGGACACCTATAAAGGACACACAAACACACATTCATTTTTATTTATAAGATTATTATCTGGAATCAAATAAATTTGTAACTATGCTGAATTCCTACTTTATATAGCGTCGCACCAATAGGCCCCCTGAGCCCATGTATCATAAATATCCACCGCCCGCTCTGCTAAAATTGTGTAAATATTGATTAATGAACACATAAATCAAATATTATTAATTTAGACCAAATACGTTCAGAGTTATGACGAATTGTAATTTTGTGCAACTCCCCCTTTTCCAAAATCATATATAGCCTATGATGCATGCTGCTAAAATGTCCATAGTTCGAAAAATCCGAGTAAAACTCCTTACAGTGGCCCCACTGATCTGAATCGAATACTTATACCCTGAGCCCGACGGCACTTAAGTAATTTTCGCTCACCATGATTGAAATAAAATTTCGATCCACTTAGAATTAGTTTGAGAATGGTATGGATCGGTCTGAAATCTGACAATTGACATCTTGTAGGACATCGCCATGTTAAAAAAATACCAGTTGCTTATATGGAAATACGACAGTTGGCTGAGTAGTTTGTCTTGGTGTACAAGTTAACTTTACTAGCAATTTTTTTATAAAACAAATTATTTCCTTGGAGTTTAGCTCCTTTATTACTCGCAAGCAGACTTAAAACTGATTTTACAATTTTACTTATTTCTACACCTAACTTATTTCCACTGCCCCTCTGCCGCTGCTCTGCTACTGCATTTGATGTTATTTTGCTGAGTATGCATTTCCCACCAATTGCTGTATTTTTGAGTGTTGTAATTCGCACCTGTGTTCCTGTTGCTGACGCTGCTGATCCCATCGTTTCAATTGCGCTTTTGTTTATTTTTATTTCGGTGTTATATTCTGTTATGAAATTTGTACATGTGCTAACGGTTTATGTTGTGAGAACGTAAATATGTTTTTGTTTTTGAATGTCTATTGTGTTATCTATCCCCCCCCCCCTCAAATTCAAATTGAATATTTCGTTAAGACCTTCGATTGCCTTTTCCCTCAACTCAATGGACCGGTTTTTTTTTCGCTTGATTTTATTTATCATGCCAGGATAGTAAAATTTTTCCAAAGTTTGAGTTTTATTCTCCTTAGTACTTCAATGTGCTCTCAAATGATCCTTCAAGATAATTTCTTCCTGTTCTTCCTAGTTATATCCTCAACCAATTGTTGCGTATATCGGCATTTGAAGTTACTAAAATGTTGTACGAAGACATTCTGGACTATTCCCATAACTCTTTCGTTCCTGTGGATGCCGTTTATAACTGATGGATTTAGGTATCTTTTAAATAATGTTACGAGATTTGGTTCATTAAACTGGGGTCCTTCTATTATATGTCTATAGATGGTTGGGAAAACTATTCTAAACTGGTACGACACAGTTCCCGCCCCCCTGAGGAAAATTCGGTTCTTAAAGACGTTCACGGGCACCTCTGCGCAAGGTATCAAGTTGTGGCTAGAACTCTCGTCGCTATGAGTGGTAGGCGTAAGTGAGTTAACCTGGTTTCGTATCCTCGAGAGTACATCCGCCACTACATTCGATTTTCCAGGTTTATACACCAACTCGTGATTATTTTCCTCTATTATCTCTTTCCAGCGTTTCATTTTACTACTCGCGTTCTTGTGGCTAAGGGCATAGGTTAAGGGTTGGTAGTCGGTAATAATTTTTACTTTTTGTGAACCGTAGAAGTAGCTTCTCAAAGCATTTAAAGACCAAATTATGGAAAGCATTTCTGTTTTGCCAAGCGTTCTCGAGATGAAGGTTATAGTCCTGCGATAGGACGGCTCCTATAGCGAAGTCGGACGCATCAGTCGTAAGCTCGAAGTCCTTGCCAAAATTTAGGTGAGCCAGAATAATTTCCCTTGATATACTTTCTTTTGACTCTTTGCATGATGACAGAAGGTACTTCGTTTCGGGTGTTTTTAATTTTATTGTTTTTAATCTTTTTGAGGTATTACCAGCCTCTCCCCTACTTAATCTCCTATAGTACCCTAACACTCCTAAAAGGGACCTTAGCTCCTTCATATTACGGGGAACTGGGAACTGCGCAACGGCCTCTACTTTTTTTGGGTTGGTTTTTATTCCTTCCGCGCTGACGAAATATCCAAGGAATTCCACCTTCTTTGGCGAATTCGCACTTGTTTAGCTGGACTTTCATATTAGCGCTTTCTAAGGTTTTAAATACCAACTCGAGATTTTTTAAATGGTCTTCCTCGCTTTTACCAAAAATTATTACATCGTCAATGTAAACATAGCACCTGATTCCGATATGCTGGCCAAGGATATCGTCCAGGGCTCTTTGGAAGATTGCCGGGCATTTTTCAGCCCAAAGGGTAAACAGAGAAATTCGTATTTCCCCTTATTTACAGAAAATGCAGTTTTTCGATTCGGGATTTGATGTAATCCGCTTTTAAGATCTATTACTGTGAAAAATTTGTTGTAGCCGAGGTTTGGTAGGACCTAATTTATTTCGGGAATCGGGTATTTGTCCGGAATAGTTATTGAATTAAGCGTCCGGTAGTCCATAACCATTCGGTATTTCCTCTCACCGGATGCATCTGCTTTTTATTCACTATCCACACGGGCGAGTTGTATGGGGATTTGAATTTCCTTATAATTCCGTTGTCCAGAAGCTATTCTACTTGTTTTTGATTTCCTCCTTTAAAGCCATGGGATAGGGATAAGGTTTAGAATAAACCGGATTGTCGTTAGTTGTCCTTATTTCACCTTAGACTAGGGTGGTGAAGGTCAGACACTTTGTAATTATATTATTTACTTTCCGCTGCTGTTCTGTAGAAAGATGTGGAATTTAAACTTCAACCTTATGAACCTCCTAAGATACTCGCTGTTTAAGTGGAACAACGATCCGTGGGGAAATGGTCATTGTGCTTTTTTCAGTATCTATGATAGCCTTTAGTTTTCTTAGCGTGTCATGTCGATAGTCCTGTGGAACGAGTTCAGAGGTGGCAAAATAAAGAATTTAACTTTCTCTATATTGGGTCCGAAGATGTCCATGAATGTATGGTGAGTTATTGTAATAGTACCTGCCACTGATTCCACCTTAAAAGGCTTATTTGATATTGGGTTTCTTATCCTGGTCGACTGGATATAATTCTCATTGGATCCTGTGTCTATCAGGAAATCCAGTGCATCCCCTCTCCTTGATATAAATTCATAATAAGGGAAAGAGGATGGCATTAGTCTAAAAAATGTATCAATTCGGACTCGGGGAGGACTTGCTCGACGGCGGTGAAGTTAATTTGTCCTTCGGTTGTTTGATGAGTTGCTCTATAATGTCTGGATCAGACTCTGTTTGGTAAGGGTTACTATTTGATGTCCCTACGTTCGCGTGGTAATTGCGTTGCATTTTATTTGGGGACGTGCATGTTATGAGGACAGCGGACGTTTCTGCGGCAGGATATTTGGCCTGGTATTGGGCCTATTTTGGTAATTAATATGCCTGGAATGAATAAAATTATCTACATCCATTGGGACTGGCGGTTTTGGAGGTAGATTGGGCCGGTTTTTGGGCGACTTCCTATGTTAGTGCGCTGCCAATTATTATTGTAATTTCGGCGGTTATTAAAATTTATTACGCTAACTTGGCTCGGGATAGCTCGAGTTATATTGTTAAATGGTCTATGGTTATAGTTGTTATAATTTTTCATCGGCGGATTATTATATCGTCGTGAAGGCACCGAATAAGTCAGTTCAGGATAGAAGGGTATATTATTCGATGTATTTTGTCGGGGTGACCGCTGCGGTGGTTGATTTAACGACTTGTGCCCCTTATGTGCATGATTCATCCTGAAGGACATGTTGTCTAGTTTTTGACATAAATAAAGGGCTTGCGGCAATGTTGCAGGTTCGCGGATACTAAGTAGTCGGGGTAAATCGCCATTTAATCCTCCGATAAATGTGTCGAGGGCCTTCTCGCGATATGAGTTCGTTATTTTCCTTATCGACTCGTCGCCAAGGTTAAGGCATGCGATTTTGTCTAGGATAAGAGAAAGGTGCTGGTACACTTTTTGATAAAAGGAGGGAATGTCGTCATGGCGCTGAGCCAAAGGAGTAATCTCGTATTCGAAGGTAACGATGCCCCTCTTATCCGAATAATGCATCATGAGGCATTTAGGGATCTGAATCCAGTCAAGCGGAGTGCTGTAGGACTTTAAGGCATCGCCGACAATTTTATGCCTTATGGTATGCAGGATTGAAAAATATTTGGGCGTATTCTTTAAGGCTTCGTATATCTTTAAAATTTTGTCGACACTTTTTGGCCAGAAGCTTAATGCTCCTGGTTTACATGAAAACTCCCTTAGACATTTGGCTATGTCTAAATCATTCGTAACACCGCGTTAAAAACATTCTGTCGTATGGCCTGTTTTGTGTCATACATTTGTATGACATCTAACCTCCTGAGTTAGAGGTTCAATTTCGTTCAAAATCTCTTCCCATTGCATACTAATTAGTGTCCGTAAATTTTTCTTTAACTAGTGTTGCTACATTATTTTGTTGTATTTACTGGCATTGGAATTTACTTTTCTAGTTATAGTTTACTTAAAAGTAATGTACATACTTAAAAAAAAAAATTATCTATTATGATTTTGGTTCGATCTCACCCACTATGCCAACGGACATTGCGATGAACGCTGCTGCTCTTGTTAGTTTTTTCGGTTGCCGGACTCAGATGATGGCTTCTTGCACCGTTAGGTCGTAATTTAATTTTTGTGGTCAAAGAATAGGTATATTAACCTCTGTACCCAACGGCATGGGCTTCTTGCACCGTTAGGTCGTAATTTTATTTTTTGTATTGTATTGAGACCACTGTGCGGTGGTTGGGAAAACTAAGTCACTTCACTTCAATTTTATTTTACTGTTTGCGTTTTGCTTTATTACACTGCGTTCACGTTAGATTTGTTGTGGCCTGTTTCGAACGTCTCGCTTGCTGGCTCCAGGTTATAATTTGTTTTATTTTCCTGTGCGTTAACATCTTTGTCGTACGAGTATTTCGCGATTTTTGTTTCTTCTCTTTTTTTACTTTCCGTTCCTTTGTCCTTTCCTATTTCGTAGCCAGTTATGGCTATCATTATAGATGTAAGCATGATGTGGTTTCCACCACGTCATTTTCGCGGGTAAAAAAAAAAGATCTCTCTGTGATCGCGGAAAGGTTTTTGTCGTCATTCAATGCGCAACTTTCTTTCTCTTCCTTTCATTTCATTTGCTTTTTCCCGTTTCCCTTCTTATTTACTTTGTTTTGCTTCATTTCGATTTTATTTTATTAAAAAAAAAAGTTAGACATTCAAAAAACTCGGCTTTTGTACTACTGGACAAAATATAAAACATCCTAGAAATCAATTATTGTTTTTTTTTCAGTCTCTCATTGTCCCACAAAACCGCAGTATGCGATTGTATGTGTTTTAGCCATTGTTGTTGTTGTAACGACAAAAACACTCCCCGAAGGTTTTAGAGAGTGTTGTCGAAATAACAGTCCTTGGCCGGATATGAATCCGGTACGCTCCGGTACTCCCTTGCGGTACTGCCCGACCGTCGTGGAAGCGATTTGGTATGACCAGTGGAACCTTCTAAGTCATGTCATCCCTCCTTCCGCAAGGAAGGAGAGATGGGTAATGAGAGGTGAAAGGCATCATATCTGTAGATCAACCATCGAGTTGCACGTCATTACCTTTGTGTATATTAGTCGCCTCTTACGACCGGGCATATTCTAAACCCCTAACCCGCAGGGGTAGTGTTTTCGCCGTAAAATATAGCTCCTGGCAGGATCGCAATGTTAACAAACAAACACTCGAAGTGTGAATTCTCGATTAAAACTTGATTTATTCGGTACTTTCTTATATTTATAATTTAAAGCTAATAAGTAATGCATAATCATAGCTAATTCTATGATTGGTGTGAGTGGACAAGGTAATCTGAGTGGGCATATGCTGACCGTTAATTAGGTCAGTAAATGGGTATTCAATATCAAAATACCGAAAATGTATTGCACTGACAATAAGTTGAGCAATGTGAGATGGTTTAGACTTAAATCACTCAGGCAATATTGTTATATTGTAAAAGTGCAATTGCGCTGAAAACCATTGCCCATTATACCTTCCCTTCTTCTCCCATTTCCTCTACGGTCACTGATATGTCCATAGCTTCGAAGATATATCGAATTAACTTTTATTTGCTCCTAGTACCGCCAGGGATATTTTGATGTATAGAACAGATATCTGTATATAAAATATCATTAACTTGAACCACATAAGTTCCTAGCTATGCCGAATTGCTACTTAAAATAACCTGGGGGCTTTTCTGAACCTATTGTGAAAGTTTCATAGAGATCGACTATAAGCTTTGGACATTAATGAAGCACAAACAAAACAAAAAAATGTAGGCGTGGTAACGCCCACTTTTCCATAATTATGTAAATCTTGACTAAAGGACACACATATCCAAATATCATTGATTTAGACCAAATAAGTGCAGAGTTATGACGAATTGAAATTTTATATAGCCTGGAGACGTGACCCCGCCCACTTTTCCAAAACTGTATATAGCCTATGCGTTAACTCATGATCCGAGGAATATATTGTGAAAATTTCATAAAAATCGGTTGACTACTTTGGACACCTATAAAGGACACACAAACACACATTCATTTTTATTTATAAGATATTTATATAGCGTCGCACCAATAGGCCCCCTGAGCCCATGTATCATAAATATCCACCGCCCGCTCTGCTAAAATTGTGTAAATATTGATTAATGAACACATAAATCAAATATTATTAATTTAGACCAAATACGTTCAGAGTTATGACGAATTGTAATTTTGTGCAACTCCCCCTTTTCCAAAATCATATATAGCCTATGATGCATGCTGCTAAAATGTCCATAGTTCGAAAAATCCGAGTAAAACTCCTTACAGTGGCCCCACTGATCTGAATCGAATACTTATACCCTGAGCCCGACGGCACTTAAGTAATTTTCGCTCACCATGATTGAAATAAAATTTCGATCCACTTAGAATTAGTTTGAGAATGGTATGGATCTGTCTGAAATCTGACAATTGACATCTTGTAGGACATCGCCATGTTAAAAAAATACCAGTTGCTTATATGGAAATACGACAGTTGGCTGAGTAGTTTGTCTTGGTGTACAAGTTAACTTTACTAGCAATTTTTTTATAAAACAAATTATTTCCTTGGAGTTTAGCTCCTTTATTACTCGCAAGCAGACTTAAAACTTATTTTACAATTTTACTTATTTCTACACCTAACTTATTTCCACTGCCCCTCTGCCGCTGCTCTGCTACTGCATTTGATGTTATTTTGCTGAGTATGCATTTCCCACCAATTGCTGTATTTTTGAGTGTTGTAATTCGCACCTGTGTTCCTGTTGCTGACGCTGCTGATCCCATCGTTTCAATTGCGCTTTTGTTTATTTGTCTATTTTTATTTCGGTGTTATATTCTGTTATGAAATTTGCACATGTGCTAACGGTTTATGTTGTGAGAACGTAAATACGAGTACGTTTTTGTGTTTGGATGTCTACTGTATTAACTTACATACTAGCTTTGAAATAGTTTGCCACTAGTTGGTTTGACCGTATGGCACAGACACGCATTTATTTTTATATCCAGTAGTGCTACGCACACAAGGTATATTAACTTTAGTCGCCTTACGGCAGTACGTACCTGCATACGAATGGGGATAGACATTGACTTATGTATATCAAAATATTCAGGACGAAAAGAGAAATTGATTAAGCCATGTCCGTCCGTCCGTCTGTGAACACGATAACTTGAGTAAACTTTAAGGTATCTTAATGAAATTTGGTATGCAGGTTCATTGGCACCCATCTCCGAGCGCTATTTAAAATGGGCGAAATCGGATAATAACCACGCCCACTTTTTATATATAGAATATTTTCGAAAACACAAAAAAAGTGATTACTCAGTAAATAATACACCTATGAGGATACAATTTGGTGAGTACATTGAGATTCAGACATAAAATAAATTTTTCAGGAAATTTTTGAAACTGGGCGTGGCACCGCCCACTTTTGATTAAGTCAAATTTAGAAATAATATTAATCATAAATCAAAAACTGTTCAAGATATCGAAACGAAATTCAGCCCGCGGGTTTCCAGGTATGCAAGGAATGTTGAAGGAAAAAATTGGCGGGATCGGTTAAGGTCTACGCCCACTTTTATATGAAAGGTTTTGAAGAGGATCGTAGATATATTAAATAGGCAATAACTTTGCGTAAAATAGCTTTACATCATTTATATTTCACTTTTAAAGTTTCTGTAAACAAAGAAATCCAAAAACTTAAAAGTTTCGAAAATGGGCGTAGCCCCGCCTATTTTATAGTGGACTATTCCAAAACCTTTTTATGCCATAACTCCGCCAAAAATTGATTTGGGGAAACGAAATCTGGTGATAATGTTCAATATATAAAGGTAACTGTTTTGAGGATGAGCTGAGTCGATGTAGCCATGCCCGTCTCTCGATACGTCTATCTGTCTGTCTAGTTGAACGCAAATACGAACTGAAAGTATTAAAATAGACCTTCGTAAATTCGGATGCCATAATATATCACTACTAGGTATATAATGTTCGGTTCAACTCGAACTTAGACTTCCTTACTTGTTATTTATAAGATTATTACCATCAATTAAAAAATGGACCACTCTTGGTACTAAAGTAACAATTATCGCAGACGCTGGGTACAAATAGTTAAAAATTGCCTCCATCTATCTACCCTTACCAAAACCATACTGAGTAGGTATGTATGTAACTTAGTTTTCCTACGAGCGCGGAAAAATACAACCACTTTCCTTTGTATGTCAACAAAATCTGTAAATCTTTATTGATCTTCTCTTTTTACAACTTTTTTACTTACTATTGCATACAATGGTTTGTGCTTAGGTTCTAGGAAATGTGGAGCTTACGATATTCGATATATTTTCCAAAAATAAATTAAGGTATTGCTGTTTAGATTAAATATTCTGTGGTTACTACATAATTGCCAGTGTGTCAAAGACATATTTGACACATGTGCTTAAGTGACTCAATGAAGTTATATTTGCTTACTTAACGGGTAAGTGCTATGGGTGAATGGTGGCGTTCACTCCCCCTCTTCCAAGATGATTTATTTGATTTGACAATTTAATTAAAATTTTTACCCTGTTTTTAAAATTTTTCAACTTAATTTTAAAATCAATACATATCATTAACTTATACATGAAATATATAATTACACTATTAATAATAGAGTAGTAAAAGACCACCAAACGGGATTCCTTTTTATTTCTTGCTTAATTGGTGTTAGTACATTAAAATTGTTCAATTTTAGATCTATATTTTTTGTTTCAAAATATCAGTCTTTTAAATAATTTTAAATTTTTCATATCTTTCATTATCTATTATTATAAAATTTCGAAAGGTTATCAAATAAATGCCGTCTAACGTATGATGACTAACTTTATGTTCTCCTGCAATTATTATAACTCCATCATTTACTATTTTTATGGGTAGATTAGCTTCATTTAGTTTTGTACAATTTGCTTGTTTATTATTCCACAAATTTGATAAACATCTGACATTTTTTCCTATCATACAACAAGCATTATTTAATTCTCTTTTACAAAATTTAACTGAGTAAAATTCTTTATGGCATTTTCTTATTTTAGTGTCAATTATCAATCTTCCATAATTGTGTGCTATAGCTATTGCTTTAAATAATTTAGACATACTATTTTCTTTTGGATATGTAATATTTACAACTTTCAAATTATTCTTTTGTACGATCTTGAATTCGGAAACATCTATAACATCTGTTATCGTTACATTAGTTTGCTATTTACTTATTATTTCTTTAATTTCTGACATATCTAAAATTAAAGGATTAATTAATTCGGTTGAGTACAAGATTAACATTTTATATAGCATGGGGACGTGGCACCGCCCACTTTTCCAAAATTATATATAGCCTGTACTGTAACCAGTGAATCCAAGAATCTACTGTGAAAATTTCAAAAATATCGGTTAAGTACTTTGGACGCCAGACACACAGACGCACATTAATTTTTATTTATAAGATTGCGCACATGGTAGTAGAAAAAATTTAAATCCTCTACAGTTCATAGCTCCACAACAATTTACCAATTCACCACGACCACTTTTACAAGGCTGTGTATTTAATGTTCGGCTCCACGCGAACTTAAACTTCCTTACTTGTTATTTATAAGATCGCTCACATGGTAGTAGAAAAAGTTTAAAACCTCTATAAGTCATAACTCCACAACAATTTACCAATTCACCACGACCACTTTTACGCAGTGTTCTGTTCCGCCCGAACTTAGACTTCCTTACTTGTTTATATATAACTTCTCCACTGTGATGACTTTTTTGAAGCCTTTTTTCATTGTGATGTTTTATTATATTTTCCTGGGCAGATTTTAGTCTATCCCATATATTAGCTAAAGTTTCTTTATTGAATAAAATATTACAAGGTTGTTTACCTGTTACTGAATGTGTTGTTTTATTATATTGCTGTACTGCTCTCATAATTTATTCGAAATCATTTATTAAACTGTGCTCCTGTTTTAAATATCTAAAAATTTCTATGAGTGTTGCATGAATTCTCTCTATTTGGCCATTCCCTGCAGTCAATTCTACTAGTTTTGTACTAGGCAAATACTAGTTTGCCAAACCGGCTCAACTAGTTGGAGTTCTGTAATTTTTTCATATTTGGAACTGGTATTTTTAACATGGCGATGTCGTGCGAGATGGCAATTGTCAGCTTCTTCATCAGCACCATACCAATTGGCATACTAGTCAGTCTCTGCATCAGCAATATACCAGTTTACACACTAGTTATTATATACATCAAGATCATATCATTCAAAACACTAGGCCGTACATACACCAGTATCATACCAGCCATCGTACTGGTCAGCCTATGCATCAGTATCAAACCAGTTACTGTACCACTTCATAGGAGCTTAGTTTATTTTGGGTTGAAAACTACAAGAAAATTTCAAAATTACATTACAAACCACTTAATTGAAAATTCAGTAATCATATATAAAATAAGTGTCTATCAAAATTAATATTACTTCACTATATTGAGCAAATTTCAATAAAGGTATAGTTGCTATTCGTAGCAAATTTGCTTTTGGAAAACATTTATAAAAAGTAATTTTCTTCTTTTTTAAATAGTCCTTTTTTCAATGAATTTTATAATTGATTTCACAGGGTGAAATCTTTAAATTTTCTCGAAACATTTTATGGAAAATGGAACACTTTTGAAATTTTGCTTTGACAAGTGATCGTTTCGTTTTCTTTTTTTTCGACGTTTCATTTGAGCACTGCTTATTCGTTTTTGCGTCGCTGGTACGCCGCTATGCAGTATCGACGTCGCAAAAAATAAGGCTGATTTTGTTGACATGCACGTACGTACATAATCTGCAAATCAAATGTACTATTTGAAGCACGAAATTCTCAAATTGATTACGACTTTACTATAAGCAATATTATTTGCAAGAAAGTTCTCAATTTAGTTTAATTAAATGAATATTTAAATACTTCGCTCGCGTATGCATGTATCGTCAATTTTAGAGGGTTGTTGCTGCTCATAATAGCGGAAACGTTGCAGTCGCTCAAACTGGTATGATTAAAACCACGAAATTCTAGTTAATGAGCTAGAATGTTTACTTACCAGTTTGGCGGTTGACTGCAGGGTTGCTATTACTGTGGGGTAGCGTACAATAATAAACTTGTATATTTAACGTTTCCATTAGAGATTTTAATTGTATCGTACTCAAACCTGGTTCGTTATCTAACATCTGGGAATGTTTGTAGAATTTCTAAAACCTTATCTTCAATATATTTTACCACTAGATAGTTGAAATAGGAATCTACCCACGTCTGAAATTTTAATTTTGCGCATAAGAAATATTAACATGGAGTTGTTCCCCTTCTTTTTCCGGAATAGGTGCTCTACCTTTTCGAAGCAGAGATGGTGGCTTTCATATTTATTATTATTACATATGCTCAATAGTATTGCTGCCTCTCTATTGTTTATGTCGTTTCATATTGAATACAGAAATTTCATCGTAGGGTATGCTTCCTTCAAAACATGTTTAATTTCTAAAAGTACCTCAGGTGTGCAAAATATTCGTGTTACTATTACTAGTATATGTACAACATTTGGGGTATTTTCTGTCCACAAAAATAATTAAAAAACACGTGCAATGTTTCGCAGTTACGCGACGTTCCCTCCTATTTTGGTGGTTACCAAATTGAGCTGCAACTGAAGCCGGCAGAATACCAAAATTGTGTAAAAGATTCCAAACTATTTATTTGCCGGTACAACGAAAGTTGTTACCACACTAGAATTAGGCCGTAAATGCAAGATGGTTGCTAATGTTGTAATCCTTGCCCCTTCATCAATTACGTTTTGTTATATTCATCACTACTGTCTGCGGAATGTTGAGTACCCGTTAATGAGTCACTTAAATTACTTGATTCTTCTGAAGTAGATAAATTTAATAAAATCTGTCTTGATAATGCGTCTGCAGCGACATTTGTAGGCCCTGGTTTATAAACAATTTTTGGCGAATATCCCTTAATAAACGGTCTCCATCTTTTGATTTTAATATTTCGATTTCTTTCGGAAATTGCAAACGACAATAGTTGATGATCGGTATGAATTTCCTAATCATTCACTCCATAAAGATAACTACGTAAAGCTTTTGAAGCCCACACTATACCAAGCAATTTCTTCTCATTGGTAGCATAATTCAATTAAGTAGAGTTCAATGTGTTTGAAATAAATACAATGGGGTTTCCCCTCTTGTGATAACACGGCCCCTAAAGCCACATTCGAGGCATCAGTGGTAAAAATACATTTTTTAGTATAATCAGGCTGCGTTAATGCTATATGTGATTCCCTCTTGATCAAGCTTAATAATTCCTTCCCTTTTCGCCCTGTAAATGTTTTGTTAATGATTTTGTTATTACTGCGTAGTTTTCCACAAACTTCCTATATTAACCCGTCAATCCCAAAAATCCTCCTAACTGACGTAAAGTTTTTGTGTTGGGTAGTTCTGTAGTGTGTTTTTTCTTGGATCTGTCTTAATGAAATCTTTTGCCACTCCATAACCCAAAAACTCCACCTCTTGGTTAAATATAGATTGTATGAATATACAAGGTGGCGCAAAAGTAATCCTCCTATCAGAAAATGCTATAAATTTTGCGATTGGCCCCTAAAGTCAGTTCTGTTTTGACATTTGTGTAGTAAACACATGCGAAATACACGTTAATAAACAATGTTACGCTACACTGCTCCAGAACGCGGAATATTGCTGACTATTTATTTGACCAATAATCGGTCGGGGCCAAACGGTTACTGTGAATGGTGAGCGCTACAGAGCAATGATCAACGAGTTCTTTTTGCCGCAACTTGATGAATTGGGATTGGAGAACATGTGGTTCCAACAAGACGGTGCAACAGCACACACTGCACGTGCCACAACCGATATGCTGAACATCGGAAGCTTACTTTTGCGCCACGTTGTATTTTCATATTTGCTTGTTTGAGTATTTCAATCACCAATCTCAAATTTTTTTGTGATCCTCTAAATTTTTTAAAAAAGCTTTAAACTCCTTTAATACATTATCCATAGCTCGCTGAAAAATACCCGGCGCATTTTTCATCCCAAACGGCATTCGTAAAAACTTATATTTCCCGTTATTTACTGAGAATGCCGTTTTCTCTATGTCACTTTCATTCATCAATATTTAATAAAATCCAGACTCCAAATCAACTGTGGAAAAATATTTAGATTTTCCCAAATTCGCAAGTATTACTTCCGGCTTCTTCCACTTTAAATAACAATCTAACTGCATGGGCGATTTTGACCGTCCAACATAGCGCGCCAGTCATTCCTTCGCTGCGCCAACTGGCGCCAATTGGAAACACCGCGGGATCGCAAATCGGTCTCCACTTGATCCTTCCATCGGAGTGATGAAGCGGGTGCCGAGAAGAATACCTTCTGGGCTGGAACATCTTCGCTCATTCGCACAACGTCGCCTAGCCGCAAAGCCACTGTGTTTTAATTCGCTGAACTATGTCGGCGTCTGCGTAAAGCTCATACAGCTCATCGTTAAATCTTCTTCGGTACTCACCGAATACTCCCAGAGCCACTTTATCACATGTTGTTAGTGTCCACGCCTCTGCACCATATAGACGGACGGGTGCGATGAGTAACTTATAGAGTGTTATTTTCGTTCGGCGAGAGAGGACTTTACTTTTCAATTGCCTACGCAGTCCGAAGTAGCATTAGTTTGCAAGAGTAATTATTCGTCGGATTTCAAGGCTAACATTATTGTTGGTGTTAATGCTGGTTCCCAGGTAAACGAAGTCCTTTACTATTTCGAAATTATTTCTGCAAACAGTGGCTTGGTTGCCAAAAGGCAAATACGCTGACTCTTTGTTTGATGACGACATGTATTTTGTTTTGCTCTGGTTCACCGCCAAACCAATTTCTCCGCTTCTTTTTTTAATTTAGAGTAAGCAGAAGTTACAGCGCGGTGGCTAAGGTTAATGATAGCAATATTGTCAGCGTACACCAACAGTTGCTGTGTCTTATAAAATATTTTTCCAGCGCAGTCTCATGCTCATGATAAATTTGAAAAATATCTCTTGGAACCACAATTTGGAGGCGAGGGTTTGGTGGAAGGCGTATCGAATATTGGTACTACAATCTAAGAAATATCTAGCGATTCCAGTTACTTCAGCAAGCTCTGACAGAGTTTTCTCCAGTACTGGAAATATTAGTAAACCATCAAGAACCAAATTCAAGCCCAACCTTGTATCAGTTTTAGTGCTTTTATAAAGGGTGTTTAGGGGTATAGAACTTCGAATTGAAATAAAACACAATAAAATCGTTTTAAGGTCCATCAATTTGGCTTTATTGGAAGGATAATTTTATGCCATTAATGTTTAAATATGATTTCGGGCATGTGGCTGCCGCGGCTGGCTCGAATAAAGCCAATTCTACAGGTCCAATTTTCAACCACTTTTTCGAGCATATGGGGCCGTATGTCGGCAATAACGCCACGAATGTTGGCTTCCAATTCCCCTAACGTTTCTGGTTTGTTGGTGTAGACGAGCGACTTCACATATCCCCAAAGAAAATAATCCAATGGTGTCAAATCACACGACCTTGGTGGCCAATTGACAGGTCCATTCCGCGAAATTATGCGCTCATCGAATGTTTCCTTCAATAAATCGATTGTGACGTGCGCTGTGTGGCATGGAGCGCCGTCTTGTTGGAACCACAACTCATCCACATTCATGCCATCCAATTCGGGAACAAAATAGTCGGTTATCATGGCTCTATACCGGTCTCCATTAACGGTAGCTGCCTCTCCAGCATTATTGCGGAAGAAGTATGGCCCAATGACTCCACCAGCCCATAGAGCACACCAAACAGTCAGTTTTTGTGGATGTAATGGCGTTTCAAGGGTCTCATGTGGATTCTCTTCACTCCAAATGCGGCAATTTTGCTTGTCGACGTAGCCATTCAACCAAAAATGAGCCTCATCACTGAACAAAATTTTGCGATGAAAATCAGCATCGAAATCAATCTCATTTTCGGCCCATACACCAAAATCACGACGCATTGCATGGTCTCGCGGCTTTAATTCTTGCACAAGCTGGATCTTGTAAGGTCGCAAGCCAAGATCTTTGCGCAAAATCTTCCATAAAGTTGATGGACAAAGCTCCAATTGCTGTGCACGGTGGCGAATCGATTCATTCGGGTCCTCTTCAACACTTTGCTCTACAGCGGCAATTGTTTCTTCGGTGCGCACTGTTCGACGTCTCTGCGGATGCGTATTATCACATAGAGTAAACGTAGTGCGAAAACGATCCATGGTTAACCGAATTAATTGCTCTGATGGACGATTATGTCGACCATAAAATGGACGGAGCTCACGGTAAACTTCGCGAACTGAACCATTATTTTCGAAATAAATTTGCACGATTTGCAAGCGTTGTTCGTTTGTCAACCTGTTCATGATGAAATGGCAAACCAAACTGAACATAAATGACATTAGAGTTGCCAGATTTGACCACAAAATGCCAGTTTTATCTCTATTCGAAAAACAAACCTGTAAAAAAAACACCCTATATTTTTACACCAAAATAACCGAAATAATTAAACTAAAATGTGTAATTTAAATTAATTTCATTATCCTAATAAAAGAGCAATAAATAATCTAAATTTCATTAGCAAATAAAAACTTATATTCGTTTTTATTTGAGGTACTTGCGTTAAATACATTTTTGTATAAGTACATAAATTTGCATCTTCACACAACTTTAACTATTTCAAAAGCATTTAGTATACCTAATCACTGTCTAAAATATATGAATGGTTTACAACGGAATATAATGGAAGAAAATATCTATCTGCTACTGCCGGGTAAATTCACAATCGCTCATGCAAGTAGGACCTTCCTACTAGTGATCATCCTTAACCAGGCCCATCAATCCAAAGAATTCGCAAATTTCTATGACCATACCTACTTAAGTACCTATGTATGTATGCATGAGTAGGCAGATGGTGAAATGAAGAATTTTCTTAAGTTTTTTAGGTGCCGTAAGTTCTAAATCGCCCCCTTCGTTTTCATTGAATTTCTATTTTACTGCCCTATTCTGGTGCAGCTTGTCATCGTGACTACTGACAATTGTTATAGCCCAATTCCACTTGTTCCTACAATTTGCAATAGCCATCGCAACTGTCACCACCTCGTTTGTAGATGACAAGCAAGCTGAGAATATCACCATTAGTGTCCTATTTAGCAAAAAAATAGTAAGCAGGTAGTCTTATTTTGTATATGTTGCTTTACGCAAATTAAACTATTTATTTAATTACACATATGAACATAAAAAATCAGCACGAACCAGCTTTGCAGTATATGTTTATGCCCACAATAAATTTCGCTCCTGGCATCTCTTGCTTGAAGCCCTAGCACAGAACAGAATTCTAATACTATTGAAATAATAAAGAAAAACTATTCAAACCCCACTAACCGAATAAATAACAAATTTTCGAATGGAAAGTATTCGAATAGTTAAACAAATATCACAACTGCTTATGCACACATTTGTACACCCAACCATACATACATGCATACAAAGCGTGCATGCTCATAGGTACAAGCGATGAAAATAGTAAACTTCGCTTTCTAAATCTCTTGCAGTTCAATAACTCCCAAATTTGTGCTTGCATACAACTACAAATCCAAATTTTTTATAAATACTCGCATTAAAAAGTGTAGAATTTTGATGCAACTTGGTTAAATTTTCCTAGGTTTTGAATAAAGTTTTAAATTTGTTCTTGAATGCTTTTTATTAGATAATGGGCTATACTTTTATAAAAAGCGTATAAAAAATTCTCGTCGCTATCTATTTTTTCGCCACTGTTTGATCTGATTAAATTAATGAGCCTGCCTACTCCAGTATTTTCAGACCGATTGAATTCGGATATTTAAAGACGTGAGAAATAAAGGAGTAGAGTTTTACCGTATTGTAGTATCACTGTTGAACACATTGCATTTACAAACATTTGGTATGCACATGTTCAGTGACCACACACAATGCCAAAATATTGTGACCCATTTAAATGCCATTAAACTGCACAGCGGGCGCTTGACTTCTAACGAGCGTACCGCATATCTTGTTACAATTATGATGAGTCAAGTCATTACGTCAGAGCGACTGACAAACCATTCCATAGTTATGAAACACATATGCTGACACAGCATATCGTGTGTAAGTAAATAGTTTGTAAGTATTGTAGCTTTTATACATAAGTAGTTTGTAAATATTAGTGTAAGAAATTTACTATAAATAAGAAACATTTCACCAATAAAGAATCAATGATATACAAACCATTCATTCGTATACAATACAATATAGTATTATTTCGATTTGTTATTTTATTACTACCAGAGCCAATGTGTACGCATACCTCGAAAAATTTGTAGAAGGTCTGAAAAAACTAGTATGCATATATAGGCTTAATATTCAAACGCATAATCCACTAACCGATAGTTTCATATATTCATAAAAATTCATATATTAGTCTAAGTAAGAATCAGAAGCATAAAATGGTATTGCGTTAATCAATCGAAAGTAAAAAAATAGAAGTTCATTGACGAAGGGGTGATCTATCCCCTCAAACCCGCGCTCCCCCCCCCTGGATACGCCACTGTGTACGCCATTGGGCATATAGTATACTTCATATTTTTTCAGGGGAGTTTCTTTGCATGAAGCTTTGGCTCTTTTGGAGGATGATGATTTAAACGCCGATTACAGATGAAGATTCTGGATATGAAGATTTTGTGGATATAAACATGATAGCGCAAAATGCCTGGCAAATACATAAGAATTAAAGTGGCACAGTGAACCAATTATCTTTCCGAAGAAGCATTGCGTCAACCTTACTCT
Organism: Merzomyia westermanni; assembly: GCA_949987695.1. Classification (NCBI taxonomy): domain Eukaryota; kingdom Metazoa; phylum Arthropoda; class Insecta; order Diptera; family Tephritidae; genus Merzomyia; species Merzomyia westermanni. The sequence goes on from OX465288.1 coordinate 91,880,623, forward strand.
GCCAAAATAAAAAAGATAAGGTTTACTAAAAAGGACATCCTTCGAGAGATACTAATGAAGAATTGCGCTTTGACAGATTGGACAATTTTGTAATATCACAAGAGAAACAAACCATATGTGCGGCTTGTCATCAGAAAACCACAACTAGGTGCCAAAAATGCTAAGTGGTATTACACGTGAGATGTTTTGTTACATATCACACCCAATAAATTCAAACCCGTTGACAGTATGCTATGTGCCCAATGTCCTATGTATAGGACGGCTCTGTAATCCATTTTTTTAAATAAATTTTTATAAAACCACAACAACAATGTCTTTTTATTATACCTAGTGGTGCTACGCACACAAGGTATATTAACTTTCGTCGCCTAACGGCATTACGTAACGGCATAAACGGATCGAGATAGATATTGACTTATATATATCAAAATGTTCCGGACGAAAAGATAAATTGATTAAGCCATGTCCGTCCGTCCATCGTTCCGTCTGTGAACACGATAACTTGAGTAAATTTTGAGATATCTTAATGAAATTTGGTATGCAGGTTCATTGGCACCCATCTCCGAGCGCTATTTAAAATGGGCGAAATCGGATGATAGCCACGCCCACTTTTTATGTTTAGAATATTTTGATTAAGTAAAATTTTTATTTTTTAATTTTTTTTTAATTATTTATTTATTTAGATAACGAAATACAATGTAGAAATCTTACAGGCTAAGTAGAAAAGAGACTAAAACTAAGTAAACATAAAAACGATCATTACTTATAAAATAGATTTAACACTTCCATGAAGCGATTTTTAGAAAAAGAAAAATCGATCTCAACATATCTGGAGATCCTGTTGAACTCAGTCGAGGCCCTATTAAGTGGCGAACTTTTAGAATATAGAGTTCTGAAAACGCCAACGAAGAAGATTTCAGTGTGTCGAAGATGCCTGGTAGAAATGTTGAAGTGAATTCTTCCAAGGAGAACAGGACAGTCAACAACAGAGACAGAGACATACTTGTTCTCCTATTCTGTAGCGATTTTAGGTTAATCAAAAGACATCTGGACTCATAAGCAGGCACAGGGTCTGTAAAATGTACGCTTCGAAGCGCAGAACGTAAAAACACATTTTGAATACGCTCCATCCTTGTGATATGGCATTCAAAGTTATGAGACCAAATAAAAGACGCGTAATCGAGCCGAGAACGAATAAACGCCATGTACAATAATTTCAGCGTATATGGGTCAGCAAACTCCGAGCAGTAGCGTCGCACAAAAGCAAGCATTGAGTATGATTTTGAAATTATGAAGTTCATGTGGCTATTAAATGAAAACTTTGAGTCGAAGATTACTCCAAGGTCTTTGATATCACAGACATTTCGAAGGGGCGAGAGGGCGATATTGTAGGAAGTCTGAAAGATATTGCTGGATTTAGCAAAGGTAACATGAAAACATTTGTTTATGTTCAACGAAATATTGTTTTCTACACACCATTTGCTTACATTATCAATATCAAGTTGCATCAACATAGAATCGTGGCAACTTCTAATAGTGGGATAAATCTTAAAATCATCCGCATAAAGCACAAATTTACAGGCACTGATATCATTGATAAACAGGACGAACAAGAGTGGGCCCAGGATACTACGTTGTGGTACCCCTGAGCTTGCAATAAAAGGCGAAGACCTGACACCATCAACTACGACCGAGCAGCGGCGACTTATAAGGTACGATGTAATCGATCTCAAAAACAAAGAATGAAAGCCAATAGATGATGATTTATTCAATAGTATACTGTGTGAGACCCTATCGAAGGCCTTGGAGAAGTCAGTATAGACAGTATCGACCTGTGCTCCAGACTGAAAGGCCACTAGACAGTCGCTTGAAAAAACTGCTAGGTTAGACACAGTTGAGCGACACGGAATGAAACCATGCTGTTCGGGACAAACTAAGTTTTTGACTGCGGATAAAAGAATTCTTTGAATAATGGTTTCAAATAGTTTAGATGTTGCGGAAAGCTTAGAGATAGGCCTGTGGTTAATGATGTCATTTTTATTACCACTTTTAAAAATTGGAGTGATAAAAGCTAATTTCCAATCATCCACAAAAATGCCTGACGAAAGAGATTAGTTAAAAATATGTAGAATAGGATAAACTAGAGATTCGCAGTGTTTAAAAAGAGCAACAGACAAACCATCAACGTCCATTTGGGTAGAAGACTTCAGTCCTGCAATGCCAATAAGCACATCCTCAGCGGGAAGCGTTATACTACCGAGATCAAGTGGTCCCGGTATATCATAAGATACAGGCCTATTAATGTCTGACTCATCAATGAAATTGGACTGAAAAAACGAAGCAAAGAAAACCACAGCCTCAGCTGGCGTGTTAGCCACTTTGTCGCCAAAAAATGGTGCTAAAGGAAAACTGGAGCAAGTCTTTTTCCTATGCAAGAACTTTTCCAGACATAGACATTTCTTAGAAAATTCCTTGTACAGACTATAGTGGGTAATATTATTACTCTTTCTGAATTTACGAAAATATTTGTTCCTCTTGTTTCGAAATCTAATAAGAGTTGGATTATGCCACGGAACTTTGTACTGCCTTAGCGAGATAGGAATCACATTCGTTTATGGAAAAATTTACGGTTTTAGATAAAAAGATTAAATCAAGAGTACGACCCAACGTGTTTGAGAAGCGATTAATTTGCATTAAATCAATACTAAGAAATCCACCCACTAAGTATGATTCACTATTACTGTTGACATCACAGGCTAAAAGATCAGAGGTGGAGAAATTGGGTGACCAGGACAGATTACACAGGTTGAAGTCGCCCAACACACAAAGATGATCCTCTCCCATATTGTTCCACGAAAGATGCGTAATGTTGTCGATGTGAGCAGTATACAGGCTATAGTTACTATTCGGTAGAATGTAGGAAGCACATATTAACAGGGCGTCGGAAGACCCACTTATTCGAACACAAACTTGGTCAAGAAGAGGAGTTGAGTTTTCCAGCGTAATCGTTGCAGCGTGGTGCTTACGTTGCACGGCAATAAGGACACCGCCGCCTCTAACACATCCGGTAAGGCTAGAACTTTTGTCCTTACGAAATACATTGAAAAGATTAGGGTCAAAAACTCTTCGCTGAAAAAATTTTCGTTCAACCATGTCTCAGTTATGACAATGACATCGTATTCCACATGAGAGCTAAACAGACGCACATGATGTGATTTAGTTCTTAATCCGGAAACATTGTGGAAATAAATTTTTAAGCGTCCGTTGTTCTTAGGAGCATCAACTAATTCTTGGGTGGTTGTTCCCCTTCTTTCGACATTCGTCGGCCCAACTTCAGGGCTAATTACTCTACCGTATAAATGTGCAGGAACACGTAGCTTAAAATTTACATACTTCAAGGAGTCCAAGTTGACATCGTTTTTGGCAAGTAGAAAACAGGCTATTCCCTGCTTGTTAGTATCAAGCTGTTTATGAACATAATTGACAATGTCAGCGCATGTTACAGACGTCTTAAACGATGACAGATGTGCCAACTTAAAGCGCACAAATACACCTAGCTCATTGTTGTCATTGCAGCAAACAACACGTCTCTTACCAGACTCATTTTTACGACGCACAGTGTTTAGTTCATTTTCAACAACAACAACCCCAGGTGAAGTAGTACCAGCATTCTCTGCTGCTGACGTCAAGGTAGGTGTTTGTTGAGAAATGCTATTAATCATAAATCAAAGACCGTTAAAGATATCGAAACGAAATTCAGCACGCGGGTTTCCAGGTGTGCAAGTAATGTTCGAGGAAAAAATAGGGGAAATCGGTTAAGGTCCACGCCCACTTTTATATGAAAGATTTTGAAGAGGATCGTATATATATTTAATAGGCACTAACTTTGCGTAAAATAGCTTTACATCATTTATATTTCATTTTTAAAGTTTCCGCAAACTAAGTAATCCAGAAAATAAAACTGTTCGATAATGGCCGTGGCCCCGCTCCTTTTAAAGTGGATTATTCGAAAAAACTTTTTATGCCATAACTCCGCCAAAAATTTATTTGTCGAAACGAAATTTAGTGATAATGTTCAATATACAAAGGTAACTGTTTGCTGTAAAAATGGGCGAAATCGGGTAATGTCAACGCCCAGTTTTTTAACATAGTTCTGAAAAACTTTTTTGTAAAATTTAAGCGATATTTCTACAACCAAGCAAGTTATAGCAATCAGATTTTGCACACTTAATACGCTTTTTAAGGAAAACTCGACCGCAAAAAAATTTTGAAGAAATAGGCGTGGCGCCGCCCACTTTTCAGCATAAAATTTCTGCTATTTAAAGACAATCGCTTATAATTCAATCCTGATATTTCAATGAAAATTGGTCAGCTGCTTTTCAGTAGTATGTATTCTACTCCTGCCAAAAACTAGCCAAATCGGAAAACACGCCAGCAAAATATTCGTGCACGTAATTAATAGCCCACTGCAATAGCGAAGTTATATATCTTTTTTGATTTTCATACCTTTTATAAGCATTAAATGTATGTAAGTACGAGAAGAAGAAGAGAAAACTTGTCTAAAATGATCAGCACGATCAGCGGAGTCGATTTAGCCAAGTACGTCGTTCTGTCCGTATGTCTCTCTGTCCGTCTGTCTATTTGAACGCAAACTAGTCTCTCATAAGGGTGTGTAACGCTGCGCGGCTTCACGGAATTGCGCTGATACCGGTGTTGGCGTCACTGGCGCTGATACCTTTATTTGTGATTCCGTAACGCCTTGACGCCAGTAGCGCCAGAAACACTAAACTACTACAAACCACCGCTGTACTGGAGTGGCGCTACTGTTGCTTTTGAGTTGAAGGTGTTTCTGGCGCTGCTGACGTCATTGAGTTTATGTTTTGCTCTGGTCTCGCTACACTGAAGTGGCGCCACTGGCGCCATTGAGTTGAAGGTGTTTCTGGCGCTGCTGGCGTCATGGCGTTATGGTATCACAAATAATGGTATCAGCGCCAGTGACGCCAACATCCGCAGTACAGCTACCAAGGCGCTACCAAAAATGTTGAGAGGGATACCTAAAGACGCGTTTCGGTTCCAGGAATCACAATCCGAGTGCGGAAAATTAAGATTTTATTTAGAATACGTTTCTCTAGATACCCCCTCCAAACGCTTTGTATTAGTTTTCGGTGATGTCTCATAAACTGCGCCCCTAGCAATATGGTATCATTGCGCAAAAAAAGCACTTAACGCAATTGCCTTAACGCACTGCGCTGATACCGGCTATGGCGCTGGCTTCAGGGTATCAACGCCAAAAAATTGGCGCCGCGAGCCAGCCTTAGTCTCTCAGTTTGTAGCGACGGCCTGTTGGATAGAACGCATCATACTGCAAACCGTGAACCTCTGCGAACAACTGCGAACCACCTCATACCAAGTCAAGCCTATTCCAACCTTCGAACCAATACCGTGTCCCGGTTGCCAGTGCCTAACACACGACTTTGTCAAAACCCTATTTTACTGATATGTATGGGCATGTATGCGTGCAAGCAGTAACTTCTCCTGTTGACGTGCAAATGTTTGTGCAGCGTTAAAATGTTTGTCCTGTATGTGGCATTAATATGTATCTGTAACTAACGTTTATTGTTAAATATGTATGGGTACTTTCGTGGCTTGTCGCTTTGTCTTAAGAAAAATCTGTTTGCGGGACTTCCCAGGGGCTCAGTTCACCAGCCGAAATTCTTTGCAAGATCATTATGCTGAGTATTCTAGAGCAAAGCAGAAGCGTTTCCGTGCATTTGTTGAGGCGATGTAAAAAGTGCTACAGTTGCAATAGAAGAAGAAAAAAAAATGTAAGAAGATTTTGTTGGATTACCAACAAGAACAGCGATACACCAGCAAGCGATACACCACCAACAAAAAGTATAACCTGCAACCTGCCAGCTTTTTTCGTTTTTCCGGGGTCCTAGGCAGGAGTGATCCTTGGATTTTATCAAATGCTATAAGGGAAAAAGTAATTGTTCCATTATTAACATCAGTGCAATGGTATTTTGGAGTTAAACAGCATGCAGGCAGATACTCATACAAAACAACCCTCCACAAAAATACGGAACGGAGTAAGCGGCATTTTTTGCTAAAGAAGCAATAAACACGCGCTGAAAAGGCCGCCACAGACCACGAAGCCTGGCTCTGGGGCATGGGTCGAGGCCGCACGTTATGCGAAAAGATAGGTGGTAGGCCGCGGTCATACTTATCTTTTTACGCTCACGCTGCATGTCAGTGCAATGGTATTTTGGAGTTAAACAGCATGCTGGCAGATACCCATACGAAACAACCCCCCACAAAAATAAGGAACGGAGTAAGAGGCACGTGTAGCTATTGAGGCTGGCACCTCTTTTCGTGCGTGGGCAAGAACAAAAATTGAAGGGGAAGTCCACCAAACGGACACATAAATTGTTACATTTTGGTTTTTTTATTATTATTTTATGCTTTCATTCTTTTCCGGAAGCTATATTAACACACTGCACTCTTGTTACGTGAACAGGTTTTTTTTTGCATTGCGTTTTTTTATTCGTATATGTAAATAGGGTTCACTACACTATCAACTAGAAGGAAAGTTGCCTTCCTTTTTGTTTTCGTTCACCTTTTGTTTGGTCTAGCAAGACCAATCGTTCACCGGTGGATCTACACGATTCCCGCGAATCGACAGTTTCTTTTTGTTTTTTTTTTATTACGTAAATTATTTTTTTTTTGTTACTAACGAAATACTTTCGGCTGTGAATAAGCCCACGTCCGCGTGACTAAAAGCGGAAGTTATTCCCAAATGACACCTCTCTGAACTCCAGCCAACGGTGGGCATTGGAAGTCAGGTATTTTTTTTTTTGGTCTGTCCATATTCTTGGAGATGCATATGTATGTAGACTGTTTGAATTTTCAGCACGGTTCTCAGAGATGGGGTGCCTCATCGTGGGATAAAACCGGTAAGTGCTAGTACATAAGCTGTAATATTCATTACCTTCCTTACATATATACATACATATATACGTACGCATTTTCTTTGAAGTTTTTTTTCGCTGTTTATGACCTTTTTTTTTATTTTCTGATGCATGGCGAGATGCCAAGAGAGGTGCTAGTTTGGGCATAACCGAACACTACAGTGGCGCACATAGTAGTAGGACTACTTACAAAATAAGTGAATTTTTTCTGTAATTCTAAGAAATCTGGTTTTTGAATTTTTATTTCTTTCAATTAAATTGTTAGTCTCATCCATTTAAATAGTAGGATTTCTTTATCGGCTTACAGTAGTTTGTAATGACTTTTTTTTGGAATTAACAAAGCATAAGTGATCTTTATAACGAGTTAAGAGAACGACCAGCGTATTTATTTCCTTTGTGAAACTAATTGCTTAATGGATTGAGGTATCATCATGAGTGGCTAGGGGTTCCTATTCGTTTGGTGTGGGGGTTGCACGGTGCGGTAAGAAGACGTGGTGGGCGTGCTGACAGAAGGGCATAAAGAATAATAGGTTGACCGAGCGTACGATTAACTGACGGACAAGTGTTAGGTCAAGGGGACGTTGCTAAGTATAGGAGTCTGTGCGACGCCCAAGGCTGCGTCGAGGTTTTACGCAGAAGGGGAGGGATGACTCCACCTGGCATGGGCAGGCCTCTTATTCTTCCTTCTTTCCATTTTTATTTTTTATTTTTCAATCCGTCATCCAGGCATGAACCTCTAATTTTGTTTATGTTTAACTGTAGGTAAGGCAGGTGAGCAAAAAACCTCGCCGCACCCGACGAGCTGGAGGGACTGCCACCATGCCACATGCCACTTTCGCCTTAAGCGAACAGACAGTTCCATACAAGTTTTACAAAAGAATACTAAAATTAGATGTTTGCTTTCGCCGTCTAATAATATCGTAGCAAACCCGGTAGTCGTCGTTTTGACGTTTTGATATATAGAACACATCAATATAAACAAGTAAGGAAGTCAAAGTTAGGGTGGAACCGAACATTATATACCAACTAGTTATCTATTACGTCATCCCAATTTACGCAGGTCTATTTTAATACTTTCAGTTCATATTTGCGATCAAATAGACAGACGGACAAACAGATAGACGTGTCGAGAGACGGACATGGCTACATCGACTCAGCTCATCCTCCTGATCATTTTAGTATACTTTTTGATGGGACTATCCCTTTTTCTTCCCACACGTACAAACATTTCATATTAATGAAAGGTATGAAAATCAAAAAAGATATACAACTTCGCTTTTGCAGTGGGGTATTAACTACTTGGTCGGATGTTTTACTTTTCATCCTGAACGTTTTGATATACATTAATAAATATGTATCTCGATTCGTTTATGCCGGCCGAGTGAAGTAATATACCTTATATATATAGTTTTGGAAAAGTAGGCGGAGCCACTCCCTCAGGCTATATAAAGTTTCAATCCGTCATAACTCCGAACTTTTTTGTTCTAAATTAATGAAATTTGGATATACGTGTCACTTAGTCTATATCTATATAATTGTTCAAAAGTGGGCGGTGCCACGCCCACATATTTGGTGTTTTGTTTTGCTCTTGAACTTTCGCGATAGGTTCAGGAGTTCGCTGGGCACGACACAGTCTGTATATAGCTTTTGGAAAAGCCCCCAGGTTATATAAAGCTGCATTTCGGTATAGTTAGGAGTTTATTTGGTTCAAGTTAATGACATTTTATATATAGATGTGTTCTATGTATCAAAACGTCAAAACAACGTCTGCCGGGTTTGCTAGTATATTATAAAATGGCAAAAGCAAACAGCTATTAATTACGGGCCCGAATATTTTGCTTGTGTGTTTTCCGATTGGCTAGTTTTTGGAGGGAGTATAATACATACTACTGAGAAGCAGCTGACCAATTTTCCTTGAAATATCAAGATTGAATTATAAGCGATTGCCTTTGAAAATATCAGATATTTTATGCTAAAAAGTGGGCGGCGCCACGTATACTTCATCAAAATTGACAAAAATTGTTTGCTGCCGAGTTTTTCTTTAAAAGCTTATTATGTGTGCAAAATCTGATTGATATAACTTGCTTAGTTGTAAGAATATCGCTTTTTAAATATTACAAGAAAATTTTTCAGAACTATGTTAAAAAACTGGGCGTGGAGATTAACCGATTTCGCCCATTTTTACAGCAAACAGTTACCTTTATATATAGAACATTATCACCAAAATCTTGAACGGTGTTTGATTTATGATTAATAACATTTCTAAATTTGACCTAATCAAAAGTTTCTTGAAAAATTTATTTTATGCCTAAATTTTAAGGTATATTCCAAATATTATCCTTATAGGTGTATTATGTTCTGAGTAATCACTTTTTTTGTGTTTTCGGAAATATAAAGTGGGCGTGGCTATCATCCGATATTGGCCATTTTAAATAGCGCTCGGAGATGAGTGCCAAGGAATCCGCATACCAAATTTCATTAAGATATTTCAAGTTATAGTGTTCACAGATGGCCGGACGGACGGACAAGGCTTAATCAATTTCTCTTTTCGTCCTGAACATTTTGATATACATAAGCCAATATCTATCTCGATCCGTTTATGCCGTTAAGTACTGCCGTTAGGCGACTAAAGTTAATATACCTTGCGTGCGTAGCACTACTAGGTATAAAAATGTCATTAACTTGAACCAAATAAACTGCTAGCTATACCGAACTGCAGCTTTATATAACCTGGGGTCTTTTACAAAAGCTATATACAGACTGTGTCGTGCCCAGCGAACTCCTGAACCTATCGTGAACTTTCAAGAGAAAAAACAAAACACAAAATATGTAGGTGGTACACCGCCCACTTTTCCAAAATTATGTAGATATTGATACATACGTATATCCAATATCATTAATTTAGACCAAAAAAGTTCGGAGTTATGACGAATTGAAACTTTATATAGCCTGGGGGCTTGGATCCGCCCACGTTTCCAAAACTATATACAGTCTATGCTGTACCCAGTGAACCCAAGTATATATTGTGAAAATCTCATAAAGATCGATTGAGTACTTTGGCGCCTATAAAGGACATCCTTTTTTTTATATATTTTTGTTACGCACATAAGGTATACTCGTATTACTTCAATTGGCATAAACGAATCGATATATATCTTTATTAATGTATATCAAAATGTTCAGGATGAAAAGTAAAATATCCGGGCAAGTAGTTAATACCCCACTGCGAAAGCGAAGTTGTAAATCTTTTTTGATTTTCATACCTTTCATGAACAAGAAATGTTTGTATGTACGTATGAGAAGAAAAAGAGATAGTCCCATCAAAAAGTATACTTAAATGATCAGGAGGATGAGCTGAGTCGATGTAGCCATGTCCGTCTCTCGATACGTCTATTTGTCTGTCCGTCTGTCTATTTGAACGCAAATACGAACTGAAAGTATTAAAATAGACCTGCGTAAATTGGGATGCCATAATAGATCATTACTAGGTATATAATGTTCGGTTCCACCCGAAATTAGACTTCCTTACTTCTTTTATTGTAATTTTGACCAATGTCTTTTTATTGTAATTTTGCAAAGTATTTTGAAAATCTTTACGTGCCTGCAATGGGCATATCTGGGTTAACATTGTTATGTATGCTTGCATTAGTTCCCTATATGTACAGGGTGGCTAATGAAAGCCGCTACCAAAAAAAAATTAAATAACTTTTTTTCTATTTAATGAATCTGGTTAATTTTTTTTTATTTTGCAGATTGACTTTTACGTTTAACAAAAAAGGATAACTGGGACACTGAAACAAGAAATTGGATTGTCCGCCGCTATCACGCACTGGAGTCCGTAGTTTCGGTTCAAAGAGAGTATAGGCGCACGTTTGGCGGCAATCCTCCGAGCAGATGGACCATAATAAGACTTGTAAACAATTTTGCCGAGCATGGGACAGTCAACAGAAGACCTTACCACCGAAACCCTTCAGTTCGAACGGAGGAAACAATCGCTGCTGTAGCTGCTGCCATACAAAACAATCCACGTGTTTCGACAAGAAGCTTATCTGCTCAAATGGGTGTAAGCAGACAGTCATTACAGTCAATTATGCACAAAGATTTGGACTTATTCCCATATAAAATTCAAATGGCCAACAAACTGAACGCTGCAGACTTGCCGATTCGCTTGGAAATTTGCCAGAAGATGCTTCAATGGAAACATGTTGAACTGTCTTTTCATGCCTGACGAGGCCCATTTCCTTCTATGGAAATATTCTACGAAACCATAAGTAATGGCCAGTAATCATGTAGTAGCTTTGATTTTAACTTTTCCAAAGCAAACTACAAGAAATTAAATGAAGAACTGTCTAAATTAACTTGGCCTGAATTTGGTTGTGATATCGATCTAAACGTCTCACATTTCAATCAAACTATTTACTGCCTATTTGAGAAGTTTATTCCCAAACGTAAATTAACTTATGATCATCCTACGCAAGCTTGGTTTACTAAAGAGCTTAAAGCTCTTAAAAATAGGAAAACGCGATCATTCAATTTATATAAGAAATCTGGATTAAATAAACATTACCTACTGTATTTCAGTCTACGTCAGAAGTACATAGATTTGAATAAAAAGTGCTATAAAGCTTATATCTCTAAAACCAAAAGAGACATTATTCTCAATCCAAAGTCATTTTATGGTTTCATAAATTCTAAGCGTAAAGTATCAGTGTTTCCCTCAGCCATGAAATATCTTTTGCTCAATGTCACCAATTCAAACTTTCAAAACTATCCTTATAAGCTACACGGGACAAATTCAATTAATTCACCAATTATATGCGCCAAAGATGTTCTAATTTACCTTAAAACCTTAAAAGAATCTTTTAAATACGGTCCTGATAGGATTCCTACATGTTTCTTGAAAAAGTGTGCGAACCATATTTACCAACCCCTTACCAATTTGTTCAATCTATCACTAAAGTGTGGTGTTTTTCCAACTGCGTGGAAAGAATCGTTTCTTCTACCGCTGCATAAAAGCGGGAGTAGGTCTTCTATAGAGAACTATCGTGGCATAGCAAAGCTTTCTGCCATCCCAAAATTGTTTGAAGCTATTGTTACAAATCAACTTACGGGCCCGATCTCTACTTTGATAGCTGACTGCCAACACGGGTTCAGTAAGGGAAAGTCCACAGTTACGAATTTACTTGAGTTTACCAGTCTGTCTCAAATGCCTTTAGAAAAAATCTGCACACCGACGTTATTTATACGGATTTCAGCAAAGCTTTTGACAAAGTGTGTCACTCATTACTTATTCATAAACTCGATCAGTTGGGCTTCCAGCCGGGTCTCAATCGCTGGATCTCTTCTTACCTTAGTGACAGGACACAAAGAGTAATGTTTAAAAATTTAGTATCCGATGTCATTTATGTCTCTTCGGGGGTTCCTCAAGGAAGCCATCTTGGCCCGATTCTGTTCTTGTTGTTTATAAATGATATTTCTACAATAATAAAATTTTCAAAAATGTTAATGTATGCCGACGACGTAAAGCTTTTCATATCATTCGCGTCTTTTGAAGATAGAAATAAGCTACAATCGGATCTAGATGTACTAGTTACTTGGTGCGATTTAAATTATATGCCACTTAACCTTAAAAAATGTAAACACATGGGTTTTTCGAGTGGAATTTCTCAGCCGGCTTCCTATACAATTAAAAATTATAGTCTTGAGCAAGTGTATGATTTTGTTGACCTGGGGGTTACTATGGACTATAAACTCAGTTTCAACCGCCATATTAACACAACAGTTAATAAGGTTAGAGGTGTCCTAGCATTCGTTAAACGATGGTCTAAAGAATTTAGCGACCCTTATGTAACTAAAGCCCTCTTCACTACATTAGTCAGACCGATACTTGAATATGGTTCTATAATTTAGAGCCCGCGTTACCAGGTTCATGTAGATCGCCTTGAATCAGTTCAAAAACAATTTTTACTATTTGCCTTAAGAGATTTTCATTGGGATCCCTTGTACAATCTTCCACCCTATACGAATCGTTTAAAACTCATTAATCTACACACACTTTCTAGTCGGAGGGAAATGCTTGGAATTATTTTTATGATTAAATTGCTAAATGGTTCACTATCCAGCCCATTTCTTCTAAGTGAAGTGAACTTCAATGTACCGTCTTGTCCTTCGAGGCCGGTCGGCCGGGATATGGTGGGTAATCCGTTGGGAATTATTATTATTATTATTATCATCGATGAAAATCTAAATTTTTCAAACATGAAAGGTATGCAGTAGAAAAAGCTCAGAGGGTATTTAAAAATGTATGCCGCTTTGTAAGACCAACGTGGGGAGTTCATCCTGAAAATGTTGTTATCATCTACAGGCAAGTCATCGAACCCATAATTACTTACGCTGCTGGCATCTGAGGGAAAGCAATAAAGCTATATTTTATAAAACCCCTTATAGCTTCTATTCATGAGCGTCTTTATCGACTTACTGAACATAAGGTTATCGAGTTTTGCTGGGTCAAAGCTCATTTTGGGTAGAAGAGTTAGCCGATCTTTACGCCAAACAAGTGGCAAAAGAATCGGGTGAAATCAAACACTCGGAGTTTCCATTGACCTATGCAAAACATCAGATTCGCCTAGAAACCGTAGCACTATGGAAGAGCAAATATGAAGAAGCAACTACAGGAAACACTACGGAAATACATTTTAAATCTCCGACGGAAGCAAGCGCTTATGCGAAAATGGTTGGCATATCCTCGTCACTAATATTATAAGTACTCCTAAAGAATTCAATAATACGTAAACTTATACTAACTTAATTCTCTTCTTCTTCTTTAAATGGTCACCTAAGCGCCTGGCCGATTTTGACTGTCCAACATAACTCACCAGTCATTTATCATCATTAATTCTTCTTCGGTTCTCGCCGTCGCCAAAGCGTATAGGTCCACAAATCTTTCGAAGAACCTTTCTCTCAAATACTCTCAGAGCCGCCTCATAAGATGTTGTTAGTGTCCACGCTTCTGCACCATATAGCCGGACGGGTGCGATGAGTAACTTATAGAGTGTTATTTTCGTTCGTCGAGACTTTACTTTTCAATTGCCTACTCAGTCCGAAGTAGCATTTGATTGCAAGAGTAATTCATCGTCGGATTTCAAGGCTAACATTATTGTTGGTGTTAATGCTGGTTCCCAGGTAAATGAAGTCCTTTACTTCTTTCTTCTTTAAATGGTTTTCTAACCGCCTGGGCGATTTTGACCGTCCAACATAGTTTCTTCGTTGCGCCAACTGGCGCCAATTGGAAACACCGCGGGATCGCAAATCAGTCTCCACTTGGTCCTTCCATCAGAGTGGTGGTCTCCCTCTTCCTCTGCTTCCACCGGCGGGTGCCGATAAGAATACCTTCTGGGCTGGAGCATCTTCGCTCATTCGCACTATGTGGCCTAGCCAGCGAAGCCGCTGTGTTTTAATTTGCTGAACTATGTCTGCGTCTGCGTCAAGTTCATACAGCTCATCATTAAATCTTCTTCGGTACGCGCCGTCGCCAACGCGTAGAGGTACACAAATCTTTCGTAGAACCTTTTTCTCGAATACTCCCAGAGCCGCCTCATCAGATGTTGTTAGTCTCCACGCTTCTGCACCATATAGCAGGACGGGTGCGATGAGTGACTTGTAGAGTGCCTCGTTTAGTTTCGAACGGCTCCCAGTTCTGACCGAACTGGTGGTGTTGCTCAAGCATTTTGCACAGCTCCGTTTCGTGCTATCGAAAACGGCTTTAAAATTAAAAAAGAGATAATGTGCCTAAATTATTTTCTCACAAGTTATTTTCCAAGATTTGGCGTATTGTAAAAATCTGGTCGACGGTAGATTTACCACGTCTGAAGCCGCACTGATAAGGTCCAATCCCTCTGTTCATATCAGGCTTCAGTCTTTCGCACAATACGCTTATTTGCGTTATTCAAAAGGCTTGGGCAGAGAACACTTAGACTCCAATCTTCAGGCATGCATTCATCCGACCATATTCTTCATAGAAGCTGATGCATGCGTCGTACCAGCTCCTCGACGCCGAGTTTGAATTGCTCAGCAAGCAAGCCATTAGCGCCAGCTGCTTTATTGTTTTTCAATCGGGATATTGCTATTCGTACCTAATTTTAGTCGGGTTGTGGAACGCATTCTGTCATCTTCGATTGAGGGCTCGGGTTCGACATCTTCTCTGGTTTCTTGCTCAGTTTCTCCGTTTAAAAGGGTAGAGAAGTGATCCTCCATGTTCTGAGTGCTCTCTGAACATCGACCACCAGGTCGCCGTACTTATTCTGAAAGGAGTTTGCCCCGGGTTTAAAACCTTCCGTCATTCCCCGATTTTTTTGATAGAATTTTCGGGCGATATTCCCGTTGGACAGCATCTCAAGCTCCTTTATTTCCCGCTTTTCTGCCTCTTTTTTTCTTGCCCGGAAAAGCCCCCTCGCTTTCCTCTTCACTCCCGGTAGTGTTCACACACACTCCTCGTTGCACTCGATCCCAGCTTTGCTTTGTAGGCTTCGTCGTTTCTTTTCGTTGCAGCGCGGAACTCTTCATCATCATACCAGTTGTTTCTTCGCGTTCGCCGGAATCCAATTACTTCTTCGGCTGCGGTAGATAGTGCTCCTGAGATATGATCACACTGCTCATGCATTCCACTAGGTTGAATTGTGCTCTCGGAGAGCAGCTGTGAGAGACGATCTGCGAAATAATTTGCGGTCTGTCGCGTTTGCAGCTTTTCGACGTCCAGATTTCCCTGCATTTTTTGTTTCACCTGTTTTGTCGTACAGAGGCAGGTACAAATCTTGGCTGCTACTAGGTAGTAATCAGAGTCAATGTTTAGTTCCTGGTATTGTGCGAACATCGAAAACGCTGGAAGCATGCCGTCCGTCTATCACAACGTAGTTGATCTGGTTGCGTGTTTTTCGATCGGCGTACAGCCATGTAGCCCGATGGATATTCTTGTGCATAAACCTAGTGCTGGATATGACCATGTTTCGGGCATCGACGTAGTCTATCAGTCTGTATCCATTTGGCGAGGTCTGATCGTGAAGACTGAACTTCCCGACAGTGGGGCCGAATCCCCCTCCTTGCCCACCCTGGTGTTAAAGCCGCCAAGCACGACTTTGATATCGTGACGGGGGCAGCGCTCGTATGCTTCTTCCAGACGCTCGTAGAAAGCATCCTTTTCCTCGTCGTACTTCTCTTCCGTCGGTGCGTGAGCGCAGATATGGTGAAAAATCGTACTTTTATGCGGATTGGGGCGATACGCTCATTCACGGGTGTGAAAGACGGTACTCGGTGACTCCCACCACAAATCCCATGCAGAATCTGCGCTTCTCTACATGCCCACTCCAGTAGATGTTGCAAGCAGAGACATAACAGTTATAAGTTTTATCGAATAAACGTTGTTTCAATTATTCGAGGAAGAAAAAAATGTATTTTTCAAATAAGAGTTATACGTCAACGCTTGTTTTATTTTTTGGGGATAATAGTTATTTGTCAACATTTATTTTATTTTTTGGGGATAAGAGCTATTGGTCAACGTTTATTTTACTTTTTGGGGATAAGAGTTATTTGTCAACGTTTAATTTTTACGTTGCTGGATAACTGTTATGGATGAAAAATATTTTTTTTTCGTTGCCAAAAAAAATTTTAATTTGAAATAAATTTTGTTGTGTTGCTGGTTTGAAATTTTAGTAAAAATTTTGAGGCAGCCACAAATTGATAGCGAAGCTCATCTGGAAAATCTTTACTTACTTTTCATTTAGTGAGAGGATATCTCGAAAGCACTCCGTACCACATGAGAAGACGTTATTGGATACTGGCGATTTCGAAGAAAAAACTTGCACGATGATGAAGAGTGCCGCGTTGCAACGCAAAGGGATGTTGACTACAGGGCCACGCTAAGAGCGAATTCAACGAGGAGTGTGTGTGAACTCGACACTATTATGAAGGAAATAAATTGTTTTTCTAATTCAAATTTTTTTTCCCAACGAAAAAAAATATTTCTCATCCATAACAGTTATCCAGAAACGTAAAAAATAAACGTTGACAAATAACTATTATTTCCAAAAAATAAAACAAACGTTGACAAATAACTCTTATCCGCCAAAAATTAAATAAACGTTGACAAATAACTCTTATAAAGCAACGTTTTGAATAAATTTAAAACGTTTTGATACAGAAATTTCAAATAACAGTTATTTTTTGTCTCTGGTTGCAAGGTGTTTTGTTCGTGTTTCCTCGCCCCGTCCATCGCATCTATTGTATGGCGGTGATGTCAGCTTTTGCTTTCCTCAAGAGATCAACCAGCGGGGCAACGGCACCATCTCCATTAAGGGACCGGACATTCCAGGTAAATGCCTTTATCTCGCAATCCTTATTTCGTTTGCGGGTGTTGTCATCTAAACACTATAGATATATATTTATACTAATAAGAATTAGTTGTACCACTTAAGCCTGTATCCATTCGCAGGCCGTATTATCTTAGTTTAATATCTTACGTACACAGGTTCCACCAAACTTCTGTAAATTAATGTTTCTTCATATTTATACAAGAAGTACTAAGCTAATTCAAATGTACTTAAACAATGAATAAGGTAGTAAATTTCCCCGAAACGCGGTTAATGTGGAGGGATAAAGAAAGCCCCTATCCTTATCCATTCCTTCTTAAAACCCTCAATAACACCTTTCATTTGATACCATTATCGTGTAAACAACTACTGGGGTCACCCCTAGTCCACATTTTGGTCGATATCTCAGAAACGGGTTCTCATATGGGCCCGAAAACCACTCTTTGAGGACCCCAACCCGGAGGCTTGTGGAGCCCTCACAACACATATATAGAGCTATCCTTTATGAATGAAGCTAATGTGAGTTATACACTATTTTAATGAAATATACTAATTTTTTATATTTTTGCACGTATGCCGTTCTATAAATGAACCACATGCGAATTTTTGCACGAAAACCCACTTACATAATACATATATGATTATATACATATTTGACATATTTTTAAAAGAACATACAATTCGAATATCAATTTCTTATAAATAGGAACACTCTAATATACATATATACATGTGAGCTTTACCATACACTAGATTTGGCAGCGACGCTAAGAGGTTAGAAACCTGCCTATGCAGAGACGGCAAACAATAAGCATTAGAAAATTCGAACAATTAAACGCACAACCATGCAGAACAATACAAATCTACAAATGAGGAACACTGAAATGACCAACGCAAGCGTACAGGCGTGTGTACATATGTTCGCTGCAATGCAAGTAACTGGCATATGAGGGAAGAAAATCGTACAGGCGTGTGTACATATGTTCGCTGAAATGCAAGAAACTGGGATATGAGGGAAGAAAAGCGTACAGGCGTTTGTACATATGTTACCTACGATACGAGGAGCCTTCATATGAAGAAGAGAGGAATACAGTCGGGTGGATATACGTTAGTAGTTATAAGGAAAATAGTATAATAATAAGGAAAAGGTTAACTTATAAGATTATGTATTATAAGTATTTATTGTTGTTAAGTAACAGTTTGCCTGCGTGCAAATTTGTACAAGGTGGCGCAAAAGTAATCCTCCTATCAGAAAATGCTATACATTTTGCGATTGGCCCCTAAAGTCAGTTCTGTTTTGACATTTGTGTAGTAAACACATGCGAAATACACGCTAATAAACAATGTTACGCTACACTGCTCCAGAACGCGGAATATTGCTGACTATTTATTTGACCAATAATCGGTCGGGGCCAAACGGTTACTGTGAATGGTGAGCGCTACAGAGCAATGATCAACGAGTTCTTTTTGCCGCAACTTGATGAATTGGGATTGGAAAACATGTGGTTCCAACAAGACGGTGCAACAGCACACACTGCACGTGCCACAACCGATATGCTGAACATCGGAAGCTTACTTTTGCGCCACCTTGTATAAAAGGGCGATGGATTCCTTAGGAAAATTTACTAGTTAGCTACTAGCTAGGCATAGTAGTCGGTGGTTTTCACCTCCGATGAACGTACACCTGGGAGTTTTCATCTCACGAGTACTATTTTTATATTCGGCAGAGGTTTTCACCTCAGTGGACGGTAGGGCTAAGTAGGGGTTTTCACCTCTGCCGCCTTTAATTTAGCCAGGAGCAACTTAAGTCATAGTAAGTGGTGATTTTCACCTCCACCGAACGTAGGGCAGAGTAGGGGTTTCACCTCCACCACCCTTAGCGTAGTAAGAGATAAATTAAAGATTGTAGATGAGATTTGAAAAGAATGAATTAAAGAAAAGGAAGATGTCAAAACTAAAACAACTAACACGGTTTTATCATTTGGCGAAAAACCAAGGGAACTTTATTTGTAGGAACCCTGGACGGACTGAGTATACCCCGGCAATTTGGAAAGTCCGTCACAACTCCTTTTTTAAACCATCATAAGCGCCTTTCATTTGATATCGCTATCGTAAAAACACCTTCTGGGGTCACTCCGTGTCCACATGTTAGTCGATATCTCGGAAACGGGTCCACATATGAACCCTAAAACCACTAATTTTTAAAACACACATTAACACCTTTCATTTGCTACCCATACCGCATGAACACCTTCTCGGGTAACACCGGTCCACATTCTGACCGATATCTGGAAACCCCGGAAAATTGTAGAATTTTTTTTATCCTATAATCATGTCGTACACCTAGATAGTTTGAGTTTTTTTAAATTTCATCAAAATCGGTTGAGCCGTTCTTGAGCTTTGCGGTCAGAAAAAAAACGGCTTTCGAAATATATATAAGTAATAGATAAGCAACAAGAACAGAATCGGGCATAACTGGCATCGGATACACAATTTTTAAACACTACTCTTTGTGTGCTGTCACTAAGGTAAGATGAGATCCCGCGATTGAGATACGGCTGGAAGCCCAGCTGATCGAGTTTATGAATAAGTAATGAGTGACACACTTTGTCAAAAGCTTTGTTGAAATCAGTATAAAAAACGTCGGTGTGCAGTTTTTTCTAAAGCCATTTGAGACATGACTTGTAAACTCAAGTAAATTCGTAACTGCTGACTTTCTCTTACTGAACCCGTGTTGGCAGTCACCAATCAACGTAGAGATCGGATCCGTAAGTTGATTTGTAACAATAGCTTCAAACAATTTTGGGATGGCAGAAAGCTTTGGTATGCCACGGTAGTTCTCTATAGAAAACCAACTCCAGCTTTTATGCAGCGGTAGAAGAAACGATTCTTTCCACGTGTTTGGGAAAAAACCACACATTAACCTCCTCTGAAGGTATGGAGGAATGAACGGCAAGTAGAACTCCAATCGAGTTAAATGGCGAATATAATGCATTTTCAAGTTGATATTTTTTTATTTACATTACAATTACGTACATATATATATTTTTCTGTGTAACGGTGTGACCGACACGTCAAACAATCATTATCATCTTTGTTATAAAAACATTGCGTCAGCAAACATTTAAAAAATTTAATACTTTTTGAGTGCAACGGTTCGGTAAACAACTATAACTTTTGTGATCCGCTTAACAAAATTAATAATAAAAATCAACTTGCAACAAACAAGCTTCTTTGTCAAAATTAACAGCGGTTTGCTCCTAGTGCAAAAATAAATAGGTCATTTCTTTGTAATGGCAGCACAATCTGCAAAATTGTCATGCAATTTTAACAAATTTATGCCAACCTTCAATTATCAATTCAGAACAAAGCTTATTAGTTTCAGGTTGTAAAGTCATTGTTTAAACTTGCTCTATTCTTAACTAAACTAAAAACATTTTCTTCTGCTAATGTCAGATTTCGAAACAAAATTTAAAGCTTTGAGGAAAAATTTCTTTAAAATTAAAAAACCCGTTTTAAATACAGATCGTTATCTACAAAACAAGAAAAGTTAGATGAATATAAACATTCTTTAATAGAGGCATATAATAACATATTGGTAGAGGTTAATGTGCAGAGCCAGGCCAATTGCTGTGAATGGAAGGTTATCGCGTTGTAGAGAACAATTAATTAAATGTTTTGCAAAACTTAACTGCCCAGTTAAGGTACCAACTAATTACAGCCACTTAGTCAAAGATAACGTTTTTACATCTCACAGTGAGTATATGGAAAAAGAAACCTACGACGAGTCCCAGAACGATTCTGAGGACGAAGAAGAATTATCTGACTCATCAGAGCCAGACACATTCGAAAATCGGATCGGTAACTAAAGTTGATCTTTGCCGACCACTGAAAATATTTCATTACAAGAAAACTGCCTAAGTTTCGACAACTCAGCTTGTGTATTGAAAATTCTCCAAGCAACTCAGTAACCTTTTTCAAATCAGTAACTTTTTCCAAATCCGAACAAATATAGTAATTCAATAGGTTCAATAGCAATAACAACAACCAAAGTTGACAATGCAACAATTATCGGCAAAACAATAACCTGCGTGCGTTACTCAGAGGCGGTTATCGTGTAATCCTCGGAGACTTTAACACACACCATGACCTTTGCACTCAAGCCTACATGTCGATAGTAGGGAACAGAAGCTGGCCGAACTGATAGATGGTTTGACGTTCTGCACTGTGAACGGGGATGTCCCACGAGAGTCACGGTAAATTGTTCAAGATCGCCAGACCTTACCATCGTCAGCGCTGGCCTCATAAGTGCGTTGACTGGCGACCGATGTTGACTCTTGCAACAGATCATTTACTGATAGTCCTCTCAATCGATCGCCCCGCCGACTTTGTCACCACTGAACATCACACCTTCACTAATTTTAACAAAGCTGACTGGGTTGGTTTTCTTAACTTCACTGAGAGCTCCTTTGCTGCTCTTCCCACACCGTATGACGTACGAGAAGGGGAAAAAGCGTTTCGCATGGTCATAGCTTCAGCCTCAAATCAAAACATTCCGTCAGGAAAAATCAAGGAGGTGCGTTCGCATTTCCCCGCAGAGGCAGCGCCCTGGCAAATGAACGTGCCCATGTGCGACGCTGAGACCCTACGGATCCCCAAATTCAAGATCTCAATGCGGAAATCTGACGTCTGGTTGATCAACACAAACGCGCCAAATGGAAGGAGCACCTAAGGTCCTGCAACCTCTCTGCTGGTGTTAGCAAACCATTGTCTACTGTCAAATCCTTGTCAAATCCGGCCAAACTTAACGACAACATATCCGTCACCTTTGGTGATAAGGTACAGTCGAAACCGAAGAGATGCGCAAGCGCTTTCTGCCGGAAATTTGTACTGCATCCTCCGGTTGGCAAGGATATCAGACTCGCCACCAAGGAAGCGCCCAAATGAAAAAATAGTCAAGCGCCCATTGCCATCTCCACCACAGAAGTTCAGGAGGCAATTCAGGAGTCGAACGTACCACGTATAACAAAACAAGGAGGGCCACTAGGTGGTGTCATATACCGTCTTTCTTTTAATTACTACATATCGAAGCTCCCCTGCATACCAGATGGTGCTTAGATCGTCTCTTACGCCGGTGACTGCACGATTCTTGCGACGGACCCCTTCGCAATTGAGCTTTGCTCAAGAATAAACTGTTACCTCCCATCCTTGTCCGGCTTCTTCGCTGGACGAAATTTGGCATTGTCAACGACCAACTCCCAGGCCACCTTATTTACGACGTGGATAGCGCAGACGAACATGGAATTAGACGTCCACGTCCACGGCACTAAGCTTCCGACTGTCACACATTAAAAAATCTTAAGGGTCACGATTGATAACAAGTTCAACTTCAAAATCCTCCAGTCACTAGCCGGCAGCGCTGGGGAAAACACAAAGAAATGTTACTGGCAAC
The DNA here is from genome assembly GCA_949987695.1 of Merzomyia westermanni. Lineage (NCBI taxonomy): Eukaryota > Metazoa > Arthropoda > Insecta > Diptera > Tephritidae > Merzomyia > Merzomyia westermanni. The sequence continues at coordinate 91,903,404 of OX465288.1, forward strand.
GTGCAAGGCAATTGGATGCCGGCATGCGGATTGGCTCCCCATTATACGAGCCATCTATTAATTTGCTCAACTGAGCCGACTCTTCTAACAGCAATTTCATTATGGTTTAACTCTATTAAAGCCGGGAGGTTTCTGGGACTTCCGTTAGAAGAGCTTGATGACTATGCTAGGTAAGGGAAATGAAGACGGGCAGGCGATATTTCGCTACTACAACAACCACAACAACAGCGCTTTCCTTACGTATTTTTATACCTATTAGTGCTACGCACACACGGTATATTAACTTTAGTCGCGTAACGGTGGTATATAACGGCATAAACGGATAGAGATAGATATTGACTTATATATATCAAAATGTTCAGGAGGAAAAAAAAATTGATTAAGCCATGTCCGTCCGTCCGTCCGTCTTTTAACACTATAACTTGAGTCAATTTTGAGATATCTTAGTGAAATTTGGTATGCAGTTTCCCTGGCACTCATCTCCGACGCTGTTAAAAATTGGCGAAATCGGATGATAGCCACGCCCACTTTTTATATATAGAATATTTGCGAAAATAATAAACAGTGATTATTCAGTACATAATACACTTATAAGGATTACATTTGGTGTATATATTAATGTTAGGGCAGAAAATAAATCTTTCAAGAAAGTTTTGAAAATGGGAGTGGCACCGCCCCTTTTGATTAAGTCAAATTTAGAAATAATATTAATCATAAATCAAAAACCGTTCAAGATATCGAAACGAAATTTAGCACACATATTTATATTACTACGTGGTATGTTCCGGAAAAAATGGGCGAACCACGCCCACTTTTATACGAAAGATTTTGAAAGCTATCATAAATATATTTAATAGGCAATAACTTTGCATACAATAGCTTTACGTTATTTCTATTTCACTTTCAAAGTGTCCGTGAAGGAAGAAAGTCGAAAAGCATAAAGTTTTGAAAATGGGAGTGGCTCCGCCCCTTTTATAGTGGATTATTCCACAAAACTTTTTATGCCATAACTACCTCAAAAATCGATTTATCGAAACGATATTTGGAGAAAATGTTGTATATATAAAAGTAAAGGCTTTGTATATTTTTCACCTTTGCACTAAGGTGGGAGCTTCACAAAAAATTAAACGCACGACCGTTCGAGTTAAACAATTAATTTCTTTATTCACGACGAGAGCGGTTGGAGCTTTAGCGAACTACTAATTGTAAGCGGCCCATTACATAGCATTGGACCGCTTACTTCTTTTCATATGTACTATGCGTTTGGTTGTATATATCAATATTCCAATATAACTGTATATAAATTCATGGGTATAGAGGATACGTGAAAAATGTAAGTAATTTATAAATTTTAAAGGGTAAGTATTTAAGAGGTAAGTATTTAGCATATGTTCATGTATTATAAAGGGTAAGTATTTAGGAGGTAAGTATTTAGCATATATGTTCTTGAATTATTGGGAGTCGAGATGAAGAGAGATTTAGAGGTCGGGATATTTTGACTAAGCAGGCGTCAGTAAACAAAGTTTTGTTATGTTGCGTGTGGTGATACCGGCTTGAGTGCGGATATCCACCACTTATTCGTGAGGGGCAGGTCATCGGCCTTCGGCTCGGGAGTTGCGAGAAGGGGGCCCCCGCGAAGAAAATGACCTGGTGTTAGAGCTTGCAGATCATCGGGGTCTTGAGACACTGGGGAAAGCGGTCTGGAATTTAAGACTGCTTCGATGCGAATAAGGAGAGTGTTGAACTCCTCGAAGGTGAATTTTTGTGTTCCGGCCACTTTTGTGAAGTGAATTTTGTAGCTTTTCACTGCTGCTTCCCAGAGACCTCCCATATGCGGAGCATATGGAGGGATGAACTGCCATGAGAGACCGTGGATGGCGTATTTATTTGCGATGTCTTCGGCGGTTTCCTTGAGAAAGGTGGAAAATTCTCTTTGAAGGCTTCGTTGGGCCCCTACGAACGTCTTTCCATTGTCAGACATAATTTTTGAGGGTATGCCTCGGCGACCTGCGAAACGAGCAAAGGCTGCTTTAAATGCTTCCGTGGTAAGATCTGAGCAGACTTCTAAATGTACGGCTTTGGTGGAAAAGCAAACGAAAACGCACACATATGCTTTGGCGTACGATGCGCGTCGGAGAGTGGATGTTTTTACGAGGAAAGGTCCCGCAAAATCTACTCCAGTAGTGTGAAAGGGTAACGAGTAAATTACACGTTCGGGGGGAAGCGCTGCCATAATTTGCGATCTCATTTGATGCTTGTAGACGGTGCATTTCTTGCAGTGGAATATACATTTCTTCACCTTTTGCTTAAGCCGGGGGATATAATATTCCTGCTGTACCATCCGGATCATCAGCTGCTTCTCAGCGTGTAAGAGTGTGGAGTGGAGTAAATCCAAGAGAAGAGTACAATACCGGGATTCATCTGGGATAATGATAGGGTGACGCTCATTGCAGGTAAGGGTTGCGTAAGAGAGACGTCCATTGACCCGTAGTATACCCATTTTATCCAAGGACGGATTGATAGAGAGTAACGAGCTTCTTTTATCTATTGGTTTTGAAGCTTCTAGTGCTGCGATCTCTTCTCCGAAATATTTTCGCTGGGCACCTGCAATGAGTTGTGCTTTCGCTTGGTGCATCTCTTCGTGAGTGAGAGTACGAGTGGAGGGGATAGGGAGTTTCCTTGCGTTCGAGATGAATCGACGAATATACGAGAGGATTCTAACTGCTTTAGAAAATAAAGAGAAACGATCCAAGAAATCTTCGGTTTCGAGAGTGTGGAGGGCTTCTATGCGCCTTTGTTCCGGGGGTGAGTTGTTGGGAGGCCTATGTTTCGGCCAATATGTAGAAGAGTTTGAAAGCCACGTGGGGCCGTTCCACCAGAGGGGGCAATCAACTAAGTCTTGTGGCCGGCACCCACGAGTGCCCATATCAGCAGGATTTTCTGCGCTGGGTACATGTCGCCAAGTTGCGCTACTGACATTGTCGAGTATCTGGGTTAAGCGGTTTGCTACATATGTTTTCCAAGTATGTGGTGGCTTTTCGAGCCACGCCAACACTATGGAAGAGTCTGTCCACAGAGTTAAGTTGCTCTCTGTGAGGTACAGTGAGGTTCGTATGTGTTTCACCAATTTGGAGAGGAGTACTGCCCCGCAGAGCTCTAATCGGGGAAGACTTACTGTTTGTAAGGGTGCGACCTTACTCTTTGCCACGAGCAAATGCGATGAAATTGAATTATTGCTGTGTTGAACTCTTAAGTAGACGCACGCACAATATGCATTTTCAGAGGCGTCGGAGAAACCATGCAACTGGGTAGGTTCATTGAGCGTGAATTGGACCCAACGTGGGATTTTTATCTTTCCAATTGCAGAGAGATTATCCATAAAGGATTTCCATTTAAGAAGTGAACCGGGTTTGACATGCTCATCCCAATCCGTCCCTTCCATCCAAAACTGTTGAAGGAGAGTCTTCGCTACTATCATTATAGGCGATAGCCAGCCTGCCGGGTCGAAAAGTTTCGCGACGGACGACAGAATATATCACTTAGTTGCTGAGGTTGCGTACGGTATGGGGGCGTACGAATACGAGAAGGAGTCATCGAGAGCGTTCCACCGTACACCAAGAGTGGTTGTGAAACTAGAGTCGTGGAATTTTAGAAAATCCGCATCGAGAAGGTCAGACTTTGGGATTCATTCCAATATTTTTGAGTGGTTCGCTGTAATTTTTTTGAGTGGAAAGCCTGCTGACTTTAGTGCTTCAATCAGCTGAGTCATGGTATCGCAAGTGGACTGTATGTTGTGTCCGCCTGAGAAGATATCGTCCACGTAGGTTTCCTGCAGGAGGACGTTGCTAGCGAGGGGTAGCTGAGCTTTGCAATCTGCTGCTAGTTGGTGCAGGGTGCAAATCGCCAAGTAGGGGGCACAGTTAACACCAAAAGTTACTGTCTTTAGCTTAAAATCTTCTACTGGGCCTTGGGGAAATTGACGAAAGAGTATTCGTTGAAAGTCTTGATCTTCTTTATGAACATATATTTGCCGGTACATTTTTTCAATGTCTCCGTTAAATACATATTTGTAGAGTCGCCATTTCAGTATGACCACCATTAGATCGTTTTGTAAGACGGGACCTGTATGAAGCACGTCGTTGAGTGAAATGCCGGAATGAGATTGTTTTGATGCGTTGAAAACTAGTCGGACTTTAGTAGTTTTACTATCGGGTTTGAGTACGGCGTGATGAGGCAAGTAAAACGATAAATACTTTCCTTCACGTATAATTTTCCGCGGTGTCGTGGGCTCCATATGGTCTAGAGTTAAGTATTCTGTTAAGACGTTGGAGTAGGTTGTACGGAGCTCTGGTTTTTTATCAATGCTTCGTTCTATGCTGAGGTATTGCTGCTGAGCAGAGGGTCGAGAGTGCCCTAACGCTATTGAGCTCGGAAACGATTCCTTAAATGGGAGCTTTACTACGTATCGACCATCAAATCTCCGGAATGTGGTGGTTTTGTAGAGTTCTTCGCATATCAGGTCGTCGCCTCTGAGAGAGGAAGCCGATAGTACTTCTTCTTGTTCTCAAAACCTTTTGAGTAAGTCGTCCAGGGAGTCCGTATGAGCTTCTGATACTTGAGTTGAAAATGTCGAGATCTGTTCCTTAAGTGGCCCGCTTAATATCCACCCAAATATTGTGTTCTGGGCTATTAAGCTTCCAGCTACATTGGTCTTGAGACCCGGAATCAGTATTTGAGGGAGTATGTCGCTACCTATTACCATGTCGATTTTGGCAGGTGCGAAGCAGTTCGGGTCTTCTAGAGACAGGTTTGAGTACTCTTTCAGATCTATGTACGTTACTTTAAACGTTGGCAAAAATTGCGTCAGTTGTGGGAGTATTATTGCGTGAGTTGCGATTTGTATATTGAGATCTGGAGAACAGATAGTGATTGAGCACACCTTATCCGCTTTCTGGACTGTTCGTCCGCCCATTCCCAATATTTCATAATTGGATTTTTGAACGGGTAGACCAAGTAAATTTTGTATACGAGAGGTTACAAACGTTTTTTGGGATCCTTGGTCTAAAAGGGCGCGTAAGTTAAAGGTTTCTCCTTTATGGAAGACGGGAATATTTGCCGTTGGTAGCAAGGTTCGCTCTCTACTACTCGAGAAGTGTGAGAGTACATTCTCTGCACTATTTTCAGTTGAGGTCTCTGAGGTCATCGATGCCGCCTGTTGTGAGGTACAGGGCCGTTCTTCATCGATCGTCATGTGAGATGTGACGAGATTTTTCTTGGGTTTAGCGCTGTTTTGGGTTTGGCTGCTGGATGAGTAGTGGAGGAGTGAGTGGTGTCGCTTTTGGCAGTAAACGCACGTAAAACTGCTTCCGCATTGCCTCTCTCAGTGGGAGTATGCCAAACAGTTCTGGCAATACTTGTGCTCCCTTACGAATTTATTTCGCTCTTGAACTGAGAGTTCTTTAAATTTAACGCAATTCATAAGTGAGTGGTTGCTGTTGCATAATTTGCACGAGGCCTGCCTCTTAGGGTCAGTGTGCAAGGCATGAGTCCTGTTTCTTGAGTACAACGAGTTATTTATAGGAGTTGAGGAACGCGGGGTGAAATTGGGTTGATTTGGTTTATGTTTGTTAGGCCTGTATGTCGTAAGGCGTTCAACCACTTCATACCGAGTAGTCAGGAACTGGTCTAATTCGGACCAGAGGGGCAATTCCTTGCGAGAATTAAGTGATTGCTCCCATAATGCTAGGGTTTCGTCTGGGAGCTTTGAGGAGCACAGATATACCAGCATCGGATCCCAATTATCCGTAGATACGCCATTTGCTTTTAGAGTAGAGAGACAGTTATTTATCGTAGTTTGCACATTTTGTATTCGTTCTCCGTGTTCACTGGTTACGGGTTGTATATTAAAGAGAGTTTTGAGTTGATTGTCGACGACAATTCTTCGATTCTCGTATCGACACTTTAATGCATTCCAAGCGAGTTCAAAACTTTGGTCATTCAAAGGATAATGTTTTATGAGAAAAGCGGCCTTACCCCGAGTTTTTTGCCTTAAGTGGTATAGTTTTTGGGCAGGGGAGAGCTTGGGGTGACTGATGTACACTGCTGTGACCATGTCTCTAAATGACGGCCAGTCTTCATAGCCTCCATAGAAGACCTCTGTGTCACAGGCAGGAACTTTTAAATAGTTTGAGTGTTCTGAAGAGGGGTGCGGAGTCTGCTGAATAGGGACGTGCATTATAGGTGTGCCTGGGATCGGCTGAAGTCTGCTGAGAAGTTCGTTGATCTGTAGCCTTGTATTTAGTCCGGAATCGTTCACTTCTTCGAACTTTGCTTCGGTTGCTTCGCGGATTTTTTCCTCCGCGTTGCTCATCTGAAGATTCTCGTTTGCGGTATCCACCAAAGCAATATGCCTATTAAGCTGATCCAGGTAAGTTTTGAGGCCGGCAACTGTGTGATCAGTTTCGCTTATATTCCACCACTTTTCGCAATATTTTTCCAGCCTAGAAGCTTCGAATATGAATTTTTTGTAGAAAAGGGCTGCTTCTTCCTCGTCACTCTGGGATTTCGACCTTGTTTTCACTCCTATTTGGGGTTGGAGCGTTTGTGGCTTTTCCTGCTTATCATCGCCGGTGCCGCCCATTGTGAGTTTTTATAAGTTTTGAGTTTGAGTTTATGTGGGGTTTGACGGGGTTGGCCAATACATTGTGGTAAAGTTTTGCAGTTTCAAGTCCCGCTGTAATTTAACAAAATTTGGGTTTTTTGTTTTTGTTTTTATCACTTTAGGCCCACTGTGTTATATGGGGTAGCGGGATTTGCTTGGGCAAGTGTGAGCGATTTTAATTTGGAAAGTGGAAATTATGTAGCTACTTGTCTTAGCGCTTCTAAGTACAAGAATGTGTGAGGAGCTACAGTTGCAGTGAGTTGCAATTCCTTTCAATAAAGTGGTAGTTAAAAGAGCTTATAGTAATATGTGTATTAGGGATTATCAATAACGGCGGAGTTTTCCTTTGGATTGAATTCCTTTGCTGCTCTTTAGAGCGGAGCTATGGTCACCGGTTTTTTAGTTTTGGGTAGCAAGAGTATGTGAGGGAGAGGATTCCAGTGAAAGTTTACTGTTGGACTTTTTTTTTTTTTTTTTTTACTGTACCACCTTATTAAATGAGTGTTTCTGGGGTCTCGAGTCGATGTTGTTGTTCCGGCTTAAAATTGGCTCTGCTCTGCTGCACTATGCTGTATTGTGTAATTTTTTGAAGGGGGGATGGACCACTAGTGCAGGTATACTGCTCGTGGCATTTGATAAAAATTGTAAGTTTTTTTTTTTAAATTTTTTTTTCCGAACGGTTTAATGGTATAATTTTTTTTTTATACACTTTAGATCTTCTTTTCATTTACTCAAACGGCACTTGGGTACTAATCTCGTATGTATGTAAATTTTACTTTTTGTTGTTGTGTTTTTGTCACTCACTACTTGATTTGGTGCTTTAGTTTTGTCGCACAAATATTTTAGTTAGCACTGTATGTATATTTTCTTCTTCTTCTTGTTTTGGTCTTAATTGTTTTCGGTTTTGGTAATTCACTTCACTTATATTGAAAATTTTTTAATTATTGTAATTAATATATGTAATTTCAATTCACTTTATATGTTTCACTATTATGTAGATTTTTCTTTTAATGTTTTTTTTTCTTTTTCAGCGCCGTGGTTGCCGAATTTTTATGTTATAAAGTTTTTGTAAAATTTTTCACGACTATTCACTTCTTATTTTGATTTTTAATATTTATGTTTTTTCTAAAATATTTTTATTCTTTTTCCAGCTAGGTCACTGTTTTCGTTTTTGGCACCAAAGGACCATGTATATTTTTCACCTTTGCACTAAGGGGGGAGCTTCACAAAAAATTAAACGCACGACCGTTCGAGTTAAACAATTAATTTTTTTATTCACGACGAGAGCGGTTGGAGCTTTAGCGAACTACTAATTGTAAGCGGCCCATTACATAGCATTGGACCGCTTACTTCTTTTCTTATGTACTATGCGTTTGGTTGTATATATCAATATTCCAATATAACTGTATATAAATTCATGGGTATAGAGGATACGTGAAAAATGTAAGTAATTTATAAATTTTAAAGGGTAAGTATTTAAGAGGTAAGTATTTAGCATATATTCATGTATTATAAAGGGTAAGTATTTAGCATATGTTCATGTATTATAAAGGGTAAGTATTTAGGAGGTAAGTATTTAGCATATATGTTCTTGAATTATGTACTTATTTAAGACAACATTTTTAATCCTCGAACTCAATGAGGTTTTCGCTACTCATGTCCTCAACAGGCTTTTTGTAAAAATGGGTGAAATCGGTCTACGGCCACACTCAGTTTTTTAATATAGTTCTGAAAAATTTGTTTGTAAAATATAAAATGCGATATTTTTATAACCATGCAAACTATATCAATAACATCTAGAACACATAATAAGCTATTTAAGCAAAACGCAACCGCAAACAAATTTAGTGAATTTTGGTAAAGTTGGCGTGGCGCCGCCCACTTTTCAGCATACAACTTCTGCTATTTTCAAAGGCAATTTCTTGCAGTTTGAACTAGATAACTATTTCAATCAAAATTGGTCAGCTGCTTCTCTATAGTATGTAGTATACTTGTTGCAAACAAAGTCGATCAAATTTTAAGAGCTCGCTTTTATTTAGTAATGAGTAAAATGCGTGAGTGGGTGAGAGTGAGCTTTAAAAAGCTAAACTGTTTACAAATTTAGGTTTTACATTCAATGTCTTTTAAATTCTTTTATGCATAAGTTTTACAAACTTAGTTCAAGTATTTCAATTAGGTTAGTATATAAAAATTAAGGATATTTTATGAGCATGTATGTTTAAAGAATAAAGTAATTGATGGTAGCACAGGGTTGCATTTCCTCGGCTAGTCCAGGCAATTTGTTTTATCGGCAACAATACTCCTGCAACAATACTCCAGCGAATCGGATAACACACAAGTAAAATATCCTTCAAGTTGTTAATAGCGCACTGCAATAGTAAAGTTTTATACGTTTTTTGATTTTCATACCTTTAATGAACATGAAATGTTTGTAAGTATGAGAATAAGGAAAGACGGGCCCATCAATATGTAAACTGAAATAGTAAGGACGATGAGCTGAGTCGATTTAGCAATGTCCGTCTCTCCGTCCGTCTGTCTATTTGAACGCAAAATTTTTCAAACATAAAATGTGCATGTATTGGTATTTTGAAAAAATGTGTTTAGCTGTTGTTGGTAGGGAATCTATTTATATACCTACAAATAAATTAATGGCGGCCGCCGTGGTGTGGAGGTAGTGTTGCCGGCCTACCACACCGAAGGTCCAAGGTTCGAGTCCTGGGACTGGTACCATCAAAAGTGGTTTGAAAAAGTTTTTAAAAATGGCGTCGACCCTCGGCAGTGGTATGTCAAACTCTTCGAGTGTCTTTCTGCTATGGAAGGATTCTCAACAAAAATGAATCTCCTTTGTAGATGCCGTACGTAACGGCATAAAAGGATCGAGATAGATATTGATTCATGTATATTAAAATTTTCAGGACGAAAAGAGAAATTGATTAAGCCATGTCCGTTCGTCCGTCCGTCAGTCTGTGAACACGGTAACTTGAGTAAATATCTTAATGAAATTTGGTATGCGGGTTCCTTGGCACTCATCTCCGAGCGCTATTTGAAATGATGATAGCCACGCCCACTTTTTATATATAGAATATTTTCGACACCTCAAAAAAAGTGATTACTCAGTACATAATACATCTATAAGGATAAAATTTGGTGAATACATTGAGATTGAGGCATAAAATAAATTTTTCAGGAAATTTTTGAAAATGGGTCTGGCACAGCCCACTTTTGATTAAGTCAAATTTAGAAATAATATTAATCATAAATCAAAAACCTTTTAAGATATCGAAACGAAATTCAGCACGCAGGTTTCCAGGTATGCAAGGAATGTTCAATGGGCGGGATCGGTTAAGGTCGACGCCCACTTTTATATGAAAGATTTTGAAGAGGATCGTAGACATATTAAATAAGCAATAACTTTGCGTAAAATAGCTGTACATAATTCATATTTCACTTTTAAAGTTTCCGTAAACAAAGAAATCCAAAAACTTAAAATTTTCGGAAATGGGCGTGGCACCACCCCTTTTATAGTAGACTGTTCCACAAACCTTTTTATGCCATAACTCCGCCAAAAATTGAGAAGTCGAAACGAAATTTAGTGATAGTGTTCTATATATAAAGGTAACTGATTGCTGTAAAAATGGGCGAAATCGGTTAATGTCCACGCCCAGTTTTTTAATATAGTTCTGAAAATTTTTTTGTAAAATTTAAAAAACAATAGTTCTACAACTAATCAAGTTATAGCAATCAGTCGCATAAAAATTTTGTCAATTTTGCAGAAGTAGGCGCCGCCCACATTTCAGCATAAAATTTCTGCTATTTTCAAAGGCAATCGCTCATAATTCAATCTTAATATTTCAATGAAAATTGGTCAGCTGCTTCTCAGTAGTATGTATTATACTCCTGCCGGAAATTTGACAAATCGGAAAACACACAAGCAAAATATTCGGACACGTAGGGGATAGCTCAATGCAATAGCGAAGTTACATATCTTTTTTGATTTTCATATCTTTCATAAACTTTAAATGTAAGTATGAGAGGAAGAAGAGAAAAGTTCACTAAAATGATCAGTCTGTCTGTCTGTCCGTCTGTCTATTCGAACGCAAACTAGTCTCTCAGTTTTACAAAACAATGCTGAAATTCGTTGTTTGCTTTCGCCATTTTATAATATACTAGCAAACCCGGTAAACGTTGTTTTGACGTTTTGATACATAGAACACATTTATATATAAAATGTCATTAACTTGATACAAATAAACTCCTAACTATACCGAATTGCAGCTGTAAATTCGAGCGTTGTGCTAACTGGGAGCGGCGGTGGCTCAAAAGCACGGCGGTCGAATTTGTGCTCGAAATAGAAAAGAAAAAAGAAACGAGAATTCTCGTTATAAAAAATGTGGCCGTATATTTATAAAAAAATATAATTTATAAACAATTAGTTTACCTTGGTGCGGGCGAAAAATCCTGGGCTGGCCGTGATGTGGTCGTGTCGACTGTCTCTGGAAAAGTAGACGGTTTTTCAATCGAGGACAACCGTTGAACCTGAAAATCATCCTCCGGTTTTAAGGGGAGGTGAACCCACACATGCACACCCCCATGCATGTATATGTGTGCTGACAAAACACGAATATGCATGCATGCCCACACAGGTGGGTGGGTTGGTGTGAGTGATTGGAAGGGCGCTAAAGTTACATTAGGGTGGCCTATTTTTTAAGACTTTAGGCATCTCGCCTAAACATGCCGGCCCCCTTGCGATCCGCAACATCTTACCCCGCCACAGGATTTCCCACCACGCATCCTCTTAAGCTTAGGACTTAAACTATCCTAGTGAGTGCCGGCTGGCGCTGTCCCAGTCGTATGCCTCCGAAATGCCGTTTGAAGTTTGGCGGCTCCATCGTATCGCACCTAGAGCTAAAAGATAGGAGGAAGAAACTTTAGAAAATAAGAACGCTGTATATTTCTTGCCAGGAAATTATATATATTATTTATTTTTTCTGTAACGAGAAAAGCTGGAAGTCTGTGGTAGCTGGCGCGGCTGAAGTGCCAGTCTACCGTCGAAGTGCGCGTTGATGCGTAGCTGGCGCGGCTGGGAGGCAAGTCTACGCTCGTCCGTAGGTGTGCGGCGATTGTCGCTGGCGCGGCAGAGTGGCCAGTCGACGTTTGCTGCTATTTCAGTGGGCGCGCGATGTAGCGTTCGCAGTTGCGCCGCTCGTGGGATAGCAGGGGTCGGAACGGCAGTGGGTCCGATACTCCCTGCGCCGGTCGGAACGGCTGTGGTTCCGATCTCGGCTCGGCGATTTCGTTGTACTCTGACGTCCAAGCGGTCTCCGACGCAGAGAAAAGAAACAAAAAAAAAATCCCCTTGAATATTTGTATGGACGCCCGTATGCGTGGGTGGCGAGCGACCTCGTTCGGAGTTTATAAATGCCATATAATGTGGCATTATTCTAATCTACGGTGAAATTTTATAATTACAATGCATATGATTCGTACATGGGAACTGGTTATTTTTTCCCACACGGCACGGTAGCGACAAGTTGATTACGTTGATCGCCTTGTATTCCGATTCGCCACTGGCCCTCATGCAGAGATTTATTCTTACTTGCATGGTCGCCGTCATAAGTGGCGTCAGTGCCGTGCACACAGCGGCATTTTCGCTTTTTTCGGTACTTGGTTTCGGTACCGAACTGGGTAGAGAGTGCGAATGTGGTGACTGTTCGGGTTTATTTTTTGTTGTTTTGTGGGCAAAACAGTCCTGCCCCCTCCGAAAAAAACAAAACAAACAAAACCCCGCGAAAAAATGGATAACAAAAACAACCAAAAAAAATTTTCCGTAGTTCGAAAAAACCCAATTTTCCAAATTTTTGTGTGAAAATTCTTTATTTATAGGTTATTTCCTATTTTACTAGAAGCGGGATCTGCGCCGATCAGGTACGAACGTAGATTTCGTTACCCTACTGATCCCGCAGTGAATGGTACCGATTTTGGCAGATCGGGATTTCGGTACCCGGTGACTAAAATATCGCATCACTAACGTGATGGTAAAATTATGCATATATACATATATACATATGCTAGCAAATTTTTTTGCGAGTAAATGAGAGCTCGCATGGCGTGATGGTTGAAGATTTGCACACATACATATATGTGCGTACTCACGCCTTGCAAAATCGTGAAAAAGAAACAAAGAAATTCATTGTTCCAATTTTCTCTGCCCTAGCGTAGCAGAAAGAATTGGAACAATTCATTATTTTCTTGTTTCCGGCACGCGTGGGCAGCAACAGTAGCAGAGGTAAGTAAAAATTGCATTTTATTGAAAAATTGCATTTTATTGAAAAATTGTATTTAACCTAATTTTCTTTTCTTTTCAGATGGACATGAAGGTAAATGGAGCTGTAACACCACATTGGAGGATCGCCTGGCCGGCGCATGGAAACATGTTGGGGAAGGTAAGTATTTGTTAGCGCTGCCCGAAATTCTGTATCGATTCGGTAGCAGCGCAAACTCCTTAGGAACCAAAAAATGTGTAAACATACGTACATATAGTTTTATGCAAATACTAATGGTTTTCTTTATTTTTTTCGTTGCAGTTTAAGAAGAATCATTGTCCACAGCCCAGTTTGGTTGGTTTTGAATCCCGAACAAGAAGCTTTATATGGTGGAATTTTGGCAAACTATTTTACAGATCCGCAAAATTTATTTGTGATATCAGATTTCTGTCATTGGGGTCATCGTTTTCATTATACATATTATGATCGCTCTTGCGGTCAAATTTATTCCTCCATTGAAAAACTATATAAGCATGGCATGGCGCTAATTGAGACCCTAAACCCAAATTCAATCACTGAATGTCTACGAAAGTACACTAATACAATATGTGGCCGACATCCGATTGGAGCGATGCTTAACTCAGTAAAAACGTTACAAACTCAAGGCTACAGTAAGGTGAGTTTTAAATTTCCTAAATATGCACAAAGTAGCCAATGCAAGGATATGGATGATTCGAGGGTTAGTTACGCATCCGGTTCATTGGTATTTGAATCTTAGGGCAATGTGAAAAAAATATATAGTCTTGGGATATATTGTGTACTACAAGTGTATATATATACGTATGTGGAAACTTGGATATGAAAACCCAATGAGTTTAGTTAACATTTTCTCACTATTCGAAAATGTAATGTGGTTTGTTATCGAGTTTCTTATATACATTTGTATGTATGTACAAACATACGTACTAAAATCTTTCTGACAGATTAAATACAATTTTCAATATATAATAATTATTAGTAGTTCTCTTCTTTAACAAGTAACAATTAATGCAAATTTACCTAAATGAAGCAAAATATAATTTTAATAGATGCTACAAAATGCTGATGAACAACGTGTTTGTTAAATGATAGAATCCGATTGGCATGATGCTCCTGATGACTTATTTTTCGTTGCTAAATGGAAAACTATGGATATTTTACGTGATGTGCAAAGTAAACGATTGGAAAGACAAGATACGGGTTCAAGGGGTGATAACCCTTCTGGTTCCAAAGACGTCTGAAGTTCACTCAACACGGATGGAAGTTAACCGCAATGGCACGTGAGATGATCAGATTAAAATAATATTTATATTTATTTATAAAGAATACTATTTTCTTAACTATGCCCAACGCGCCATTTATACAATGGTACCTAAGTATGCTTATATCCTTGTATGAATTTTAACTTTAAAAGTGGTCTAGATTTATTTTTTTTAAATAGGGTTATGCAAGACGAATTTAAAACCAGGTGTATGGATTCGCCTTGGGTGTAACCTTCTCAATATTTCAATGTAAATAAAGTCATTTCCAATATCTGAAATCCGACTTTACAATATTTTATCAGAGGCACACCTTTTTTTGATTCAATCTGAAAAAGTGAAGTGCCAATATCAAAATTTAGTGTGGTAGTTCTAAGAAAAGGGTGCACGGCTGGCGAACTCCAAAATCGTCACCCAGGTCCATGTAAAGACCGTTCTCGTGGTTATTTTCGCTCGAAATTTGTTACAGCATATGTAAACAGTCGCGCTTCAAAAAAATAACCCTTAGTCCGTCCAACACCGGTCCACAGTATTTCTGTGCAGAGCACCCTGTGCATAAATTGTGTAGAGTCGATTTATTATTCTTAGACAATCAAATTTGAAACCGTCCTTTTCAGGACGGCCGTTCGGTACACCCTAGTCGGTGATTACAACAACCATATGAAATGACAGAAAATTTCCAACTTTGATTTCGAATATCTCTTCCCTGAGACGAAAACTCGAAAGTCCGCTTCCGGATTAATGTTACCGGGGTCAACACGCGTCTTTTGATACCTTTCCCGATAATTTCGGACGTGTTTTAGTAGTTGTCTCCTCAAGGTAACAATTACCAAAATTGGTATCCAATGTCGTTTGCTTCAACCCGAATAAATTTTACTTAGTTTTACCATTTTTTTGAATTTAATTTCCACTTTGAATGCATATCATCTGCAATCGTTAGGTGTGTTCGGCGAGAAATCTTGAAATATTTTTTCTTTCATATGTAGATATATTTAAAAATTAACATGTATGTATATGTATACGAGGGTGGGACCATCTGCTACCAACTTGTCGTGGCAGATGGATAGCTTTTCAGTGGCAGATTGGTCCGCCTTTCTGCGTTAGGTTTTCTTTGGCCTCGATATCGAGTGCAATCGCGTTTTCGGTGGCAGAATGGATCGCCCTTCTGCGGTAGGCTTTCTGGTGTCCTCGTTAAGGGTAGCGAGTGAAGGGTGGAATTTTGGGAAAGGGGAGGTCAAAACGGTTGGGAGGTGATGGAAGGGGATGGTTAAGATGAGGCCCCGGGCCTCTCGCCAGCCATTCCTCCATAGGGAGCAGAATCAGCTTGATCAACGGTCTTCTGATCTGACCCTTCTCGGTCATGAGGTCCACTACACGAACTCGGTCATCTTCGCCGGGGTGTACGTGGGTAACTCGGCCGAGCCTCCATTCATTGGGAGACAGGTTGTCTTCTTTGATGACAACGAGATCCCCCACCTTAATATTTTGTTTCGGATGCTTCCACTTCACTCGTTTGTGAAGTTCGGATAAGTATTCCACCTTCCATCGCCTGCAGAAGGTTTGATGAAGAGCCTTGAGCTTCTGCCACCTATTAATAATGGAGGCAGGGCTCTCATTCACCTCGGGTTCTGGCGGAGCCAGGAGATGACTTCCAGTCAGGAAGTGCCCAGGGGTCAAGGGTTCCAGGTCCGCGGGCTCATTTGAGGCTGGACTAAGTGGCCGCGAGTTGAGGCATGCCTCAATCCGGCACAATAGCGTATGGAATTCCTCATGCGTGAATTTATGAGGCGAGGCTAACTTCTTGAAGTGGCTTTTGAAGCTCTTCACTCCCGCCTCCCAGAGTCCCCCCATATGTGGAGCCCCGGCCGGAATGAAATGCCATGTCATGGCTTGATGGCTATATTTGGAGATAGCCTTGTCTCGGGCTTCCGAGATAAATGCTTTAAATTCAGATCTCAAAGATCGTGAAGCGCCGACAAAGTTGGTACCATTGTCGGAGTAAATGTTTCTCGGACATCCTCGTCTAGCGATAAAACGTGAAAACGCTGCTAGAAAGGATGGGGTGCTAAGATCACTGGTCGCTTCCAGATGGATCGCTTTAGTCGTGAAACAAACAAAGAGGCAAACATAGCCCTTTGATAATCGACATCCTCTACCGCGGTAACTTTTAATGTCGAAAGGCCCGGCAAAGTCCACCCCGGTATTGGTAAACGCGCGGGTGAACGTAGTGCGTTCGCAAAGAAGGGTACCCATAAGTTGGGTTTGCGCTCTTTTTTTATAAATGGTGCAGACCTTACAGTTATGGATGGTGGCCCTAATCATGTTCTTGACATTCGGAATCCAATATTGGGTGCGGATGAGACGGAGCATCAGTTGGTTTTCCCCATGGAGAGAGATTTGATGTATCATTTGTACAGTCAGACGCGTCAACCTACAATTGTATGGCAGTATGATTGGCTGGCGCTCGTTATAAGCGAGGTCTTGAGACGCTCCAAGACGATCACCCGCCCTAATAATATCATCTTTGTCGATGAATGGGTTGAGTGGCAATATCTCGCTTTTCCTATCGATTACCTGTCCCTTCTTCAAGTTTACATATTCCTCATTATAATGTTGCTTCTGATAGAGTTTAATCAAGAGTTGCGTCGTGATCTTGATCTCATCGGATGAGATTAGGCACGATTTTTCTTGAAAGGAAGCTTTTGTCTTGGGATGAGTTCTTCGAAAGAATCTCATAATATATGATAGTACCCTCAAAGCCCTCGGTAAATTCGAAAACCGGTCAAGAATCTCGATCTTTTTTTGCGTTGATATTGCGTAGGCCTGCGCTCTCTTTTCCTCCACGGATGTACTATACTCCTTTTCTTGTACTGGCCATTGGGAATTGTCTTCTTGTAGCCAAGAAGGTCCCTGCCACCACAAAGAATTGTTGACCAAATCCGATGCCGGTAGTCCTCTGCTTCCTAAGTCTGCTGGATTCGTTTCCGAGTTGACATGAAGCCAGTTCTTGCTGCCGACTAGGTCGATGATTTTTGTAATCCTGTGTGCGACGAATGTTGACCAGGAACAGGGTGGTTTCCTTATCCATGCCAAAACGATGGTGGAATCCGTCCATAGATACTGTTTCACTGGTCCAAGTTTGATGTTTCGGAATATTGATTCCATCATTTCCGCTAACAGTACTGCTCCGCAAAGTTCCCAACGCGGAAGTGAGATGGTCTTCACTGGTGCTACTCTGGTTTTGGCCAGAAGTAGATTGACGAAGATATCATCATTCCTTTTGACTCGCATGTAGACAGCTGCAGCGTATGCCTTTTCCGAAGCATCGCAGAATCCATGTATTTCGACATCATCTTCTGGTGAAAAGTTTACCCATCCTGGTATCTTTATGTTGTCGATTTCGTGGTATTGATGTCTGAAGTTTTGCCATCGTTCCAATGTATTGGACGAAACTGGTTCATCCCAATCGGTGCCCTCTAACCAGATGTTCTGCATCAAAATTTTTGCCACAATGACCATTGGTGCAAGCCATCCTAAAGGGTCGAAGAGTCTGGCGATGGCGGATAGAATCGCTCGCTTTGTCAACTTTTCACTTTCTTCTAGTGACCCTGCTTTAAAGTAAAACAGGTCTGAATGGGCATTCCATCTTATGCCCAATGCCTTAACGGTGCTGGTATCTTCGAATGCCAGAAAGTCCTCGGTCAGCCGATCCGATATTGGGATGTCGTTGAGAATTTCCTCAGTATTCGAAGTCCATTTTCGTAGTGGGAAGCCCGCGGAGAGTAAGACTTGTCGAATCTCATTCCTCGCGTTAATGGCCGATGCGAGTGTGTGTCCCCCCGCTAGTACGTCATCTACGTACATGCCTTCCCTTAATATGCTAGATGCTGTAGGGTGAGAACTCTCTACTTCATCTGCTAGTTGTAAAAGGGTTCTAATTGCCAGATAAGGCGCACAATTAACCCCGAAAGTGACCGTTTTCAGCTCGTAAAGGCTTATGGGTTCTTGAGGCGATGTTCGGTAAATAATCCGTTGGAATTTGACGTGATCATCGCTCATCCAAATTTGCCTATACATCTTTTCGATGTCACTATTGAAAACGAAGCGATATAGTCTCCATCGCAGTATAAGTACTGGAAGATCTGATTGTAGTACTGGGCCTGGCAGGAGAATGTCGTTCAAACTTGTGCCATTTGCCGTTGGGCTCGACGCATTGAATACGACGCGTACCTTAGTGGTGGTACTCTCCGCCTTTACTACGGCGTGATGGGGCAAAAAGTAATTGTCCGCCGAATCGGCTGGTACAATGGCAGTAACTTTTCGCATATGCCCTAATGTCTCGTATTCAGACAGGACCCTTATATATTCGATGCCTAATTCTGGGTTCTTTGCTAAACGCGTTTCGTTTCTAAAAAATTGTGAACACGCCCGCCTAAGAGACCCTCCTATGTTTATCTGATCTGGGTAGTCCTGTCTGAATGGAAGAGAGACGACATATCTCCCATCCTCTCTACGACTTGTAGTTTCCCTATATAAATCTTCGCAGTACTTGTCATCTGCGTTTGGGCTTTTGTTTCTGGGCAGATTTTCCAACTCCCAGAATGCTGTAAGCTGTTTGTCCAAAGCAACTTCGCTGTAGAAGGACACTATATTTCTGGTTGGATTCGGTGCTTCTATGCGCCCGGTTAATATCCAACCGAACACCGTTTCTTGGGCGAGAAGTGTACTAAGTACATTCTTTTTCAGCCCACTCAATATAATTTGCGGATATACGTCTCCGCCAAGTATAATATCAACTTCCTCGTTGATGTAGAATCGCTTATCTGCCAAGACTAAGTCTGGGAAAGCCTGCATAGTCGTAGCATCGATATGGCAGGATGGCAGATTCCCAGTTAGTTTGGCTAGAATTAGAACTGATGTTGTTAAGCTGAAGCAAGGGTCCACTGGTGAACGGAGTTCAATATTGGAGGCCTCCTTGACTTGAGCGGACACGGCATTAGTGATGCCCGAAACTTGAGCATGCATCCTTTTTGCCGGTAAATTGATTCTGCGTTTGAGTCGTTCTGTCATAAACGAGCACTCTGAACCAGAATCAATCAGTGCTCTTGCTGGGAAGTCTGTACCATTATGATGAATTGTTACTCGAGCTGTCCCTAGCAGCACACCTGCACTTGAATGAACATGGCAGGATTTAACATTTCGGTTTATGGCCGAAACAGATTTTTCCGCTTCCCGTCTCTCTTGTGCCTGTTTTGAAGTTGAGGCAGCATTATCAGCATGATACTGATTAGGGCTGGTAATTGCCTGCGTCTGGAGAGACTCCGCATGCAGGAGCGTATTATGTCGAGAGTGGCACTTGTTGCAGTCATAAGAACTGGTGCACTTCGACACAGTATGTCCTGGGGATAGGCAATTCAAACAGCCCTTGGTGGATTTGACAAAGTTAATTCTCTCCACCGGAGTTAATTTGAGAAAACGGGGACAGTTTCGCAATCTGTGGGTATTCGATTTGCACTTTGTGCACAGTAGTTTAGTCACGTTTGCTTGGTATGTACCAAGTCTTTTTGCAGGGGTTTCGTTGGCAATCCGCGTACTTTGCGGCTTTTGCACTTTCGTAGAACTCCCTATGAACCCAGACACTGTTTCGAGTGTCTGGAAGCGGTTGGACAAAAATCTGTCCATATCCTCCCACTTGGATATTTCCACTTTGTGGTCTATGCTTTGCTCCCATAGACCAAGCGTACTTTCCGGCAATTTCGTCGAACACAAATACGTTATAATTGCGTCCCAGTTCGACGTGTCAATTTTATGACTTCGCAGGGACGAAAGGCAATTATTTATTTCGCGCTGAAGTGTTTTAATCGCGCTACCACATTCACTCTCTACCTTTTTCAAGTTGAATAAAATTTGGAGTTGCGAGTTTACTAGGATACGTTTGTTTTCGTATCTCTCGCATAAATTTCTCCAGGCCGTATCAAATCCCTCATTCGTGAGTGGACATTTTTTCACGATATCTTTTGCCTCACCTTGTGTCTTATTGTTCAGATGGAAAAATTTCTCCACTGGTGTTAGGCGTTTATTTAAGATGTATATAGCCGTGAACATGTCACGAAATGTTGGCCATGAGAGATAATCGCCCTTGAAAACTTCAGTATCACATGGAGGCAGGCGGATACTATGTTCAAATTCGGGCTTTTCTTCAGATTTATTTTCTGGTTTGTTGTACGTCGCTTGGCGTGTAGCCATGTCTGACATGCAGCGTAAATATACTGCATATGCCCTCTTATATTTCTGTTTGACAGAAACTATACCAGTGGCCTCTAACTTATCTGAATTAAGTAAGTCGTCATAAGCCGTTCTGGTTTTTCTCCACATTGCCTTCAAGTCCTCTTGTTGAAGCCCAAGAGTGTACTTGCTGTGGACTGAATCCTCTAATTCATTGTAGTCTGATTCGAATTCAAAAATCGAATCAGCCAGCCTAATGAAACTTTCCATATTTTGGACTTAGAGGATCTGTAGAATCAAAACAAAACCGAAAAAATAAAGCTGAAGGTACGATGAAATGCTCAACCGTACAAGAAAGATGCTGAATAGAAAAGGTAAAGGCAGTATTTTACCCAGGAAAAACAAAACAACCTCAATAAAATTGTAATAAACTCAATTAATGTATAATTTAATTCAATTATTTTTATTTATTGTTAATTTTTGAATTATATTGCAGACTTGGCCGATTTGTCTGACGAATAATAATAATAATAATAATATTTGTTTGCTACAAACGCAAAAAATGTAAACAAAATCTTTGTGACTTATTCGCCACCCACACGTATAAGGGGAATATGTATATATAAATGTGTGTATGTGTTGCCGCAATAAAGAAATACACAACAAACACAGATAAAGTGCGCGGTGTATCAAACGAGCGAAAGTGAATATTAAATGAAGAAATGTGAAAACAAAGAAAAGTGCTATACAAATAGTGAATTTTATCAGAAAATAATAACTAGCCTTCGATTAAAATTTTGCTCTGTAATTACGGAAAAAAACAAGTGGAAAAAACAAAAAAAACAAACTGAAGATCGAAAGGCTAAGTGAACTTATTTGTGAAAATGAGGTTATGTTACCTCTTGCCTTGCGCTGTGTCCAAAAAACCTTACCACTGGTGGGGGGATAATCCGGATAGACACAAGGATTTTTAAGCGTTTAATTTAATTTAAAATTTAAAGAAAACTAAAGCACTTAACTGAACCAAAAAAAATCACTATTATTAAATATTCACTAAACGCACTTACGTTTGATTACACTCGCGGGCGGCACTTTTATACAATTGTATGCAACACACAAAAAAAAAAACTAAGTGGCAAGAAATATACAACTTACGTGCTTTGATGTGGTGATCGGCCGAATTTGTTGTATAAAGTTGATGTTGTTGGTTGTGGTATGTGGCAGATTGTATGGCAGAGTTGTTTGCTATTTGTAATTGCGCAGAGTGTATGGCAGAGTTGTGTGTAATTTGTGATTGCGGCAGTGCGTGAACAATATTGAGTTTTTTCCTCCTTTTATTGTGTGGCAGCTTCTTGATTAATACAAATTAGATTCTTTGAAATTATTACTCCAATTGTTGTTGTGGACTGTATGCTGGTGTCTCTAGACGGGGAGATGGACCATGTAAATTCGAGCGTTGTGCTAACTGGGAGCGGCGGTGGCTCAAAAGCACGGCGGTCGAATTTGTGCTCGAAATAGAAAAGAAAAAAGAAACGAGAATTCTCGTTATAAAAAATGTGGCCGTATATTTATAAAAAATATAATTTATAAACAATTAGTTTACCTTGGTGCGGGCGAAAAATCCTGGGCTGGCCGTGATGTGGTCGTGTCGACTGTCTCTGGAAAAGTAGACGGTTTTTCAATCGAGGACAACCGTTGAACCTGAAAATCATCCTCCGGTTTTAAGGGGAGGTGAACCCACACATGCACACCCCCATGCATGTATATGTGTGCTGACAAAACACGAATATGCATGCATGCCCACACAGGTGGGTGGGTTGGTGTGAGTGATTGGAAGGGCGCTAAAGTTACATTAGGGTGGCCCATTTTTTAAGACTTTAGGCATCTCGCCTAAACAGCAGCTTTATATAACCTGGGGGCTTTTCCAAACGCTATATACAGACTGTGCCATGCCCAGCGAACTCCTGAACCTATTGTGAAAGTTCAAGAGCAAAACAAAACACAAAATATGTGGGCGTCGCACCGACCACTTTTCAAAAATTATATAGATATTGACTAAGTGACACACATATCCAAATTTCATTAATTTAGAATAAAAAAGTTTGGAGTTATGAAGAATTGAAACTTTATACAGCCTGGGGGCGTGGCTCCGCCAACTTTTCCAAAACTGTTTATAGTCTATGCTGTACACAGTGAACCAAAGTATATATTGTGATAATTTCATAAAGATCGGTTGAGTTCTTTGGCGCCTATAAAAGACACATATTTGTTGTATATCTTTTTTGATTTTCAAACCTTTCATGAACATGAAATGTTTATACGTATGAGAAGAAAAAAAAAGTAGTCCCATAAAAAGTATACTGAAATGATCAGGAGAATGAGCTGAGTCGATGTAGCCATGTTCGTCTCTCGATACGTCTATCTGTCTGTCCGTCTGTCTATTTGAGCGGAAATACGAACTGAAAGTATTAAAATAGACCTGCGTAAATTGGGATGACATAATAGATCACTACTAGGTGTATACGAATTTCATATTCGCGTCTCGCGTTATGAGTTGTACTTTTACTTTTCATCCTGAACGTTTTGATATACATTAATAGATATTTATCTCGATTCGTTTATGCCGAATAAAGTAATATACCTTGTGTGAGTAACAAAAATAGATATAAAAAAGGGTGTCTTTCATAGGCGCCAAAGTACTCGACCGATCTTTATAAAATTTCACAATATATACTTGGCTTCACTGGGTACAGCATAGACAGTATTTAGTTTTGGAAAAGTAGGCGGAGCCACACCCCCAGGATATATAAAGTTTCAATTCGCCATAACTCCGAACTTTTTTGGTCTAAATTAATGAAATTTTGATATATGTGTCACTTAGTCAATATTTACACAATTTTTCGAAAGTGGGCGGTTCCACGCCCACATATTTTGTGTTTTGTTTTGCTCTTGAACTTTCACGATAGGTTCAGGAGTTGGCTGGACACGGCACAGTCTGTATATAGCTTTTGGAAAAGCCGCCAGGTTATAAATATAAAGCTGCAGTTCGGTATAGTTAGGAGTTTACTTGGTTCAAGTTAATGACATTTTATATACGAGTATAGATGTGTTCTATGTATCAAAACGTCGAACCAACGTCTACCGGGTTGGCGACATGGCTAAACCGCTCATCGTGCTGATCATTTTAGTTAACTTTTCTTGTTCTCATACTTACATACATTTAATGTTTATGAAAGGTATGAAAATCAAAAAAGATATATAACTTCGCTATTGCGGTGGGCTATTAACTACGTGCCCGAATATTTTGCTTGTGTGCTTCCCGATTTGGCTAATTTTTGGCAGGAGTATAATACATACCACTGAGAAGCAGCTGACCAATTTTTATTGAAATATCGGGATTGAATTATAAGCGATTGCCTTTGAAATTAGCAGAAATTTTATGCTGAAAAGTGGGCGGCGCCATGCCTACTTCTTCAAAATTGGCAAAATTTTTTTGCGCCCGAGTTTTTCTTAAAAAGCTCATTATGTGTGCGAAATCTGATTGATATAACTTTTTTAGTTGTAGGAATATCGCTTCTAAATTTTACAAAAAAATTTTCCAGAACTATATTTAAAAGCTCAGCGTGGACATTAACCGATTTCGACCATTTTTACAGCAAACAGTAACCTTTATATATACAACATTAGCACCAAATTTTGTTTCCACAACTCAGAAAAGGAAGCGGGGCCACGCCCATTTTCGAAAATTTTAAGCTTTTGGATTTCTCTGTTTACGGAAACTTTAAAAGTGAAATATGAATTATGAAAAGCTATTTTACGCAAAGTTATTGCCTATTTAATATATCTACAATCCTCTTCAAAACCTTTCATATAAAAGTGGGCGTAGACCTTAACCGATCCCGCCAATTTTTTCCTGGAACATTCCTTGCATACCTGGGAACCCGCGGGCTGAATTTCGTTTCGATATCTTGAACAGTTTTTGATTTATGATTAATGTTATTTCTAAATTTGACTTAATCAAAAGTTTCCTGAAAAATTTATTTTATGCCTGAATCTCAATGCACTCACCAAATTGTATCCTCATAGGTGTATTATGTACTGAGTAATCACTTTTTTTGTGTTTTCGAAAATATTCTATATATAAAAAGTGGGCGTGGTTATTATCCGATTTCGCCCATTTTAAATAGCGCTCGGAGATGGGTGCCAATGAACCTGCATACCAAATTTAATTAAGATATCTCAAAAGTTACCCAAGTTATCGTGTTCAAATACGGACGGACGGACGGACGGACATGGCTTAATCAAATTCTCTTCTTGAACATTTTGATATATATAAGTCAATATCTACCTCGATCCGTTTATACCGTTACGTACTGCCGTTAGGCGACTAAAGTTAATATACCTTGTGTGCGAAGCATTACTAGGTATAAAAACATATTTAAGGCCATTTTCTGAAGTAAACTTTAAAGCCTATCTGCCCGATAAACAAAAAATTTGTATGTGAAAATTTTAAAGTTTACATGAAAAAACGGCCCTAAAGCTAAATTCATCATTCAGTTCCGAACAAATTTTTTGTTTACATTTTGCTCGTCTCATTCTGTATCAGAGAAGTGGAAAAATAACGAGTAAAATGTAAACAAAAAAATTTGTTCGGAATTGAACGATGAACCCAGCCTAAGAAAATTACACACAAATGTGTCGCTTATTTTTCTAATGTACTTATTTATTTTATTTTCAGGAGTGAATATGTCTTTAAAATTTCTGCACTCCTATTTAAATTTTTTTCCGCAAAATCTTAGTGACGAAAGTGACGAGCATGGCGAACGGCTTCATCAGCAAATGAAGTTAATTGAAAGTCGGTATCAAGGATGCTTGGATGTCGCAATGATGGGTGACTACTGTTGGTTTCTCATAAGAGAAACCGACGCTAATCTAAATAAGCTTCAAAACAAAACAAATAACTTTTTCAAGTATAAAATAAGATCATGGAGTTAAGACAAAACTTACACACATTGTTATCGTCTCATATGTACATATGCTAATATTTGTAGGCTACTTAAGTACTATACGGCTATATTTATTTCAATGCTTATAAGTTTTGCATTAGTCAATCGATTTTATTGGATGAAAGCTTATTTTTTTGTAATAAAACAGAGCTTACAGAGAAAAAAAAATATCTGGAAAACAATAAAAACTTTTCGATATCCTTCCTCGCAAAGTACAAATTTTCGTACTGATTGCTCATTATCGTCGAACTTACAGGGCCTAGGGAAAAGCTTTGTATGCATTGTTCATAGCAAATTTTATTAGCTTTTAAATTTTTTAAACCGTTTTGAAATTGCTCAATTTGTTCTTGAATTATACATGATTAAGTGGAGCCATTTATTTTTTTTTAAATAACGGTAAATCGAAAATATCACAAAATCTTTAGAATCAAAAATAACCCCCATTTTTGCCATAATGTCAGAGGAACTAATGTCAGTGACATTAAATCGCAATTCAAAAACGAACTTATGTCAGTGACTGTTTAGGCCACAGGCCTAAATATTAAAGTACACCAGGAAAACCAAAATCGGAGAATTAATCATCTCACAATATTTTTCCATTAAAATACCAGCGCCAATCTAATTAAATTTCATCGCCATCAACAAGTAACTAACGAGACACATACAAATCAGCCAATATACACAAAAAGCCATAATAGCGAGTGGCAGCAACAAGCAGACAGAGACAGTCATATCACACATCATCAGCAACACATCGCGTACATCACATCATACAGTCCATTCAAATAACAAATCATCACACATCACATCATCAGCAACACATCACATCATACAGTCCATTCAAATAACAAATCATCACACATCACATCATCAGCATACCTTCATACGCCACATCATCAACGTATACAGTAACACTTTATATCACACATTAATCATCACATTATTCGCACATATTAAACCTCTAAATTTCATCAAGGTAAGTGGTTGATTTTAGTGCACAATTTTTTTTAAGTACGCATTAACGTACCACGAGTGAAAGTGTGATATAGATTTGTAGATCAGAGCAAGTGGAAGTTCTCTGTGTTTGAAAAACACTCTTAGCGCCTTCTGACTATCGAGAAGTTCCCCCTCCAGTGGTAAGGGCTCCTCGACACAGCTCAAGGCAAACAGGCAGTGGCTCAGCGTCTTTTGTTTTTTTTTATTTTTTAACACATTACCACAGCACTGTACAGTCTCTATTCTTTCTAATATAAATTTCCTTTGTTTGTTGATTTTCAATTTACAATTCCACTTGGTTGATGCATTTGCAAATAAATACCACAATATTCACTCACTAAAATACTGTCGTAAACCGTACATAATACGTGCCACTACAAAATTATCACTTGCGTTGGGTGGCTAGTGGTCATTAATTCACTTAGTTAGTTCGAAAGATATACATATACGAGTATACGAGTATACTTTGTTTATCAGTAAATCATTTTAATAAATAATCCACTTAAACGTATTTACACTGTATTTATTGCGTTCATTTGATTTTAAACACGTTGGTTTTGGCTATTCGGCGTTTGACACTTTCATTTTCACTTTGATAAAAGACACATTAAATCCCTATCCAGATTTCTATCTGTGTCACACATACCATTCCACGATACAATAAATTTCATAAGAATTTCTATCTGTGTCACTTTTTGGTAATTGCGCTTATATTCAAAGCATTTTACATCTCCGAGTCATTACAGTCGGCTATTGTTTCACTGTAAAGAATCAAAATTTTTAAAATCATCAAAAAAATGGAAACATATATACGACTCTCAGATTGTATATTAGAGTTTGATGAAGACTTCGGGCCTTAAGACCAAGATAAGCATACCCTTGCGATACAGCAAGAGGAGCTAAAGTCATTGTGGAAGAAGACAAAAGCTGCCTATGAAAGTCCTCTGAGCTCACCAGACCTGTCCAAGGAAGATCTGCTGTCCTTGAGCAGAAAAATAAGACTTGCTACGCATGTTACGCTAAAGGCATGGCTGCAATTAATGCTGAAATTAAAAAGCTAACAGTGCAAGCAACACCAACAGCTACAGTCTCTAAAACCTCCAGCCGTGAACAAAACATTCAACTTCCACCTTGTGACACCGATGTGTTTAAGGGCGACTACCTATCCTGGCCAACTTTTAGGGACATGTTCACGGCCATATACATATTAAACAAACGCCTTACCCCGGTTGAAAAACTATATCACCTCAATCAGAAGACACAAGGGGAAGCGAAGGTGCCCCCTAACCAACGAAGGTTTTACCACAGCCTGGAAAAATTTAAGCGACAGGTATGATAATAAGCGTATCCTTGTTAATACGCAATTGAAATCCCTGTTTAGTTTGACGTCAGTCGAAGATGAATGTGGAACAGCAATCAAAAAGCTTCAACGCGACAAAAATAATTGCATCTCGGCACTTCAGTGTCATCAAATTGACATATTCAACTGGGATGCAATCATCACGTATCTATGTTCAACAAAACTTCCCGAATGTACCCTGGCTTTATGGGAACAAACCATAGAAAACAAAACAGAAATACCGAAATGGGAAGACATGGACAAGTTCCTTTCCAACCGTTTCCAAACGTTGGAAACTGTTTCTGACCTCAGGGGTAGCAAAGCATTTAAGGCTCCCAAGAGTCAAAACAACACAAGGGAAATGCCTGCGAAACTTGGAGTATACCAAGCCAGCGTCCCAAAAGCATCGTGTAAAATGTGCAGCAGTAAAGAGCACAAACTACGAAATTGCCAAAAATTCCGAGGGCTAACCATTGCAGATAGAATATCCTTCATCAAGAACAACAGTTGTTGCTTGAACTGCCTGTCGGCTGGACATACTGTGACACGATGCACTAGTTCATTTAACTGTAGCTCGTGTCACGCAAGGCACAACACCTTGCTCAACCTGGCAACAGCCCAGCCAAAAGCAACGACCCAGAGGTGGCGTCAAAACACCACCGATGACAGACCCTCAACCTCACAGCAGGTTAGTGAAAGGCTGAAATCTGCAAAAAGAAAAGAAAATGTAAGTAATGTCTCATCTTGTCACGCAAATACAACTAAGGGGGTATTATCGGGAACGGCACGGGGCAACATTTACCATTACGGAGTCAATTTCTCGGCCAGAGCTCTGATTGACTCTGGCTCGGAGTGCTCTTTCATAACAGAAAGACTAAAGAAAAGAATAAACCTGCAATCGAAATGCATATATGTCCAAGTTTCGGGTATCAGTAATACGCCATCAGCGCAGGTTAAAGAGTCGTGTCACATCCAATTAGGTTCCCTCAAAGACCCCTTAGTGCGTATTAACACAGTTGTCCTTGTCCTACCACAACTTACAGGGGATCTTCCGACTTGTCAGGTAAGCGCAAAGACCCGTCAAGCATTCCCTGACTTAATACTGGCGGATAAAAGATTCTTCATTAATGAACTAGTTGACCTCATCCTAGGAGGCGACATTTATCCCCAAATTGTTCTGAACGGTATACGGAAGAATGTTCTAAATACGCTTCTCGCCCAAGAAACCGTCTTCGGTTGGATTATAACCGGTCGTGTGGACGCACATCACCCAACCAATACGCGGGCATCATTTTTCAACGAGATGCCCTTAACAAACCGTTAACTTCGTTCTGGGAATTGAAAAATGTGCCAAAGAGAAGGGCATTTAACGAAGATAATGCCTATTGCGAGGCACTCCTCAAGGCCACAACGACCAGAAACTCCGACTGAGAATATACAGTCGCCCTCCCTTCAAACAACATCTGCTTAGGGGCTTCTTTAAATGGCGCTTGCTCTCAATTCTACCGGAATGAGACGCGCTTACCAAAGACACCGGCCCTACAGACAGAGTACAATAGGGTAGTATCGGAATATGAGACATTAGGACACATGTCAAAAACTCCTACGCCCATACTACTACATACTACTGAGTGCTAATTCTTGCCCCACCATGCAGTTATAAAGGAAGAAAGTACCACCACCAAAGTCCGAGTGGTATTTAACGCGTCGTGTCCTACCTCCAATGGCACAAGCTTGAACGACGTGCTACATACAGCCCCGTTCTCCAGGCCGATTTAACAATTCTACTATTGCGCTGGCGTTTCTACAAATATGTTTTCAACAGCGACATAGAAAAGATGTACCGACAAATATGGGTAGAGTCCAATCATACAAGATACCAAAGAATCGTTTTTCGTACCAATCCGAAGGATCCGATCAGCGTCTACGACCTGAAGACGGTAACCTTTAGTGTGAATTGTGCCCCATATCTGGCGATAAGGACACTGCACCAACTAGCAGATGACGTGGAGCCCTCGTTACCCATAGCTGCAAACATTCTGCGGACCAGTATGTACGTCGACGACGTCTTGGCAGGAGGTCACAGCATCTATTCTGCGATTAAAGCCCGAGATGAAATCACGCAAGCACTGCAGTCAGCAGGATTTCCCCTTCGCTAATGGACTTCGAATTGCAGTAAAATACTCAAGGGATTACCCAAACAACATCTGCTAAATGAAGATTTTCTGGAGTACGAAGACTCCAGTTCTGTAAAAACCCTAGGCATACGTTGGAACGCCCATTCTGACTGTTTCTACTTCATAGCGAAACCAATCGAGAATCAAGATATTTTAACAAAAAGGGCAATACTTTCAGCTATCGCCAAACTTTTCGACCCCCTAGGTTGGCTAGCCCCTATCATCATCGTGGCAAAAATCATAATGCAAAACATATGGCTCGAGGGGACAGACTGGTACGAGCCAGTGTCGGCAACTACCTTGAAACGATGGCAAACCTTTATGCGGGATTACCCCGCAATTGATCACATACGAATTCCACGATGGGTGTATTTTACGCCAACTAACGACGTGGAAATACATGGGTTTTGAGACGCTTCGGAGAAGGCTAATGGAGCTACAGTCTACCTACGAGCAAAGGTAAAGGATCAGATACACGTAAATCTTTTAATGGCAAAAACAAGAGTAGCGCCCGTGAAAACAATTGCATTACCACGACTTGAGCTATCCGGGGCTGTCTTGTTGGCCGAAACAATAGAATACGTGCGCGAAAACCTGAACTAAGGAAATTTCAACACAAATCTATGGACAGACTCAACGATTGTTCTAGCATGGATCAAAAAACCCCCTGCGTCTGGTCGACTTTCGTCGCTCACCGGGTAGCGAAAATCGTGGAGAAGGTTGGAAACAAAGCTTGGCACCATGCCGAGTCCGCATAAAATCCAGCAGATTTAGCCAGCAGAGGACTTTCAGCGAAGGATTTAGTCGACAACGCCTTGTGGTGGCAGGGGCCTTCTTGGTTACAAGAAGCCAAGACAAAATGGCATACCCAAGAAAAGGAATATGGGACAAACATCGAAGGAAAAGGATACACATTCACGCAACTATGCAAGTAAACGAGGACATCCTCGATAGATTTTCCGATTTTCTAAGGGCTTTAAGAGTTATATCGTATGTTATGAGGTTCTCTCAAAGAACTAATCCTAGAACCATATCTTCGTCCAAAGCGCAGTCGTACCTCATTTCGCCAGACGAAATTAGGCAACGACTCGACGTCTAATAGAAATTTATCAAAGGAAACATTATCCTGAAGAATTGGTAAACATAAAATCCGGGAAACCCATCGGGACAAAAAGTGATGTCCTTACCCTCAACCCCTTCGTCGACAACCATAACATTTTGAGGGTGGGCGGCCGTCTTGCCGCATCCCATGACCTCGCCTACAACGAACGCCACCCGATCATCCTCCCCTACGCTTGTCGGTTCACTCGTCTTTTCGTCCAGCTTGTCCACCACATAGCCCTTCACGGCGAAAACCAGCTCATGTTGCGTCTCATACGCACACAGTACTGGGTCCCGAGGGTAAAAAATCTTATCCGTTCTATCATCCACAATTGCAAGGTGTGCACTATTTACCGGAAGCGTTCCCAAACCCAACTTATGGGGAACCTTCCGCGGGAACGGACCACTTTTTCCCGAGCATTTACGAATGCCGGCGTGGATTTTGCCGGTTCTTTCGACATCAAATCCTACAGTGGTAGAAGATGTCGTCTTTCAAAGGGCTACGTCTGCCTCTTTGTGTGTTTTTCTACCAAGGCTATTCATTTAGAGGCCACCAGGCACCTGAGTACTGCCTCTTTTCTGGCAGCCTTCGATAGGTTCGTTGCTAGACGGGGATGTCCGAAGAATATCTATTCCGACAACGGAACTAACTTTGTCGGAGCATCCAGGGCGCTCCGTTCAGAGCTTAAAGCCTTTCTAGCGGACGCCCGCAACCAAACCCAGAAAACCCTGGCATTGCATTTCATCCCAGCCAGCGGTCATCACATGGGCGGATTATGGGAGGCAGGGGTCAAAAGTCTCAAGCATCACTTCAAAAGGATCGCGTTGGATCACAAATTTACTCTTGAAGAGTTCAGCACCCTACTTTGTCGAATTGAGTCGTGCCTCAACTCTCGACCATTAAGCCCCTCCTCCAATGATCCCTCTAACTTGGAGCCACTCACTCCAGGACATTTGCTCATTGGCGGACATTTATTCGCCCCACCAGAGATCGACGTCAGCGAGAGTCGTGCCTCACTCGTCAACCGCTGGGAAAAGTTGAAAGCCTTGCATCAGGCTTTTTGCAAGCAGTGGAAATCCGAATATCTCACCGAACTGCAGAAACGTGTCAAGTGGAAACACCCACAGCTGAACTTGGAACAAGGGGACCTAGTCGTCATCAAGGAAGACAACTTGCCTCCCAACGAATGGAGATTGGGAAAAATCACCAAACTACATCCTGGTCCGGATAATCGAGTTCGAGAAGTCGAACTCGACACAACAAGGGGCCAAACAACCAAAGAAATTACGAAATTGGTTCTACTGCCCGCCAGCGGTGAAGACGGGGCGAAGCAGTAGTATTCCACTTCTCCCTCTCCCTACTTCCACGTCCAATTCACTCGAGTGTTACATTAAAGAAGTACGGAGTTCCGCAAACATTGGACCCAAAATTAAAACCTCCGAGGCATCAACCAAACACCACCCTTCGAACCAAATACCCGAGTTCACTCGTTAGCCCATAACGAGGACAACTAGAAAGACCTAACGAAGATAGGCGAACCTACCCGCCCCACCAAACATATCAAAACGTGGGCAAAAATGTATGGCAAATCAGACAGCTATCTGACTCAACAAGTCGACTCAACAAGGAACGAATAACAGCAAAAATCTAAAGCAAACAACGAAGTTTTAAAAATATCTCATACTGTATCAGCCAACCCTGACATACTATCCTCGTTAATGAACTCAAATTTATCAAACCTAAGTAGTTCGGCAGCTCCTAAAGCGATCACCGCATCATAAAATATAAAATCAAACAATACTAATCAAAGTCAAATCTTAAAAGTGAGTATATTTGAATTTTCTAAGGCACTCAGGCATAGATAAAATATCTTTGTTAACGATAATTCGTTGATAATAAATTTGTACATGTACATACGTGTTTTCTCGAGAGTATGCTATAAACTACCAGCACTTGTCTTTTTAAAACCAAATAGTACATCGATTACTTTACAACGTTTACATACATATTACATTCAATGGATGTGTTTGGTTACTCTTGCATGATAGTTACTGTACAAATTTAGGAATTGGATTTCTCATCACTGGTCAGGACATTATAAGCACAGCCTAGTGCCCACGATATTTCATGTCCATCGATTTTTTTGTAAAGCTTAATTTTTTTACTATCACCCAAACCAAATCCTTCACGCAGTAGCACCGATATATATGTCAAATCAAAGCACATAAAAGGCTGTTCATCATTGGCAATGCTACAAATTTCTTCAGCTTTCTTACGATATGCTGACATGATTATTTCACCCCCTTGAAACGGACCTATTAGTCCAGATTCTATAGCGCGTTCAAAGTAGTAACTGAAAGCAGCCACTGATGTTCTTTTAATGTAAAATTTAGTTATGTAGGTACAAGGTGGCGCAAAAGTAAGCTTCCGATGTTCAGCATATCGGTTGTAGCACGTGCAGTGTATGCTGTTGCACCGTCTTGTTGGAACCACATGTTTTCCAATCCCAATTCATCAAGTTGAGGCAAAAAGAACTCGTTGATCATTGCTCTGTAGCGCTCACCACTCACAGTAACCGTTTGGCCCCAACCGATTATTGGTCAAATAAATAGTCAGCAATATTCTGCGTTTTGGAGCAGTGTAGCGTAACATTGTTTATTAACGTGTATTTCGCATGTGTTTACTACACAAATGTCAAAACAGAACTGACTTTAGGGGCCCATCGCAGAATTTATAGCATTTTCTGATAGGAGGATGACTTTTGCGCCACCCTGTATAATTTCCTTTTTTTTTGTTCGTTGTCGCCTTAAATTTTTTTGTGCGACCACGCAACTGCACGCGGTAGTGAAGAAAACGGAATGAATTACTTCAGAAAGATAGAAAGATTTTGAGTATGGATAACATAAACTGCATTATCGACTCAACATCGCACCATACTAGTGATGGCGATTTGACATAAACGAGTACCGAAGACCCGATCCCGTCTTGATTTCACCAAGATTAATTTTCCCATTCAAAGATAGGGCGAAAATCATCGAACTGAAAACTTTAATTTCAATTCCATTTCTTTCGGGTGGCTGGCCTAGTTGGTTTTTCAACAACAACAAGCATATCAAAGTCTAATTTTTTCAGTAAAGACCAATTAAATCCAAGAATCCGAATACTGAGCTATGAGTACTCTCTTGAAAATTCAGTTTTTTGTACAGTACTAACACCTGTTGCGACGAGTTCTACTCGGTGTTGAAATCCGAATACTGTGATGAGTACTTTCCGGAAAAATAAAGTTTTGTACAGCACTAGTACCCGTCCGGGACGAAACAGGGTTGTATGTGAGCATAGGCATAATGCTAGGAGCAGATACCCGGCCACGCTGCCGTGCAGTACACCACGTTAGACTGGCGGCAAAGATGTTCGGTTGAGCATGATGATTAACAAATATGCGTGCAGGGACTAAGATGAATAGCGAAAATACCGAAAAATACACTGCGGTCGCTGTGTGAACTGAATTTATCCATGAATAAGCCAAAACCAAATGTATATTTATGTGAATGACCCATAAGCCACCGACTTACGGATATCCCCATCCGTAACAAATTAATACACCACAACTTAATATTCTAGAACGACTGGTTTCAGTGTCAAACGCAACAAGACTGAGACACGGGGCACCACGTTCACCATTCCGTGCCGCCCGTGTCAGAAGTCGCACAGCATTCAACTGTGCCCAATTTATCGAGGCATGTCGAACATAGAGCGACTAAGGGTGGTCATCGACGCGCGGTACTGCACTAACTGCTTGTCGCCCTTTCATCAGAGGAAGTCATGCCCCAGCGAAGATCGTTGCCACCGGTGCCACGAACAGCACCATACTTCAACACACACAGACGAGGCACCACCAACCATCAACGAGGACGACGACGATGAACCAAGCTCGGATGGAGCGCTATCCATTCACATTGCGGAGAAGACGATGACATGGGCAGAAGAAGTAGCTGACGAAGAAGCGAATAGAAGGGAGGACATTACCGCACTACCGTCAAGGGTTCAACAGGTTGCGTCGGGACCTCACCGTTTTCGACCACTGCTAAACCATGAGAAGCTCTCCACGCGGGGATGGCGCGGAGACACGTCGTTTCCGCCGATCGCACCGTCCTACCGGAGGGCGCCGTGGTGACGCGGAACCACGTCCGTCCCGCATCCAGCACGTAATCAAGGCGCAGCTCTCGCGCTACACGAGAGGACTCCATCCGGCTTTAGAACAGGGCGAGGGGAGGCGCCTTTAACCATCACTCGAGCCATCGCTCCAACGGCCATGGTCCGAATCGCGGCGGGGGGTGAACTCCACATAGTGCGCGCCCTCATCGATTCGTGCGGTCCCAATTCCATTATCGACGCGAACCTAGCCAAGGACCTACATTTAGAGCGTACCGGCACGCACTACCATACTAAGTGCACTCTCGTCCTTCGCGGGAAATATGGGGTAATCGAAGAAGTGACGACCCAGGCCACAGTAGTGGCTCGTTATTCGCGGCTTAGTCCGATCACCTCACTCGATCCTTCAGTAGCACCGCCGTTCCAATTCATAAAGCTGGCGGATCCTACTTTCCACCGGGCCTCACCAGTCCGGCTCACATTGGGCGCCGATGTCTACGCCAACATTATGGTCAGCGGCGCACCACCATCGACTGTGGGGGGACTGCTGACCCAGGCAACCATATTTGGCTTGGTGGTTTCGGGAGCCCACCAGCAATAAACTTGTACATATCCTAAAATAAGTAAAGTGCACTAAAGTTAACCCACGTTCATAACTACTAACCGTTACTTTTCACCCACAGGACCGCATACAGGAGACCTGCGCAGGGGTGACGATCGGAAATAGGAATCCACGTAGTTTTAAGTCTTAAATGTAATTTCTTGCCTTTACGGGACTTGGCCGCTGAGCGCGTTTGGAGATTGCTTGCCGCAAGGGGGCCGGCATGTTTAGGCCACAGGCCTAAATATTAAAGCACACCCTAATGTCCAAAGATTTTCTTATAATTTATCTCGGTTAAAACCGATAACCGTTTACTCCGCCGGATAATAGCGAGAGCAAGCATTCGGCGGTGGGTACGACCTAATTTCTAATTTTCACTTTGTCACTTCTTTTTCGAACGACGAAGAAACCGCCGGCAGCCAAGTCACCGAAGGTAAGTCCTTTTCCGCTACATATATTTTTGCATTTAATTCCAATCCAATTTTAAATAATTTCACTAATTGTTTAACTCCTGAACTTTTACTATAATAAACATTGTTATTATATATCTGAACTAACGAGTTCTTTCTTTATTTCTTTCTTGCACCTTATTACGAGCACTTATAACTTGGTACCGCCATACCAAGTAGCAAGTCACCTTAACAGTGACGTTAATTCGCGTTTGTAAAGAGAATTAATGTCAAATTATTTTGAGAAGCAGCGTCATTGACATTAATTCTCTTTGTAAAAGCGAATTAATTTCAGAACCACTTTGTATCATAAATGTTTTACACTATACATATTTATATAACAACAGCGTAAGTGCTATTTAAGGTGCAGCTAAGCAGCTTTTATGCCAATTTTTTATTTAAAATTTTCGCCTGCGCCGCTTTTTTGAATAATTCCCAAATTTGTAACAAAATTGTTTGATTTCGTATAATAGCATAAAATGAAAATTTGGAATAAAATCTGCTTAGTCCATTTGTAGTATCACTGTTGAACACATTGCATTTACAAAGATTTGGTATGCACATGTTCAGTGACCACACACAAAGCCAAAATATTGTGACCCATTTAAATGCCATTAAACTGCACAGCGGGCGCTTGACTTCTAACGAGCGTACCGCATATCTTGTTACAAGTATGATGAGTCAAGTCACTACGTCAGAGTGACTGACGACATAGTTATGAAACACATATGCTGACACAGCATATCGTGTGTAAGTAAATAGTTTGTAAGTATTTTAGTTTTTAGTTTGTAAGTATTAGTGTAAGAACTTTACTATAAAAGGAATGAATTTTACCAATAAACAATCAATATCATTTCAACAACGCATTTGATTACATGGCGATCCTGCCAGTTTTGTCATTAGTCGGCGGAAAATTTGCTAAATAAGCAAAACCGCTAAAAAGACAACCAATTGGCAAGACAAATCCGTGGTGAACGAACTTAATTTTAAACGTTTCAGTCAGTGATCCTGCGAGTCCGGTCAGTAATCAGCGAAAAATTTGCTAATAAGCAAAATCGCTTAAAGACCAATCGCGAACGCGCTTAATAAATTATCAGTTAACAAATTGAAAATACAATTGGACGATCATGGAGGCAAACCCAAAAGCATAAAAAAGGGTGGAATAAACAATTGGACGACCATGGAATAAACAACTGGACTCACATGGAGGCAAGGCGAAAGCATAAAAAGGGTGAAATAATCAAGAAAAACCAGCTGAAGGACGATTGACAACACTAAGTATATTTAATTATCTATAAGTATATTTAATTATTAAAAAGCATATTAGAATGATTTGAGCACGCCTTATGGCCGCTAAACCAGTAGCAATTAAATTTGCTTAGGGATTATCAATAGTTTAATTACATGTTAGTATCAATAATGAAAGAGATTGAGACTCAAAAAGAATTTGACAAAATTTTTCACCAGTGTGTAGACACTACAAAAAAACCTACGGAGCAAATTCTTAAGAGTCGCAAATCCGAAAAACAAGGCCCGACACCGATTACTATAGAAGAGTATCGGCGAAGGTACAAGCCTAACAAAAAGGAAGAAATTCCCAAAATACCGGCCCCTACAATAATAAATAAGAGAAAAAGGGCAGGCAAACAAGTTAAGAGACAGATAGAAATAGCCAACACTTTTAGGCTACTTAACCTAACGACTAATACAATTGAGCGATTAAAACTTAAAGAAAAGATTAAAGAATTAAGAAATAATAAATTATAAAAATTATACTTTACAAATGTTAATAAATTGAGTAAATTGGAATGTAAAAATACCTATTTCTTATGGATAATGCACTACCACCTGATCTTGATTATGAATTAATCAATGATATTGTTGATAAGCTAGAGCATGAAGACGAAGAAATAGAAATACAAAGGTCAAGACCTCGTAACAAAGGAGGCAACAGACACAATTTACAATATTTAAGACAAGCTTGGTCCTATATAGAAATGGGTAGAGAACCCACAATGAAAGATTTACAATATCCTTCCACATTAGTAGAAAAAATAAATAGGTTAATGAGGAAATTAAACACCAAAGAAATTTATCCTGGAAATTAAAAAATAAACTTATGAGTAAATAAAAATAAAAATCTAAGAAGAAAAATTTTTTACTGGCAGCATGGTGGAAAATTGCTGTAAACAGCATTCTAGTAGGTATAGCAGGATATGAAGTTGGTAAAGAAAGTTCAGCAGAGAAAAACTCTGAAAATAGAATAGTTAAGTACGAACCACACCCTATACCTGTTGAAAATAAGAAGAACTGTCCGATAAATGGTTAGTTTTGGTCGCATTTATGGTTACATGTTTAATTATCGCAATTATTATTTTAATCAAAAATTATATAAAAAATAAATTGAGACGATTAAACAATGTACAACAACGCGTATGAACCAACACCCTATAACAAGAAATGAATCAATGGGAAGAAATCCACGAAAAATTATATGAGGAAAAAACAAAAGCAATTAAGTCTTACAAATGCATAAATAAAAGTATCCCAATTACAACAGAAACCATAGTCAAGCATTTGAACATAATTCGAGAAGCTCTAAACAGCATAGGACAGGTAATTAAATCAGTAAATAACATACTTACTGCAGAACACCAAATAGAAGCTTACCAATTTTTCTCCGCTGTACGAGATAAACTTGTATCTTCCTTATCAAGATATAATATAGAATTTAATACAGGGTGGCTGATGAATTTTGCTACATTAAGAAACTCAAATAATTTTTTTTTCAGTGTATGGAATTCATTTTTCTTTTATTTATGTTAAAGCCCATTAAATTTTATTAAATATAGCTTAATTAGTTTTAAAAATAATGGAATTTAAATGCCCCCCCTGCTCGCCGATGCATGTGCGGCATCTTACCAAAAAGTTGTTCATTACTGCTTGGAGAGTTGAGACAGGAATAGCCGCAATTGTTTCTCGAATGGATTGCCTTAGTTCATTCAAATTTGTTGGTTTTGCTTTGAAGACTTCCTGTTTGCAATAACCCCACAAGAAAAAGTCAGGTGCAGTAAGGTCAGGCGACCTGGGTGGCCAACGGAATGTGGAGTTTCTGCATATCAGCTTATTGGGAAATTTTCGTCGCAATTCTGTCATAACAGGTTGGGCTATATGAGGAGCTGCACCATCTTGCTGAAACCACACCGAGTTGAAAGAAATTCTCATTCGGCGTAATTCTGGATAGAAAACCTCTCTCAACATGCTCAAGTAACGGTCTCCAGTAACCGTAACGGTGTGACCGTTTTCTTCGAAGAAGTAGGGCCCGACAATGCAGCGTGATGAAACTGCACACCACACTGTGACACGAAGTGGATGCAATTCCGTCTCATGGAGTATCTGTGGGTTGGAAGCACTCCATATTCGACAATTTTGTTTGTTTATGTTGCCGTTTAAATCGAAATGGGCCTCGTCAGACATGAAAAGACAGTTCAACATGTTTCCATCCTCTTCCACCATTTGAAGCATCTTCTGGCAAAATTCCAAGCAAATCGGCAAGTCTGCAGCGTTCAGTTTGTTGGCCATTTGAATTTTATATGGGAATAAGTCCAAATCTTTGTGCATAATTGACTGTAATGACTGTCTGCTTACACCCATTTGAGCAGATAAGCTTCTTGTCGAAACACGTGGATTGTTTTGTATGGCAGCAGCTACAGCAGCGATTGTTTCCTCCGTTCGAACTGAAGGGTTTCGATGGTAAGGTCTTCTGTTGACTGTCCCATGCTCGGCAAAATTGTTTACAAGTCTTATTATGGTCCATCTGCTCGGAGGATTGCCGCCAAACGTGCGCCTATACTCTCTTTGAACCGAAACTACGGACTCCAGTGCGTGATAGCGGCGGACAATCCAAATTCTTGTTTCAGTGTCCCAGTTATCCATTTTTGTTAAATGTAAAAGTCAATCTGCAAAATAAATAAAAAATTAACCAGATTCATTAAATATAAAAAAAGTTATTTAATTTTTTTTTGGTAGCGGCTTTCATTAGCCACCCTGTATACCAACCACAATTGAGGAAAAACTTCAAATAGATTTCAATCTACTACTGTCAGAACGCGCTCATAGCCCGAATCCGACACATTCCACGATCCAGACTCAACCAATAGAGGAAAGCAAACCAAATTTTCAACCAATACACGTCTCAATAATAAACGTCACAATGCCACAAACAGTAGTTGAATTTATCAAAACTGCTTCGTTAGTATTACCAGAGTTTGATGGTAAACCGGAAAATCTACATAGTTTCCTAGATGCACTCGATATACTTGAGCAAATCAAGGAAACACACGAGGCATTGGCCATTACCATGATAAAAACAAAACTGAAGGGTACGGCAAGGAATTTTATTAGCAATGAAAATACGATAGAACAAATAAAAACAAAATTGAAAACCGCGATAAAGGGTGAATCAGTAGAAGTTTTAAACGCTAAACTCCTGAACATCCAACAACGCAGCAAAACTGCTAACCAATACACAGCAGAAATAGAAAAAATCACAAGGTCATTAGAAGGAGCATATATCTCTGATGGACTAAACCCAGACTTAGCCACGAGATATTCAAAACAGGCAGCAGTTAAAGCCATGTGTAAAAACTGCTCTAATGACAAGGTCAAGATGATCATGCAAGCAGGAACGTTCACAACGATGAACGACGCAAAATCTAAATTTACAAACAGCTGCACCGAAATTACAGGCAGCTCAAACACGATTTTAAACGTACGACAGCAAGGTCAGTACAGGAGTAGTTTCCGTGGAGGTTACCGTAGTAACAACTATGGAAATTACCAAAATAGAAGATTCAGACCACAACCGAGATATAACAATAACTCGAGGTCGTACAACAACAATAATAACAATCAAAGAGGATCACAATCCCGAAATACAAACAGACCATACACACAAACCCGTAACGTGCGCAGTTGTACCGAAACGGAAAACCAGGAAACTCCACTTCAAAATTAACAAAAAGAAAAATATGCGTACTTAATCTAAACTTAAACAGCTATATATCTACAACGACATCATTAAACAATTCATACTCAAATTTTTTAATTGATACTGGAGCCGATATCTCCATAATTAAAAAACAGCAAATAGATAATAAAGAAAAAATAAATACTGAACAAATCACAGATTTGAAAGGCATTGGTCAGGGAATAACTAGCACTTTAGGCACAATCAAAGCAGACCTAAAAGGCGATGACCTTCTAATTTATCATAAATTTCATGTTGTGGAAGACAACTTTCCAATTCCATGTGATGGAATAATAGGTCTAGATTTCATAAAGAAATACAATTGTATTCTAGATTATGGAAAAACAGAGGATAAACTAATCCTAAGACCATATGATTTCCCTCAAACAATAACAATGAATCTAACAAACTGTCTGTCGGTCAACACAATCACAATCCCAGCTAGATCGGAAGTTATTAGGCAAATTAAAATAAATACAAACAACAAAAACATTTTCATACCACACCAACAACTATCCGAAGGTATTTATATTGCAAATACCATTACAAATAACGAACAAACTTTCGTTAGAATTATTAACACGACACAAAACAACGCAATTATTCAAAATTATAAGATTAACACTGAAAATTTAGACGACTATACACTAATTAAAGCAACCACACACAGTGAAAGCTGCACAGATAGAGAAAAATTAAAAAGATTAACAAAAAATTTTCCATAATTTGTCAATTCTCAATTAACAACACTATGCATAGACATATTTGCACTAGAAACCGAACCAATCTCCTCTAATAATTTCTATAAACAGAAATTATACATGAAGGATGACACCCCCGTTTACATAAAAAATTACAGATTGCCTCAAACCCAGAAGGGAGAAATCAGCAAACAAGTAAATAAACTAATAGAAGATGACATAATAGAACCCTCCATATCGGAACATAATAGCCCAATCCTACTAGTCCCTAAAAAATCACTCCCAGGCAAAATAGAAAAAAGATGGAGACTAGTGGTTGATTACAGACAGGTAAATAAAAAGCTAGCAGCAGATAAATTCCCACTCCCAAGAATTGATGACATTTTGGATCAACTTGGAAGAGCAAAATATTTTTCATGCCTAGACCTTATGTCAGGTTTTCATCAAATAGAATTACACCCAGACTCTAGGGACATTACTTCATTCACTGCCGAAAATGGCACATATAGATTCAAAAGACTACCATATGGTTTAAAAGTAGCCCCAAATTCATTCCAACGAATGATGACATTAGCATTCGCTGGCCTTAAACCATCTCAAGCATTTCTCTACATGGATGATTTAGTTGTATTGGGTTGTTCAGAAAACCATATGCTAAAAAATTTAAGAGACGTATTCTCTACCTGCAGAAAATACAACTTAAAATTACATCCAGATAAATGCTTATTTTTCAGCCAAGAGGTAACATATTTAGGACATAAATGCACAAACAAGGGAATATTACCCGACCCAAGCAAATTTGAAACAGTTCAAAATTATCCAACACCAAAAACAGCAGACGAATTTAAAAGATTTGTAGCCTTCTGTAATTATTACAGAAGATTTGTAACAAATTTTGCAGAACATTCAAGAAAGTTAACTAGGCTATGCAAAAAGAATGTTGCCTTCGAATGGACAGAAGAATGTCAAAAAGCTTTTGTCTACTTAAAGGAAGCATTAATTAGTCCAAAACTCTTGCAATACCCAGATTTCGATAAAGAATTCTGCATAACAACAGACGCTAGTGGATATGCTTGTGGAGCAGTCCTTAGCCAAGAACATGATGGCAAACAGTTACCAATAGCCTACGCGTCCAGGTCATTCACAAAGGGTGAAATAAATAAAGCAACAATAGAAAAAGAATTGGCAGCAATTCAATGGGCCATAACCTTCTTCAGACCATACGTCTATGGTAGAAAATTCTTAGTAAAAACCGACCATCGCCCATTAACATACCTATTTTCAATGAAAAGTCCATCATCAAAGCTGACACGAGTAAGACTCGATTTAGAAGAGTACGATTTTGAAGTGGAGTATATAGCTGGTAAAGAAAATCATATCGCGGATGCATTATCCCGCATAACTATTACAAATTTAAAAGATATGTCAGTGGAAGCAAGCAAAATATTAAAAATAACTACCAGATCAGCAGCAAACAGGAACAGCAATAATATTGAAAATAAAGAAAGTCACAAAGAGAACCCCAAAATATACGAAGCGCTAAATAAATTTGAAGTAAAAAGACATGTAGAGCTCGTTTTCAATCCTCCGAAATTTTATTTCAAGAAAGGAAAGAAAATTTGTAGCAATTTTGATACAAGCAACCTAATTGTTGAGGATAAGATTGACTTAAAATTCTTTACCAGGCTTGAAAGAGAAGCCGGCAATTTAGGACTTGTACAAGTACAGTTGTCCTTAGGGGACAAATTGTTTAAAAATAATTATAATGCAGTAGGCAAATTTATTGAAATGGGTAATAAAGTTCTCAAAAAACTAACAATCGCTCTAACCCCAGAGGTTATATACGTGACAAATCCCGGGAAAATAAAAGAAATTCTGCATAAATACCATGACGATCCTATTAGTGGTGGCCACCCAGGAATAAATCGCATGACAGATAAAATCAAGCAGAAATATAGCTGGCTGAATATGAAAAATAACATACGAAAATATGTAAAAAACTGCATCCACTGCAAGAAAAATAAAATTAATAAACATATCAAAGAACCAATGACAATAACGGAGACACCTCCGAAGGCATTCGATATTGTACAAATCGATACAGTAGGCCCTTTACCGAAGTCGATAAATGGAAACGAATATGCAGTTACCATTATATGCGATCTAACTAAATATTTGGTAGCTATCCCAGTCCCAAGCAAACACGCAATAACAGTCGCTAAAGCCGTGTTCGAGCATTTCATATTGATTTATGGACAAATGAAAACAATCTTGACAGACATGGGCACGGAATATAAAAATAGCTTATTCAAAGAACTGTGTAAATTGTTGAAAATTGAACATAAAACTTCAACACCGTACCATCATCAAACTTTGGGTACTGTAGAACGCAGTCACCGGACATTCAATGAATATATACGCGCATACATATCCAGTGACAAAGACGATTGGGAGGAATATCTCAGGTATTTCGCTTATTGTTACAATACAACGCCATCAACAACACATAATTATTGTCCTTTCGAACTAATATTCGCAAAACAACCACCAAATTATGAA
The DNA here is from genome assembly GCA_949987695.1 of Merzomyia westermanni. Classification (NCBI taxonomy): domain Eukaryota; kingdom Metazoa; phylum Arthropoda; class Insecta; order Diptera; family Tephritidae; genus Merzomyia; species Merzomyia westermanni. The sequence continues at coordinate 91,947,962 of OX465288.1, forward strand.
TTTTTGAAAGAAGATAAAATTAGCCCGGTATACAACCATGAGGCATATGACAAAGATGTAAAATACAAACTTCAAATAGCACAGCAAAGAGCAAGAAAATTAATTCAAGAAGCTAAAGAAAAGCAAAAATCCAATTATGACAAAAATAGCTATAGTAAGGAAATTAAAATAGGAGATTTAGTATTAGTTAAAGAAGATGCCTCCCATAAGTTAGAAAATAGATATAGTGAATATTACAAAGTTAAAAGTATAGATAAGAATAACAATTTCACTCTAATCCCACATAGTATAGGAAATAGCAATAAAAACTTAAAAGAAATTATAATTCATAAGAATATACTTAAAACAGTATAACGCCACTAGTAATAAAAGAAAAAAAAAATAAAACGAAAACAATAATCACTCCAGTTTACTCATTTTAATAATGGTACAAGCCAAAAGAAAAATATCACATATCATGTGCAATACAAAAAAAAATTATGCAATAATGGCAATAAGAGCCAAAAGACAATTAAAATTTTGTAAACACAAACAATAAGGCATTTTAGAAAAATAAACATATATATGCAGCTACAAGCATTCATATATATGTCTATTTTTTTTTAAGGGGGAAGGTGTAGTATCACTGTTGAACACATTGCATTTACAAACATTTGGTATGCACATGTTCAGTGACCACACACAAAGCCATAATATTGTGACCCATTTAAATGCCATTAAACTGCACAGCGGGCGCTTGACTTCTAACGAGCGTACCGCATATCTTGTTACAAGTATGATGAGTCAAGTCACTACGTCAGAGTGACTGACGACATAGTTATGAAACACATATGCTGACACAGCATATCGTGTGTAAGTAAATAGTTTGTAAGTATTTTAGTTTTTAGTTTGTAAGTATTAGTGTAAGAACTTTACTATAAAAGGAATGAATTTTACCAATAAACAATCAATATCATTTCAACAACGCATTTGATTACACATTATCTATGTACATAACTGCACCTGAAATAGCAGTTGCGTTGTTATTAAGGAAATAAGTAAAGCATTTATGGTATTTAGCTTTTCTGACACTAATTCTCTTTGCAAAAACGAATTAATGTCAAATTATTATGATATTTAACTTCATTGACTGTTCGCGCCGCTTACGCATATAAGTATCAGCCATACATATATTATAACTTTAAACGAGTTATTATTGTATATTTGTATATCCACTACTATTTCAGGAACGACTTAACCGATTTGGATGAAATTTGGTATATGTGTAGTATACTTTGTTTTAAGATTTTCTACTTTGGTGTTGCCACTTGGGGTGGTTCACAGGGTTGCCACCTATATACATTTTTTTTTAAATATTAAGCAATATATGGGAATATGGGTATCAAATGAAAGGTCTTTTAGGCCGTATACCAACCAAAGTATTTTCGAGTAGGGTTGGCACCTAGGGTTGCCACGTGACCGCATTTTATTTATTCCTTCAGATATCGACCACTATCTCGGGAACGGCTAAACCGATTTCGATAAAATTTGGTAGATGGATAGTATGCTTCCTTCTAAGATTTTCTACTTGGATGTTGCCACTAAAGGAAGCTTAGAGGCTTGCCACCTTTCCGATTTTTTCTTAAATATTAAGCAATATATGGCAATAAGGGTATCAAACGGAAGGTATTTGAGGCCGTATACCAACCAGAATATTTTTAAGTAGGATTGCCACCTACGGTTGCCACCGAGCAAGGCTCGGTCACCCAGGTAATGTAAATTAATAATGCTCATAAAACATTTATGTTTTTAAAAATTTATTTACCGCGAACGCGGCCGAATTCACTGAACCGTGGTTCCTTATGAGCTGCACTTAATTTGTAATCTACTCTTATTTATTAGATTCCACAGTTGCTTGCATTCTAATTGGCCTTGAAACAAGTATATCAATTTCCTACTGTATCTGAATAGATGCGCCAACATGCGATGAAGTAAACAGGATGTCTCTGTCATTACAATTCAGTAACTTGAGTCCTCCATTCAAAATCATAACCGCAGCTGCAATAACAAATAAACAAAAGATCGCTTTGTTTACTTATGCCGATATGCGGCCTAATAATGCAATTTACTGAGTACCATTTAGGTACTTGAATTCTTGAATATTTGTTTATATTTGCCGTTAGGCGGCCTATTGAAGCTAGGCGTTAACTCCTCCTCCTCTAAATCGAAGCGTCCCGTCTTCGAGTAGACGTCTGCAATTTTTTGAATTTTAAAAGCAATATCGTTCATTACGGCTTCTTTATGATTTTCTCTTTCCAATTTTATTTTAGTTTGAAATATTACCGAAAACTTGTATATAACATATATTAGTAAGAATACCACCAAAACCGCAGTAAATGACCACCAAATCGGATTCTGTTGCATCTCCTGTTTCAATTTATTTAAAACATTAATATTTCTTAATTTTAAATGTTCTTTTTTCGATTCAATATATTCTTTAATATAAAAATTTTTAAATTTCCCTTCTCTTAAATAGTTCAAAATTTTTCTAGTAGGATTTTCAAATTTCATATGGTCAATTACAACTTTGTTATTAAAAGTAACCAAATATATTCCATCTATTGTGTGATTATCTACATTATGTTTTCCTGTTATTAATATTGCTCCCTCTTTTATTATTTTAAGATGTTCATTTTTTTCTTTAATTTTTGTACAATTTGCTCTTTCGTTATTTAAAATATTTGTTAAACAAGTTTGATTTTTATTTATCATACTTGAGGCTTGATTTAATTCCTTTTTGCAATTGTCTATTGCATAAAATTTGTTTTCACGTTTAATTACCTGATTTTCAATTAATAATTTTCCATCTGGTTGCGCAATAGCTTCTACATTGAACAGAGTACCTATGTTTATAACTTTTGGATATTTAATGCATATAATAATGGCGTCATTTATTTTTACAATTTTGAATTTTGATGCATCCATTAAATCACATATTGTTACATTCTTAACCTCATGATTAATTATTTCGTTTATTTCATCTAAGTCTAATATGATTCGGTTTAAAATACTTATTTCTGATATAGTAATTGTTTGTAATAAATTTTCCAATTCATTTATAATAAATTAATTTCTTTGTTTCTCTATTGTTGTCTTGCTTACACTTTCCTGTAAGTCATTTATTATACGTGTTAAATCTGTTATTGCCTTAAATATTTGGGAGTTTGTAGTAAATTGTCGGTTATTATTCTCTATTGTTACGTTAACTTTGTCTGTAATCTTTAAAAAGTCATCATGGTCAGGTGTGCCTGAAATCCATTTCCACAATGTTCCTATTTCATTAGCTCCTCTCTTTTGTCTATTTGATTTTTGCGTTAATTGTCCTAAAAGTGTTTCCATCAATTCTATTTCAAAATATACTGTATCTTTACCTACTAAAACAAAAACATACGGTTTTTTATAACTTTCAATTACTTCTTGAAAAACGGGTAAATTAGTTAAATGAAAAATTGATTCATATTCCTCAAATATTGCTGCCTTTCCTTCCTCTATTAGTACATAATTTTCTCTGTGTAATCAATCAAATCTGAGCTTACTCCCCATATAACTGTAATTAATATTATTGAAAGTTCCATTTTTCATAAAAATTAAACCTTAATGTTATCTTTATGTATGATTCTATTTCTATTTCTTATTTTAACCTTATCTCCTAACTCCTCACAAACCATTTGTTTCCTATATCTTGGCTTAAGTTTATTCCTTTCTCCAAAAACTTTTTCGTACATTATTTCACCTGGATAATAATTTTTATTTATTCTTTTTTGATTATGAAAATTCCTGCGCAACTTTCAATCTATTTTCCACATTAGAATGGGTTTCTTTGTTAAGCAAAATATTATATGGTTGCTTCCCCGTTACTGAGTGAATTGATGTATTGTATTGTTGTACTGCTCTTATGATTGCCTCCAAATCACTTATTAAGTTATGTTCTTGTTTTACACGTCGAGCAATTTCAACTATTGTTGAATAACCTCGCTCCACTTGTCCATTTGTAGTGCTATGCCTTGGGATGCAAAAGAAAATTTGGATGTTTAATCTATTCATTAATGATTTAAATTGTGCGGTACAAAAACTAGGTTCATTATCCAAAATTATACTTCTAATATTAGGAAATATCTGCAGAATCTCAAAAATTTTTCCATTCATATCCAATTTATGCTCTATACATTTTATAACTGTGAATTTTGAGTAAGCATCTATACAGGTGGCCGCCGTGGTGTGAAGGTAGTGTTGCCGGCCTACCACACCGAAAGTCCATGGTTCGAGCCCTGGTACAGGTAACATCAAAAGTGATTTGAAAAAAGTTTTTCAAAACGGGGTCGCCCCTCGGCAGTGGTTTGGCAAACTCTCCGAGTGTGTTTCTGCCATGACAGGCTTCTCAGCAAAAAATTCGTCTCCTTTGTAGATGCCGTTCGGAGTCGGCAAAAAACTGTAGGTCCCACCAATTTGTAGGGAAAATTCAAATCGGCACACCACAAATTGGAAGAGAAGCTTGGCGCAAAAATCTCTTAGGAGGTTTATGATGATATACCTGTTGTATATCGCGCCATAGATAGATAGATCTATACAGGTAATAAACTTTAATTTCTTGGCAAAAAATATATCTACGTGTAATTGTTCTCCTTCCCTACTAGGTATTGGAGCGTTACCTATAGGTATTAATTTTGGGTGTCTCTCGTAATTATTGCTATTACAGATATTGCAATTTTTGGCATATTGTTTAAATTGTCTTACCATCTGGGGCCAATAATACTGCTCTCGAATCTGTATTATATTCTCTCTATAATTGCGATGATCTCTGTCATGTGTCTGCTCTATAATAATTGCTTGGTCTTCCTTATTAATAATATCATTAGCAAAACAGCTAGCCTACAAAAATTTCGCAGTTGGGTAGGCGTTTTTAAACACCGTTTTAATTTCATAAATTACTTCTGGTGTGCAATATATTCCCGTAACAATTCTAGGGTTCAAATATTCAGAGAGAACGGGAATAATATTTTGTGGTGTGTCGTATTCGATTAAATACTTGTTGTTACCAAAACATGAAATTCTTTCCTTTATCTATCAATATCTGTTGCTTTAAATGATTTAATGGCTTTTTCGTTCTTTGAATATGATATTCATTGCTGCTTTCAACCGAATGCTGCGTATTTGTAAGTGAATCACTTGAATCTGAATCTTCATTATTCGTATCTGTTTAATTATTCAAATGTTGCCTAGATAATGCATAAACAACAACATTCGTTGTACCTAGTTTATAAACTATCTTTGGCGAAAACTCCTCAACAATTGGGATTTCTTTCAGACATTGCAAACGATAATGGCTGATGATCTGTGTGAATTTCTAAATCCCTTAAGGCCTAAAGGTAATGACGTAATGCCTTTAATGCCCAAACGATCGCAAATAACTCTTTTTCGTTTGTTACATAGTTTTGTTCAGTGGAGTGAAGAGTCTTTGATATAAATGTTATAGGTCTTCCCTCCTGGGATAAAACTGCACCCACCGCTACGTTGGAAGCATCTGCAGTTAAAATTAATTTATTTTCAAAGTCTGGTTGAGCTAATTCAACTTGTTCTGTTAATGCGTTTTTTAAAGTTTCACAAGCCGCTATTCCCTCCTGGTCAAGATAAATGTTTGTTTTCTTTGACTTATACTGTGATATTTTCCCATTTTCTCCTTTCAAGTGCTTCGTTATTGGTTTAGCTACCTTTGCATAATCCCTAATAAACTTCGTATAATACCATGTCAGTCCCAAGAATCCTCTAAGTTGCCGTAAAGTTTTGGGGATTGGGTAATTTTTTATTGTTTCTACCTTTTTTGGGTCTGTTTTTATAACTTTGCGGGATACAACATATCCCCGAAATTCGACTTCTGCTTCTATAAATATTGATTTTTCTATAGATATTTTCATATGAACTTTTTCAATTGTTTGAACTATATGCTTTTAATGATTAATATGCTCCTTTAATGTTTTTGAATATATTATAATATCATCAACATAAACATGGCAGAATTTACCAATATACTCATGCAGAATATCATTCATTGCTCTCTGAAAAATGCTTGGGGCATTTTTTCACCCGAATGTCATTCTCAGATATTCATATTTTCCATTATTTACCGAAAACGCTGTTTTGTCTATATCTTTCTCCTTCATTAATATCTCATAAAATCCAGACTCCAAATCGATTGTTGAAAAATATTTCGACTCTCCCAAATTAAAAAGTATAACCTCAGGATTTGGCATTGGATACCTATCAGATATGGTTTTTTCATTTAGCTTTTTAAAGTCTATGACCATCCTTAATTTAGGACTTCCGTCTTTATTTATTCCCTTTTTAGGAACAACCCAAACAGGCGAATTATATGGGCTTTTGCTGTGCCTTATTATATTTTTTTCTAATAAACTCTTAATTTCTTGATTAACAAAACTATTTGCAGATATAGAATATGGATAGTGTTTTGACCATACTGGCTTGTCATCCTCAGTTCTTATTTCCGCTTCCATATCAGTTCTGAAGGGTAGATCCATATTTACATCTCTATGAGCTTTTTCTATTATTTTAATAACATCCTGTCTCAACAACGGAATATTGACAGTTTTTGTTTCTTTATTTATCTATTTATCAGCAAATTCGCCACTGCTAACCCTTTTTTCAAATTGTATATTATTTATTTTCAATATATTATTGGTAAATGCTTCAGGGATCTCTTTCTCTGATGTAAGTATTTTTTAAATTTTTAGCTTTGGACTGGTATGACTCATCAGTTGGCGTTGTAGTACCCTTTTGGTCCACAATATATTTTTCATTTGAATTGCAGGAATTATCATCGGCGGGCACCTTAGGATTTTTTAATCCCAAGGGGTTTAATTTTTCACTTTTCGTTTTGCCGGTAAAAACTTCGGCGGGAGCCTCAGGACTTTCTTGTCCCAAGGAGTTCACTTTATATATTTCACCATGGTTAGTTTCTTCCATGTTCACAAAACATAACTTCTCCTCATTGTTATCTCCATATATAAGTTCCCCTTTCCCTATATCTATGTTTGCCTTAATCTTTTTCAAAAAGTTGACTCCTACCAGAAAGTCACTTTCTAAGTTATCTATTTCGTAAAATCTTTCCTTAAATCTAAATAAGTGTACATTACGGTACAAAGTAATGATGGTCGAACCATGAATGGTTCTTACCCTCTTCTTAATTGCTAATTCCTTACCGTTGTTATATATACCTTTCCTGATGTAACAACTCGTCGCACCGGTATCCATTAATATTCTCATTACTACTCCGCTATGTCTATCTGTTCGGAAAATGTAGGGCAAGTGGATGCCTGGTCTAAAAAATGATTCTCGTTTAAATTATTTATTCGTGGCTCTTTCAACTTTGGTTGACCACTAAAATTCATACTTCTTTTTACTGGCTGGTTAAATTTACATTTCTGTGCATTATGATTTTGTTGTTGACCCTGAAATATTTTTGGTTGGGATGATTGATTATAACCGAACGTTTTTTGTTGAGGTGTCTGATTATTACCAAATGTTTTTTGCTGGCCAAGTGGCAGATTATCGGATGATGTATCCATCGGTTGTGGTTTTAGGAAATTTGTATTATTATTATTTCTCATTTGTGGGTATCTCAAATGGTTTTGAAATTGATTTCGCCCCCTTTGTGTATTATTCCTAGGACTCCATAAATTATTATTAAAAGTTTTATTTTCTGGAAGGTAAGTTCTTGAAAAATTCAGAGCAAATTCTGAACGCATCTGATTTGAGTGAAGCTCCTGTGCTTTCGCAAGGGCATTTGGCAAATCAGCAGGAGCCAATGTGAAAAGTACTTGGTTTAAAGGAGGATTTAATCCCGTTATAAAGGTTCTTAGAGCGGTTTCGCGATTTTTAATATTTAGTTTCTTTGTAATTTCGGAATTTGTACCATGTGTCATAATAGTTTTATTTACTAGAAGTATTAACTTCTGGTTTACTTCATTGTAATAATCGATCAAGGATTTCGAACCTTGTCTTAATCTACTCATTTCCTGATCAATCACGTGGATTGATCGTTTGTCTGCGTAAGCAAAGTCTAGCAAATACAGATTCTAAATTTAAGACAGTGCCATGATTAGTAAGATATCATTGGCATTTCCTACTATTTTATTTCGAAGTATGGTTAATGCTCCGAAATACTTCCTACTTCCTTCGATATACAAACTCATCGAATTTTTTGCAGCCTCTCTCCAACTAATATAAGATTTACCAGAGAAAATGACTTAATTATGTCTTAACTTTCAGTACACGCTACTCCGTCATCAATAGTTTATGTACGATATTCCGTCACTTGCGTAGCACTAGTTAATGTCTTAATTTGATTACTCAGTTGGTTAATTTCATCCCTAAGATTAGCAGTTTGTGTATCTACTATCCTAGCGATATTTTCTGCAGAAATATTGCTGACTGCCATTTTGGAAAACTGGTTAGTTAGTTCGTCCACTGCGCTTTTATTTATTTTTAAAGTTACTTCTTTTTTTCCTAAAGGGACAACTGAGGTTGTCGTGCCTAATACTCTGACAATAGTCACAATAAAAAAGCCTTTCGTATTTAATACTCGTGGGATGGTTTCCCATTAATTTTTTTAAAAGCCTTCTTAATATTATTTATTATCTTAACTTACGTTATTGTCAATTGAATTGTCTGTGGTCCTCTATTTAATTTGGTTTTGATTTCTTAACTTATAGTTTTGCTGTGTTCTTTTTTTTTAAGATTTTTTTATTATTTCTTTTCATAACATATTTTAGTTTTGTCGAGTTTTTTTATTTCCTTAACACTTTATCCCTGTTGTAGGACACCTGTTTTTTTATTACGAAAACGTTCCCACAAAGGTTTTGTAATTTTAAAGTTTTTTTTTTTCATTGGGATACTCTTTCGTTTTCTCCCTTCTAGTCTTTAGACGTTTTTATATTTTTGGGGTACCTCGTATTTTTTGCCCTTTTCTATGTTCCTTCATTTTTTAAAAAAAACTTAGGTACTTAGGTGCGCCTTTCTTTCAAAATTGGCACTTGTTTTGTTCATCTTTTCTCCCTTTTTTTGGGATACTTGATTCTTTTAATTTGGAAAAACTTAACATTTCCTTTCGCATAAGGATTTGTTATGTTAAGCTCTCCTGGCAGGATCGCCAATTAATAATACTCATAAAACATTTATGTTTTTAAAAATTTATTTACCGCGAACGCGGCCGAATTCACTGAATCGTTGTTCCTTATGAACTGCACTTAATTTGTAATCTACTCTTATTTATTAGATTCCAAAGTTGCTTACATTATAATTGGCCTTGAAACAAATATATCAATTTCTACTGTATCTGAATAGATGCGCCAACATCCGATGAAGTAAACAGGATGTCTCTGTCATTACATACAGTAACTTGAATCCTCCATTCAAGATCATAACCGCAGCTGCAATAAAAAATAAGGAAAAGATCGCTTTGTCTACATATGCCGATATGCGGCTTAATGATGCAATTTACTGAGTACCATTTAGGTACTTGAATTCTTGAAGATTTGTTTATATTTGCCGTTAGCCGGCCTATTGAAGCTGGCTGTTAACTTGTACATATTTACCCTGCCTATATTTTGGAGTAGACACACATATTATTTCAGCCATGGCATAGTAAAACAGGTAATAGCACGGTGGCCATATTGGAAATTGCTTCTCTAAAACATCAGAACAACACAGCACAAGTTAAAACTTAAACAAACCGATTGCAGGCAAGTTCGACAGTTTATCAAAAATTAAAATGAAAAAAATTTAATCAGCTGTTGGGAAGATATTACCTGTATAGGTATGCCATGTGTGTCAACCTGTAAATTTAGTTTTAAGTTGAGTATGATTTTAGTAATAAATGAACTAGCAAAGCATAAGTCACGCGTCGTCTTTATTTTACTCTGCTACTAACGCAACAACTGGTCCTTCAGTCCGGATTTTGGTATACAACGCAAAATCGATTGATAATCGTTTTACATAAAATTAAAGTGCAATTTTATTAAAAATACGTTTCGGTATTTAACGCAAATCAACGCACAAACGACCTCGAAGCGAAAAGTAAAACCCTAGTTAAAATAACTACATTGTTTAAGTACTGCCAAATTTAAAAAAGGCTTGCGCAGAATAGCTAATTGCATTAATTTTACCTAAGAATTGTTTAGTGTTTCCAATCGCTGATGTGTATGTCAGTGTATGAAATAAAACATACCACGAGTCATTCAAAGTTACATTAAGTTCCTTGGTTACAAACTGCACACCATTGGAACGGTCATTTAAAGGTCGAATTCATTTCTTTTCTTTACCGTTTTTAAGTGCAATTTGCAATGAACAAAAGAGACTCAGCCCGAAATGATATTAAGCGCTCTCTTGAACTCAGTAAAACTGAAAGCGGTAAATATTCCAAACAGCAACTGGAAGTATACATAGAGCTTTTACGTGAACAATGGAGTCGATTTAATATTGCTCAAGAGAGTGTTGAGGAGTCATGCGGAGCTAGCGCCATAGATGCCGAGCAGTGCGAAAGTGTGGTACGCAGCAGCAATGTCGAACGTTAAAGCAATGCTTGAAGCACAATCCACTCTTAACACAACAACAACAAGCGCAGCTCCACTTAACACTTCTGTAATTCCAAACATCAAACTTCCAACCTTTAATATACCGCAGTTCGAAGGAGATCCAACAACATGGCTCACATTTTTCGACAGTTTCAGTGCCATATACTGGAAGCTAAAAACTACATTATTTACGTTGCTGCCTGTCCAACTTTAAGCTTGAAGGCGCAAACTTCAACGAAGCTTGGAGTTTACTAACAAAGCGATACAATATTCCACGTGTTATAAAAGACCACCATTTCCGTGCTATTTTTTCTGTGCAAAAAGCAGACAGCGGTACTCCTAAAGCTACCAAGATTATGTTAGATCCTTTCATCCAAAATCTGAGTGCGCTAAAAGCTTTGGCGCTGCCGGTTCAACATTTTTTGTTGCAGAGGCGGGTACGAATCTTGGCTGCTACTAGGTAGTGATCAGATTCGATGTTAGGTCCTCGTATTATGTGAACATCTAAAACGCTGGAAGCTTGCCGTCCGTCTACCACAACGTGAGTGATCTGGTTGCGTGTTTCGGTTTCGATCGGCGGACAGCCATGTAGCCTGATGGGTCTTCTTATGCGCAAACCTAGTGCTGGATATGACCATGTTTCGGGCACCGGCGAAGTCGATCAACCTGTATCCATTTGGCGAAGTCTGCTAGTGGGGACTGAACTTCCCGAAAGTGGGGCCGAATACACCCTCCTTACCCACCCTGGCGTTAAAGTCGCCAAGCACGACGTTGAAATCATGACGGGGGCAGCGCTCGTATGCTTCTTCCAGGCGCTCGTAGAATGCATCCTTTTCCACGTCGTCATTGCATGAGCGCAAATAAACGATATTGTGAAAAAGCGTACTCTTATGCGGATTGCGGCGAGACGCTCGTTGAGTACTCAGTGACGGGGTCTCTCTCCCACGCCGAATTTGCGCTTGTCTACATAAGTAGTGAGCTGCTTCGACCGCATGCAAAATAATCGCTCTGGCCATTCCCAGGTGAATGGCGATACAAGGCCCCACCCTCCAACCAATTAGAGCAATAAAATAAGTGAAGGCAGCATTCGATGTCATCGACACCGCAGGTAGGACGGGATGGCGCTTCAAATACGTCCTCACGTGGTACTGCCAAGTCAACAGGTTGGAAAAAAAAGATCTCGATAAATGCCGTATGAAATTTAATGCTTCGAGCAAGGGTCTTACGGTTAAAAGCTTCCTTTTCCGAATTGAAAAGTTACACGAGCAACACGGTATCTCACATCTCTAGATTTTCACTGCTTGGTCTCTGACGGTACCTTGTAGTGGTACTGGAAAGTGCTGGAGGATCATGCCGATGAACCTTCGTTTGGATATCTCGAACTAACGGCTGAAATGCTAGGCCATCTTAAACCGCCGATTCAGACTTCGAAATAATCAGGGAGAGAAAGCAGCAACCTCAAGAAAGCTTCGAGGATTTTAATTCCGATGTACATATGTAGTATCACTGTTGAACACATTGCATTTACAAACATTTGGTAGGCACATGTTCAGTGACCACACACAATGCCAAAATATTGTGACCCATTTAAATGCCATTAAACTGCACAGCGGGCGCTTGGCTTCTAACGAGCGTACCGCATATCTTGTTACAATTATGATGAGTCAAGTCACTACGTCAGAGCGACTGACAAACCATTCCATAGTTATGAAACACATATGCTGACACAGCATATCGTGTGTAAGTAAATAGTTTGTAAGTATTGTAGTTTATACACATAAGTAGTTTGTAAGTATTAGTGTAAATTATGGTAAGAAATTGCCTATAAAAAGAAAGTGATTTTCAATAAAGAATCAATTCTAATCACACGCTACACATCAGCGTTTCAATTGTTTACATGGCGATCCTGCCAGTCTTAGTCAAAAGGAAGCGAAAATTTGCTAAATTAGCAAAACGCTAACAAGACTAAAAGTAATATTATCGTAACTAATTTTTCTGTTCCATAAAATGTTGCTGATTGGTTTAAAAGTGAAACCACAAAAGGCTCATTATATTATTTAAAGAGCCAGTTTTGGCTCTCAGCGTGTAAAATTGAATACGCTGCCCATACGGGAAACTCAATAGAGGTTGGTGCTGTAACTGGCGAGGACACTAAACAGGAGGAAGATTTAGATATTACTGCTGGGTTACAATTGCGATTTTCTGTCGGCACTGACATTCAAATGATCCTGAACAGACGAAGCTTATAATAGACTACATTCTGAGGACGACAGCCGACCGAAGGCATAATGCATAAACGGGTGGAATACCAGTTAATTTGACGACAATAGCATGATGCATAAGAAGGGTGGAATACCTAATAATTTGATGGCAATAAATTGTTGGTGACTGGCAGCAAGACATTGGTGACTGGCAGCAAGAATAGCGGCTACTAATTTTAAAATATAAGTATACTAGAATAATTTGAGCACGCCTCGCGGCCGCTAAACAAGTAGCAATTAAATTTGCTTAGGGACATTTATTATACAAATGTTAATAAATTGAGTAAATTGGAATGTGAAAATACCTATTTCTTATGGATAATACACTACCACCTGATCTTGATTATGAATTGATCAATGATATTGTTGATAAGCTAGAGCATGAAAACGAAGAAATAGGAATACAAAGGTCAAGACCGCGTAACAAAGGAGGCAACAGGCATAATTTAAAATATTTAAAACACGTTTGGTCCTATATAGGAATGGGTAGAGAACCCACAATGAAAGACTTATTATATCCTTCCACATTAGAAGAAGAAATAAATAGATTAATAAGGAAATTAAAAAATTGTGAAAAAAAAAAAATTTTATGAATAAATAAAAATAAAAATTCAAATTAGAAAATTTCACTATTGAATTTTTTAAAAATGGCATCATGGTGGAAAATTGCCGTAAACAGCATTTTAGTAGGTATAGCAGGATATGAGGTAGGCAAAGAAAGTTCAGCAGATCAAAAATCTGAAGATAGATTAGTCAAATACGAACCACATCCTATTATTGAACAGAAAGAAGAGATCTCCGATAAATGGTTGACAATCTTAGCATGTTTAGCTACAGGTTTAATTGTCGCAATTGCAGTTTTAATCAAAAATTATATAAAAAATAAATTAAGATGGTTGAACAATGTACAACAACGCGTCTAAACGCAAAGTCTATAAACTAAGAAATGAATAAATGGCAAGAAATATATGATACCTTATCTGAAAAAAAAATAAAAGCTGATAAATCATACAAATGCATAAATAAAAATATTAATATAAAAACAGAAACTATAGTAAAGCATTTTAAGATAATTTTAGAAGCCCTAAATAGCATAGGACGGGTGATTAAAGCGGTAAATAACATACTTACCAAGGAACACCAAGTAGAGTCTTACCAATTTTTCTCTGCCGTAAGGGACAAACTAGTATCTTCTTTAGCAAGATACAATATAGAATTCAATGTACCAACCACAGTAGAGGAAGACCTTCAAATAGATTTCAATTTACTTTTGGCAGAACGCGCTCAGAGCCCATTGGTAGAAGAAAATAGACCAAACCTTCAACCAATAGATATACCAATCATAAACGTCACAATGCAAACGGTAGTTGAATTTATTAAAACTGCTTCGTCAGTATTACCAGAGTTTGATGGTAAACCAGAAAATCTACATAGTTTCCTAGATGCACTCGATATACTTGAGCAAATCAAGGATACACACGAGGCATTGGCCATTACCATGATAAAAACAAAGCTGAAAGGTACAGCAAGGAATTTTATTAGTAATGAGTCCACGGTCGAACAAATAAAAAACAAATTAAAGACCGCAATAAAGGGTGAATCAGTGGAAGTTCTAACCGCTAAACTACTGAACATCCAACAGCGTAGCAAAACTGCTAACCAATACACAGCGGAAATTGAAAAAATCACAAAGTCATTAGAAGGAGCATATATCTCTGATGGATTAAACCCAGACTTAGCCACGAGATATTCAACACAGGCAGCAGTTAAAGCCATGTGTAAAAACTGCTCTAATGACAAGGTCAAAATGATCATGCAAGCAGGAACGTTCACAACGATGAACGACGCAATCTCTAAATTTACAAACAGCTGCACCGAAATTACAGGCAGCTCAAACACGATTTTAAACGTACGACAGCAAGGTCAGTACAGGAGTAGTTTCCGTGGAGGTTACCGTAGTAACAACTATGGAAATTACCAAAATCGGAGATTCAGACCACAACCGAGATATAACAATAACTCGAGGTCGTACAACAACAATAATAACCGGAGAGGATCACAAGCCCAAAACGGCAATAGATCCTACAACCAGAACCGTAATGTGCGCGCCATAACTGAAACGGAAAACCAGGAAACTCCACTTAAAAATTAACAAAAAGAAAAATATGCGTACTTAATCTAAATTTAAACAGCTATATATCTACAAGGACTTCATTAAACAATTCATATTCAAATTTTTTAACTGATACTGGAGCCGATATCTCCATAATTAAAAAACAGCAAATAAATAATAAAGAAAAAATAAATACTGAACAAATCACAGATTTGAAAGGCATTGGTCGGGGAAAACCTAGCACTTTAGGCACAATAAAAACAGATCTAAAAGGCGATGACCTTCTAATTTATCATAAATTTCATGTTGTGGAAGACAACTTTCCAATTCCATGTGATGGAATAATAGGTCTAGATTTCATAAAGAAATACAATTGTATTCTAGATTATGGAAAAACAGAGGATAAACTAATCCTAAGACCATATGATTTCCCTCAAACAATAACAATGAACCTAACAAACTGTCTGTCCGTCAACACAATCACAATTCCGGCTAGATCGGAAGTTATTAGACAAATTCAAATAAATACAAATAATAAAAACATTTTGATACCACACCAACAACTATCCGAAGGTATTTATATTGCAAATACCATTACAAATAACTAACAAACTTTCGTTAGAATTATTAACACGACACAAAACAACGCAATTATTCAAAATTATAAGATTAACACTGAAAATTTAGACGACTATACACTAATTAAAGCAACCACACACAGTGAAAGCTGCACAGATAGAGAAAAATTAAAAAGATTAACAAAAAATTTTCCAAAATTTGTCAATTCTCAATTAACAACACTATGCACAGAATTCATAGACATATTTGCACTAGAAACCGAACCAATCTCCTCTAATAATTTCTATAAACAGAAATTATGCATGAAGGATGACACCCCCGTTTACATAAAAAATTACAGATTGCCTCAAACCCAGAAGGGAGAAATCAGCAAACAAGTAAATAAACTAATAGAAGATGACATAATAGAACCCTCCATATCGGAATATAATAGCCCAATCCTACTAGTCCCTAAAAAATCACTCCCAGGAGAAATAGAAAAAAGATGGAGACTAGTGGTTGATTACAGACAGGTAAATAAAAAGCTAGCAGCAGATAAATTCCCACTCCCAAGAATTGATGACATTTTGGATCAACTTGGAAGAGCAAAATATTTTTCATGCCTAGACCTTATGTCAGGTTTTCATCAAATAGAATTACACCCAGACTCTAGGGACATTACTTCATTCACTGCCGAAAATGGCACATATAGATTCAAAAGATTACCATATGGTTTAAAAGTAGCCCCAAATTCATTTCAACGAATGATGACATTAGCATTCGCTGGCCTTAAACCATCTCAAGCATTTCTCTACATGGATGATTTAGTTGTATTAGGTTGTTCAGAAAACCATATGCTAAAAAATGTAAGAGACGTGTTCTCTACCTGCAGAAAATACAACTTAAAATTACATCCAGATAAATGCTTATTTTTCAGCCAAGAGGTTTAGGACATAAATGCACAAACAAGGGAATATTACCGGACCCAAGCAAATTTGAAACAGTTCACAATTACCCAACACCCAAAACAGCCGATGAAGTTAAGAGATTCGTAGCCTTCTGTAATTATTACAGAAGATTTGTACCAATTTTTGCTGAACATTCAAGAAAGTTAACTAGGCTATGCAAAAAGAATGTTGCCTTCGAATGGACAGAAAAATGTCAAAAAGCTTTTGTCTACTTAAAGGAAGCATTAAGTAGTCCAAAACTCTTCCAATACCCAGATTTCGATAAAGAATTCTGCATAACAACAGACGCTAGTGGATACGCTTGTGGAGCAGTCCTTAGCCAAGAACACGATGGCAAACAATTACCAATTGCTTACGCTTCAAGGTCCTTTACAAAAGGCGAAACCAACAAATCTACAATAGAAAAAGAATTGGCCGCAATTCATTGGGCCATAACCTTCTACAGACCATACGTATATGGCAGAACATTTTTAGTTAAAACCGACCATCGTCCTTTAACATACCTATTTTCAATGAAAAGTCCATCATCAAAGCTGACACGAGTAAGACTCGATTTAGAAGAGTACGATTTTGAAGTGGAGTATATAGCTGGTAAAGAAAATCATATCGCGGATGCATTATCCCGCATAACTATTACAAATTTAAAAGATATGTCAGTGGAAGCAAGCAAAATATTAAAAATAACTACCAGATCAGCAGCAAACAGGAACAGCAATAATATTGAAAATAAAGAAAGTCACAAAGAGAACCCCAAAATATACGAAGCGCTAAATAAATTTGAAATAAAAGACATGTCGAGCTCGTTTTCAATCCTCCGAAATTTTATTTCAAAAAAGGAAAGAAAATTTGTAGCAATTTTGATACAAGCAACCTAATTGTTGAGGATAAGATTGACTTAGGACAATTCTTTACCAGGCTCGAATGAGAAGCCGGCAATTTAGGACTTGTACAAGTACAGTTGTCCTTAGGGGACAAATTGTTTAAAAAGAATTATACTGCAGTAGGCAAATTTATAGAAATGGGTAATAAAGTTCTCAAAAAGTTAACAATAGCTCTAACCCCAGAGGTTATATACGTGACAAATCCCGGGAAAATAAAGGAAATTCTGCATAAATATCATGACGATCCTATTAGTGGTGGCCACTCAGGAATAAATCGTATGACAGATAAAATCAAGCAGAAATATAGCTGGCTGAATATGAAAAATGACATACGAAAATATATAAAAAACTGCATCCACTGCAAGAAAAATAAAATTAATAAACATATCAAAGAACCAATGACAATAACGGAGACACCTCCGAAGGCACTCGATATTGTACAAATCGATACAGTAGGCCCTTTACCGAAGTCGATACATGGAAACGAATATGCAGTTACCATTATATGCGATCTAACTAAATATTTGGTAGCTATCCCAGTCCCAAGCAAACACGCAATAACAGTCGCTAAAGCCGTGTTCGAGCATTTCATATTGATTTATGGACAAATGAAAACAATCTTGACAGACATGGGCACGGAATATAAAAATAGCTTATTCAAAGAACTGTGTAAATTGTTGAAAATTGAACATAAATCTTCAACACCGTACCATCATCAAACTTTGGGTACTGTAGAACGCAGTCACCGGACATTCAATGAATATATACGCGCATACATATCCAGTGACAAAGACGATTGGGATGAATACCTAAAGTATTTCGCATATTGTTACAATACTACGCCATCTACCACACACAAATATTGTCCATTTGAATTAATATTCGCAAAACAACCACCAAATTATGAATTTTTAAAGGAAGATAAAATTAGCCCGGTATACAACCATGAGGCATATGACAAAGAAGTAAAATATAGACTTCAAACCGCACAACAAAGAGCTAGGAAATTAGTCCAAGAGGCTAAAGAAAAGCAAAAAACCAACTATGACAAAACTAGCTATAGTAAAGAAATTAAAATAGGAGATTTAGTATTAGTTAAAGAAGAGGCCTCCCATAAGTTAGAAAATAGATATAGTGAACATTACAAAGTTATAGGTATAGATAAGAATAACAATTTCACTTTAATCCCACATAGCATAGGAAATAGTAATAAAAACAAAAAAGAAATCATAATTCATAAGAATAGACTTAAAACAGTTTAACGGCAATAGTAACAAGAGAAAAAAAGAATTACAACGACAACAATAAGCACTCCAGTTTACTCATTTTAATAATGGCACAAGCCAAAAGAAAAATATCACATATCATGTGCAATACAAAAAAAAATGAACCCAACAAATGTAAACAAACAAATGTAAGAATGAAAAACGCTTTATGCAATAATGGCAATAAGAGCCAAAAGACAATTAAATTTTTGTAAACACAAACAATAAGGCATGTCTAGAAAAATAAACATATATATATATGCAGCTACAAGCATCAATATATATGTCTATTTTTTTTTAAGGGGGAAGGTGTAGTATCACTGTTGAACACATTGCATTTACAAACATTTGGTATGCACATGTTCAGTGACCACACACAATGCCAAAATATTGTGACCCATTTAAATGCCATTAAACTGCACAGCGGGCGCTTGACTTCTAACGAGCGTACCGCATATCTTGTTACAATTATGATGAGTCACGTCACTACGTCAGAGCGACTGACAAACCATTCCATAGTTATGAAACACATATGCTGACACAGCATATCGTGTGTAAGTAAATAGTTTGTAAGTATTGTAGTTTATACACATAAGTAGTTTGTAAGTATTAGTATAAATTATGGTAAGAAATTTCCTATAAAAAGAAAGTGATTTTCAATAAAGAATCAATTCTAATCACACGCTACACATCAGCGTTTCAATTGTTTACACATAGCCTGTGTAACAAGATATTAGAAAAGGAAAAATTATAAACAAGTTAGAGCTTCCAGATAGTTCAACCTTGGGTGGAACGAAGATAGAAGCAGTGACGTTTAGTCAACCCCAAGCATCCACATCCAGCCAGAACCACCAATATGCAAAAGGGCAATGCGAAATCTTTCTGCCCATCCCCTGTTTTAAAGTGTCAAAGTGTTAAGTTGTGAAAATTTATTCTCTGTGAAAAAATATTATTTAGTGAGGAATAACACAGGCCGACAAGAAATTTGACCATAAACCAGACCATACTTTCATAAAGGTTTTCGATGCGCTGAATTCAAATCTGGACGCAGAATTGCTCTATCAAGTCAGGATTTTGAGATATCCTAACCTAAATGTGCAAAAAACACCGTTTTTGCCTATTTTTGAGGTTATACGGGTGTGTTCAAAACGTATCGCGAATTTTGAATTTTCGCTGGTTACGTATATTCGAAATTCGAATTTTATGTTGGTACTCATGTCTCTCACTTATGCCGACAAGCTCGGCGATTTTGAATGTTCAGTTAATTGGTGACAGCTGCTTTGCTTGCACGTGTTTTGGATCGTCTTCGATTTTTACCTATTCAAAAAAATGGATCAAAGAACCTGTATCAAATTTTGTGTGAAAAACGAAATTAAGTGCGCGGATGCATTCCGAATGTTGACTGTGGCATACGGAGAAGCTACCTTGGACCGAAGCAACGTTTATCGGTGGTACAAAATGTTCTCAGAAGGCCGAGAAGATGTGCAAAGAAGAACAAAAATTGGCTTTTGCACCACGATAACGCCCCTGCTCACGCATCGCTGCTTGTGCGCGACTTTTTGGCCAAAAACAACACACTAATGATGCCGCAGCCACCGTATTCCCCAGATCTGGCCCCCTGTGACTTTTTCTTGTTCCCTAAACTGAACAGGCCCATGAAAGGACGACGTTACGCTTCTCATGACGAGATAAAGACGGCATCGAAGGAGGAGCTGAACAAGATACAAAAAATGATTTTTTGAAGTGCTTCGAAGATTGGAAAAACCGTTGGCACAAGTGTATAATATCTCATGGGGACTACTTCGAACGGGACAAAATAGATATTCATGAATAAATAAATAGTTTTTGAAAAAACACCAAATTCGCGATACTTTTTGAACACACCTCGTATATAAACGACAGATTTTTTTTTTAAAAGCACACATAGAATCTTAAAGAAGAAGTCTTTCTCTTACGAATGGCGTTGAGTTTGCTCAAATATCTTTTTTTTCGCTTAGATAGAGCAATTTAAAGTTTATAAATTTGCCAATTTTCCTATAGCTGAAAAACCACTGAATTAACGTAGGTATGATGCAGTAGAACACATACCTCTTACGAAAAAAAATCGGTCTCATTTTGTCGGCCTGTGTAATGGTTAATTCCCTACCAAAAGTATAAAAAGCTCATAGTTTATAAATCTCCCCAGGCTGGAGTAATAAATTCGAGCAAATAAAATTGCAAAAAGTAACAAAAATTAGTTGAAATAATATTTTTTTTCCGCCAAAGGGGCGATGCATGTATGTGTTGTGTATGCATATATGAAGACAATCGACTTTTGGATAAACAAAAAATTACTCACATAAGCAATCAATGGATTGCAGAAGGTGCAAGGTGCACCAAAGATCTCGATAAATGCCGTATGAAATTTAATGCTTCGAGCAAGGGTCTTACGGTTAAAAGCTTCCCTTTCCCAATTGAAAAGTTACACGAGCAACACGGTTTCTCACATCTCTAGATTTTCACTGCTTGGTCTCTGACGGTGCCTTGTAGTGATACTGGAAAGTGCTGGAGGATCATGCCGATGAACCTTCGTTTGGATATCTCGAACTAACGGCTGAAATGCTACGCCATCTTAAACCGCTGATTCAGACTTCGAAATAATCAGGGAGAGAAAGCAGCAACCTCAAGAAAGCTTCGAGGATTTTAATTCCGATGTACATAGCCTGTGTAACAAGATATTAGAAAAGGAAAAATTATAAACAAGTTAGAGCTTCCAGATAGTTTAACCTTGGGTGAAACGAAGATAGAAGCAGTGACGTTTAGTCAACCCCAAGCATCCACATCCAGCCAGAACCACCAATATGCAAAAGGGCAATGCGAAATCTTTCTGCCCATCCCCTGTTTTAAAGTGTCAAAGTGTTAAGTTGTTAAAATTTATTCTCTGTGAAAAAATTTTATTTAGTGAGGAATAACACAGGCCGACAAGAAATTTGACCATAAACCAGACCATACTTTCCTAAAGGTTTTCGATGCGCTGAATTCAAATCTGGACGCAGAGATATCCTAACCTAAATGTGCAAAAAAACCGTTTTTGCCTATTTTTGAGGTTTTACGAGGTTGAACACACCAGAAGGTGCAAGGTGCAGATCCGCGGAGAGACGGGAATAGGATGTGCGGGTGTATGCGGCAAGATCTATCTTCTCCTTTAAATGGTCATCTAACCGCCTGGGCGCTTTTGACCAACCAACATAGCTCGCCAGTCGTTTCTTCGTTTCGCCAACTGGCGCCAATTGGAAACACCGCGGGATCGCAAATCGGTCTCCACTTGGTCCTTCCATCGGTGTGGTGGTCTCCCTCTTCCTCTGCTTCCACCGGCGGGTGCCGATAAGAATACCTTATGGGCTGGAGCATCTTCGCTCATTCGCACTACGTGGCCTAGCCAGCGAAGCCGCTGTGTTTTAATTCGCTGAACTATGTCGGCGTCTGCGGAAAGTTCATACAGCTCATCATTAAATGATTTATTTTGCTGTGTTGATCTTCCGACAGGGTAGTAAGCTGATTTTTGTTGGAACGATTTTCCGTCATCCCTTGTCAAGTTTGGTTTTGTGACAAACCGGTTTCGGCGTTCTGCCATTTTCAATGACGGTGACGGAAAATCGTTCCAAAAACTCATCATTAAATCTTCTTCGGTACTTGCCGTCGCCAACGCGTAGAGGTCCACAAATCTTTCGAAGAACCTTTCTCTCGAATACTCCCAGAGCCGCCTCATCAGATGTTGTTAGTGTACACGCTTCTGCACCATATAGCAGGACGGGTGCGATGAGTGACTTGTAGAGTGTTATTTTCGTTCGTCGAGAGAGGACTTTACTTTTCAATTGCCTAATCAGTCCGAAGTAGCATTTGTTTGCAAGAGTAATTCTTCGTCGGATTTCTAGGCTAACATTACTGTTGGTGTTAATGCTGGTTCCCAGGTAAACGAAGTCCTTTACTATTTCGAAATTATTGCTGCCAACAGTGGCTTGGTTGCCAAGGCGGGAATGCGCTAAGTCTTGCATGATGACAGAAGGTAGTTCGTTTTGCCCTCGTTCACCACCAATCCCATTTTCTTCGCTTCCTTTTCTAATTTGGAGTAAGCAGAAGTTACGGCGCGGTTGTTAAGGCCAATGATATCAATATCGTCAGCATATGCCAACAGTTGCACGCTTTTATAAAATATTGTTCCAGCGCGGTTAAGTTCTGCAGCTTGTATTATTTTCTCCAGCATTAAATTAAAGAAATCGCACGATAGGGGGTCACCCTGTCTGAAACCTCGTTTAGTTTCGAACGGCTCGGAGAGGTACTTCCCAATTCTGACCGAGCTGGCGGTGTTGCTCAAGGTCATTTTGCATAGCCGTATAAGTTTTGCGGGGAAACCAAATTCAGACATAGCGGCATATAGGTAGCCCCTTTTCGTGCTATCGAAAGCGGCTTTAAAATCAACAAAGAGATGATGTGTGTCGATTCTTTTTTCACGGGGTTTTTCCAAGATTTGGCGTATTGTAAGAATCTGGTCGATGGTAGATTTACCAGGTCTGAAGCCACACTGATAAGGTCCAATCAGTCTGTTCACATCAGGCTTCAGTCTTTCGCACAATACGCTTGATCGGACCTTATATGCGATATTCAAAGGCTGATTCCGCGATAGTTGGCGCAGTTTGCAGGATCGCCCTTCTTGTGGACTGATCAGAGATTACTTAGATTCCAATCTTCAGGCATGCATTCATCCAACCATATTCTGCATAGAAGCTGATGCATGCGCCTTACCAGCTCCTCGCCTCCGTGTTTGAATAGCTCAGCAGGCAAACCATCATCGCCAGCTGCTTTATTGTTTTTCAATCGCGATATTACTATTCGCACCTCATTATAGACGGGTTGTGGAACATCAATTCCATCATCTTCGATTGTGGGCTCGGGTTCGGCATCTTCTCTGATTTCTTGCTCAGTTTCTCCATTTAAAACGGCAGAGAAGTGATCCCTTCATATTCTGAGTGCTCTCTGAATATCGGCCAGCAGGTCGCCGTTCTCATTCTTACAGGAGTTTGCTCCGGGTTTAAAACCTTCTGTCATTCGCCGAATTTTTTGATAGAATTTTCGGGCATTATTCCCGTTGGCCAGCATCTCAAGCTCCTTAAGCTCCTTTATTTCACGCTTTGCTGCCTCTCTTTTTTTCGCCCGGAAAAGCCGCCTCGCTTCCTTCTTCAACTCGCGGTAGTGTTCACACACACTCCTCGTTGCATTCGATCTCAGCGTTGCCTTGTAGGCTTCGTCCTTTCTTTTCGTTGCAGCGCGGCACTCTTACTTCTTTGGCTGCGGTACGGAGTGCTCCTGAGATATGACCCCACTGCTCATGCATTCCACTAGGTTGAATTGTGCGGTCGGAGAGCAGGTGTGAGAGGCGATCTGCGAAATAATTGGCGGTCTGTTGCGATTGCAGCTTTTCGACGTCCAGCTTTCCCTGCGTTTTTTGTTGCACCTGTTTTGTCGTACAGAGGCGGGCAAGATCTATCATTCGCAGTTCAAATGCTCGGGAATATACATAATAATATAATGCATGCTGAATAAATTGGATGAATTTCCTAACGTTCGATATATATGTGATGATTGTGTTGCCTACATTAGTAACGTTGACTTTGCTATTAAAGATATACAGAATGTAGTCGAAAGGAATGGTATACTTTTGTCGGAATATAGGCGTGAATTGGAAAGCGCGCTTAAAACCAACGAACAAGAAATAAAAAACCTGCTGGAGGTAATTGAAGCAAAATATAGCGAAAGAATAGAAGCAATGCAAAAGGCAAAAGAAGTCTGTGAACGAAGTGTGCGAGAAATGCATAAAATGAGTGAAATATCTGCTGGTTTGAATAAGCAAAGCGAAAAAAAATGTAAGGAAATAGGAACAAACACAAATCAAAATGCAAAGATATGTAATGAAATCAAAGAAATAAGTGTTAAAAAGAAAAAAACTGATAATAGCCAAACAAATGAAAACAAGTGTAGACAATTCGGTTATGCCAGACCTAAGAAAAGAGGCACCTCTAGTGGTAAAGCCAAGATCTAAGCAAAAAAGTGAAAAAACAAAATTAGACTTAAATGCGAAAGTCGACCCAGGAAATTTACGTATATCTAATATTGAATCTAGAGGTAATGGAGTTTTAGTAGTTGAGGCTGAAAACGCAAGCGAAAGAGAAAAAATAAAAAACACGATTGAAAAAAATATCGGAGAAAACTACGATGTGAAAATACCTAAGGCTATAAAACCCAGATTTTTAATATCTTTAATGACATACCAGCATGATGAAAATTCATGAGTGGAGAAACTAAAGAAGCAAAACAAAATACTTGAAAATAGTGATATAAAATTTTTTAGAATGTATGAAGTAAAGAAGGAGAACAGGGTTCTTTATAATGCAGTTCTGAAAATTGATCTAGAGAGCTTCCCGACTGTGATGAACAATGAAAAAATGAACATTGGCTGGGAACGATGTAAAGTTTTGGATAGTGCAGGAGTTATGAGATGTTATAAGTGTCAAGGCTTCAACCATAAAGCAGTGGATTGCAAAAATGAAGAAGTGTGCTTTAAATGTCCAGAGAAACACAGATTAAATCAGTGTAAAAATTTGTTACACAGAAATGTATGAACTGCATCCGTGCAAATGAGAAATTTAACTTCGGTGTTGACATAAATCACTCAATACAGTGTAGGCTATGCCCGGTATATATAAACAAAGTAGAACTAAAGCGAAAAAAGATCGGTTACTAGCAACCAAAGTAACTCTGTGGTTTTTATACAAATATCCAAGGACTTGTTAATAATTTTAATGAAATCGAAGTTGTAGCTGATAGTTTGCAATACGATTTTCTAGTTTTAACGGAAACACATGTCACGAGTGATATCGAAGGATCTGAAATTCAACTCAACTATGAACATTTGTGTTGCCTCTCTAATTCTGTAAGGACAGGTGGTGTGACAATAAATATAAGAAAGGATCTGAATGCTGCTGTATGGTTTGAGAGGATCGTTCCATCAAAAATATGGATCCTTGCATGCAATTGTCAGCATCTCGGAAACCAAATCACAATTATCGCGATTTATAGATCACCGAATAGCTCTGAGAAAGAGTTATGTAATATATTTCAAGAAACGGTTGAAGGAGTGTCACATGAAGTGGGTAAAATTATAATTGTTGGAGATATTGCTTGGTACAAAAATAGCATTTATAAACGACATTGAACGATAACTGTTAGAAGCAAAAGGTAAACGAATATACCAGGATAACGCACAACAGTAAGACGTTAATCGATTACGTTATAACTAATATAAATGAAACAAAAGCACAAGTGAATACAAGCAAAAAAATAACAGATAATGAGGCAATCGAAACTAATATTCCAGTTTTTAATTCGACTAGAATTCACACCCTTCGCGAAGTATAATATTTTAAATATAAAAGAGATACGTTCGCACAACATTTAGGATCACATGACACCACATACAAGGACACCAGAAGTGTTAATCAAAATATAGAAAACTTAGAGAGAAGCTTAACGGACGTTATAAAGGAGAATATAATTATAAAAAAAAGTGAACATAAATAATAATTCTCATTGCTGGTTTAATAATATACTCAGAAATTAAAAAAAAGCAAAAATAGAAGCATATCGGGCTGCAAAAACACATAAAGTCAACTATTTGTGGGCTCAGTATAAAGAAATAAGAGACGTCTATAAATCCTATTCACTGGTGCGAAAAATAGTTACATAATGAAAAAAATTAGTACATCAAAAAACCAAAAAGAAATGTGGAATAACATTAAGAATCTGGTGCTGAAACAAGAAAAAAATAATATTAGAGCAGTGGAATTCGACGATGAAGAGTGCAATGATAATAGCGTTATAGCCAATAAATTTAATGCATATTTTATAAATAGTGTAGGCAACATAAGAGACTCTATACCCGAGGTGCAATATACCAATATTATTCCAAGTACAAACAACAATTTTAGATTTAAGGAAGCTACGAACAGCGAAGTGTTTGATACCTGTAAGAAATTGAAAAACAAAGCCGACTGTGATAAAGTAAGTCCTAAGATTCTGCTTCATAACTGGCAAATACTTGGTGATACCATTACAAATATAATAAATAAGTCAATCACGTCTGGTGAATTTCCAACTTCGTTAAAAACATCAATTATAACGCCGGTTGAAAAAGTTAAAAGTACTAGAAAACATGAAGAATTTAGACCTATAAATGGCCTTACGACCATAGAAAAGCTACTTGAGACTATCGTGAAAAAAAAATTACAGAAATATATGGAAAATAACTGTCTATTTTCAAAATATCAGTAAGGTTTTCGAAAAAACCATTCGTGCGAGACTGCAGCCAATTTCGTGTTAAACGAATTTAAATCCAATGATTCGAAGCAAAAGACTATTGCTGTTTTTTTAGATTTTAAAAGAGCGTTTGAAACAATCGATAGGAATGTACTGTGGCAAAAATTACAAATGTATGGCATAGAAGGAAACGAGATTAATTGGTTTAGGTCTTTCCTTGACCAAAGATTTCAAATAACGAGAGTAAATGGGTCGATGTCTGAAAGCCTTATTGTTGAATTTGGTGTCCTCAAGGTTCGGTGTTAGGTGCCCTATTGTTTATTATATATATAAACGATATGCACTTGGTGATAAATAATTCGAAAATTGCCATGTACGCGGATGACACGTTAATATACGTAAAAGGTGCGGATCTAGATGAGAGCAAATTAAAAATAACTAGAGACATTGAGCGGGTAAATGAATGGCTCAGTATGAACAAATTAAAACTAAATGAGCAAAAGACAAAAATGATGCTGTTTAACACAGGCGAGGTTATCAATATACCGATTAACAATAAAGTTATGGAAAACGTGGCAAATATTAAATATCTGGGTCTTATAATAGATAATCAATTAAAATTAAAAGATCATGTAGACTACATCTGTAAAAAAATCGCTAAGAAAATTGGGTTCCTTAAGAGAATTCGTAAAAAAATAGACACCCTAAGAGCAATAAATATATATGAAATGTTATAGTAAAACCACATTTCGAGTGCTGTGCCTCAACTATGTATACATGTTGTAATACTACACTAGTAGAAAGACTACAAAAGCTTCAGAATAAAGGTATGAGGTGTATCCTAAAATGTAACCGGTATACACCAATTGACACAATGCTTACTACGCTAAAATGGTTAAATATAAGGCAGAGGTTTAAAATATGTACACTTCTGTTTGTTTTTAAAATCAAACACAAAAAAGCGCAAGAGTATTTAACCGAAAATGTCACATATGTCCGTGATGTGCAGCAATTCCGACAACTACGAAACGCAGATAACTTCCGACTTAATTTCCAAAGAACAACGGCTGCAAGGGAATCTATATTTTATAAAGGTCTACAACTATTTAATATGCTTCCACATGAGTCCAAAATAGAGAGCAACGTGAATTTGTTTAAACGAAAATGTATTGAAATTGTTAAAAGTAATGCTATTTAATTATTTATTTATTTTTGAAAATGTAACCAAAGATTGTGAAAAGAGTATATTAAATAATACTAATAAATGATTATTATCATCATTTCACTTGATGCTTTGTTATGTCTGTGCGATGCCGGTGGATCATTTTTCAAAGAACCCGTTAGAGGCCCAAATGGAAGGCCGGTGCCAATCTCCTTCTCTTTTGTAGGCTTCCATTGGAGCGTTGGTGTTAGTAAAAATTTGTGAATTTCCCTGCAAACCAGCAAAGGACAAAAATCTGAATAAACATTGAGTCGCGCGTACCAAACAAGTGGATAAAAAGTGGGTAATTTTGATCGGCGAGGTTCATTTTTTAACCATGTTGAAAATGTTTTACGTGCACGTGTGAGTACATACTTTTAGGCACTTGTTGTTTTCTATACAAATTCCAAAAATATAGTGTTAGTAAAAATTTGTGAATTTGTAGAATCAGAGTGTCACCACCGTTAGCCATGGGTAGTAGGGTGGTTCATCACTGATATTCACCAATACTTCTTAACGACTTGTAGAGAACCTGTGACAAGGGCAAGGCCCACCGTCTGCAGTTGAAATGACTGCTTATCCAGTGAGAGAGGCTGTGCCATATCGAGAAATAGGCCCAATACGCTATTGACAATGGGTGTCTTTTATAGGCGCCAAAGAACTCAACCGATCTTTATGAAATTTTCACAATCTATACATGGGTTCACTGGGTACAGCATAGGCAACATATAGTATTGAAAAAGTAGGCGGGGCCACGCCCCCAGGCTATATAAAGTTTCAATTCGTCATAATTCGAAGTGGAAAATCCCCCAGGTCATATAAAGCTGCAGTTCGGTATAGTTAGGAGTTTATTTGGTTCAAAAGAATGAAATTTGATATATAGATGTGTTCTATATATCAAAACGTCAAAACAACGTCTATCGGGTTTGCTAGTATATTATAAAACGGCCAAAGCAAACTACGAATTTCACCATTCTTTTGTAAAACTGAGAGACTAGATTGCGTTCAAATAGACCGACGGACAGACAGACAGACGGACGGAGAGACGGGCATGACGACTCCGCTCATCGTGCTGATCATTTTAGTGAACTTGTCTCTCAAAAACAACAAACAAGCAAAAAAGGTCAAGCAACAAAAATCACCAACTTTTACCTGCCTCAGTCAACCACAAAAAAACCGATCGATGCAAACCACCCCCGTTTCTGAAGGTACACACACAACACATGCACACACGTACACAAACAGACACCCATGCTGACGTTACCTGCTACCTACTATAAATACAAGACAAACTACCACAACAGATCAGAACGAAAATCGACACTGATGATGGCACAACGCCGAAACCGGTTTGTCTCAAAACCAAATTTGACAAGGGATGACGAAAAATCGTTCCAATATACATCAATCATTCACCCTGTCGGAAAAACAACAAAGCAAAATAAAACAGTTAATGCTTGTCAGGCTTTTAACTTAAACGAAAACGCTCTACTAATAGTTTACAAACGACGTTTACTGAAATTGGATACAACGAAGGCAAACATTTGGTTTAACAAACAATTCATAGAATTGAATGTGACACCAAAATTTGCAAAAATAACAATGAAAACAAACACCAATACAAGCATGAGGACAATTAGGAAGGCGGAAAGAGACTTCCTAAGATATGAGTTGAAAAACCAGTACGCCAAGAAAGATGGAATAAATGCCGAAATTTTATCCATCCATTTAAGGTTGGCGGAGCAATTACCTACCGATACGTTAATGGAATGCTTCGAGCGCATAAGAACTGAGGTCGAACATGAACTACAACAGAAATACAGGACGCTGAACCGGAAACTAGATAAGCTGACAGGACGTCGCGAACGGGACAACAACCAACAACCCCACCATTTCCATGCCAGGCTCGTAAGCCTAACGACAGTGGCCATCACCGCGGCGGAAGAACAACTTCTTAAAAAGGGACTGAAACACAATATTATAGACCAAAGCGAAAAAAGAAAAACGGAACAGGCGATCGTAGACGCAGAGGTCGCAATATCGTTAATACCAGTTGAGGAACAAGAGCACGCAAGACACATGTGCAGAGAAATAATAAACAAGGAAGTGAAAGCAAAGGAAGGAGAGAAGAGAAACACGGAGCAAAAAACAGTCAAGAACCTACAACATAAACTCAGGATAAACAACATTGTCGCAACGAAGGCGGACAAAGGCAACACAACTGTGCTAATTGAAAAAGATGAGTATATAGCAAAAACCGAAAAACTCATCGAGGATATGGAATGTCGTAGAATAAGAGTGAACCCCACGGATGAATACCAGAAAGAAATCAAAGTGGCTGTAAAAACTGCAACAAATATAATAGATACAAACTCGGCATATACATTAGTCCAAATGAACCCGTCAACTCCACCACTGATTGCGCTACCAAAAATCCACAAGCCTGGCAATCCAATGAGACCAATCATTAATTTTAAATCGGCACCATGCTATAAGCTATCTAAATATTTAAAAACTGTATTGAAGGACACACTGGAACTTAGCAACGAACACACCATAACTAATACATCTGAACTAATAAACAAACTTAGGACCGTTGAAGTGACAAAGGACAGCAAATTGGTATCTTTCGACATAAAAGATCTATACACATCAATACCACTAGCAGAGACATTGAACATAGTAAACTCTATAATACTACGTAAAACAAAAGATAAAGTAAAAAGTACGCAAATCACGAACACGGTAAGAACCACACTACGTCAAAACTTTTTTCAATTCAACAATAAAATATACAGACAAACAAACGGACTTGCGATGGGAAACCCAACATCGGCTATTCTTATGGAAGCGTTTATGCAAAACCTGGAAAAAGAGTATATACAGGAATTAAATTCCAAATTAGGAGTGTTATTTTGCGCAAGCTACGTGGATGATATCATATGCGTTTTAACTTCCAACAACGAAGAGCAAGTACTGGAGTACCTCAACACAGCAGCACGGGAACACTAAAAATTCACAATGGAAACCGAAAAAGACGGAGGAATCAATTATCTGGACCTCACAATAAGTATTGATAAAGCTAGCAATAAATTCAACTACGACATATATAGGAAACCAACGGCCACCGACACAATAATACATAATACCTCGAACCACCCACAACAACATAAAAATGCAGCGCTGAGGCACTTAGTACAAAGATTGGAAAGAACACCTCTTACACAATAAGCATATAGAAGAGAGCTTGGAATAATATATAACATCGCTACAAACAACGGATATAAAAAAGCACTAGTAGATAAACTCAGGAGAGACCTTAGAGAACAAAAAAGAAACAATGGAGAAGAAAGTACACAACCTGGACGACAATGACATATACTGGAAGGGCAACATATAAATTAGCAAATTTCCTTAGAAAATACAATATCAACACAGCGTTCAAAACATCGAACAATTTAGGACGGAAGCTAAGACCAAAACTAACTCAGAAGATCCATTAGCAGCCATGGTGTATACAAGCTCACTTGTGAATGCCAGCACAGTTACATAGGACAAACCGGACGCAAAGTAAGAACGAGGTTCAGAGAACACATTAGAGATTACAACAAAAAGATACGGAATCCAACCATCCATACCAGAGTCCAACTTTGCGAATCACATGGCGGAGAATAAATGCCCCCCCGGAAACATCAAAAAAACAGTCAAGGTCCTACATGTACAAGAAAAAAGGCAGACGTCTGAACGTACTCGAAAACATGGAAATCTACAAACAAAAAACATTCGACGGTAGAATAATAAACGAACAGACAAACACTGTTTCCGACACAATATTCGAACCTTTAAAATTGGTTTACAAAAAACAAAGCAACCACTCAGGTACAACAAACACACACGCACCGACAAATAAGCACAAAACAGCAAAAGATCAAAAACAACAAACAAGCAAAAAAAAAAAAAAAAAGGTCAAACAACAAAAATCACCAACTTTTACCTGCCTCAGTCAACCACAAAAAAACCGATCGATGCAAACCACCCCCGTTTCTGAAGGTACACACACAACACATGCACACACGTACACCAACAGCCACCCATGCTGACGTTACCTGCTACCTAATATAAATAAAGGGTGGTTTTTTTACAGGTTTGTTTTTCGAATAGAGATAAAACTGGCATTTTGTGGTCAAATCTGGCAACTCTAATGGTCATTTATGTTCAGTTTGGTTTGCCATTTCATCATGAACAGGTTGACAAACGAACAACGCTTGCAAATCGTGCAAATTTATTTCGAAAATAATGGTTCAGTTCGCGAAGTTTACCGTGAGCTCCGTCCATTTTATGGTCGACATAATCGTCCATCAGAGCAATTAATTCGGTTAACCATGGATCGTTTTCGCACTACGTTTACTCTATGTGATAATACGCATCCGCAGAGACGTCGAACAGTGCGCACCGAAGAAACAATTGCCGCTGTAGAGCAAAGTGTTGAAGAGGACCCGACTGACTCGATTCGCCACCGTGCACAGCAATTGGAGCTTTGTCCATCAACTTTATGGAAGATTTTGCGCAAAGATCTTGGGCTTGCGACCTTACAAGATCCAGCTTGTGCAAGAATTAAAGCCGCGAGACCATGCAATGCGTCGTGATTTTGGTGTATGGGCCGAAAATGAGATTGATTTCGATGCTGATTTTCATCGCAAAATTTTGTTCAGTGATGAGGCTCATTTTTGGTTGAATGGCTACGTCAACAAGCAAAATTGCCGCATTTGGAGTGAAGAGAATCCACATGAGACCCTTGAAACGCCATTACATCCACAAAAACTGACTGTTTGGCGTGCTCTATGGGCTGGTGGAGTCATTGGGCTATACTTCTTCCGCAATAATGCTGGAGAGGCAGCTACCGTTAATGGAGACCGGTATAGAGCCATGATAACCGACTATTTTGTTCCCGAATTGGATGGCATGAATGTGGATGAGTTGTGGTTCCAACAAGACGGCGCTAGATGCCACACAGCGCACGTCACAATCGATTTATTGAAGGAAACATTCGATGAGCGCATAATTTCGCGGAATGGACCTGTCAATTGGCCACCAAGGTCGTGTGATTTGACACCATTGGATTATTTTCTTTGGGGATATGTGAAGTCGCTCGTCTACACCAACAAACCAGAAACGTTAGGGGAATTGGAAGCCAACATTCGTGGCGTTATTGCCGACATACGGCCCCATATGCTCGAAAAAGTGGTTGAAAATTGGACCTGTAGAATTGGCTTTATTCGAGCCAGCTGCGGCGGCCACATGCCCGAAATCATATTTAACCATTAATGGCATAAAATTATCCTTCCAATAACGCCAAATTGATGGACCTTAAAACGATTTTCTTGTGTTTTATTTCGATTCGAAGTTCTATACCCCTAAAAAAAACACCCTTTATAAGTACGTGGTTTTGCTTAGTTCAATGCACCTTATTATTGGATTTCTTCTTTCTGGAGTAGCGTGTCGAAAGTAATCGGAAGCTTACTGTGGGTAGGCCCCTGATAAGACTAGGCCGAAAATCGTGGCCTGTGCTAGCAGCCCGTTGATACTCGACTGTGGGGTACCGCTTAGCATCAGGCTGACCTAGCGTAAGGCGAGCTGGAGAGGCCCGGAAGAATTCGGGATCTGCCAACCTCATAAATTGGAAGGGAGCCGCTACAGTTGCGTCGATGGTTGAGACCGGGCTCATTCGATGGTGGCGTGCAAGGACTGTTGCTTGAGTTGTGACCCTTCTGGTCACCCCGAACTTCCCCCGAAGTACCAGCGTGCACCTGATCGGCCGGGTCCCACCAACACGTTCTAGATGTAGCTCGGTAGCGAGTTCATCGTCAATGACCGTGGTTGGTGAGCACGGGTCGACCAGGGCACGGACGAAGTGCAGTGCGCCAACGGACTCAATGGACCATGGAGGTGGGGGCGATGGCGACAAACGATCGCATGATGATGGCTGCGGCAGGCACGTTGGCTGCTCTACCGGTCCGGAAGGTCGCAGCTGTGGCAATTGTGGTGTCACTAACAAATTTGCGGGCCTGGTAAGGTGCCGTCCGACCTGTTGGGCGTCGTGATGAGCGGAAAGGACGTGTTTCCGCGTCACCCGACGGACATCAGTGGGACCTTGAGATGGTCGGAAATGACGTGTTTACGAGCTACCACGATTCACCTTAACAGGCTTTGAGGATGGGCGGAAAGGACGTGTTTCCGCGCCTCCCTGACATGGTGTTGATGTTCGGGCCGTTTTAGTCTCGCGTATTCTCCGGCGCTCGTGACGTAGTAGCGGTCGGAAAGGACGTGTTTCCGAGCAGCAGAACGGGGGAGGTTGTGTTGCAGCTGCCTTCATTTCTTCTTCTTCTGCCACCTGCTCTGCCCAAGACTTGGTTGTCTCGGTGAGGGTTATGGACAGTGCGTCGTCCGATATCTCCGTCATCCTCCCTAGACGGAACCGTTTGCCGGGGGTGCGCGGGGACTTGTGCCGTGACGTCGTTCATGTGAAGGGACGTATGGTGAGGCTCGTTGCAGCGATAGCAGCGGTCCTTGCTAGAGCATATTTCCGGTCGGTGGAAAGGGGACAAGCAATTGGGGCAGTACTTGTGTATAAGTACCACCCGTAGTCTTTCCTCTGCCGACATACCTCGGTGCTTCTGCCAAAACCGTATGCCATGGTTGTTGTTGCATAACCGACACGGTATGGTGAAGATGTTGGACCGCTCCTCCGTTTTTGCGCGCGTGGCAGTAAAACGAGTCATTCTAAAAAATTAACCCGTTAGTAGGCCCGTAGTTTTTGTCTGGCTGGGTGGCATTGTCGGTATTTTGGTTTGGCTTATTCAATTTTTTTTTTTCGAAATGATTAAAAAGGATGTTAAAAGTTTAAACGTTTGTAAACGTTTAAGTTTGTTGCGTGAATATTTCCCTTCTGGCAGCTTTGTCACGTTTTGACACTTTCCTTCCCCCGCAAAAAGTAGAAGTGCCTTGGTAATTTATGTGTTGGGTAACTCCTTGGAAATAGAGAGTTAACATATTTTGGTGAAGCCGTTTAAAAAAGGGAGAATAGTGTGAAGGTTTCTGCATTCACGAAATAGTTATGTGATTGTGCAATTTTATTTGTATAAATTTAGATGAAATGCATTCATTTATACATGCATTCCCGCTGGTTCGTGTAGTGAGGCATAACCAGCTGATTAACACCGTGGTCTGTCAGCTCGTAAATCACCCACATTTGTTGTGCTGCAGATGTAGTCAGCGATTCTGTGCTGCCACATCCCACCGATGATGTCTGTCTCACTTGGCAATGTAGAGGCGGAGACAGATGCATCGCGACAGATGGGGTAATACATCCATGAACAAATTTAATCGAATGGGTTGAAATTCTGAAGAATGCGGTGAAAAATATTTTCCGTTTTGCTGTGCCAGAAGTCGCGAGTTTTTTGGCCGTGACAAATGAAAACCACGGGGGGAAGCAAATAATCTGTCAATAAATGTTCAATTGAGGTATATTTCCCCACATTATCTATCGTATTTGTGTGTTTAATTATATTTTACCGTTTAACAACGTACTGGCATGCGAATTTATTTGAAACGGCACAATTGGCAATACCCCATGTAAAGGGTGTTTTTTTTAGGGGTATAGAACTTCGAATTGGAATAAACACAAGAAAATCGTTTTAAGGTCCATCAATTTGGCTTTATTGGAAGGATAATTTTATGCCATTAATGTTTAAATATGATTTCGGGCATGTGGCCGCCGCGGCTGGCTCGAATAAAGCCCAATTCTACAGGTCCAATTTTCAACCACTTTTTCGAGCATATGGGGCCGTATGTCGGCAATAACGCCACGAATGTTGGCTTCCAATTCCCCTAACGTTTCTGGTTTGTGGTGTAGACGAGCGACTTTCACATATCCCCAAAGAAAATAATCCAATGGTGTCAAATCACACGACCTTGGTGGCCAATTGACAGGTCCATTCCGCGAAATTATGCGCTCATCGAATGTTTCCTTCAATAAATCGATTGTGACGTGCGCTGTGTGGCATGTAGCGCCGTCTTGTTGGAACCACAACTCATCCACATTCATGCCATCCAATTCGGGAACAAAATAGTCGGTTATCATGGCTCTATACCGGTCTCCATTAACGGTAGCTGCCTCTCCAGCATTATTGCGGAAGAAGTATGGCCCAATGACTCCATCAGCCCATAGAGCACACCAAACAGTCAGTTTTTGTGGATGTAATGGCGTTTCAAGGGTCTCATGTGGATTCTCTTCACTCCAAATGCGGCAATTTTGCTTGTTGACGTAGCCATTCAACAAAAAATGAGCCTCATCACTGAACAAAATTTTGCGATGAAAATCAGCATCGAAATCAATCTCATTTTCGGCCCATACACCAAAATCACGACGCATTGCATGGTCTCGCGGCTTTAATTCTTGCACAAGCTGGATCTTGTAAGGTCGCAAGCCAAGATCTTTGCGCAAAATCTTCCATAAAGTTGATGGACAAAGCTCCAATTGCTGTGCACGGTGGCGAATCGATTCATTCGGGTCCTCTTCAACACTTTGCTCTACAGCGGCAATTGTTTCTTCGGTGCGCACTGTTCGACGTCTCTGCGGATGCGTATTATCACATAGAGTAAACGTAGTGCGAAAACGATCCATGGTTAACCGAATTAATTGCTCTGATGGACGATTATGTCGACCATAAAATGGACGGAGCTCACGGTAAACTTCGCGAACTGAACCATTATTTTCGAAATAAATTTGCACGATTTGCAAGCGTTGTTCTTTTGTCAACCTGTTCATGATGAAATGGCAAACCAAACTGAACATAAATGACATTAGAGTTGCCAGATTTGACCACAAAATGCCAGTTTTATCTCTATTCGAAAAACAAACCTGTAAAAAAACACCCTGTATATATGTGTATACATACGTAGTTGTCAATATTGTACCTAGGCTAAATTATATTATATATATATAATTATATTTCGACTTCCCCCGTACTTCGCATAAGGTGGCGAATAAATTCCGCCGCTCAATACGGTACGCCAAAAAAATTGGGGGATTTTTCGGATTCGGATTGGCACTAATCGTTACGCAAATTGGCTACGCTCATTCATTCAGCACTGGATACATTTCTGAATGAATGTCATCATGGAAACTTTTTTCATGAAGTAAGTTGTAAAAATTTTATGTTGGAAATTTTTCCTCGTAAATTAATGTTTATTCTTTTCTTTTCAGGTGATGCATGGATAAACGGGACTTGTGGGGACTCCTGGAGGTAAATATAAATGGACGCTGGCCGAAATCCTGTATCGTTTCGGTCGGAGTCCTACAACCACACACATATATATGCATATATGAAGACTTATTTCAATCACGTACTCATCATTTTCTTTCCTTTTTGTTTCAAGTCGACACAAATATTGCTAATTTCTCCACATGTGGCCAATCGTAAACAGAAATTCTCTCTATAAGATGATTCAAAATTACTTCAGTTGATTTTCGCGACCAAACAAAAATATGTATTTCCTAAAGAATATGAGGCGAGCTCATCTAATCAGGAAGATTCGGGAAGATTCGATCATTTTGTTGCAATTTCTTCGCCGGCTACCCTTTTTGTCTTTGTTCTTGGCAATGCATTGCTTTTATAAAAAGTAAACTACAGGGTTGTGCGTTGGGTTTGGGACCCACCACATAAAACAACGTTCCAATGAAATTCAACAACAAAGCCTCGGATATGAGAACCCCTTTTTTAGATGACAACACCCGCAAACGAAATAAGGATTATGAGATAAGGGCATGTACCTGGAATGTCCGGTCCCTTAATGGGGAAGGTGCCGCTGCCCGGCTGGTTGAGGTTCTGAGGAAAGCAAATGGCGAGCTATGTTGGACGGTCAAAATCGCCCAGGCGGTTAGATGACTATTTAAAGAAAAGAAACTACAGAAACGCATTGCAAAATTAAAGCATAAATTAGCAATAACAAATCAAGTAACTTCGACACAACCCCTCTCCAGTTCAGTGCTCTAGGTTCCAGCTAGAAAGGTTACAAGCGTGCCAACGTCTGCTGGTTCAGTTTAGTAGGTGCTCCGTATTCGTGGTAGAAAGATTCTGTGGAGGCAATAAATATTTTGAAAAGCGGTCGCGCGCGGGTGGTTGCACAAATACAAAAATGTCAAATCAAAATGACCAGAGTGAAGGTGGTGTGGTGGCATATAAACCAGCAGCAGCAGCGTACATACCAAATGGCTTGAAATTCTTGTTTGGTGGCCTAGCTGGTATGGGTGCAACGATGATTGCCCAGCCATTGGATTTGGTTAAGACACGCATTCAACTCTCGGGTGCAGGTGGTGCCAAAAAAGAGTATTACAGTTTATTTGATTGCTTTAAAAAAAGTGGATAAAAATGAAGGTCCGCTCTATAAGGGTATCGGCGCGGCTTCGTTGCATCAAGCCACCTACACAACGATGTCTGGGAGTATATACATACCTTAACGATACATATCAGACGTATTACAAAAAGGCACCCGGTATTTTAGAAACTATGTCAATGGGTGTTGCAGCCGGTGCTTGTGGCGCTTTTATCGGTACACCCGCTGAGGTAGCCTTAATATGCTATCGAAATTTCCATTATTATACCCTCTTCAATCCCGCAACTAAAATACGCTCGAAAAATAATTGTTTATGACTTATTTTTAATAACTGGTGTCTAGAGAGTTTATTGCAAACCAAATTTAATTTTTTTTATTTTCTTTTTCAATACTAAAAAACAGTTTTTCGAAATTTAAAATTTTTAATACAACTACAAAATAAAACAAAATATTCTTATGTAATTCAAAGAAAAATCGAATTCAATGTTTTTTTATTAAAAATAGATAAATATACATTAAACAAATTAAAAGTGTTTATGTGCACACAAAAAAAATATTGACTCACTTGTGACAAAATATGATCCAATCTTGCATATTTCAGCCCATTTGAAAATATCGTAGAAAATGAACGCAACAGAAGAAGTAAAGAGAGAAAGTAAAATGTAGAAAAGCGGGCGAATATGTTCTCAATAAATTGTTATATTGTTTGAGAAAAAAAATTAAACATTGACTGTTATTTCGCAAAGAAAACTTTTGTCCACATATGTGGACATTATACCCGAAGAGGATACTATAAAGAAAAACTTGTTCATGACATTTTAATTTTGTACAAGAATTTTGTATAAGCGGAAGCGCATAACAAAAAAAAATATTTCTCAAATTAAAACTTGAATAGATAGTACTATTTATTAGTAAAACAATATATATTGTAAGTTTTTAGTAGCAAAAACTTAGCAAAAAAACTTGATCTCAACGTAGAAGTAGATGTGCTAACAGCAGACTCACTGCAGATGTCGTCAATGCAATTCTAGAGTTTTTGCTGTACCAACGAAATCAAATACCATTTGTTTACAATACATACAAATACTATGTGGGATTGTGGTCGGAAGATGTTAAATCTAGTGTCAATGGGCACTTGAAGACCGATACTCATGTTAACCCACTACATGCTTCTCAAATCGACCGACAACGTGAGCAGGCACAGCAAACAAAAGATGCCATAAGTGCAATGTGCGAGCTTATTAAGAATATTGTTTGAAAAGAATATTGTACGCAAAAAAACTGGAAGTATCTGGAGGAATAATGTGTATAAATGGTGTCGATGCTAACAATAGCATTAGTGAGCTTAACTGTGAGGAGAAGAATCTGTCAAGTCCTACATGGTGGGAATCAGATATTGTGGTGCGTGGTTTTAAGGAGAAACCCATGAAGGGCTTAAGTATATGGACAGAGTGGTATGAATTCAAATATTTATGACGACTACAAGGTTTGTATATTAACATAGACGTGTGCATATGTACATAAGTATGTGGCATGTGAAAGCTTTACAATAAAGCTAGACTTATTTATTTCATTTCAGGTTGTACATATTTAAGAACAATCAGCGAGGCAGAGAAACCTACATTAGTGGGTGCACGCAGATTTTCACCAATGGGCGATTTGTAACAAACCGGTTTCCTTGTTCCACCATCCTCAGTGTTTAGTTTCGTTCTAGAACTAGTTACATCTTTTGCTAAGCGAATTTATGTAATACATATTATTTCTTAATTATTATTTAATATAAGAATTTATATTATTATATTTTTTATAGAAATTCGATGATGGGCAATGTGACGTTAGTCAAGACGCTACTCACGCAATACGACATCGATTTGCAACAAGAATGCAATGTAGTTGTCGATGGTCTATTGGTTTACGGAGAGACTGCACTTTGGGTCGCAGCTGGTATGAGGCAAGTGGTAGAATTATTGGTACAATGTCTTTTCAGTGTTTTACTAGGCAATTAAAATCGATTAACATTTTTAACCAGCCCCACAACACGACTGATTTGTACAAGGTGGCGCAAAAGTAAGCTTCCGATGTTCAGCATATCGGTTGTGGCACGTGCAGTGTGTGCTGTTGCACCGTCTTGTTGGAACCACATGTTTTCCAATCCCAATTCATCAAGTTGCGGCAAAAAGAACTCGTTGATCATTGCTCTGTAGCGCTCACCATTCACAGTAACCGTTTGGCCCCGACCGATTATTGGTCAAATAAATAGTCAGCAATATTCCGCGTTCTGGAGCAGTGTAGCGTAACATTGTTTATTAACGTGTATTTCGCATGGGTTTACTACACAAATGTCAAAACAGAACTGACTTTAGGGGCCAATCGCAAAATTTATAGCATTTTCTGATAGGAGGATTACTTTTGCGCCACCCTGTAGTTGGCGCTTTGCCCGGCTTCTTTATCACCAACCGGTGAATCACAATCCTCTCCCAGTAGCACCCCTTTGAATGTCTGGAACTGAGAGTTGGTGTTATTCGCGGGCATGTTTATGCCTCGAATTTAGTTTTGTTGTAAATTAGATAAATTGCTGTGTCAACAAATTAGATTTTGATATTCGACACCTCCTGTACAATTTTTTCTTGAACCGTGTATATTTTTGTTAACTTTAATTTGTATATCTTAACACCTTTCCCAAGGGTTGCCTCATGAATATTCCATCCCTTGGGGTGTCCGTATGCTCCGACGACATATTTTCTTGATTATATCAAAATTAATTGAAACAGTCCTCCAACGAGGAAATGTCCCGGAGTCAGTGGCTCCAAGTTGGACGGCTCGTTGGAAGATGGATTGAGTGGTCGAGAGTTGAGACAAGACTCGATTCGACAAAGTAAAGTAGAGAACTCTTCAAGCGTAAATTTGTGATCAGAAGCGATCTTTTTAAAGTGAGTTTCAAAGTTCTTTACCCCTGCTTCCCACAGTCCGCCCATATGAGGAGCGCCTGCTGGTATGAAGTGCCAAGTCAGGGTTTGATGGCAGTAGGTCGACAGGGTTTGGTTGCGAGCGTCTTTTAGAAAGGCCTTGAACTCTGAGCGGAGGGCTCGGGAGGCTCCAACAAAGTTAGTTCCATTGTCGGAGTAGATGATCTTTGGACATTCTCGTCTGGCAACAAACCTGTCCAACGCTGCTAAGAACGAGGCGGTGCTAAGATCACAAGTGGCCTCCAAGTGAATAGCCTTGGTCGTGAAGCAGACAAAGAGGCAAACGTAGCCCTTTGGTAGACGACATCCTCTCCCGCTGTAGGACTTGATTTCGAAAGGTCCGGCGAAATCTACACCGGTGGTTGTGAACGTGCGGGAGAAGCTGGTGCGTTCTGGTGGAAGGTCGCCCATCAGTTTCGTCGCCGCTCGTTTTCGGAAGATCGTGCAGACCTTGCAGTTATGGATTGTTGACCGGATCATATTTTTCACCTTAGGAATCCAATATTGCGTGCGTAGCAGCCGCAGCATTAGTTGGTTTTCGCCATGCAAGGAGATCTTGTGGACAAACTGGACGAGCAGACGGGTGAAACAGCAGGCGTAAGGGAGCATAATTGGATGGCGTTCGTTAAATGCGAGATCATGGGATGCAGAGAGACGACCACCCACTCGCAAGATATTGTGGCCGTCGACGAAGGGGTTGAGAGGAAGGACTTCGTTTTTTGTCCCAACGGGTTTCCCGGTTTTTAAATCCCTTATTTCTTTAGAATAATGTTTCTGTTGATATATTTTAATAAGGCGTCGAGTCGTATCCTTAATTTCGTCGGGCGAAATGAGGTATGACTCCGCTTTGAAAGAAGATTTTGTTTTAGGGTTAGTTCTTTGAGAGAACCTCACAATGTAAGATATGACCCTAAAAGCTCTTGAAGAATCATAAAACCTTTCGAGAATGTCCTCGTGATCCTGTATTTGCTTAGTTGTATGAACTTGTACTCTCTTTTCTTCGATGTTTGTACCATCATATTTTTCCTGAGTTGGCCATTTCGTCTCGTCTTCTTGTAACCAAGAAGGTCCCTGCCACCACAAAGTGTGGTTTACTATATCCTTCGCTGATAGTCCTCTGCTGGCCATGTCTGCTGGGTTTGATGCGGAATCTACGTGTCCCCAGGCTTTATTTCCCACCTTTTCTACAATTTTCGTTACTCTGTGTGCCACAAACGTTGACCAAGCGCACGGTGGTTTTCTGATCCAAGCTAAGACTATAGTTGAGTCAGTCCATAGGTGAACGTTGAAAGCGCCTAAGTTAAGGTTTTCTGTAACAGATTCAATGGTTTCGGCCAACAAGACTGCTCCACAGAGCTCCAAGCGGGGCAGGGAAATTGTTTTGACTGGGGCGACTCTGGTTTTCGCCATTAATAGATTGACGTAGATCTGATCCCCTATATTTGCTCGTAAAAAGATTGTGGCTGCGTAGGCTCTTTCTGATGCATCGCAGAACCCGTGTATTTCCACAACGTTGGATGGCGTGAAATGCACCCATCGAGGTATTTGAATTTTATTGATTTCGTGGTAGTCCTGCATGAAGCTTTGCCACCGATCTAGGATTAGTGTAGACACTCTTTCGTCCCAGTCAGTCCCCTCTAGCCATATGTTCTGCATAAGTATTTTGGCTACTATGACGACCGGTGCCAACCAGCCTAACGGGTCGAAGAGTTTGGCGATTGCTGAAAGTATTGCCCTTTTTGTTAGAATATCCCTATTTTCGATGGGGTTTGCCGTAAAATAAAAGGAGTCGGAATGCGCGTTCCAACGGATGCCTAGGGTCTTAGCCATACTTGAGTCTTCGAACTCCAAAAAGTCCTCGTTTAGCCGATGAAGTTTGGGTATTCCGTGCAGTATTTTGCTGCAGTTCGACGTCCATTTGCGTAGGGAGAAGCCTGCCGACTGTAGGACCTGCGTTATTTCATCGCGAGCTTTGATGGTTGTATCGATGCTATGCCCCCCGCAAGAACGTCATCAACGTACATACTTGTCCGAAAAATATTCGCTGCTGTAGGGGCAGAGCTCTCCACGTCGTCCGCTAGTTGATGCAGTGTTCTTATGGCCAGACACGGGGCGCAATTAACTCCAAAGGTCACGGTCTTTAATTCGTAGACGCGTATGGGGTCACCTGGATTTGTCTGTTTAGGTTTTACCCATATCTGGCGGTACATTTTCTCAATATCGCTATTAAAGACATACTTGAAAAATCTCCACCGAAGGAGTAGGATAGTCAACTCGGCCTGCAGGACTGGGCCTGCATGAAGTACGTCATTTAAGCTTGTGCCATTAGCAGTAGGACACGAAGCGTTGAATACCACCCGGACCTTCGTGGTCGTGCTTTCTTCTTT
The DNA here is from genome assembly GCA_949987695.1 of Merzomyia westermanni. NCBI lineage: Eukaryota > Metazoa > Arthropoda > Insecta > Diptera > Tephritidae > Merzomyia > Merzomyia westermanni. Next base: position 91,991,931 of record OX465288.1, read on the forward strand.
TATACCGCATGGTGTGGTAAGAAGTAGCAATCTGTAGAATGGGGTGGTATGACAGTGGGAACTTCTGACATATGTCCTAACGTCTCATATTCCGCTAATACTCTATTATATTCTGTTTGTGGGGCCGGTGTTTTAGCAAGGCGCGTCTCATTTCGATAAAATTGAGAGCAAACACCGTTTAAAGAAGGCCCTAGGCCGATGCAATTAGGAAAATCATGTTTAAATGGAAGGGCGCCAACATATTTCCCTTCGGAGTTCCTTTCCGTTGTGGCTTTGAAAAGTGCTTCGCAATAGGCATTCTCTTCATTAAGTGCCCTTTTCTTCGGGACATCCTCCAACTCCCAGAAAGCGGTTAACTGCTTGTCCAGGCTTATTTCATTGAAAAATGATACCCGAGTATTGGTTGGCTTAGGTGCGTCTGCACGACCAGTTAAAATCCAACCGAATACGGTTTCTTGGGCGAGAAGCGTGTTTAATACGTTCTTCCGTATACCGTTTAATATTATTTGTGGATAAATATCGCCTCCTAGGATGAGGTTGACTGGTTCATTAACGAAGACCTCTTATCCGCCAAGATTAGATCAGGGAATGCTTGCCGAGTCATTGCGCTCACTTGGCAAGTAGGAAGATCCCCTGTTAATTGGGGTAGGACCAATACCACTGTGTCGATTCTTACTAAGGGGTTGATTAAGGAACCTATCTGAATGGAGCATGACTCTTTCACTTGCGCTGACAGAGTATTGTTTATCCCAGAAACTTGGACGTGCAAGCGTTTCGATGGGAGGTTTATTCGTCGCTTTAATCTTTCTGTCATGAATGAACATTCTGAACCCGAGTCAATCAGGGCTCTAGCAGAAAAATCTACTCCATTATAGGGAATGTTCAGACGTGCTATTCCTAATAATACCCCCTTAGTAGCATTAGCGTGACAAGAAGAGACGTTATTAACATCTTTCCTCTTTTCAGATTGCAGACTGTCTCTTGCTTGCTGTGATGTCCAGGGCCTATCATCTGACGCATTTTGACGCCGCCTTTGGTTCGTTGCCTTTGGCTGAGCTGCTGCCAAGTGCAGTACGGTCTTGTGCCTTGCGTGACACGAGCTGCAGTTAAATGAACTTGTGCATCGTGTCACTGTGTGTCCAGCCGACAGGCAGTTCAAGCAACAATTGTGGTTTTTGATGTAGGCTATTCGGTCTTTAGTGGTTAGTCCGCGGAATTTTTGACAATTTCGTAATTTGTGCTCCTTACTGCTACACATCTTACACGAAGTTTTAGGGACGCTGGCTTGGTATACTCCAAGTTTCGCAGGCGTTTCCCGTGCAGTATTTTGACTCCTGGGTGCCTTGGATGATTTGCTACCCCTGAGGTCAGACCCGGTTTCCAATGTTTGGAGCCTATTGGATAGAAATTTATCCATGTCCTCCCATTTTGGAATCTCTGTTTTGTCCTCTATGGTTTGTTCACATAGAGCCAGAGTGCATTCCGGGAGTTTGGTGGAGCATAAGTAGGTTATGATCGCATCCCAATTGGAAATGTCAATTTGATGACATTGGAGCTACGAAATGCAATTATTAATGTCGCGTTGCAATTTTTTAATTGCTGTACCGCATTCACTTTCGACAGCAGTTAAACTAAACAATGTTTTTAATTGAGTATTGACCAGGATACGTTTATTTTCGTACCTGTCATTCAGATTTTTCCAGGCTGTTGAAAAGCCTTCATTTGTCAATGGACACCTGCGCACAATTTCTTTTGCCTCCCCTTCAGTTTTCTGGTTGAGGTGATATAACTTTTCAACCGGGGTAAGGCGTTTGTTTAATATATATATGGCCGTGAACAAGTCCCTAAAGGTTGGCCAAGAAAGGTAGTCACCTTTGAACACCTCGGTGTCACACGGAAGGAGGCGAATATTATTCTCTCTGATGGAAGATTCAGAGACTTTAGGGGCAGGTGTGGCAGATTAATTGTGGCCATGCATTTCGCGTAGCATGCGAAACAGGTCTTGTTTTTCTGACGTAAAGACTGCAAGTCATCTTTGGTTAAGTCAGCCGAGCTGAGTAGACTCTCACATGTCGTTTTAGTCTTCTTCCACAACGATTTTAACTCCTCTTGCTGTATTGCAAGGGTGTGTTTATCTAATTCTCCGACAGGTGTCGAGCTAAAGTCTTGCTGAAACTCAACTATGCTTTCTTACCTTGACCTTTCTTACCCAATCCGACGGACAATCTACGAGCACAAACTGACTAAGTGGAAACAACATCATGAAACACAATGACAATGGTCACAATTACATTTAACAGCGTCACAGCGCCACAAAGATCTGGACGAGTCACCGCTAACTACCTGAACGGTCGGCAAGCGGTAGTAGCATTTAGCGACACAAAAAGGATTACACATCGGGTACTACAAGGTCGTGTCCTATCCCCCATCTTGTTTTATCTTTACATATCGAGGCTATTCCCTCCAGCAGTCTCTATAGTCTCCTACGCTGGCGACGGTACTATTATGGCTTCGGGCACGGGCCCCTCCATTGACGAATCAATAGTTATCTCCACGACCCTTGCCGCTTCCAAGATTCTCAAGTTACTTGCCGGCAGCACCAAGATTAAAGATAAAGAAACGTTCTTTACTGCATATAAGGCTCTCCGCCGACCGGTGTTTGATTACACTAGGTCGATATGGTCGCCCAGTTTTGTTGACACCAACTGGACGAAGTTGCAAGTTTGCTAAAACATCGTGCTCAGTACTGACACGCTATGTCTTATGCCACGTGAGTCTCAGAGCATACAGTTTTTACTGAAGATCCATACACCCAGTCATCCAAACCGACATCTATTGGATGAAGTTCACCCACCTAATTACCCTGCCGTTTGATCTGTGAAACCAAGGTCGGACTCTAAATAACCTCAGGACCGATACGGAAGACAGATCCCTCAAATCCCGGCCTGTGAACCGCGTAATTGATACCCAACTACCTGAAATAGCTAAAGAGGAACGCGTCCTTCTGAGACTAGGTCATATTAGCACAACTTCGTTCTGGATAAATCTTGCTTATCGAGACTCAACCCCACCATAGCAAACACTTGCCCTGCACGTGGCTTATCCTCTCACGATACTAAACACCTCTTTACTTGTTCAATTACTAACACCAATAACACTCTGGTCTAACACTGTTGAAACTGCTAGTTTCCTTCGACTTCTGTTAGAAGACAATCGCCTAGGCGGTTATGCACCAGTGAATGAGGATAATTATAAAGCTAATAAGAAATTTTGTATTTGTATCACAGAAGAAAAATTAACGTAATTTTTTATGTTTGTTTTTATGAGCTCAAGGCCTTAATTTAAATAAAACTCGACGATAATATACCGATCAGGAATATTCATGCGATCTTGAGAATGGCATCAGATTTAAGTCGAAATATCGACCGAATCAAAAAGTAAGAATAAAAACACCGTGTTTTATTTAAATTAAGGCATTGACCTGATAAAAACATACACTTTATATAATTAAGGCCATCAATATACCAATAACATACACATAAAGTTAATTTTACCTGGTGTTTTGGCATCTAGAGTATTCATGCACAAATTACTTGAATCACCATCACATAAGGCTAGAAAAGTATACGTTGTTGGAAGTAAACTTATACGGGATGTGTTGTCCAGAGCGTCCATAACGTTCTTCACTGATCTCTTTCTTAGGCACCATTTCATTTTGCTGATATTGATTCTAGACAATTTCGAAAGTCTATCTCTCGGGTTTTCCTTGGAAAGAAAGCCTGGGTCAATCGTCGTATCTTTTGTTGCAAATGTGTTTTCGGTACTGTTAGTGCACCCCAAGTGATCCCGAAAATGATCAATATACATCTCTGAAAAGTGTCTACGAAGCGAAGTTTCATCAGTTTTCGGGATGGCCACTTGGAGTTTTTGCAGGTAAAGAGATTTCTCAAGTTTGATAATGTCGATATGGGATGAGAACAAAATCGAGAGATTATCGTTTGCAAAGGTTTCTGCTAGGGTACTGACTCTATTATGTAAATAAGTGACAATTATTTTTGAGTGGCAAAATAAGTGGTTTAAATACTAGTTATTTGAAATTGTCTTACAGTATATTGAACTGGGTGGCTCTTTGAAAGCGCCAACAAATTTTCCTATAAGGTATCATTCACTGGAATGTCAAATAGAAGTAATGAAAAACTAAAAAAAATCAAATGCGCTAGGTTTAATTCAGGGCAACGTTTGTTCCGCCTCAGAAACGAATCGTTTGGCGAGAAATGCTAATTATCTGTCACCAAAAAACATAAATCTATAAGAATGGAGAACGGTTCAGTTTTCAACGATAAATCGAGGAGTTCACCGTACTTTTTGCCTCGGCATTCGTATAGGAAAAATCGTACGGCGAACTGAATTCGCGCCAATTGTAAACACGTAAAATGTATGCATATAAAAATGGTTTATTCAAAATGACAACTTTTCCAACAATTAGAATGTATTTAAATACCCTAAAATATATAATTTAAATACTATTTGTTTAAGTATTTTATGTATAAAAAGGGGCATAAACATTCATTTTTATATAACGCATGCATATATTTTAACGTCTTACTGCTTCACTTCCTTGAAAGCGACTGAAATTACTTTTGATTCGCAAAAAGTAAACAAAGAAGCGAATTTCTACGCACTATGGGAGTAAGCGAAATAGGAAGAATGGACCGAGAAGTATTTTTTCTTACGCACCGGTGAAGCAATAAAACCAAACCTCTACCTTTTATACAAATTTTTTTACTATTACACACAATTTCATTTATAAAATCAAATTCACCAGAAACCTCGTCCATTCATAAATTGTCATCAATTCTTGTCCAAAATCATAAAATTAAATAAATTTCGGATCTTGCATCGAAATTTATTTCAGGTTTCACATATTTTTCAGACAATTTGGACAAGTCGACAAGGGACGCTTGCGAGGCAAGGAATTTCCAATGTTATAAATCTCATACACCAGGCGCTCATAAAAATTAGTACGTGTCCAGTTTCCTTTTGGAAGAATTTCAATTTTCATCACATAATTTGATATTCCTTGGTTTGCTACAATAATGCTTTGCCACGCATAATAGACCATTCATAAAAAATGTTTGTGTTGCAAATGTATGATACATGTTTGGCTTTTGAGACTTTGTTTAGAGGACATATTTAGCAAAACTCTTCTACCTCAAAGGACAATTTTTGTATAGGGGAAAACTACTAAAGTAATTTTTTGAATTTTTCAGAGGAGCGCTTTGATAGTTGAAATTGTGGTGTAAGTGTATGGAATGGAGATATAGTTTTTTGTCCATAAAATCCACAATATTTAAGACAAAGCCGTGAAATTGTGTGATTATAGATCTTAGCACGGTGAACACAATGGTGGCTATCTAACTTTCGACCAAACTTGAGTTTGCCTCTTTCTTTAATTCCACAGATTTCTTCGTCAATTTCAAAAAGTGATGCCGTTAGATAAAAACCAACAACTCTTATTTTAAATAATCTTTTTTTAAAAACAAGTATAACTGTTTACCTTTTGTAAAAGTAAAAGTACGAAATCTGGTACGGTCTACTTAATATGCACACAAGTGCATTCTTTGTGTGCATATATGAACAGCATCCTTTAACCCTCTGCGACTGATGTGGTAGTCTGACGGACACTAATAAACGGAAAAATGTCTTTTGCGCCACTATTTTATAATCATCGATTGCCGCGTTTTCCTTACCTTTTAATTGCATGCTCATGCGTAGATTACTGTAGTGAAAAGGATCAAATCGAGCACACGCTTCGGTGAGAGCGGAAAAGTGTCTGGCAGACAACCACGTCAGTAATGAGGTAGGTGTCTGAGAGACAACCACATCAGTATTTTGTAACGTATCCTTAACAACATTTTAGTGAAATTGTTTAAATACTTCGTATAACTGGTCAGTTTTGTTTTAATTGGTAACCAGAAAACTTTGCTCAATATGCTCATCAAAAATAACAAAATTAGCAGATATTTTTACTGTGACTGCTCGAAGCCAATTTACCTGTAGTGCTCAAAGTAATTGTACGAAATCTGTAATTCTTATCAAACTTTTAATATGATCCCTTGCTGGAGAGGCTGAGTTGTAGTTTAAAATCTATACCTAATATGATCAACTTTGTTTATTAGTATAAGCGTTGGAAAGCCAAACTGAGAAACTCTAGTATTTAACATAAAAAATATTTTTATTCAGCCATTGAATTTTTCTCTTTTTTATATAAACGAATAAACCTAAGTGTATTTTATAAGAATTTGAAACTTAGAAAAAAAAAGTATAGCTTGGAATACTTTTTGGTTGTTTTGTTCAAAGGTATTTTTTTTAGGCTTAATTTGGGCGAGTTAAATAAATACCATTTAAAATGAATTAGGGTTTTGAAATAAAAAAGTATTACAATAAATGAAGCCCTTAATATTTGAACTAAAAATGGCGGAGGTTTCATTAAGTTCTTGAAACAGGACGATACCAGATAAACCATTGAAATGGTGTCTGCTGGACTACCACGTCAGTGGAATAGTGAAAATAAATGCACGTCAGTCGCAGAGGGTTAAGTGTATTTGTAAATTTGTTCAGGAGGAATATGAGGGGCATTGCAACACCGCGGCAAGTGACGCAAAGAACTTCTTTTAGAAGTTTCAAATTATTTCTTTTATCATTACATCCGTTAACCATCGAATGCCCATGGAATGTATAAAAATATTAATATAGGATTTAGATTTTCAAGGGTGAATTGAAACGAAGTTCGGCTCGTTTGGGGCGATACCGATCCGAATCTAAATTGAATTAAATTTTGGATAGTTCTTGAACCAATTGGCTTAGAATGGTATATTACGATTGATTAATCGAATATCTTTATTGAGAAATAAATTCTAAAGCAAACCACTTTCTTTTATAAAATATGATCTTTTCCATAATGGTAAAAATAAAAAAAAATTACTGATTTTGGAAATGCACCGTTTGGCTTGGAAGCATATTTTTATTTCCGACGAATTTGTAGCCGTTTCGGCGTGCAAAAATCAAGAAGAAGAAGAATGGAGGAAACTATTCATACATATATAATTGTATGCTTGCGGGGATGAAGGTGCTATGTCGTATTTTTTAATTTTCACAGTTTTATTCATGGAATATATGTAGATATTTTGTTTGCATATAAAATGTCTGTCGTTTCGAAAATATATGAAGCATATATTCGATAAAGGTTCAAATGGCCATACATTTGCATGAAAATTCAAAGCTTTAGACACAACTGTCTCGAAAACTAAATTTTGCGACATAGCACCTTTATGCGCTGAAGGACGGAAGAATGCCAAAAATCAGTAAATTGACTTATTTTAGAAGAAATATCACAAAACCAACAAATTGGCAAATTATATCAACGGCCGATGTCGCATCATGTTCCTACAAATAAATCTTGCACACCAGGCGACCATAAAATATGCGCATACAGCTTTTTATCTTCAGCTGAACTTTTTGGCAGACGACATATGTTTATAAATGTGTACATATGTATGTAAAGTGTTTGTGATATTGATATCTCATAAGCAGTGTGACCAGGTGTTAGCAAAAAAAGAGGCTAAATAGGCAACAAAAAAAAGGTTAGAAAAGGCTAAAATTAAGAAAAAAAGAAGCTAGAAAAGTCAGAAATTTTTTTACGAAATCCATTTAAAATTTTTAATTTAGTTTAAACTATTTGTATATAAAGCTGTAGACATAACTTGAAGGAACTATTCTTGGTTCAACACATATCAGGAACTTTTTCCTTGACTAGGAATTTTTTCAAAGAATCAGAAGAGCTTGAGCCTGCGTACAAGTTTCGGTATTTATCATAGAGATGAGATCACTGTAACTTAAAAATTAGTGCCACATCTAATATTAAGCAGCGAGTTAGGCATTTTAATTTTTAACCTGTTCCTTAACTTAGTTTTCAAAATGTTTATGGCACTAAAAATTCTTTCAACGTCCGCATTACTGAAAGGTAATACCAAAAATTTAAATACGAATTCCACCAGTTCTAAAAAAGGGGGTTCGTTTAATGAATTTTTATGTTCTCGGACTTCCGCCCAAAATTCAGTGGTAGAGGTCACACTTGTGCACCGTACGGTTATTAGCTTTCGCCACTGCAGCCCAATCAATGCTACTTAACTTGGAGAGTATCTAGACTTTTCTTCTTGGAAGTGAGAAAATGCATCCGGCTTTGTAACTTTTCTTTTGTAAAGAGTTCATATTATCAGGTGGCAATTAAAAATACTTGCGGCCGCCGTGGTGTGAAGGTAGTGTTGCCGGCCTACCACACCGAAGGTCCATGGTTCGAGCCCTGGTACAGGTAACATCAAAAGTGATTTGAAAAAAGTTTTTCAAAACGGGGTCGCCCCTCGGCAGTGGTTTGGCAAACTCTCCGAGTGTATTTCTGCCATGACAGGCTTCTCAGCAAAAATTCGTCTCCTTTGTAGATGCCGTTCGGAGTCGGCAAAAAACTGTAGGTCCCACCAATTTGTAGGGAAAATTCAAAATCGGCACACCACAAATTGGAAGAGAAGCTTGGCGCAAAAATCTCTTAGGAGGTTTATGATGATATACCTGTTGTATATTGCGCCATAGAGAGAGAATTAAAAATACTTGACCATTTTTACGAACAATTTTCTGTATTTCGTCATCAATACTACCTTCATTCAACATTAATTTTATATATTCCTCGAATTTGTATGAAAAATATGGTGTTGTGACCAGAAAAGGTTTGGAGTAAAAAAGGCTAGAAAAAAGCCACGAAGCTAAAACCAAAATTATGAGGCTAAAGGACAAAAAAAGGCTAAATCTAGCCTCGAAAAGGCTAACCTGGTCAAGCTGCTCATAAGCAAGAGGCATGCGGGAGGAATGCAATGCGAACAAATGAGATGTCAAACGCACTATCATAGATTGAATACCGATATTGCTTTGACCTGCATAAGTGTAAACAAGAAAGCATGTCAATCACCTACGATCATTTCATTCCCGATTGTTTGTTTAAATTTTGTTATTAGGTTAGGTTAGGTTAGGTAAGGTGGTAGCTGTCACACTAGGAGGGCAGCTCACTTGAACACTTACAAGGTCCGTTGTGATACCACAATTCTAAACGGTGATACTAACTTAAGATAGCTTAGCAAATCGCTGCGTAGCGACACTAAAACTCCGGATTTTGCACACGTCGATCTTCGACACGTCTTCCGGAGACCTAAGAACATCCGAGATACCTGCGCCTGGTCCTAGCAAACGCTGGACAACTGAGCATGAAATGATTTGATGATTCCAGCTCGTCATCCTCCATGCAGCTCACGCAGCTCGGGTTATCAAGTATATTCAACCGCACCGCATGGACCCCCATCGGACAGTGCCCAGTCAACACCCCAATAAACATGGAAGGATGTAACTTGGAGAACCCTAGTAATTCCATTAAACGCCTGGAGTCAACCACTGACCAGAAGGACTTCGACACCTGACATGAAGTGGTGTCAGCCCAGCGTTTGCTTAGCTGATCCGAAGCCCACCTGCCCAGAAGCAACCTACAGGTGGTAAGGGGAATACCCAGTGTTCTGGAGGCAATCCCATCTGCCTCACGAGTGCCCGCTCTGGCCAAGAAATCCGCATGGCAATTGCCGGGAATGTCAAAGTGGCCTGGCACCCAGATAATTTTTATTTTAAAATAGTTGGACGCAACCGCAAGCGATTCCAGACAGTCGCTCACTGTCCTCGATCGAACGTTGCCTGCACTCAGCGCCCTAATTGCCGCTTGACTGTCGGAGTAGATGTTGAACTCCTTGACAGTGAATGCGCTCGACAGCATCCCATCTACCGCATCCTTAATGGCGGCAACCTCCGCTTGGAAAACGCTACAATGATCAGGTAGCCTAAATTTCGTGCTAATCCCGAGTTCCTGACAGTATACACCCCCCCCAACACATCCATCCAGCTTTGACCCGTCCGTAAACAGATTCGCCAAGGCCTCCCCCCAGATAGGTTCTCCGCCTGTCCACTCGTCTCTTGCGGGAATGTAAGTCGAAAAACCCTTCGCCGGAGAAGAGGTCGGCGCACAGTAATCTGTTCTATTGGGAATAAAATCAAAGCCCGATAGTATATTGGAATGGCCATACTGCACAAGCCTATAACCAGCGTCTCGGAGCCTAATTGCATCCCGAGCTGCGCCTATTTTTCCTACGAGGTCAACTGGGTGCAGATTGAGCATAACGTTCAATGCCAGGGTAGGAGTGGTGCGCATGGCCCCACTGATCCCAACCATGGCCATTCGCTGCACCGTGACCATCTTTTTCGTGGTGGAAGCCGTGTTTAGTGCGACCAATACCCCATAAAATAGGATAGGTTTCACTACCATCTCATATAACCAATAAACCACCCTAGGAGAGAGACCCCATCGTTTGCCGATGGCCCCTCTGCAGCAATACAGAGCGACCGAAGCTTTCCTAGCTCTATCCTCTACATTCAGCTTCCACGACAGCTTCCTGTCCAGAATAACACCTAGGTACTTAACCCTTTCAGAAAGCACCAGCGGTACACCCCCAATAGAGGGTAGTACAAATTCATCAATCTTATACCTTCTCGTGAAGAGGACTAGTTCCGTTTTACCTGGGTTAACAGCCAGTCCACAAGATTCGGACCACTCTGTTACAATACCCAGATACCCTTGCAGAACATCCCTTCCGGTACTAAGAAACTTTCCCCCGACGAGGATTGCTAGGTCGTCCGCATAGGCTATCACTTGACAGCCCCAACGCTCGAGGTCCTGGAGCAAGCCGTTGACTACAATGACCCAGAGAAGTGGAGAAAGAACACCTCCTTGCGGTGTGCCCCTTCTCACCCCTCTCTGAGCCCCAGCACTTCCCCACTCCGCCCCGACAATCCTGCCACAGAGTAATCTGGTGATAAATTCTATCAAGCTTGGTTCAACTCCTAGGCTTGCTAAGCCCCGTACCATGGCAGAGGGCAAAACATTATTGAACGCTCCTTCGATATCCAGAAAGGCCCCCAGCACGAACTCTTTGTGCTGGAAAGACCCCTCTATTAGTTTTACAATTTTGTTATTAGATCGTCATCATTCGTTTTTGCCACGAAATCATATGCACAAAGCGAATTCAAATATATTTGGTGAAGTTTTGTAGGTAAGGAAAATAGTGTGAGGCATGTGGGTAAACTCCAAAGAACATAAATCCATAAGAATGGAGAACACGATAATTTGAGCGATTTTCATCGAGCGCGCTCCAGAAGAACATATTTCAGTAGTTTACCACATGCCTCACACTATTTTTCTTACTTGCAAACTTTATCAAATATTATTGAATTCGCTTTGTGCAAATTATTTTAGTGCACACGTGTGCTTTATTGAGTCTAATTGAGAACTGATTAATTATTTTACCCTAACTTATTTCTACACTAAGCTACTGCCTTCACCGTCGTCGTCGCTCCTGTTGCGCTTGCAGCTTATGATGTGGTCCGCTGCCGTCGCTATTTGCTGCTATCGGTGGTATTGGTATTTGCCTGCGAGTATGCTGGCTCAGCGATTCCCATGGTTCGAATTGTTTATTATGAATATATTCCACAAGTGGAAGTATCGGGTATCGTTTTACATTAACATTTGGCTAAGTTGCGGAAATGAATGAACAATTTACAGAGCATTAGACTGTGTTAACTCCTCCCATCCTAAGGGAGGGTCGTCCGCGATCCTCTCAGTAATTTTCCGTATAGCAAGATGTCTCATATTTTTTGCGGAACGTTTTCCTTGGATGCTTAGGATCAGCCAGATCACTAGGAAGGCGGTAATTGTTGTCACTCGAACAACGAAAACAACTGTCTTTAAACTGATCTCTTGTCGCAAAGCGTCTATGTGGTTGATGTTTTCAACATTCATTTCCTGGAGGTAATTAATACTCAGAGCCCCCAAGTGTCCCACCAGGTTGAGCTTTTGGGCAATCGATTTTCCGGGAGTGCATGTGATGGAATTGTTTCGATTTCGGAATTCGGTACCGTTTATTGTCACCTGTTGTTCGAAGGTTAGCAGATAGGTCCCTTTAACGATTCTTAAGATACCGGTCTCGCCCTTTATTACGGCCGTATTATTATTGACAATAATTATTTTATCGCCGATCTCATTGATGCCCCTGTTGTTGTTGTTGTAGTCACAACAAAAACACTGCCCGAAGGTTTTGGGGAGTGTTGTCGAATTAACAGTCCTTGGTACTGCCCGACTGTCGTGGCAGCGATTTATGACCAGTGAAACCTCCTAAGTCATGTCACCTCTCCTTCCGTAAGGAAGGATAAGATGGGTAATGAGAGGCATCATATCCGTAGATCAACCATCGAGTAGCACGTCATTCCCTTTATGCATATTAGTCGCCTCTTACGACCGGTATGCCTACCTCGGGCATATTCTAAACCCCTGACCCGCAGGGGTCATTGGTCATTGATGCCCCTCTCCTGGTTTGCTGTGGTTGAGCAATTTGCCGTTTCCCCCGAGATGAGCTGTTGTCCGCAAGTAATGGTTTTCAGCATTTTACAAAAGGTGGCAAAGGTTGATTTTTCGCATTTTACGGCACTAGCCCCTGGTGTGGTGCGGCGAATAGGCTAAGCTTTTTGCAGGTATGGAGTATTTTATTATGAAATGCAAATTGTCCTTATTTTGTTTTACCATAATTCTAGACGTTCCTAATATTTCTATTGTCGATACGTTAGTCGAGTGTTCGTTGATTATTTTGTTTATATCGCTACTGTCCAATATTACAGGACTAACTAAATTTAGTTTGGCTAATGTTATTGAAATTGTGACAGCTTGCAGCTCTAGAGTTATTATACTATTTCTTGCTAGTATTATTTCATATAAGTGGACTGTATCTATTTTCTCCTTTTTAGTAGAAGTGATAATTTTGTGTATTTTATCTGTTATTTCTAAAATCTTTTGCTGAATGTGGGTGTTTATCCTGTACGGTTGGTTGTTCTAGTCAACAAGTATGTCCTGCTTCATCTGGAGTCTCTGGTAGTCATCCAAGTCGAGGGTGCCGGCAATGACCTTGAGTGCCGTACCCAAAAAGTTCAAGCTTCGTGCCTGCCGGTGGTGAATATCGACAGTTCGCAGCAGTGTTTCGATGTGTTTCATATCCGCGTCGAGCAGCTGCCTCATACGCGACTGAGGGAATAAAGTAATTCGATTTTTCGTCTCATCGTTCATTGTTTCGTATAATGTCATGCTAGTGAAGTGTGTCAAGTATCCGTAATGTTCCCATACTATTGCCTCCCCGTCCACCATCGGGATGTAGTTGGCGTTAGTATAGTCTGTGAGTTTTTCTGTCAACGTGGTTGTCGTCAGGAATGCCAATATTATTATTATCCTGCAATTAAAAAAAGGTGGCAATTATTGACTTGGTCTGTCAAGGGGGCCGAGGGTTGTCCTTGTGGTCCCTCCTCCACTTTATAAAAACGGTGGTGCCTAGGTTCTGTACAACTACTTCCTCTACATATAATGCTGAGAGCTTATTTCCCAGCCTTCTATTTACCTTCCCCAGGACCCTGTCGCCGCCGTTATATGACATATCCGGGCGGTTCTTATTAGCTATCTCGGTTGAAGTACTGTGGAAACGCTCCACTTGCCCGTTTGAGGTACTATGAAGCGGGGGTGCATTTGCGATTATTACATTATTATAATCCAGCAGTATTAATTAAGATATATTGTTTTGACGTTTGGAAAAATGTTTATTAGCTGTAAAATTGACGGTTTTATGTCAATGATCGTTTTCGATGCAATCTTCTGCACTATTGCAAACTTTGAAAACTTGTCGATGCAAGTGAAAAAACATTTTTAATCCGTAGAGAAAATATCTATGTGTAATATTGGTCCAATGTGAGATGGCATCAGCGTTGCCGCAATGGCATGCTTTTTTGGATGGCGGTCGTATTTGGACTTTGAACAGATTCGGCAGTTTGCCACCACCTCTCTTTCTTTTTTATCCATCTTTGGAAAAAAATAGTCGGCAAGGATCTGTTTCACCTTTTCCTTCGCGGTCCTGTGTGCTCGGTCTTGTTTAACAACAACAATCTCATGTTGGTCAACTTCACTAAGGACATCAGCAACCATCTTTTCAGTGTGGCGGAACTTCACGTTGGGATGAAGCTCCATCAGTCGGTGCTGAATCTTCGCCAGAACTGGTATACTACAGTGTTTTGCATTACCGACGCCATCATTAATTACTTCTTGTAGTGTGTTTATTAGCGAATATGCATCATAGAATGAAACAATATGTCTAGTCTTCGAACCGAACAGGATAAAGGTCTGCTTTGACGGACTTTCACACTCCTAAAGCACAATTTGATTCCTAAAGCAATTAACAGGCTTATCCACTGTTTCAATGGTATAGGTCAGGGACTCTTCGCTATGTACCGTAGCGCAGTCAGAGCTTGCTTCCATTTCAACCTCCACTATATTCATGTGTTGTCTCGACAAAGCGTCGGAAACATGGTTCGCCTTCCCTGGCTTGTAAAAAACTTTTGCATTGAAGCTTTCTATTAGAGATTTCCATCGCTTGATCTTCGCGTTAGGATTTTTACCTGAGACTGCAAATGTCAAAGGCTGGTGGTCACTGAAAATGTTCAACTGGTTTACACCGTACAAGTAATTTCCCAAGGTGTTGACGGCCCACACAATTGCCAGGAGCTCTCTTTCATTTGTTGCCAAATGTTCTTACCTATCTCTTAAAGTTCTTGAGATCATGGTAATGGGTTTCTTTTCTTGTGAAAGTACAGCTCCCAAACTTCCCGAAGATGCATCAGTCGTCAAGTCAAAGGGTTTTGTAAAATCTGGATATGTTAATGTGACTTCTTCTGATGCTAAAATTTCTCTAAGTTTGTTGAATGATTCTACACCTCCTGGTGCTAACTGAATTGTAATTTTTTTAGACTGTGTGGCACTTATAGTCCAATTACCCACCGACGCACGTACGTAGTACGTGTCAGGTGACACGACCTGTCTTATGAGAGTGCCATGTAAACGACAACTCACCGACGTTAAATTTTTCCGTATACGTAGAACGTTCCGTAGAAATCAAAGAAATTTTGATTTTTTCCGTAAGAACGTGTCAGCTGATTGCTCTCTCATATGACAGTGTTGCCTATTCATACGTGTGTATGCTGGTTATGGATCCTTTGCAGTTGCTTTACAAAAATACCTTTTAAATTTTCGTAATAATGTTGAAATAACCTGAAATGACGATATTAAGTTGTTGCTTTTAAATAAATTGAATGGCTATAATTATTTAATATTATTTTCGGATACTCATAAAATGAAAAATAATTGTTTCAAAAGTACACGTTTGCGTTAGCATGCATGAAAACTGATCAATGGCAACATTTTATTGAATGTAAATAACAGAAAATGGCTGATTTCTCCGTTGGCGCCACGGGCATAAGATTCCCTCAAACGTACGTACGTACGGGATACGTAAACGTACGTTACACACGTCGATGGGTAACTGGACTATTCTTTGCCATTTTCCCCATTTAAGTATATAGGTCAGTGGTTTTGCTATGCTAGCAAAATCTTTAATAAAACATCTATAGTAGCTCACTAATCCCAAAAAGGAGCGGATCTCCCGAAGAGTGGTTGGCTGCTCATAGCATTTTATGCTGTGGACCTTATTAGGGTTTATTTTTACGCCTCCTCTTGATACAACAAAGCCCAAGTAATCTACCTCAGTTTTGAACAACTTTGATTTTTCCACTGAGACCCTCATATTGGCCTCACAGAGCCTCGCATAATCCATTCAAAGTCCCTTAAATGGTCTTCTGCAGTTTTTGAGTAGATAATTACATCGTCGAAATAAACCTGGCAGGTCCTGCCAATTTTCTCCCTCAGAACATCATCGGTCGCTCTCTGGAATATACTGGGAGCGTTTTTAAGTCCAAAGGGCAGGCGGCAGAATTCGTATTTGCCATTGTTTACAGAGAAGGTAGTTTTTTCTCTGTCCCTCCCTATCAACTCAATCTGATGGAATCCAGATTTCAGATCAAGTGTGGTAAAGTATTGTGCTCCCTTTAGGTTTGACAGTATCACCATTGCATTAGGCATCAGATACTTGTCCTCATTTGTGACTTCATTTGTTTCCTAAAGTCAATCACTAACCGTTTGTTTTTATTTCCTGCATCATCTATCCCTTTTTAGTCAACAACCCAAGGTGATCTGGAGGGGCGTTGACAAATTCGGCCACACTAATAGGGTATGGGTAGGGCCTAGAATATACCGGCTCCTCGTTTTTTGTTCTTATGGTAGCAACTATATTTGAATTGAAGGGAAGGGACTCGTTTGGCTCTGCGAAGGTCCTCTTCCTATTTTCTATCATCTTAAGGAAATGATTTCGGACACAAGAAGGAATTTCCTCACTTCTCATATCAATGAAATTTGTATTCACGCACTCGTGGAACAATAGCTTTTCGTTTCCGAAATCGTGTCGTATTACTCCACTACTCAGATCTATTTGAGCATTTACCCGGTTTAATAGATCCAGTCCAATAATACCATCGAACGTTGCCATATTAGGCAATATGAAAAAATCTGCCCATACACCAAATACTTGATTCTATACTTCTTATTCACATGACTATTTCCGTGCAGTGACTTAACTAGAAAAGGTGTAGATGCTGGGATAATATTTTTAAACTCGGGCAAAGGTTTAATATAGGTTTCCGTGTCCACTAATAGCTTTATTTTTTTTCTTGGTGCCTACTCCTCGTTCGATGCACGGAAGCAGGGCTTCCCCCTAAAAAATTTAGTTCTTCCTCTTCGAGATTTTCTATTTCTTCTTCCGCCTCTTGATTGTAGGCCGTCTCTTGGTTAACCTGGCTTAAATTATTTATTCTCTGGATTTTTGGTCCAGTATTCCTACCTGATTCTGCCTGTCACTTTCCAATTTGTTGTTGTTGGTTAAAGTTAGCTCTGTTTAGAATTGTTTCGGTATGATCTACTTTTTGTGATTGACGCCAATTTGAATTCTGACGAAGCCGTGAAGAAGAGTTAGTTTCTTCTCCACCTCGTCGAAATATTCCGGGACTGGAAGGTTGCCCTGTCGAAGCGTCGACAGTTCCTGTTCTATGAGATATATTGGACGTTGGTCCGAATAGGTAGAATCTAGTCTAGCAATGATCGCCTCAAAATTCAGCACAGTATTAAAAGATGCTTGAGAGGCTGTCCAACGGGAATAATGCCCGAAAATTCTATCAAAAAATTCGGCGAATGACAGAAGGTTTTAAACCCGGGGCAAACTCCTGTAAGAATGAGAACGGCGACCTGGTGGCCGATGTTCAGAGAGCACTCAGAATATGGAGGGATCACTTCTCTGTTCTTTTGAATGGAGAAACTGAGCAAGAAACCAGAGAAGATGCCGAACCCGAGCCCACAATCGAAGATGATGGCACACATCATCTCTTTGTTGATTTTAAAGCCGCTTTCGATAGCACGAAAAGGAGCTGCCTATATGCCGCTATGTCTGATCCCCGCAAAACTTATACGGCTATGCAAAATGACCTTGAGCAACACCGCCAGCTCGGTCAGAATTGGGAAGTACCTCTCCGAGCCGTTCGAGACTAAACGAGGTTTCAGACAGGGTGACCCCCTATCGTGCGATTTCTTTAACTTAATGCTGGAGAAAATAATACAAGCTGCAGAACTTAACCGCGCTGGAACAATATTTTATAAAAGCGTCCAACTGTTGGCATATGCTGACGATATTGATATCATTGGCCTTAACAACCGCGCCGTAACTTCTGCTTACTCCAAATTAGAAAAAGAAGCGGAGAAAATGGGATTGGTGGTGAACGAGGGTAAAACGAAGTACCTTCTGTCATCATGCAAAGAGTCAGCGCATTCGCGCCTTGGCAACCAAGCCACTGTTGGCAGCAATAATTTTGAAATAGTAAAGGACTTCGTTTACCTGGGAACCAGCATTAACACCAACAATAATGTTAGCCTAGAAATCCGACGAAGAATTACTCTTGCAAACAAATGCTACTTCGGACTGAGTAGGCAATTGAAAAGTAAAGTCCTCTCTCGACGAACGAAAATAACACTCTACAAGTCACTCATCGCACCCGTCCTGCTATATGGTGCAGAAGCGTGGACACTAACAACATCTGATGAGGCGGCTCTGGGAGTATTCGAGAGAAAGGTTCTTCGAAAGATTTGTGGACCTCTACGCGTTGGCGACGGCGAGTACCGAAGAAGATTTAATGATGAGCTGTATGAACTTTACGCAGACGCCGACATAGTTCAGCGAATTAAAACACAGCGGGTTCGCTGGCTAGGCCACGTAGTGCGAATGAGCGAAGATGCTCCAGCCCAGAAGGTATTCTTATCGGTACCCGCCGGTGGAAGCAGAGGAAGAGGGAGACCACCACTCCGATGGAAGGACCAAGTGGAGACCGATTTGCGATCCCGCGGTGTTTCCAATTGGCGCCAGTTGGCGCAACGAAGAAACGACTGGCGAGCTATGTTGGACGGTCAAAATCGCCCAGGCGGTTAGATGACCATTTAAAGAAGAAGAAGAATTAAAAGATGCTAAAACGGCCTAAAGCTGCCCTGTAGCGCGATTCACTAACTTTTAACGATTCGGCAATCGAGATTTTTAACGTCAACGTATATTGCTTTCATTAACGATTGTGCGATTCACTATCTCAGATTTAACAACACTTGTTATCAATGTTTTCAATTTGAGAAAAAGTGGCATCACTGATACTGAAATGTCAAAATTTACGAAAAGTTCAAAGAGGAATGGAACCAAAATAATTGTTCGCGTCGATTGTTTGTGCAGATATTTCAGCAAAGGGAAGTATTTTTGATATTTATTGTATTTTTAGCCATTTACTGCCTTTTATTTTTATTTTTAATGGTAGGATGGCATCAACAAGTGCTGCAGCAGCCAGAAGAAGTAGGGCAACAGCCGAACAAATACGGGCGATGGTGGACGTTCTGGGGAAACGCCTGGTTTGGCATCTGGAAGATTCCAGCGCATGCACGACAAGTTGGAGCACCAAAAGAAGTGGAAGAAAATGGCGGAGAAGCTGAACGCTATTGGAGGAGCAAATAAAAGTGTGGAGCAATGGATTACGGTAAGTACTAAGTGAACAAAATGTTACTAACCAATTCGGTAATTGTTTCCTTTAGGAGACAACTGCTAAAACACTTCCGAAATTATCGGGAAAGGTATCAAAAGACGCGTAACAATAATCCGGGAGCGGAAAAGAAATATTTCGTTTCAGTGAAAAGTTATTGTCAAAATTGTCTCTGTCTACAACAACCACATGAAAATTATAGAGAATTTTCAACTTTAATTGCAAATATCTCTTCGATTTTATATATCTAAGTTTGCGCTTTCGCTTTTTGATACCGAGGTCAAAACGCGTTGTTTGATACCTCTCCCGATAATTTCGGACGTGTTTTAGAAGTTGTCTCCTAAAGGTAACAATTACCACCAATCCTATGGAATGGTGCATCGTGTGTAACTTTGTCAGTGCTTTTTAAAAGTTGATTAGTTGCATGAATATATGCGTTTTACACTGCATAGATGGTGTAATGTGAAGAGTACTTGCAACGTTATATTCGACACGCTTTTCCGTAGAAGTGGCAATAAGTATGCATATTAGTGGGGTTGACTTTCCATTACGCACGCTACCTTTGCAAAACATGAAAAATCAGGGCCCCATATAAGAAAGTCTGTCCACTTTGATTTAGTGAACTTCAGAAATATATTTACTAGGGCGGGTCGATTTAAAAATCGCTCATTGCTCTGTGAAACTCATATTCTAGGGATCAAAATAAGAAACTTTTCCGAAGGAACCATACCTCTAAAACGAATTCTGATGTCCCCCAATTTGGGTCGAACTTTTGGGTTGGGGCAAATTTTGAAAAATCCCACTTTGACCCATTTAGAGTGCTCCAATCGAATCCAAATGTATGACCGACCCTCACTAACTTTGGAGCCCCGACCCACCGATGCCAGTGGCACACCCCCTGGAACCCCCTTGGGGGTTCACCCTACAAACATTTAAAAAAATCGCCGGCTTAGCACTTTACATGAAAAAATCAGCGAAATGCCTATGTTTTTTCTTTTTGGAGTTTATTTTTCTCTTTAGAAATTTATTTAGTCAGAACATATGTAAATGAAAAAATGAATTTAAATTATTAATAGAAAAGAAATTAAAAAAAATTATTAGAAATTAGCGTTTTTACAACCCTTTCAAAACCAAGGCATCACTGTGATGCATTAGCATGTCGTAAACATAGTTGTGTGGGTTTTTTATTCAACCGTTTTAAAAAATTAAGGTATCACTGTGACACAATTGCAGATGGTAAAATTGCTTGTGTTGTTTTTTTGTAAGCCACCACAAGACACAGCAGGTAAAATTTAAATTACCATTTCATTTTTATTACCTCGTCTCGTAGACCATTTATAACGCAACAGTTTTTGTGAATGCATTAAGTCGTTGTGAAGAACTCAAAGTGTGAAGTGCTAATTTCAGATAAAAAAATATTTCAAAAAAAATAATAAGTGAAGTGACCATTCCAAATCAAAAAGTTTACAATGAATTCACCATCCTTTAAACCGCAAGATGAAGCAACTACATCAACAACTATCGAAAACCAAATGAGTCATATACCCAAGCATGATGTTATTGTTTTTGGTGTGTCTACTGATTTAACTGAACTTAATTTACCCACCCATTTGGATATCTTGAGATATTATTTTTACTTAAGCGAACGTGCTAAAACAGAACAAAAAAAGTTTTCCCATAAATCATTCACTATTCAAGTACAAGATAAGTTGATTGGAATTTGGGAAAAACTTGGTATGGAAATAATGCTGAAAAAAAGTGTATTTAATAAATTGAATAAATTGCTTGACAAGTATTAAGAGCAAATCAAGAGAAGAAACAACACCCAACAATTTACAGAGTATGTAAAACCTCTGGAAACAATTTTTTACATTGGAACATGTAAATGCGATTTGAAGGCAGCTCCATGTGCATGCGGCTGGGTTCCCGAACGCCTCAAAGAGTTCATGCACGATCAACATAATCAGAGAAGACTAACAATGGATGCATTTATGATGGAAACTGAAGAGCAAGGAGCAACGTCTATGTCATCAATGCCAACATACCAAGATCCCGATGATTCAACATACGCACCGCCACCGGTTCAAGAAGATATGAATAGAAGCACAAGTTCACAATACACAGAAAGATACGGTTGTTTTAACTTTGCCTTGGTATGTGACAGATTTGGTGTGCCTGACAGAGTAGCATCAGCATGGGGAACCGCTCTTTTGCAAGATTTTAAAATTAAAGATAAGCATGGGAAACCTCTCATCATGGATAAATCGAAAGCTCGCAGAGAAAAAGAGAAATGGAGACAAGAAGTGCTTCGCAAACGGTTAGATGATACCAATTTGTTAGCGTTTTCATTCGATGGCAGAAAAGATGATACTTTAACGATATATAAAATTGATGAGAAGTATCATACTAGGATGGTAAAAGAACCTCATCTTGTTATTTTGAGAGAACCCAATTCTGAATTGATTGGTTACGTAAGACTGGAACATGAAACCGCTGAATACAAAATAACCAAATTAAATGGGTTTTTAAACGATAAAAATATATCACTGGATGCATTAATTGGAATATGCACTGACGGTGAGGTAACAAACACTGGCCCACATGGTGAAATTATACGACGATTCGAATTGCTGTTAAAAAGACCATTGCATTGGTTCGTTTGCCTTCTACACTTCAACGAACTTCCGTTTCGGCATTTGTTTCAAGCTTTGGATAAATCAACCAGCACTGGACCAAGATTGGCAACCGGAAAACTGAGCCGTCAAATCGAAACTTGTGAAACTCTTCCGGTAAGTTATTGCTATCACTCATTTATTGTAATTGTCAACCATTTTTAATTATTTTATTATTATATATTTTCAGGTGGTGGACGGCTTCCAGAAAATTGAGTTGCCAAATATGCCTCCTGCTCCAGAAAAAATTGAATTTTCCACCGATTCGAAGTACTTATGCTTCAAGTTCATTGGTTGGTCACGATTTCTACAACCTCGTTTACGCAAAATTGTCAACCAAGTAATTAAAGATAACTCATATTATGCGCATTCGGAAAATATCTTGTTATCAATGTTGTTTGATAATAGGAAAGAAAAGCGTGACTGTGCCATCAAGAAAATTCTACGCTATCGAACCGATGTTGCCGAGCCAATGGAACTTAGAGTTTATAAAAAACCAGATATAAACTTTAATTGCACAAGTTATATGGAAATGATCAATTCGAATGATATAAATATCGTATTTGAATCACCATTCACGCGAAGCATTCCGTACGATACATTGAAAGAATCACAGAGTTCGCCCGAACGAACGTTCGTCTTCGCTTTTTTTGTTCAGGCGAACTGGTTCCGCCTATCGATAATTTCGGGCGAACCAATGTTCACTTCGAATCAGCTGATGCTCAATTTCGAATTAATAGCGAACAAATAAATTTACTTGCTATTTTGTGAATTTTGTAAACAAGCGTGCAATTTAGTAAAATAAAGTTAACATAAAGCTTAAAAATTATTTAAAAACATGTATAGTTATGGCCTTAGGTTGTTATTGATAGAACGCGAGGATAATTTAAATGTGAGAGCAATCCGGAGGCAATTAAGAGATAATTCCAACCCTTTGGAGCTAAGTGATTTACTGTGAGTAGGAAAAAGTTGTTTTTGGCACTTTTCAATAACAAATTAATTGTTTCCTTACTAGTTTTCAACAATATTACAGGCTAAATAAGCCAGCATTTAAACATTTGCTAGATATTCTGGCTGGCTCGTTGCCGCCAGTGAAGCAGAAATTCGTCGTTGAGCGCTTGTCTACGTTTTTTCGCAAAAGGAGGCTATCAAAAAGGCGTTCGCAATGCCCATGAGGTGGGTCTTAGTCAGTCATATTTCAGTGAGGTTCTGTCAGAGGTGCTGTGTATTTTGGAGCCATTGCTTTGTAGCCAATAAATAAATTGGCATTCCTTAGAAGAAAATTATTTAGAAACTCACAGTAATGCTCGACTACTAGGTAACAGTTTTAAATCAATAAAACGAATGCATTTAAAATTTTGAACATTTTCGGTGATGCAGGATATCCCCTAGATCCTTGGCTACTTACTCCATACAGAGCATCAGAAAATGGATTCCCTAAGGCAAAACTTAATGAAGTAGACATGCGGGGTCGTTATATAATCGAAAGAACAAATGGTGTGCTAAAAAACCGATGGAGGTGTCTGTTAGGTGCAAGAGAGTTGTACTATGCTCCTGCCAAAGCAACAAAAATTATCAACGTTTGCGCAGCTTTACATAACATTTGCACTCATTACAAAAGTGAAGCTAATTTTCATAATCCATCTGATAATGCAGATTTTAACGAAACTTCCACAGCAGATACTCAACAGGTCCACGAAGGCAGCAGTACCTATCTGGCCACAGGCTAGCGAATTAGTACAGAAATTGCAAACACTCTTTAAATAAAGTATGTACATTGATTTCATTTATTATTTTTATTTTAAAGTATCAAGGTACTTCAGTCATCAAGCAAAAAAAATATAACATTTCATAAAACTTAAACTTATGTAAAAAAATTCATTGCATCAAGCCTATATACATAAATAAAAATACTTCATTTCATGAAACTTAAACATAGGTTATGTCAGCCTTTAATTCCATACAGCTATTTTATAAAGTAATAAATAAAAAATCAGGCACCACTCCGTCTTTTGTTTTTCTCTTTAGAACTTCTATTTTTCATTGTTTTAACTCTAAAGTCTTTCGGTTAAGCTCAATTAACTCCTCAATTTCTCTCTTACGCATCTTCTCCATTTTGTAATTGTGGCGCGCTAGTTCCTTTATTTTTTCCTTTTTCAGATCACACATCACCTTATTGTGTGACTTTATTTCCGTCGCGATTTTATCTAGCTTGTCACAAATTTCTCGTTGTGTATCGAGTTCTTTTAAAACTAACTCAGTAGTAGAGATGTTTTTTGAGCTTGCTCTACGAAGAACTGGTTCTGCGCTGATATCGCTTTGTTGGCATTCACTTGATGGAGCAGCAGGCTCACATTCAGGATCAACAGGTTCGATATCAGGCGTAGTTGAAGGAAAATCCGTACTACACCCAGGAATTTTGTCGCTCCGTATTTAAATATCCGACAAATTTTCAATATCTAAGTTTGTTTTAGACCTTTTTGCCGCCGGCCCGTACCTGTGCGAGCCTTCAATACTGTCAATAGTGTGTTTGAGGTCTAGCAGTTGATAGATAGCTTCCTCGGCACTTGTAAGCGTTTGAGTTTTGTTGGGTCCGGCGCCTGTACCCCTTTCATACAATTTATTTTGTAACGCCTTCTTCCTTACATATCTTTTCTGGTCATTCAACACCTAGTTAATACATGCATTGTTATATTAAATAGATTTTGCATACATTACTACAAAGAAATGTACATTTTTCCATTCAAATTCACTTTTAACAGGTGGATCCAGGCTAATCAACGACATTGTAAGCTGCTTCCAGAAGTCTGCCACTTTTCCTTTGTTTTCTTTTGAAACCCCTTTAGCAATTTCAGGCTTTTCTAACATTTTCTCCAACAGCATTTCCGACTGTGCTTTATTTATTGATTTACTCCTAAAAAATAACACCATATTTCATTAAAAGAATATCTAATATTCAAAACAAACCGTTGCTTACATTTTGTTTCACTCTTGTTTTCCTGTAAAATAAAAGTGAACAAATTTGGCATTTTCCGTTGTTCATTTGGCCTGAACAAAGCTGTGCCAATAAGGCGGGATGCTTTTCGAACACGAAAAATGTGTTCGCCAATATCTGCGATAAGGCGAATAAAAAGTGCGAACCTTTTCGGGTGAAAATAAAACTAGCGATAAGGGTGAATATTTTAATCAAGATGATCCACCGTTTAATGATCCAAAAATTCCATTACACATGCAAGGAACGGAACGACATGTTCAATTGCTAGATAGCGTTTCCAAACGGGTTATACCGGAAAATGTAGAAGCTGTTATGGCGACGACATTAGAGCCGTGCGAAATTGACCACACTTGAAAGCAAAAAGACTTCAAACAATAATTTTCTGTAGTTTCTTTTCTATAACTCACTTAAATTAATTTTTTCATTTACATATGTTCTGACTAAATAAATTTCTTAAGAGAAAAAATAGATATTATTATAAATAAATAATAAATATTATTATAAATAAATAAAAATAAAGAAAAAACATAGGAATTTCGCTGATTTTTTCATGTAAAGTGCAAAACCGGCGATTTTTTGAAATGTTTGTATGGTGAACCCCCAGGGTGGTTCCAGGGGGTGTGCCACTGCCAGCGGTGGATCGGGCCTCCAAAGTTAGTGGGGGTCGGTCATACATTTGGACTCGATTGGAGCACTCCAAATGGGTCAAAGTGGGATTTTTCAAAATTTGCTCCTACCCAAAAGTTCGACCCAAATTGGGGGACATCAGAATTCGTTTAGAGGTATGGTTCCTTCGGCAAAGTTTCTTATTTTGATCCCTAGAATACGATTTTCACAGAGTAATGGGCGATTTTTTTGCCTCCCCACAAATCTACCCGGCCTAATATTTACAGTTAATTTTACAGGTCTGGCGTGATTTAAAAAGCCGTACAAGCAACCGTGTGCGGGACCGCAACAACCAGCGGTCCCAGACGGGGAATAGGCGCACCTCTCTAGCACCTCTTACAGAAACTGAGGTGCGCGTCGTCGAGCTAGTTGGGGACAGCTACATTGAAGGCGCACCCGATTGCTTAGATAGCTTGGCATTGGAAGAGGTGAGTTTATAGTTATGCAGCTATGCTGATTATTATTTTTACTAATTGTTTAATTCTCTTATAAACTTATAGGATTTGAATTTGATCGTAAAGGAAGAGTACCTTGAAGATGGTGCCAGTAGCGAGCTGCAATCACATTGTGAGGTTCCAGACTTTACAGCTACACCTTCTGCTGCAGCTAGGCAAAGATATGCCACAACCACTCCTGCAACCACACCTCGAACTCCTGCACTAACACTTCGCAGGGGCTCGAAAAGGAAAAATAATAGTGTGGAGAGGGAAGCTGAAAACAAATTTTTGGCAATCGCTGAAAAGCAGGCAGATACAATGAGGGTAAAAAATAATGCAAAGTTTCAATGATTTTGAGGGTAGCGAAGGTATATTTCTGAAAGGGAACTTACTTCAACTTACCTGCTTTCAGAAAAATGCAATTTGCACTCTGTGGCATATATTTAATATAATAATACATCAAATATGATATTACAGCTGGCATATTTATATGCAAAGGCACTGATATTGGCACCTTTTAACCAACTATATCAAGTTATATAATTGATATAAATTGATCAAAATTCCAATATGAGTGTCTTCAAAAATGCGAGCTGGGTCATATTCCACTGGTCTTATTTATTTAGTTGTATTATTTCTTCTAGATGATGGCCGAAACTCAAAGAAAGCAAGTAGAGAACGATGAAAGGATGATTGAGGCGACACTTGTCATGGCCGAGGCAATCAACAATATTGCCAGGTCAAACGACAATGTTGCTAGGTCGATCGACAATATTGCTAAGTCGAACGACAATCAATCGAAAGCAACCACTTTCTTTGGGGAAGCAGTTAGAGTCTGCACGGAGATTTTCACCCGGTTATCAAATGCAATACTTGAGCACTATTAATTTAAGTAGTAATAGCTTTAATATAGCCTAGTTTTAATATTTTTAGTTGTATATAAGTATCGTTAACATCAGCTATAAAGCCATCTTACATTCTTTGTTGTTGCTTTGTATTGATCAATTCAATTTTGATGTAACAAAAATAAGTTTATAGTGACTCGTTGATCGTGTTGATTTTTTGAAAACTGGCTTTATATGTGATGATAGCGATACTTTTAAGCATGAATTTCTAGTCTTTTTAGTTTTTTTAAATTAATTAATTTTTTCCTTTTGTACCTTGAATGAAATCTTAATTTAAGTTTCTAGTCATTTTATATTTTTC
This sequence comes from Merzomyia westermanni, assembly GCA_949987695.1. NCBI lineage: Eukaryota > Metazoa > Arthropoda > Insecta > Diptera > Tephritidae > Merzomyia > Merzomyia westermanni. The sequence goes on from OX465288.1 coordinate 92,019,086, forward strand.
GTTTTGATGTTTTTTAGTACTTTTAAGTTTTCATACCTTTTCAACCCAATAATGATTGAAATATGTGCCTTACTTCATAATTCCACAATAAAATAAGAAAAATGTTAACTTTCAATATACAGAAGTAGTACATTTTATTTTATTTGACAAGCGTAGGACAACAAACCAAATTAAATTATTTAATACGGCTAAAATACGAGTACGTACGAGCCTGTGAAAATCATTTCAGGCCATAAATGCGAAGAACCTCTAGACCTGGTGAAGTCATTGCCGGAGTTTGACGGTTAAGACAGCACCTATGTTTCCTGGCGTCAGGTCGCCCACACGGCTTATGAGGAGCTTCGAAGCCATCAGTAGCGCGATTCACTAACTTTTTTAACACAATTTGTTAACGATAAATTAACTTAACAACAATTTTAACAATTTTCCGATTCACTAACTTTTTTAACACAATTTTTCAACGATAAATTAACTTAACGGCGGCCGCCGTGGTGTGAAGGTAGTGTTGCCGGCCTACCACACCGAAGGTCCATGGTTCGAGCCCTGGTACAGGTAACATCAAAAGTGATTTGAAAAAAAAGTTTTTCAAAACGGGGTCGCCCCTCGGCAGTGGTTTGGCAAACTCTCCGAGTGTATTTCTGCCATGACAGGCTTCTCAGCAAAAATTCGTCTCCTTTGTAGATGCCGTTCGGAGTCGGCAAAAAACTGTAGGTCCCACCAATTTGTAGGGAAAAATTCAAATCGGCACACCACAAATTGGAAGAGAAGCTTGGCGCAAAAATCTCTTAGGAGGTTTATGATGATATACCTGTTGTATATCGCGCCATAGAGATAGAAATTAACTTAACAACAATTTTAACACACTATGCTATTCACTTACTTTTTGTCTACTTTAAATTCGATAATTTAACGTTGTCGACTGGTAAATTGTAATTTTATCACAGATTCTTTTTGTGCTATTAAAGTTTTATTTACTTTTGTTTTGTGTGGGCAATTTATTGCTATATTTATATTTTTTGTCATGGCATTCGAGTTTGTAGCGTCCAATATGACACGGAGTGCAGCTGCAAGGAGCGCAACAGTAAATCGAAGGTTTTGATATATTTACATTAATAAATATATATCTCGATTCGTTTATGCCGAATAAAGTAATATACCTTGTGTGCGTAACAAAAATAGATATAAACAAGTAGGGAAGTCTAAGTTCGGGTGGAACCGAACATTATATACCTAGTAGTGATTTATTATGGCATCCCAATTTACGCAGGTCTATTTTAATACTTTCAGTTCTTATTTGCGTTCAAATAGACAGACGGACAGACAGATAGACGTATCGAGAGACGGGCATGGTTACATCGACTCAGTTCATTCTCCTGATCATTTCAGTATACTTTTTGATGGGACTATCTCTTTTTCTTCTCATACTTACAAACATGTCATGTTCATGAAAGGTATGAAAATCAAAAAAGGTATACAACTTCGATTTTGCAGTGAACGTTTTTATATACATTAATAAATATATATCACGATTCGTAACAAAAATAGATAGATGTGCGTAACAAAAATAGATATAAAAAATGTGTGTCTTTTATAGGCGCCAAAGTACTCAGTCGATCTTTATAAAATCTTCACAATATATACTTGGGTTCACTGGGTACAGCCTAGCCAGTATATAGTTTTCGAAAAGTGGGCGGAGCCACGCCCCCAGGATATATAAAGTTTCAATTCGTCATAACTCCGAACTTTTTTGGTCCAAATTAATGATATTTGGATATACGAGTATGTGTCACTTAGTCAATATCTACATAATTTTGGAAAAGTGGGCGGTGCCACGCCCTCATATTTTGTGTTTTGTTTTTGCTCTTGAACTTTCACGATAGGTTCAGGAGTTCGCTGGGTACGACATAGTCTGTATATAGCTAGGCCCCAGGTTATATAAAGCTGCAGTTCGGTATAGTTAGGAGTTTATTTGGTTCAAGTTAATGACATTTTATATATGGATGTGTTCTACGTACGAGGTGTGTTCAAAAAGTATCGCGAATTTTGTGTGTTTTTAACAATTATTTATTTATTCATGAATATCTATTTTGTCCCCTTCAAAGTAATCCCCATGAGATATTATACACTTGTGCCAACGGTTTTTCCAATCTTCGAAGCACTTCAAAAAATCATTTTTTTGTATCTTGTTCAGCTCCTCCTTCGATGCCGTCTTTATTCAGACGGCTAGTCGATCAACACAAACGCGCCAAATGGGAGGAGCACCTAAGGTCCTGCAACCTCTCTGCTGGTGTTGGCAAATTATGGTCCACTGTCAAATCCTTGTCTAATCCGACCAAACCTAACGACAAAATATCCATCACCTTTGGTGATAAGGTACAGTCGAAACCAAAGAGATGCGCGAGCGCTTTCTGCCGGCAATTCGTACTGCATCCTCCGGTTGACAAGGAAATCAGGCGCGCCATCAGGGAAGCGCACAAACGCAAAAACAACCAAGCGCCCATTGTCATCACCACCACAGAGGTTCAGGAGGCCATACGGAGGTCCAAAAATTCTAAATCCATTGGGCCAGACGGTATATCCATGCTGATGCTAAAACATCTCGGCGATGAGGGAGTAAGGTACCTAACAACCGTCTTCAATCTGTCCATGACCACCTTTGTCATTCCAGAAAGATGGAAACAGGCAAAGGTGGTGCCACTACTAAAGCTCGGCAAGCCGGCTAACGTGGGGGAGTCATATCGACCGATATCACTCCTCTCGCCAGTAGTGAAGACCTTGGAGGCGGTCTTGCTCCCTTATTATACCGCTAACCTGCGATTAGCCGAACATCAGCATGGTTTCCGCAAAATGCATAGCACTACCACCGCGCTAAACGCCATCACCACACAGATAGGTGACGGTCTCAACCAATCTCGCCCAAATGACAGGACCGTGCTAGTTGCGCTTGATCTGTCGAAAGCTTTCGACACTGTTAATCACGCACAACTCATTAACGACCTGGAAGATTCAAACCTTCCCCCCTGTCTAAAGCGTTGGACCGCCAACTATCTGAGTGGCCGGCAGTCATCGGTTGAATTTAGAGGCGAAAGATCAAAACCACGTATAATTAAGCAGGGGGTGCCACAGGGTGGTGTCCTATCCCCGCTTCTGTTTAATTACTACATATCGAGGCTCCCTTCCCCACCAGAAGGCGTCTCGATCGTCTCCTACGCCGATGACTGCCCGATCCTGGCGACTGGACCCTCCGTTTATGAGCTCTGCTCGAGACTAAATTCATACCTTCCAACCCTTTCCAGTTTCTTCGCTGCACGGAACCTGACACTGTCACCGACCAAATCCTCGGCCACCCTATTTACGACGTGGACAGCGCAGGCGAACATGGAATTAAACGTCTACGTCGACGGCATCAAGCTTCCGACTGTCACACACCCCAAAATCTTAGGGGTCACGTTTGATAACATGTTCAAATACGGTGCTCATGTAGCCGCGATTGCCACCAAAGTACAAAGCCGTAACAAAATCCTCAAGTCACTAGCTGGCAGTACTTGGGGGAAAGACAAAGAAACGTTACTGGCAACGTACAAGGCAATCGGCCAGCCGGTTCTGAGCTACGCGACGCCAATATGGTCGCCGGGGTTAGCAGACACACATTGGAGGAGGTTGCAGGCCTGCCAGAACACCGCACTCAGAACCGCCACGGGGTGCCTCCTTATGTCTCCTGAGCATCACCTTCATAATGAGGCAAAAATGCTCAATGTCAAAGAGCATTGCGAGATGTTGTCCAGACAATTCCTGTTCAACTGCCATAATCAGCAGCATCCGAACAGGAACCTGCTCAACGAAAATCCGCCTCCCAGGAGAATAAGGAGTCACCTCCGTAAGCACTATGATGAGATCCGGCATCACATCTCCTCGCCGTTTGATCCAGAGGTGCACCGGCGGGCCCTCAACCTCATCCACACGGAGTCGGTAAACTCCTTTGTCAGGTCTCGTCCAGTGAATGTGGTCCTACAGGCACAAGCTCCACCTGTTGCCGCCGAGGAACGCGAACTGCCCAGGGAGACAAGAGTCACGCTGGCTCAACTTCGTTCTGGATATTGTAACAGACTAAACTCTTACTTATCCAGACTGAACCCCGACATGCCAAATGTCTGCCCGGCATGCGGCGTGTCTCCCCACGATACTAACCATCTGTTCCTCTGCTCAACCGAGCCCACTCTTCTAACTCCAATCTCACTTTGGTCCACCCCTGTTGAAGCCGCGAGGTTTCTTGGACTTCCGTTAGAAGAGCCTGATGACAATGTTGGTAGGGGGTGACACCCTGGACAGGTTAAGTAGTCGCTACAACAACAACAACATGCCGTCTTTATCTCGTCAAGAGAAGCGTAACGTCGTCCTTTCATGGGCCTCTTCAGTTTAGGGAACAAGAAAAAGTCACAGGGGGCCAGATCTGGGGAATACGGTGGCTGCGGCATCATTAGTGTGTTCTCGGCCTTCTGAGAACATTTTGTACCACCGATAAACGTTGCTTCGGTCCAAGGTAGCTTCTCCGTATGCCACAGTCAACATTCGTAATTTCGTTTTTCACACAGAATTTGATACAGGTTCTTTGATCCATTTTTTTGAATAGGTAAAAATCGAAGACGATCCAAAACACGTGCAAGCAAAGCAGCTGTCAACAATTAACTGAACATTCAAAATGGCCCAGCTTGTCGCCATAAGTGAGAGACATGAGTACCAATATAACGCCACAAAAAATTCGAAATTCGAATATACGTAACCAGCGAAAATTCAAAATTCGCGATACGTTTTGAACACACCTCGTATATGGCATTTTCACTGTGGTTAGGATGGTTAATTGCTCTGTCAGTCGGGTAAGTTTGTGTTCAAAGGACTCATGTTGCTGTAGCAGTGCGGCAGTTACGGCAGCCTGTACTAAAGCAGTTATTTGGTTTGCGTCCATTACACTTGTATTCCTATTCCTCGAAACCTGCAAGTTACAGATCCTTTCTAATAAATCCTCCAGGGTCCCCCCCCCCCCCCCCCCCCCCCCCCCCCCCCCGCCCCCTATCGCTCGTCAAAGCGTTGCAAAACACGAAACTGCAAATTAGCTTGAAATATTTAAGTTGCTAATCTTTTACTGAAGCTCTTTTAGGACACCCTCACTATCGCTATTACTACTAGCAAAACTCAATACGTTATTCTATTTTTTAGAGTGCAATACTGCCACTATTTATTAATTTTTCACGAATCACTTCAACAAAAACTTGAACACTATTACGCGATAAGTATTATAATTAAACTATCCATAATTGCGTATGATAATCCCTCCAAATTATTGAATTGATTCAGTTGATCTCTCCAGTTGACAACTCCTCCAAATTATTGAATTGATTCAGTTGAATTAACCTTCTCCAAGTGATTGATATTCGGCGGTCGTAGGTTCAAACCGCGGTTGGGCGCCAATTATTTTAGTGCACTTGTGTGCTTTATTGAGTCTAATTGAGAACTGATTATTCTACCCTAACTTATTTCTACCCTGAGCTATAGCTGTCACCGTCGTCGTCGTCGTCGCTCCTGTTGCGCTTGCAGCTTATGATGTTGTCCGCTGCAGCCGCTATTCGCTGATATGGGTGGTATTGGTATTTGCTTGCGAGTATGCTGACTCAGCGATTCCAATGGTTCGAATTATTTATTATGAATCGATTCCACAAGTGGAATTATCTGGTATCGTTTTTCATTAATAATTGGCTAGATTGCGGAAATGAGTGCAACAGTGTAGTCTAAACAATTTACAGAGCAATATACTGTGTTAACTTGCATAAGATTTCGTGGCAAAAACGAATGCCGCCGATCTAATAAAAATATGTAAACAAACGTTCGTGGATGGAATGATCCTAGGTGAATGACATGATTTCTTGTATGCACTTGTGCAGGTCAAAGGAATATCGATTAACAAATTTGATTGTGCGTTCGACATCTCATTTGTTCGCACTTGCAAATTCTAAATGCATCTTTGTTTGAGTTTTAGAATGTTTGAGCACTGAAATTCGTCCATTAGTTTGTATTTTAGTATCATGCTATTTATTTCCCTTGGAGCTTTGTATATAAGTATTTTAATTGGCGCGCGTTTTTTTATTTCTAAATCATTGTATTTCCTCTTGAATACATTCATATCGATATTTTTATACCTAGTAGTGCTACGCACACAAGGTATATTAACTTTAGTCGCCTAACGGCAGTACGTAACGGCATAAACGGGTCGAGATAGATATTGACTTATATGTATCAAAATGTTCAGGACGAAAAGAGAAATTGATTAAGCCATGTCCGTCCGTCTGTCCGTCTGTGAACACGATAACTTGAGTAAATTTTGAGATATCTTAGTGAAATTTGGTATGCGGGTTCCTTGGCATTCATCTCCGAGCGCTATTTAAAATGGGCGAAATCGGATGATAGCCACGCCCACTTTTTATATATAGAATATTTTCGAAAACACAAAAAAGTGATTACTCAGTACATAATACACCTATAAGGATAAAATTTGGTGGCTACATTGAGATTGAAGCATAAAATAAATTTTTTTAGAAATTTTTGAAAATGGGCCTGGCACTGCCCACTTTTCATTAAGTCAAATTTATAAATAATATTAATCAAAAATCAAAACCCGTTCAAGATATCGTAGCGAAATTCAGCACGCAGGTTTTCACGTGTGCAAGGAATGTTTCAGGAAAAAATGAGCGGGATCGGTTAAGGTCCACGCCCACTTTTATATGAAAGATTTTGAAGAGGATCGCAGATATATTAAATAGGAAATAACTTAGCCTAAATAGCTTTACATCATTTATATTTCACTTTAAAAGTTTCCGTACACAAAGAAATCCAAAAACTTAAAATTTTCTAATATGGGCGTGGCCCCTCCCCTTTTATACTGGACTATTCCACAAAACTTTTTATGCCATAACGCCGCCAAAAATTGACTTGTCGAAACGAAATTCGGTGATAATGTTCTATATATAAAGGTAACTGTTTGCTGTAAAAATATAGTTCTGAAAATTTTTTTTGTAAAATTTAAAAAGCGATATTTCTACAACTAAGCAAGTTATATCAATCAGATTTTGCACACCTAATAAGCTTTTCAAGAAAAACTCGACCACACAAGCAAAACAAAACACAAAATATGAGGGCGTTGCCCCGCCCACTTTTGAAAAATTGTGTAGATATTGACTAAGTGACACATATATCCACATTTCATTAATTTAGACCAAAAAAGTTCGAAGGTATGACGAATTGAAACTTTATATTGCCTGGGGGCGTGGCTCCACCTACTTTTCCAAAACTATATATTGTCTATTCTGTACCCGGTGAACCCAAGCATATATTGTGAAAATTTCATAAAGATCGGTTTAGTTCTTTGGCGCCTATCAAAGACACCCTTTTTTATATCTATTTTGTTACGCACACAAGGTAAATTACTTCATTCGGCATAAACGAATCGAGATATATATTTATTAATGTATATCAAAACGTTCAGGATGAAAAGTAAAATATCGGGGCAAGTAGTTAATACCCCACTGCAAAAGCGAAGTTGTATATCTTTTTTGATTTTCATACATTTCATGAACATGAAATGTTTGTACGTATGAGAAGAAAAATAGATAGTCCCATCAAAAAGTATACTGAAATGATCAGGAGGATGAGCTGAGTCGATGTAGCCATATCCGTCTCTCGATACGTCTGTCTGTCTGTCCGTCTGTCTATTTGAACGCAAATAAGAACTGAAAGTATTAAAATAGACCTGCGTAAATTGGGATGCCATAATAAATCACTACTAGGTATATAATGTTCCGTTCCACCCGAACTTAGACTTCCTTACTTGTTTATATCTATTTTTGTTACGCACACAAGGTATATTACTTTATTCGGCATAAACGAATCGAGATATATATTTATTAATGTATATCAAAACGTTCAGGATGAAAAGTAGAATATCCGGGCAAGTAGTTAATACCCCACTGCAAAAGCGAAGTTGTATATCTTTTTTGATTTTCATACCTTTTATGAAATGTTTGTACGTATACTGAAATGATCAGGAGGATGAGCTGAGTGGATGTAGACATGTCCGTGTCTCGATACGTCTATCTGTCTGTTCGTCTGTCTATTTAACCGCAAATAAGAACTGAAAGTATTAAAATAGACCTGTGTAAATTGGGATGTCATAATAGATCACTACTAGGTATATAATGTTCGGTTCCACGCGAACTTACTTGTTATATATATAATCTTTTTCACAAAGGGGTATATGTGAATTCCTTGGTAAACTTTGTAGTTTCTCCAACATTGAATCTAGATTCAAAGGGTCATCGCTACAAGTTACGTGCACTTCATTAATAATTAATTCAATTGTGATATCACTTTCTGTCCCAATAATAAACTTCAATTTCTTCATTTTCTTTACGTCATTAAAAGATGTACATTCCCAAATGTGAAGTTCATCAGACTTCGTATGAGATATGTTTTCTTTAATGCGTTTACCGGTTTCTTTATCTTCTTTCGCTATTTCTTCATCTTCCTTTTCTTTTTAATTTTCCTTTTCTCTCTTTTCTTTTAAATTTGCGGCCTTGCTCCTTGTTAATACATGTATTACTTTATCTCCTTTCTTATTTTTACTAGTAGGGATCATTGATTTAAGTACGTCACTATCTATTTTGATGCGTGATAGTGCTTCTGCATTGGTGTTTATTTTACCTTGTTTGTATACAATTTCGAAATTATAATTTGACAAATCTATACGAATTCTTGTCATTTTTTAAGAAGGATTTCTATGTGCAAATAGTGATACTAGTTTTCTGTGGTCAGTCACCACAATAAATTTTCTGCCATAAAGGTATGTTCTGAAGTAATTTATTCCCCAGTGAATGGCTAATAACTCCTTTTCTATAATGGGTTTGTTTATGTCATGCTTTTGCAATGATTTGCTTGCATATGATATTGGTAAATCATGACCAATTTCTCCTTGTGACAGTATGGCTCCTAGTGCAAAATCGGATGCGTCTGTTGTAAGTATAAAGGGTTTGTCAAAGTCTGGGTACTGTAAGATAGGTGGGTTAGTTAGTTTTTTTTAGGTTATTAAACGCCTTTTCGCATTCTTCTGAACAAATACAGGGGTTTCCTTTTTTCAATAGTGAGTTGTAGCATTTGACGATTTTTCCGAAGTCCGGGATAAAGCGTCAGTAATAATTGCAAAATGCAATGAACCTTCTGGTCTCGTCTGGATTTGTCGGTTTGGGGTAATTGCGTACTACTTTGCATTTGGCTGGGTCGGTTTTTATACCTTTGTCCGTTATTAAATGGCCTAAATAAATTACTTCTGACTTAAGGAATTGGCATTTGCTAGGGTTTTTTTGAGGTTGTAGTATCTTAATCTGTCAAATACTTTTAACAAATTTCTGTTGTGGTGTTCTAGGGAACATCCGAAAACAATTTTGTCGTCCACGTAGAGAAAAGCTTCAGATTTTAGACCGCTCAGTGCTATTTATATTCTTTGGAAACTGTTTGAGGATATTTTCAATCCAAATGGTAGACGTTTGAATTGGTAGTGACCGTCTTGGGTCGAAAATGCCGTTGGAGGTCTTGAGTCATTTTGTAGCGGTATTTGGTGAAATGAACTTGTCATATCGAGCGTTGTGAAATATTTTGCTCTGCCTAGAACATCTAGTACGCCCTCTAATCATGTTAATGGGAACTTGTCGTTTACTAATTTGTCATTTAGTTTTCTGTAGTCCACTACTAAGCGCCATTTCTTTGTATCATTTTCGCTTTTCTTGGGTGCTAACAGTAACGGGCTGACTGATGTTTCTATTATATCGCTGTCAATCATTCCCTATACTTGTTTCTATATTTCATGCTAGTGAGTTTGTAGTAACCTATAGTTTTTTATGCATACGGGTGAGTTGTCCGTTAGGTTTAGTTTTTGTTTACAAAAATTATTTACTTAAAGTGTTTCTCCTTCAAGGTGCATAGCTGTTAACGTTCATACTTTTTACATGAACAGTTCCCTTGGCGGGTGCAATGGAGTTTGCCAAAAATACTCCTTCCTGAATTTCTTGGTTGCAGACAACACTGTCTTCTTCTATATTCAAGTTGACTGGTAGAACCATTTCCGTTCTTGGAGCAGTTGTTACAGTCTTGTTCGAGGATTTTGTGTAAATTGGTAACATAGATTCTTTGTTCTTAAAATTGACAGTTACTGTAAATGTCTCGTTTTTGCATAAGTAATTGATCAGAAAATCTCTACCTAAAATTCCATCAGTTGCTATCGGGAAATCATCATTCACCAGTTGAAAATCTATGCTCGCCTTGTTGTTATCTATGAGAAAATTAAGTTTTGATGAGCCAACTGAGTGTATTACTTCTTTTGTTATACCAGTTAACTTGCATTTTGATGTGTGATCAAAATCAAATTCATTATTGAATGGGTTTTTGCAGATGGAGATGTCCGCTCCTGTATATATGAGGAATGTCATTGGCCTATTCAGTTCTAAGTTATTTATTGTTACGTAGTTAGTTAAATTTTCTGTAATAACGTAAATACAATTGGGCCTAGACCTGTTTATATTACCTTGTTCCCCAGAAGAGTACCCTCGTGGTCCTCCGGGTCGCCTGGGTTTCCCTGAAATTGGACATAGTTGACTCGGCGACTTTTCCGCTCATTGCTTCTGAACTGCTGGGTTCTAGTTGGGTTACTGTGGTTTTGGTTGGGGTAACTGCCCTGTCTTTGGTTTGAGGAATATCCTTGGTTATTATTTTGAATGCTAGGTCTGGGATTATTTGAATACCTGTTAGTGGAATTATTGTTCCGTCCATGGTTGGGCATGTTCCTTGAACCATTTTGTTGTCTGTTGTTATTGTTGTTGTACCTAGGCTGAAAACTATATCTGCTGTTGTTGTTATTCTGCCAATAAGTATTTTGGTTGTAATTGTTGTACCTGTATTCATGAAACGAGCTCAAGGCCAAGAATAATAATTTTTCACTTTTGGAATTTTATGAAAATTATTATTGTTTTTATTTATTAATAATCATTTTAATTAATTATTAAAAGTTTTTTGGATTGAATAGAGTAGGAAAAATGTTTAGAGACAACTGCCATAGCTTTTCTTATAGATCCATTTCGAAAGCTGCTAGACTTCACTCATCAGAGAAATTTTGGCACGCATTGCTTACCATTAAGCTAACAATACGCTGGTTTCGATGTCATCTAAACTCCTAGTTCTATTCATCTTTTTACCATATGCATGAACCACTTCCGCCATTTGACAGTTAGTAGTGTGATCATGATGGATTTTTGACAGCTCTGGTTTATCAACTGCCTTTCCGTGTGCTCTCGGTTTTTGTTATTGTTTTTTTTTTTTTTTTTTTTTATACTAACAATTTTTGTTGATTTACGGCCTGTACATTTTCAAGTATTCATGAAACGAGCTCAAGGCCAAGAATAATAATTTTTCACTTTTGGAATTTTATGAAAATTATTATTGTTTTTATTTATTAATAATCATTTTAATTAATTATTAAAAGTTTTTTGGATTGAATAGAGTAGGAAAAATGTTTAGAGACAACTGCCATAGCTTTTCTTATAGATCCATTTCGGAAGCTGCTAGACTTCACTCATCAGAGAAATTTTGGCACGCATTGCTAACCATTAAGCTAACAATACGCTGGTTTTGATGTCATCTAAACTCCTAGTTCTATTCATCTTTTTACCATATGCATGAACCACTTCCGCCATGTACCTGTTAAAGTTGTTCTGTCGCTCATTTCTGAAGAACAATACATTACTGCTGCTGTTTAGGGTTCCTTGCTCTATCTCTAAAGCTAGTTCAACAGCGCTATCAAATGTTTTCGGTAGTGCGGCCAATAACGTTGGCACGCCTGTTCGTTAAGTCCGTTTTTGAATACCGTTAGGCTATATTGCTCATTTAAGTTTGCAATCAAAGTTTTTTGTTCGTTCGATGCACTCCCACCTAGTTGTCCTATTTGCAAAGCGTTTAATTCAGACACAAGTTGTAAAATTTAATTTTTTAGCTCGATATACTTAAATTTCTTTGGCTAAGATCGTCTAATTGCTTCTGTATATGTGGTATTGTAGCTGTGCTTTTATACTTTCTTTTGTAAGGTAGTTTTGAGTTCTTCAAATGTTGTTGTAGTTTGGATTGCAGTTACGTTTGTCTCCACCGTTTGACTCAGTTTTACATAAATTACAAAGTCGAGAAGTGCTGGTTTGCTTGCCTCGGCTAAATCGTTATAAATGATTTCTGTAATCTTTAAAAAGGCTTCCGGCTCTTGGAAATACTTCTTATAGGTTCTAATTCCGCATATAGAACGGCTATATGTTTTAAAAATTTATCTTCTTCTACTCTGAGAGACTTGTTTAGGCATTTATATGATTTATTGAAATTTTCCTCAGATAATTTTATTTTCTCTTCTAACTTTGACCAAGTAGACATTTTTAAACTTGGTCGTTTTTTTATATTACATTGTATTCTCTGTTTTAGCTGGTTCCTATAGATGGAATGAAGTTTGATTATAAAGTCTAGAACCAAGATGCAGGTGATTATAATTAGTAAGATTTCAATAACATTATTGCTTTGGTTAATATCCACTAACACTTCATTGATCATATTCGCTTTTGGATCACTAATTTTCGATTTCTGTGAACCCATAGCTCTAAGTTAGTGTAAAAAAATTTTTTTTTGTCTATATGTATATTTTTATTTTGTGTTTTCTTGTTTTGTTTATATATTTTTATTTTTATTTTATTATATAAAAAATGTGTTCATACTTAGTGTTTTAGTTGCTTAATTTTAATAATTATGTCCTTCCTTATTTCTGTTCTACTTTCAATATTTAAATCCCGAAATAGGATGGCCTTTGTTTTTCTGATTTGGTATCGTCTGCCGCCTCTTTTACGCTTGTACGACTTTTTATTATTGCTAGGACTTGTTTGAACTTTTTTTGTTGTCGGGCTTGGTATTCCTCGATTGTTAGCCTTTTTGGGCCGGCTTTGATGGGAGTTGCTGACTCTTCGACAAGATTTTCGTATTTTGCGAAAATTTTGTCAATTTCAGCTTTTCTGATGGGGTTTTCCTTGTAGCTGTTCATTTGCTTTTAAATTTTGGGATCAGTATATTTTGGCAGGATTAGTTTGGTTTGATCCTAAAAGGATTTGTTTGGCAGGATCGCCATGTGGTGGTCCATGGGAGGAGTAGCTTAGTTTTAAATGAGATTCTCTTCTTATAAAGGCAGAGAGAGATCTGCCGTTCAATAGGCAGCTGTTGGGTTGCCGAAAGCTTGAATGGAAGAAAATAAAAACATTATAATTTTTTCAAACTTGATTCTATTTATACAAATACTAGCGGACCCTCACCCGCTTCGCTGGGTGAAAGAAAAATAGAAATGAAAGGTGTTTTTGTGCCACGGCCCCTTTTCACATAACCCCTACTTTTATGCGCTAAAACGGTTTTGATATCCTATAGCTCTATAGCGATTTTCAGGTCCTTACACAGACCTGATATTCTGCTTGAAAATTTAAGTCTGTATGGGAGATGCCACGCCCCTATTTCTGATAACCCCCCTTTTTATGCTTTTGATATCATGTAGGTCTATACCAATTTTCAGGTCCCTACCTTGAACCCTTTCACAGAGACAGCTCTTTTTGGCCTCCCGGGGCTCTTGTGCGGGAGTTTGAATACAGACCGAATAGGAATGTTCAAAATGTAGCGAAAATTTCTCGTAATAAGGTTGAGTCAAAAAACTGAGTACTAAATCCGTGAATATCTTTTATCAAAATGTCAGAGGTTTAAACACCAAATTAACTGATCTCTTTTTGAAATCTTTTCATTGTAAATATAACGTAATTGCTTTTACCGAAACTTGGCTAAAACCTCATATTTTCAATTCAGAGTTTTTTTGTAATGAATATCAAGTATATAGAAATGATCGCTTGAACAGAGTCGGGGGTGGTGTTCTACTTGCCGTTCATTCCTCCATCCCTTCAGAAGAGGTTAATATTCCTAAAATCGATTTCATTGAGTTCAAATGCATCCGCCTTCAACTAGACAACGTCTCTATGTACTTATATGTTTGCTACATCCCTCCAGCATCAGATTTTTCTGTCTACATGCAACATGTCTCTCTGCTAAAAACTGTTAACTTTATGACTAAAGCTTCAGATTCAATTATTGTTTTGGGTGATTTTAAGTTACCTCATATATCGTGGAACATATCTGATGGTAGCATTATTCCAAATCCGTCCACACTGGGGTACAATGACTTTTTAGATGGAATTTCCGATCTTTGACTTAATCAAATAAATGTTACCGCTAACAAGTTTGGGAAAGTCTTAGATTTAGTGTATGTTAATGATATAAACCAATTTTCTGTAAATCGTTGTGAGCCGTTGGTTTTACCAGAAGACCTTTACCATCCTTCTATGGAAATAGTCTACGAAACCATAAGTAATGGCCAAGGCACTCAATGCTACTCATTTTAACTTTTCCAAAGCAAACTACAAGAAATTAAATAAAGAACTGTCTAAATTAACTTGGCCTGAATTTGGTTGTGATATCGATCTAAACGTCTCACATTTCAATCAAACTATTTACTGCCTATTTGAGAAGTTTATTTCCAAACGTTAATTAACTTATGATCATCCTACGCAAGCTTGGTTTACTAAAGAGCTTAAGGCTCTTAAAAATAGGAAAACGCGATCATTTAATTTATATAAGAAATCTGGATTAAATAAACATTACTTACTGTATTCCAGTCTACGTCAGAAGTACATAGATTTAAATAAGAAGTGCTATAAAGCTTATATCTCTAAAACCAAAAAAGACATTATTATCAATCCAAAGTCAGTGGTTTGGCAAACTCTCCGAGTGTATTTCTGCCATGACAGGCTTCTCAGCAAAAATTCGTCTCCTTTGTAGATGCCGTTCGGAGTCGGCAAAAAACTGTAGGTCCCACCAATTTGTAGGGAAAATTCAAATCGGC
Organism: Merzomyia westermanni; assembly: GCA_949987695.1. NCBI lineage: Eukaryota > Metazoa > Arthropoda > Insecta > Diptera > Tephritidae > Merzomyia > Merzomyia westermanni. The sequence continues at coordinate 92,034,135 of OX465288.1, forward strand.
ACACCACAAATTGGAAGAGAAGCTTGGCGCAAAAATTTCTTAGGAGGTTTATGATGATATACCTGTTGTATATCGCGCCATAGAGATAGAGAGAAAGTCATTTTATGGTTTCGTAAATTTTAAAGGTAAATTCGTAAATTTTAAGGTAAAACCCTAATTTCCCTCAGCCATGAAATATCAAGACATTATATCTAGCGATAATCAATATATCGCAAATTTTTTTGCTCAATTTTTAACTTCTAACTATTCTGCTGTCACCAATTCAAACTTTCAAAGCTATCCTTATAAGCTACACGGCACAAATTAAATTAATTCACCAATTATATGCGCCAAAGATGTTCTAATTTACCTTAAAACCTTAAAATAATCTGTTAAATACGGTCCTGATAGGATTCCTACATGTTTCTTGAAAAAGTGTGCGAACCATATTTACCAATCCCTTACCAATTTGTTCAATCTATCACTAAAGTGTGGTGTTTTTCCAACTGCGTGGAAGGAATCGTTTCTTCTACCGCTGCATAAAAGCGGGAGTAGGTCTTCTATAGAGAACTATCGTGGCATCGCAAAGCTTTCTGCCATCCCAAAATTGTTTGAAGCTATTGTTACAAATCAACTTACGGGTCCCATCTCTACTTTGATAGCTGACTGCCAACACGGGTTCAGTAAGGGAAACTCCACAGTTACGAATTTACTTGAGTTTACCAGTCATGTCTCAAATGGCTTTAGAAAAAATCTGCACACCGACGTTATTTATACGGATTTCAGCAAAGCTTTTGACAAAGTGTGTCACTCATTACTTATTCATAAACTCGATCAGTTGGGCTTCCAGCCGGGTCTCAATCGCTGGATCTCTTCTTACCTTAGTGACAGGACACAAAGAGTAATGTTTAAAAATTTAGTATCCGATGTCATTTATGTCTCTTCGGGGGTTCCTCAAGGAAGCCATCTTGGCCCGATTCTGTTCTTGTTGTTTATAAATGATATTTCTACAATAATAAAATTTTCAAAAATGTTAATGTATGACGACGTAAAGCTTTTCATGTCATTCGCGTCATTTGAAGATAGAAATAAGCTACAATCAGATCTAGATACACTTGTTACTTGGTGCGATTTAAATTATATGCCACTTAACCTTAAAAAATGTAAACACATGGGTTTTCGCGTGGAATTTCTCAGCCGGCTTCCTAAATGGTTCACTATCCAGCCCATTTCTTCTAAGTGAAGTGAACTTCAATGTACCGTCTCGTCCTTCAAGGCATTTTAAACCTCTAGTCTTAAAACAGTGCCGAACCAATTTTCAGTTAAATGAGCCTTTTCGCTGTTTGTGTCAAGATTTTAACTCTCTTTCTGGTAGATTTGATATTTCAGACTCGCTTTTCAGCATAAAAAAATCAATTCTTTCTATCCTAAATTCATAGCTACTAATTGTTTCTTATTCTTTGACTTCTATATTAACTTCTAACAATAATTTTACTCTGTTAACTAGTTATTTCTTAATGTATAATCTATCCTATATCTACTTTACTTAGCTGATGAGGTTTTCTCTGTAGCTGAGCAGTTTTAGATCTCGACGATTAACAAACCAAAGCCTTTCAACGACTCGGCACGAACGAATAATCCGCGCGTTATGCGGATGCGCCCCTCGCGCCGGTCGGGCGGGATATGGTGGGTAATCCGTTGGGAATTATTATTATTATTATTATGCTGGAAAATTTAGTTGGTATTAGAGGTGCACGCCTCTTTTTCTGAAAATCCTCCTTTTTATGTGTGAAAATGATTTTGATACCATATAGGTCTATACCAATTTTCAGGTCCCTTGAACCCTTTCACAGATATTCTGCTTGAAAAATTTAGTTTGTGTGGGAGGTGCCACGCCTCTTTTTCTGAAAACCCTCCTTTTTATTTGTTTGACTGCTTTTGACATCATACAGGTCTATACCAATACCTTAAACCCCTTTAGAGATATTCACCTTGAAAAATTAAGATTGTATGGGAGGTACCACACCCCCTTTTTCGATAACCCTCCTTTTTTGGGTGAAAATGTTTTTGATATCATATAGGTCTATACCAATTTACAGGTCTCTACCTTGAACCCTTTCACAGATATTCTGCTTGAAAAATTTAGTTTGTATGGGAGGTACCACGCCCCCTTTTTCGATAATCCTCCTTTTTTGGGTGAAAAGGCTTTTGATATCATATAGGTCTATACCAATTTACAGGTCTCTACCTTGAACCCTCTCACAGATATTCTGCTTTAAAAATTTAATTTGTATGGGAGGTACCACGCCCCCTTTTCTGATAACCCCCTTTTTTAGTTATAAACCTGCTCCACATGAGTCTTTTCAATGTGGCAAAGTTTGGTTAAAATCGGTTCAGCCATTCTCCGTAAAGTTCATCACAACGCGAAAAACGACTAAATTTTTATATATTTAGATTTGGTCACAGAAAATTCTTTCCATAACTCCTCACTTTTTTCTGTTTGCCCAAGCACTTTCTACCGGGCCAAGTGCATGGCTCAGTTCGCTGAGTTAGCATTAGTCAGTATATCGCATTTGGCAGCGCAGCGTGTCTTCAAAATCTTGCTTTCGTCGCAGTTTCATTAACCTACTTCAATGGTATTGTTATTGGCCGATCGACTTCTATTGCGCTTATTGGTGTCGACCGCGTTAATGAAATGTAGGTAATGTAGATCATATTTGAATGCTTGTACATGTACAAGGTGGCGCAAAAGTAATCCTCCTATCAGAAAATGCTATAAATTTTGCGATTGGCCCCTAAAGTCAGTTCTGTTTTGACACTTGTGTAGTTAACACATACGAAATACACGTTAATAAACAATTTTACGCTACACTGCTCCAGAACGCGGAATATTGCTGACTATTTATTTGACCAATAATCGGTCGGGGCCAAACGGTTACTGTGAATGGTGAGCGCTACAGAGCAATGATCAACGAGTTCTTTTTGCCGCAACTTGATGAATTGGGATTGGAAAACATGTGGTTCCAACAAGACGGTGCAACAGCACACACTGCACGTGCCACAACCGATATGCTGAACATCGGAAGCTTACTTTTGCGCCACCTTGTATTTATGTATGTACATCACAAACGGTCTATTATGCGTGGCAAAGCATTATTATAGCAAAACAAGAAATATCAAATTATGTGATAAAAATTGAAATTCTTCCAAAAGGAAACTGGACACGTAAAAATTTTTATGAGCGCCTGGTGCATGAGATTTATAACACTGGCAATTCCTTGCGTCGCAAGCGTCCCTTGTCGACCTGTCCAAATTGTCTGAAAAATATGTGAAACCTGACAATAAATTTCGATGCAAGATCACAAATTTATTTGATTTTATGATTTTGGACAAGAATTGATGAATTCAGCTCGCAGCACGATTTTTCCTATACGAATGCCGAGGCAAAAAGTATGGTGAACTCCTGTCGATTTCTCGCTGAAAACTGAACCGACGAGTTCTCCATTCTTATAGATTTATGTTCTTTGCTTTTGCTCTAAGTTCATAACGGTACGTTTCACAGCTACAAAACTTTGGGAGGTTATGTGTGTGTTAATAAGTGATCGATTTTCATCAAAAAGCTAAAATCGAAAATCATGACTCTTACGTCTTGCGCAAGGGCTAGATATGTACAAGGTGGCGCAAAAGTAAGCTTCCGATGTTCAGCATATCGGTTGTGGCACGGGCAGTGTGTTCTGTTGCACCGTCTTGTTGGAACCACATGTTTTCCAATCCCAATTCATCAAGTTGCGGCAAAAAGAACTCGTTGATCATTGCTCTGTAGCGCTCACCATTCACAGTAACCGTTTGGCCCCGACCGATTATTGGTCAAATAAATAGTCAGCAATATTCCGCGTTCTGGAGCAGTGTAGCGTAACATTGTTTATTAACGTGTATTTCGCATGTGTTTACTACACAAATGTCAAAACAGAACTGACTTTAGGGGCCAATCGCAAAATTTATAGCATTTTCTGATAGGAGGACTACTTTTGCGCAGTAACCGTTTTTCACCGACCGAAATAAATAGTCAGCAATATTCCGCGTTCTGGAGGAGTGTAGCGTAACATTGTTTATTAACGTGTATTTCGCATGTGTTTACTACACAAATGTCAAAACAGAACTGACTTTAGGGGCCAATCGCAAAATGTATAGCATTTTCTGATAGGAGGATGACTTTTGCGCCACCCTGTATATGGGTCAGAGAATTTAGAAGACTGAGTGTAAAATATTAAAAAAATCTGGCCTTCGTAGCGGAAAAACCAAGGAAACTATGATACTTATTGAGTTAAGCTCACGGATAGCACGAACAACAGGCATAATTTGTTCTGAAATTATCTCCATAGAAGGGATAGAAGTTCCGGAGAGAACGTTAAACTGAATCCTTTCCAACAAGTTTGGCTAATCAATGAATCCATTAATAATGTTTTAAGCGAACGTTAAACAGAGAATAGATCTACGATTCACCAAAGACTTAAGGTTTAGAAGCGAGACGAGCAGAATAGGAAGGCATTGGTTCAGAGTAGAGTTTTACGGTGATCGCTTAATCGCCGGCGGCGGCGTAGGTGTCAAAAAATACCGGCGGCGGGCACGCCGGCGTGATGGTATAAATAGTTAAGCTATTGAAATTTCAACTAATAAGAACTAAAGTCCTCTCTCGGTGAACAAAGGTCACGCTCCTTTAAGTCCGTCATCATACCTATGATGATGTGTGGCTTGGAATCATGGGCATTGTCTATAGAAGAAGAGATGACCCTTGAAAGCAAACAAAACACAAAAAATTTGAACGTGGCACCTCCCACTTTTCCAAAACTATGTAAATCTTGACCAAGAGTTATGGCGAATTGGGAGTGGCACCGCCTACTCTTCCAAAACTATATATAGCCTATGCTTAAAATTTTATAAATTTCATAAAAATCGGTTGAATACTTTGGACACATGTAAAGGACACACGATCATTTTAATTATAAGATTCATTAAATTAACAAAAATTACCAAACAACAACGCATAAAAATAACAAAAGAAAAAAAAAATACGCTCACACAAATTTTGGATTTTGAGTTGGTTTTTAATGCATGTAATTCAATTTCGGCTGCTCTCATACCAGTTATATGAACATGAGAAATTTTGCACGCTGTCGTTTATATATGGTTGAGCTGTAATAAATTTTTAATCTTGTGTGCCATGGGCGTTTTACTCCCTACCATGAAAGTACACTTGATGGTTCATCCTTAGTCTTCTTTTGTAAGCAAATGTTGCGAAACACCTTATCTTGTTCTATAATTTAGCCACTAGATCGGTCTTGCAGTACACCAAAATGTGCCCTGGTCCGATCCCAAATGGGGGGCGTGATTATTTATGTGCAGAACACCTTTCTGAGTTCGCGGCCTTCAGACGCGCTTCAAAAAAATAACCCGTAGCCTACGCGATCCTCAGTATTTCCGCGCAGAGCACACTTCTGCACTTTTCGTAACACCCTACATGTGTGATTACAATTACCACATGAAAAGACAGAACATTCAGACAGAAATTTAAAATCGAATCTTCGTTTTCGGAGTATTGATACTGAGGTCAAAGCGCCCTCCCGACATTTTTGGACGTGCTTTAGCACTCGGTGGTGGTGGTAAACAATTACCGTTTTTGGTAACGGCTTAAAAAAATATACACTTTTCCTTTCGGATTCTTAATACCGGCATTAATACTCGTCGATTGATACTTCATTCGACCATTACGGACCAAGTTTCTATATATACCATAAACAGCCGGCACGTCTAATATAAGTTCAAACTGCTAAAACGCCCCGAACGCCGCCACCGCGCCGATATTTTTGCGATTCGGTGGCGGCGTACGGAAAATTACAAAAAATCGTCGGCGGCGGCGGGAATACCTCTAGTTCAGAGAAGTTCAGAGGTCGAACAACATATTTGCTCTCCAAATAAAAACTGCATTTTCCAAATTGGACCTAACGAAGGGCGTAAATAATTGTTTAATCGTACACGGATCAGAGAATTGTATAGTATTACGAATAACAAAACCAAGCATAGAGTTTGATTTAGCTGTTACGTAACTCAAGTAAAGGAAAATTTCCCTGCAGTCAACTGCCAAACTGGCTAGTAAACATTCTGGCTTATTGATTAGAATTTCGTGGTCTTATTCATACCAGTTTGAGCGACTGCAACATTTCCGCTACCATAAGCCCCAACAACCCTCTAAAATTGTCGATACATGCATACGCGAGCGAAAAAGAAAACAATTCAGTATTCGGGCAGCAATCGTTCAGTTAACAACGCCGTCCTACATTTTGATTTTCTCTTCAACTAATAATCTGAAATCATGTACGTGCTTGCATGTCAACAAAATCACGCTTATTTGTTGCGACGTCGCTACTACATGGCCGCGTACAAGCGACACAAAAACGAGTAGACAGTGCTCAAATAAAGCCACGAAAAAACGTGAAAACGAAACGATCACTTGTCAAACAAATTTTTCAGCACTATGGTAAAAAACTGGCCGTGACCGTAGACCGATTTCGCCCATTTTTACAACAAATATTTACCTTAATATGTAAAACATTTTCTATTTTTCCCGGAGTTATGGCATAAAAAGTTTTAAGGAACAATGCACTATAAAAGGGGCGGGGCCACGTCCATTTAAAAAAAATTTATATTTGTCGGCTTTTCTCATTCAAGGAAACTTTGAGAGTGAAATATAGATGATATAAAGCTTTTGTACGCAAAGTTATTGCCCATTAAATATATCGATGATCCTTTTCAAAATCTTTCGTATAAAAGTGGGCGTGGTTCTTAACCGACTTCGCGCATTTGGAACATACGTTTTATTGATATAAATGTGTGTGCTAAATTTCATTTCGATATATCGAACGGTTTTTGATTTATGATTAATATTATTTCTAATTTTGACTTAATCAAAAGTGGGCGGTCAAACACTTTTTTAATTTCTTTTCATTTATTTCTCAAGGGACTTTTCAAGTCATTGAGTTTTTCTCATTACAGTTTTGTGTGCGCCGTAGCTCAGTGGGTAGAGCAGACGTGTCGGTTCGAATCCTGCCAAATGTTTTTTTGTCTTTGAATTGTTAAGACATTTCTTGTTTAAAATTTAAACTCTTTTCTTCACGGTAATTTTCTTATAAACTGGCATAGTTTAAATTCTGAACCAAAATTGGTTTGTACATATATGCATCCCAGAAAAGTTTAAAGTTTAGGTTGACATGTATGTTAATGGCAGGATCTTGATTTATATAATGATTACTATGCCAATTGGTACTGTGCTGATGCAGAAGCGGACAATTGCCATCTCGTACCAATTGAACCGGTTTGGCAAATTAGCATTTGCCTAGTATAAAACTAGTAAAATTGATTGCAGGGTTACTATCAAAGATAATTCCCAGATATTTTATCTCACTGACGCCCTGAAGCTCACAGTTAGATATTCTGTAAATCATAAGCAGAGTATTAACTGACTTTGAATATGTCATCTGTAATCATTTAGCCGGGTTCAAGACAGACGGGATTTCTCACACCATCGATGAAGGTTGCTAATAACGTTTTGCAACTTTAAAGCATCATCTCGCCCCTTAATTGTTGAGAATAACTTCAAGCCGTAGGCGTAAAGCAGACACTCGGCAAACGAAAATCAACTACTAATGTCGTTGATAAAAATACTAAAAAACAAGTAAGGAGGTCTAAGTTCGGGTGGAACCGAACATTATATACCTAGTAGTGATCTATTATGGCATACTAATTTACGCAGATCTATTTTAATACATTTCAGCTCGTATTATAAAGCCAGCTCATTGATTTCAATAAAAACACTTCTGTCATGAGTTTTGACGGGTAAATTATTTTCAAAAAATATATAAATGTATGGCGCGATGTACAACATGTACGAGTATATCATCATAAGCCTCCTGAGAGATTTTTGCGCTGAGCTTCCCTTCCAATTTAAATTTTTCTTACAAATTGGAGGGACCTACAAATTTTTTTCGACTTCGAACGGCATCTACAAAGGAGATGAATTTTTGCTGAGAAGACTGCCATGGCAGAAAGACACTCGGAGAGGGGCGACCCTTTTTCAAACCACTTTTGATGTTACCTGTCCCAGGACTCGAACCTTGGACCTTCGGTGTGGTAGGTCGGCAATACTACCGCCACACCACGGCGGCCGCCATTAACGTATTTGTATATATAGCTTCTCTACAAAAACTGCTAATCACATTTTTTCAAAATACCAATCCATGCACATTTTGTGTTTGATAAATTTGCTTTCAAATCGACAGACGGACAGACTCAGCTCATCGTCCTTATTATTTCAGTTTACTTATTGATGGACCCATCTCTTCTTCTTCTCACATTTCATGTTCATTAAAGACATGAAATCAAAAAAGGTATTTAACTTCCCTATTGCAGTGGGGTATTAAAAACTTGCCCGGATTTGCTTAATTTTTCTCAAGAGGATACTACATACTACTAAGAAGCAGCTGACCAATTTTGATTGAAATATTTTGTTGAAATTACAAGCAATCGCTTTTGAAAGTAGCAGAATTTTTATGCTGAAAAGTGGGCGGCGCCACGCCTACTTCCACAAAATTCCCAAAACTTTTTTGCGGTTGAGCTTTGCTTGAAAAGCTTATTATGTGTGCAAGATCTTATTGATATAGCTAAATTTCATTTCGATATCTCGAACGATTTTTGATTAATATTATTTCTAATTTTGACTTAATCAAAAGTGGGCGGTGCCCGTTTTCAAAATTTTCTTGAAAAATTTATTTTCTGCCTTAACATTAATGTACACACCAATTTAATCCTTATAAGTGAATTATGTACTAAATAATCACGTTTTTTGTATTTTCGAAAATATTATATGTATAAAAAGTGGGCGTGGCTATCATCCGTTTTCACAAATTTTAAATAGATCTCGGAGATGAGTGCCAAGGAACCTGCAAACCAAGTTTCATTAAGATATACTACAATTCGGACACTTTTTCATGCGAAAAGGTACTACTCACTGTTTATACCCTCAAGTCTACAAAGGGGACTCATCCCTTCATACCCGTTCAAGAACAAACGGGTTCCATTAGTCTCTCCGTAGGACATGTTCAAACAAATGTGAACAGTTCATCCCATATAAAGTGAGAGGTTTTAGTCGCATCCTCCTTTGCGACTCGTCCCGGACTGAGAGTAATCGCATTTTTTGCAGGGATGTTTAGCCTTACCAACCCAATCACAAATTTTTTCCAACACAGCAAGTGCCTAAAAGTATACCCTACCAACCATGAGTAACCGCGGTGAAACTCTGATTCCACAAATTTACAAATTTTTACTTACCCCATCGCACATTTTTGGAATTTGTATGGAAAACAGCAAGTGCCTAAAAGTATGGTGTGAGTGCACCTACACGGAAAAACATTTTCAACATGGTTAAAAAGTGAACCTCGCCGAACAAAATTGCCCACTTTTTTATCCAGTTATTTGGTAAACGCGAGTAGATTTTTATCTACTGTTCGTTGGCAGGGTATAGGCTTTTATACTTCTCAGCGGTACGGAGAAGCAGGGTATAGGCTTTTATACTTCTCAGCGGTACGGAGAAGCAATTTACATGATGAGAAGTGAAACATTGAGGTAATCTATATATATAACAATTAAGGAAGTCTAAAATCGGGTGGAACCGAACATTATATACCTAGTAGTGATCTATTATGGCATCCCAATTTACGCAGGTATATTTTAATACTTTAAAGTTCGTATTATAAAGCCAGCTAATTGTTTTGAATAAAAACACTTCCACAACACTTTTCACACTTTTGCTCCGAGCTTCCCTTTCAATTTGAATTTTTTCCTACAAATTGGAGGGACCTACAGATTTTTCCGACTTCAAACGACATCTACCAAGGAGGTGCATTTTTGCTGAGAAGCCTTCCATGACAGAAAGACACTCGGAGAATTTGCCAAACCACTGCCGAGGGGCGACCCCTTTTTGAAAATCTTTTTGAAACCACTTTTCATGTTACCTGTCCCCGGACTCAAACCTTGGACTTTCCGGATGGTAGGCAAGCAACACTACCGACAGCCCACGGCGGCCGCCATTAATTTATTTGTATATAAATAGCTTCCCTACCAACAACAGCTAAACACATTTTTTCAAAATACCAATACATGCACATTTTATGTTTGAAAAATGTTGCGTTCAAATAGACAGACGGAGCGAGAGATGGACAGTGCTAAATCTACTCAGCTCATCGTCCTTATTATTTCAGTTTACTTATTGATGGGTCCATCTCTTCTTATTCTTGTCCTTACAAACATTTCATGTTCAAATCATTAACAACTTGCCCGGATATTTTACTTGTGTGTCATCCGATTTGGTTAATTTTTTGCAGTAGTATACCACATACTATTGAGAAGCAGCTGACCAATTTTGATTGAAATATTTTGTTGAAATGACAAGTAATCGCCTTTGAAAGTAGCAGAAATTTTATGCAGAAAAGTGGGCAGCGCCACGCCTACTTCCCCAAAAATTTTTTGCGGTCGGTTTTTACTTAAAAAGCTTTGTGCACGATCTTATTGATATAGCTTGCATAGTTATAAAAATATCGCGTTTTACATTTTACAAATTTTTTAGAACTATGTTAAAAAACTGGCCGGGGCCGTTGACCGATTTCGCCCATTTTCACAAACCTTTATATTTTCAACATTTTCGCCAAATATCGTTTCGATAAATCAATTTTGAAAGAGTTATGGCATAAAAAGTTTGGCGGAATAAGCCTATATAAAAGGGGCGGGGCCTCACCCATTTTAAAAAACTTATATTTTTCCACTTTCGTCGTTCACGTCTAATTTGAAGTGAAGTATAAATGATATAAAGCTTTTGTACGCAAAGTTATTGCCTATTAAATATATCTATGACCCTTTTCAAAATCTTTCGTACAAAAGTGGACGTGGTTCGTAACCGATTTCGCCTAGTTTTTTTCTGAACATACCTTGTGTTAATATAAATGTGTGTGCTAAATTTCGTTTCGATGTCTTAAACGGTTTTTGATTTATGATTCATATTATTTAAAACTTTTACCTAATCAAAAGTGGGCGGTGCCACCCACACCTATTTTAAACAATTTCTTGAAAAAATTATTTTCTGCCTTAACATTAATGTACTGAATAATCACTTTTTTTCTGCTTTCGAAAATATTCTATATATAAAAGTGGACGTGGCTACCATCCGACTTCGCCCATTTTAAATAGCGCTCGGAGATGAGTGCCAAGGAACCTGCATACCAAATTTCATTAAGATATCTCAAACTTTACTCAAGTTATCGTGTTAACAGACGGACGGACATGGCTTAATCAATTTCTTTTTTCCTCCTGCACATTTTGATATGTATAATTCAATATCTATCTCGATCCGTTTATGCCGTTACATACCACCGTTACGCGACTAAAGTTAATATACCTTGTGTGCGTAGCTCTACTAGGTATAAAAAATTACTATGTGTGATGTTAATGGTATCCTTAGGCGGTGACAGTTCAAGGTCAGGACCAAGCTCAATGCTCACTGGAACACTCCCGATCATTAGTAGACATCAAAAGCAGATGTGGGCGCGATTGGTTCTCATTTCATGCAATATTAAAAAGAAAAACACCCCAAATATTTTAGTTTAGTACTAAAGCTCATGATATTCGTCTTAAGAATACAAATAAATGAAGTCAATATTATATCTCATGTTCTTTTGAACCCAACAAGTTCATAAAATATTAATGCGGTTAGCACGAAATACAAAAAAAAAATACATTATGAACATTACGTGATGAAAAATGCTAATCATTGAAGAATTAGGTTTACCAAAAGGTGGTGTGTCCATACTAAAGATAAGAAACAACAAAATTATCTTGCTCACAAATTGTACCAGACATCTATACGGATCTATCTGGCTCAAATCGTTGTTGCATTTACAGGTAAAAATTTGTTTCTGCCTCGGGATCACGACGACCCGATAACACCTCTTATAAGGATAGATATTTTGATGCTCAAGGTTACACTAAAGAGATGTGAGGGGGGAAATAACTTGACCGCACCAAAGTTATCAAAATTGAATACAGAGAACGTAACACAATAAGAATTTCAAAAATTTAATGTAAGTGGCTGCTGTTAAATCGGTGGTAGGTAATTCACCACTGTAGCTGCCTGTACTTTTCTTGAATTCACTGGCCCGTAGCCATAGTCAAATGAAAATAGAGTTTTATCTACATAAACATGTTTTCAAAATAAACATCATTTCATGTCTGTCATAGTCAACTTAAAATACATTTTATGTCTAAGACGGAGTTTTAATTTTAAAATGACGAAAAAGTCATTTTAACATTTTAAAATCACGCTATGGTTGTGTTTGTGACATTGCTTACTGTTTGCTGACAGTAGATTGGCAGGACAACGTCTGTCGGGTCAGTTAGTCTATACATATATAAATATGAATTTGTGTGCGTGAATACGTTCAAAACTCAAAAACGTCTTGACCGATTTTAACAATTTTTTCTTTAGTATCTTTCAATCTGATTCAGGGCTCATTTATGACAAAAATACCTCAATTGAATAATATTTTAGTTAATACTCAATAACCGCTTGACCGATTTCAATAATTTATTATTTTCTTTGTTCGATCGGACTTAGTGTTAATATATAACTTTAAAAAATTTGTTAACAACCTCAGTTAATAATATTTTAGCTAATACTAATTTTCCTGGCGTACAAATTGAAGTTCGCTAAACAACCAAATCGAGTTGAGTGTTTAACTGAAGTTAGTTTAACAATCAAAGTTGAGTTCAATCCCTGCAAAAAAGCTACTCTCACGCTAAAGAGAGCGGTCCTTGATTAATCCCTTTCGTCTACAAAGGGGTACAATTGAGTCCCTTATGGGAATAATTAAAGACGAGTCAATTTTTGTTTTTAAAACTGCTATCGTAATGGACAAATTATTTATTTTCCTCACGTCTAAACAGTTGCACACAACTTACAAGCTTTTCCTAATATAATCTTATCTGATTTCACAGCTAACTTTTTCCTAGATTTCTTTCTAATCCAAGCCAGACATACGCACATACACTTATTCCCTTTACCCAATATAAATTACTGATCACAGCCTTTTTTGTATTAAATAAAACCAATTACTTTCAATGCTTGTTATAAGTTTATTCAGGAAACCGTTTGATTTACAATATCAGTTTGTAGCTATGAGAGCCTGGCAAAAGACTGAAGACTAACTTTACATTCATTAAACAGCAAACCTAAGGCGGCAGCGAATGCAGTAGCGGTTGCAGTCAATGTTGTTGTTGCCTTATGGTTTTTATTTCACTTCATTTGGCTAAAGCGAGCGCATTCGATGTTGTTGTTGCCTTTTTGATATTTTTATATTTTGTCACGCGCACATCACAGACATAGTGTCAGCTTTTTTGGTGTGAACGGAATGTTCACTGTCAAGGGTTTCAGGTTCGGTTTCTTATTCAAATGGGAATGTAATTTTTCCCATGAATCTGCTATGGGTGCTTAGCAGGTGTTAGCTACTCCCCCCGTAGAAATGGAGCTGTCCTCGGTTTCTTTTACGACTCTTTTTACTAGATCTGCATTTTTGCGATGTTGATGACATTTGTAAATTGTGACCATAACAATGGAGCCGACAGCGATGAATATTAAAATTAACAATGCAGTTGAAAATTGTTTTGACTGTACGAGTATGTGTGTTATTTCTTGTAAGGCTGCAATATGCTCTAGATTCTTCAAGTTCGCATGATGGAGGTAGGGTAGAGATAACAGGGGAACGAGCTCGGTTGTATTCAATATTTGAGCTGGTGCGGGTAGGAGCGAACAGCTTCCCTCCAGTTTGTGTAGCTGATGTTGTTAATATTGGCACTATCCTTAAAGGATACAAGAAAGGTACCTTTAATTTTTCTTTGTGGGAAACTGTCTTCGCGTACTTCAACTGTGTGATCGTTGATGACTACCAGTCCATCGTCAATTTCTTCTAGAGGAGCAATATGGTCAGCTGGTATCGACTTGCATGTAGTTGGTTGACGACTCAACATATTTAGCAGGCATGTGTTGCTTGTGATTGTGATTCGACAGATTGCTTTTGATGTTGTCACTCCGCCACTATACCTGCTTCTAACATTATTGTTTTATTATTATGAATAACTGGCCTGACTACAAGTTTGTTGCATATTTGACTTATAATGGGATATTTGATTATAAAATAAATATTTTCCTCATTTTGCAAGATTTTAAGTGTTGAAGCCGCTAACAGATCGCTTACAGAATCGTTTTTAGAATACTCTTTATCAATAAGCTTATTAATTTCTTTATTATTTAACAAAATAGGATTTATTATTTGTAGTTTACCCAAACTTATTGAGTAAATAATTGTCTCAAGCTCATTTATGATGTGCCTATTTCTGGATGAGGCGACTTCAAAAAGATGTTCAGTATTAATTTCATGTTTTTTGTTGCATTAATTAGCCTGTTGACGGTATCGGTCAGTTGATTTTTTCTTAGCTGTGTTTCGGTATTAATGAAGATCTGTCTGTTATTCGATTCAATTAAGGCTTCCTCCCGGGTAGATACCCGGTTGAAATCGTCAAAGTCTGGGGTACCTGCAATATACTTCAACGCAGTTCCCAGGAAATTGATGCTTCTGGCATGGCGATGATGAGTTCTTATTGAACCCAGCAACCGCATAGTTTGGTCTGCGTCCAGTTGCAATAATTTCTTTGTGTGACTGTGGAAAGTAATCTAGTAGGTTTTGTGTGTCTCTGGCCATAACTTCTTAACAAGTCAAATTTTGATGAAGAATGAGGTAATCATACATAGAAAAGGTTGCAACCTCTCCGGTCGCAATCTCGATGTATGCAGCGCTCGTGTAGTTTAATATCTTACCTTCCGAGCCAATGACCGCCACAATCAGGCAGATTACCAGTGGGCGCTGAAATAAGGAGAAAAAGGTAATCTAAGGTTTGCTTTGTGAATTCTTTTGCCGTCGACTACAACTGTTGTGCCTAAGTCTTTGGTAACTGTTCCTTCCAAGTATAGTTTAGTAAATTTATTGCCTATCCTCTTGTTGGTCTTGACAAAGACTTTGTCACCTGGATGGTAAGACCCAGTCAGACAATTCTGACTACGGCTCTTGAGATCGTTATGCTGTTTGGTTATTAATCTATTTCTTATTTCATCATGAAATGCTTGCACACTGTGATGAATAATGTCAGTTGGTCTTTGTTTTGTTACCGAATGAATAGTTCTATTGTACTTGTAAGCGGAGAGGAGAATAAGGTCATTTGTGTCATTTAAGCCCTGGGTCAACTTAATGCAGCGGCCTATTTCTGTAAGCGTGCTATGAAATCTTTCCAAATGACCATTTGTAGTACTGTGGTGTGGTGGAGTTGTGTAAATGGAAACATTGAAGTGGTCCTGCAATAGGGCTTTTATTGTATTTGAGTTCAAAGATTTTTCATTGTCACAGATGAGATATTTTGTGTCCTTGAAAAAGTTCATAGTTTTGATTATGGGTTCCTTTTAATCTATTATTGATCTTGTCGGAATTGATTGGACCACAGCGAACTTTGAAAATTTATCGATGCACGTTAAAACAAATTTTTTGTCGGTTGAATAAATATCTATGTGTAAAATTTCGCCGGGCCTGCTTGGAATGGGGGTTTCGCCTATTCCTGGGTTGGGTGGGTGTCGTTGAAACTTGGCTTCTTTGCACGTTTTACATGAAGAAATGATACCCTGCAAAGTTTTTGAAATATTGTGAAAGTAGAATTCCCTAAGAACCTGATTAATGTCTTCCTTCAGTGAGCGGTGAGCTCTGTTGTGCTCAGACTGCAAAATCTCCAGTTGATCGTCCCTGTTAAATATGTCGATCACTTGAAGATTCGTGTAAACAAATTTGACTGCTGGAAAGCTTACAAGTATTTGGTTTTTAATCTTCCCCAGTACAGGAAGTTCACATAGCAATGCGTTTACCCTGTTAGGATTCAGGCAGTTTTTTATTAGGATGGGTATTCTCTCAAGATTGGTGAAAACAACGCGGTGCCTCATTTGAGTTTTGAAAAGAATTTTTGTAGTCACCGACTCGTTGTCTCCATTTTCGAGAATTATCTGGTTCCTGAAGCAATTAATAGGATTCTTAACTGTTTTAATAGTCATTGTTGAGGATTCCTCACTATGAGCAATTTCATCAGATCGGTCAGTGCTTAGATCATTAATATGCTGTCTTGACCGCGCGACAGCGACGACATTTTCCTTTCTCGGCTTATAATGAAACTTAGGGGAGAACTCCTCCACAAAAGATCTCCATCGCTTTAGTTTTGAGTTCGGATTCTTATCCGAAATTGAGAAGGTCAAGGGTTGGTGGTCCGTGAATATGTTAAGGTTTTTGACACCGTAAAGGGAATTTCTGAGCTTTTGTAATGCCCAAACAATAGCGAGCAATTCTCGCTCGTTAGTAGCATAATTCTCCTTGGTTTTGGTCAGTGTACGTGAAATCATAGTAACAGGCCGACCTCCTTGAGAAAGAACTGCTCCCAGAGCATGAGA
The DNA here is from genome assembly GCA_949987695.1 of Merzomyia westermanni. Taxonomy (NCBI): domain Eukaryota; kingdom Metazoa; phylum Arthropoda; class Insecta; order Diptera; family Tephritidae; genus Merzomyia; species Merzomyia westermanni. The sequence goes on from OX465288.1 coordinate 92,050,747, forward strand.
GGATGCGTCTGTAGTTAAGTCGAGGGGTTTTTGAAAATCGGGGTAAAGAAGAAGCACATCCTGGGATGACAAAATATCCTTAATTTTCCTAAAGGCATTGTGGGCTTCTTCGTCGAATTCGATATTGGTTTTCTTTGAAGCGTTGGTACTTACTGTTCCATTTTCACCTCGTAAGTACTTGGTGAGGGGTTTAGCTATTGACGCATAGTCCTTTATGAAACGCCGATAGTAACCTGATAGCCCGAGGAAGGAGCGCAAAGCTCGAAGTGTTCTCGGGACCTCATAATTAACAATATCCTGCACCTTATCCTTTGAAGTTTTGATACCACTCTGGGAAACCACAAAACCGAGAAATTCGACCTCTGTTTTGAAAAACTGAGTCTTCTCTAGAGAAACTCTCATATTTGCCAGATATAATTTCTGAAGGATACGGCTGACGTCGTGGAAGTGACTTGAGTAATCTTTGGAAAATACGATTATATCGTCAATGTAGACGTGGCATGCTTTTCCTATCTCTTCCTTAAGCACATCGTCGATGGCACGTTATTTACGGAAAATGCGGTTTTCTCCCTATCTCGGTCAGCCAGTAGTATCTGGTGGAAACCAGATTTAAGGTCTATCGGTGTGAAAATTGAGGATTTACCCAAATTTGCTAGTATAACGGAGGTGTCAGGTATAGGATATCTGTCATTGATAGCCTTTTCATTGAGTTTCTTGAAGTCCACCACCATTCGCATCTTCCTTTCGCCAGATTCGGTTAATCCCTTTTTAGGGACCACCCATATAGGGCTGTTATAGGGAGACCTGGAGGGTCTAATTATTCCATCGCGTAGGAGGTTGTGGATTTGGCTATTTACAAATTCTGATGCTGCCATCGGGTAAGGATATGATTTCGAATAAACTATCTCGTTGTCTGTGGTTCTAATGGTTGCTACAATATTTGTATTGTAAGGAAGGGATTCTTCTGGGTTAGAAAAGACTGCAGCATGCTTTATTTTAAGTTATTCGATTAACGGCGTCAGTACAATATTGTTAACATCTTTACAGTGAAGATGTTGTAAATTTTCTGAACCGGTTCTATATTTCAGGATGAGTTTATTGTGGTCAAGATTAGCATTGATTTCACGCAAAAGGTCATATCCTATAATACCGTCGAACGTTTCAAGAGTGGGTAAAAGGAGAATTCGTGTCAAAAATATTGATAGTGCACTTTCTCGTTACGCGATTTGTACCATGAATGGATTTTACATGGAATGGTGATTCCACTGCTTTCACACCCTGCCATCCACAATCTTTTACATAGTTTTTAGAAGCGCCGGTGTCGATCAGAAATTTTACTGGCTTACCTTTAAACTTCCTGCTAACAAACGGTAGCAGGGACGCTACTTTAAAAAATTTATTTCATCACTTGGTACTTCTGCTATTTCGTCGTTATTATTACAAACTTTCTCATCGCCTTCGTCGTAGGCGTCGGAATCTGCGTAGGCTCCTTCGTCATTATCATACTGAATAAGTGCATTGATTCGTTGCAATTTATTGCAATTAAATTGGTCACTACCATGTGGTCTTTTTGCATTCGTGGCGGTGCCAGTAGTATAGACAGGATTCCCAAATGGAGTCCAGCCCGAAGGATAATTGGGGTGATTACGAGAAGAGGAAGGTGATTTATTTTGTTGTGTTGATCTTCCGACAGGGTAGTAAGCTGATTTTTGTTGGAACGATTTTCCGTCATCCCTTGTCAAGTTTGGTTTTGTGACAAACCGGTTTCGGCGTTCTGCCATTTTTAATGCCTACTTTCGTTCTGGTCTGTGTCTATCCGCTGCGTTGTTTTTATAGTCCGTGAGTGCTGTGGCAGGTAATGTCAATCTATGTGTTCGTGGTAGGTAACGTTAATATGCGTGTGTGTGTGCGCGGTATTGATACGTCCGAATTGTTATCTGTCCCAAGGGTTGTTTTTGTAGGTATGTAGACATACCGCTTGTTAGCTAAGCGGTAGGTTGAGGTAGGTAGAAATCGGTGATTTTTGCAGTTTGGTTCATATTTCGTTTTTGCTTGTTCATTGTTACGTGTTTGGTTGCTGTACCTGCTGGCTTGTGTTGTTTTTTGTAAACTAATTTTAAGGGTTCAAATATTTCGTCAGAGATAGTGTTGGTTTGTTCGTTTATGATCCTGCCGTCAAATGTTTTTAACTTGTATATCTCCATGTTCTCAAGTACATTAAGCCGCCGGCCTTTTCCTTGTACGTGAAGTATTCGAGCCGTTGTTTTTATGTTAGCTGGGGTGCAGTTGTTCTCGAACATGTGGTTCGCGAAATTAGATTCTGGTATTATGGTGGGTTTTCGTGTTTTTTTGTTGTAGTCCCTGATATGCTCTCGGAATCGTGTGCTTATTTTTCTTCCTGTTTGTCCTATGTAGCTGTATTGACATTCACAAGTAAGCCTATACACTCCGTGTCTGTTGAATGGGTCATCAGAATTAGTGTCGGTTCTTAGTTTTTGTCCGACGTTGTTAGATGTTCTGAATGCTGTGTTGATGTTATATCTTTTAAAGAAGTTTGCTAATTTGTACGTCGTTTTTCCAGTGTATGTCATTGCCGTCCAAACCATTGGATTTTCCTCTACGTTTACTCTTTTTTGTGTTCCATGGCTACTTCTGAGTTTATCCACAAGTGCTTTCTTGTATCCATTATTTGCCGCTATGTTATATATTGTATTAAGCTCTCTCCAGTATGCTTCCTGTGTGAGCGGCGTTCTCTGAAGCCTATCCACTAAGTGCCTCAATGCTGCATTTTTGTGCTGTTGCGGATGGTTTGATGTAGAGTGTATTATGGTGTCCGTGGCAGTCGGTTTTCTATAAATGCCGTAGTTGAACCTATTTGTTATTTTGTCAATCCCTATAGTTAGGTCCAGGTAGTTCATTATTCCATATTTTTCTACTTCCATTGTGAACTCTATGTTGCTATGTTGCCTGTTGAGGAACTCTAGTATTTGCTCTTCGTTATCGTCATTTAGGATGCAGATGATGTCATCCACGTATCTAGCGTAGAATGCCACGCCTAACTTGGTTTTTAACTCCTGTATATATTTTCCTTCCAAGTTTTGCATGAATGTTTCCATGAGAACCGCCGATGTTGGGTTACCCATTCCTAGTCCGTTTGTCTGTCTATATATTTTGTTGTTGAACCGGAAATAGTTTTGCCGCAGCGTTGTTCTTAGCGCGTTGGTAATTTGCGCAGTTTTAACCTTATCTTCAGTTTTGTCCAGTAGTGTTTTGTTGGGTATATCCATTGTATCTGTTAGTGGTATTGACGGGTATAAGTCCTTTATGTCAAAGGATACGAGTTTACTGCTTCTTGTGAGTTTAACGGTCTCAAGTCTTTGTAGTAGTTCTATCGTATTGCTTATTGTGTATTCGTGCCCTAGTTTCAGAGTGTCCTTTAAAATCGTGTTTAGATGTTTCGACAGTTTATAACCCGGCGCGGACTTAAAATTAATTATAGGTCTCATCGGCGTATCCTGCTTGTGGATTTTAGGTAACGCAATGAGTGGAGGAGCAGATGGATTCATTTGTGTTAGGGTATATGCCATCCTCTCGTCTATTATTTTGGTAGCATTTTTTATAACCTCTTTAACTTCGGTCTGGTATTTATCCGTGGGGTTATCCCTAATAATGCGGCATTTCATTTCCTCGATGAGCTTCTCTGTCTTTGCTATATATTCATCCTTACTGATTAGCACCGTTGTGTTTCCTTTGTCTGCCTTCGTTGTGACGATGTTGTTATTTTTTAGCTTTCGTTGTAGCCTTTTCAATATTTTCAGCTCCTTATTTCCTTTTTGTGCTTCCTGGGCTCTTACTTCCTTGCTTATGATTTCTCTGCACATGTGCCTTGCGTGCTCCTGTTCCTCATATGGAAGAAGCGATATTGCAACCTCTGCGTCTACTATCGCTTGCTCAGTTCTTTTTGCTTCATTGCTATCCGCGATGTTGTGCTTCAGGCCCTTCCCCAGAAGTTGCGCTTCTTCGTTGCTAATCGCCACTGTTGTTAGGTTTACGAACCTTTTGTTAAATTCGTGTGTTTGTTGACTGTTACTGTGATCGCGTCGGCCCGTTAACTGGTCCAATTTTCGGTTCAGTTTTTCATATTTGCGTTGCAGTTCGCGTTTGATTCCCGTCTCTATGTGGTCGAAGCAGTCCATCAATGCAGTCGTGGGCAAGAATCCGGACAATTGCAGATGTATCCTCAGTAGTTCGGTGTTCATCTTGTCTTTCTTAGCGTATAGGCTTTGTAATTCGAACTTTAAAAAGTCCTTTTCCGCCTTCCTGGTCGTTCTCCTACTTGCTTGGGTGTTGGTTTTTATTTTTATTCGCGCAAATTTCGGTGTAACATTCAATTCTAAACATTGCTTGTTGAACCAAACATTTGCCTTAGTCGTATGCATTTTTCGCAGTTTCCATTCGTATTTCGTTAGTAGTCCATCCGTGTTTAAATTAAAAGCCTGACAGGCGGTAAGTGATTTATTTTGTTGTGTTGATCTTCCGACAGGGTAGTAAGCTGATTTTTGTTGGAACGATTTTCCGTCATCCCTTGTCAAGTTTGGTTTTGTGACAAACCGGTTTCGGCGTTCTGCCATTTTTAATGCCTAGTTTCGTTCTGGTCTGTGTCTATCCGCTGCGTTGTTTTTATAGTCCGTGGGTGCTGTGGCAGGTAATGTCAATCTATGTGTTCGTGGTAGGTAACGTTAATATGCGTGTGTGTGTGCGCGGTATTGATACGTCCGAATTGTTATCTGTCCCAAGGGTTGTTTTTGTAGGTATGTAGACATACCGCTTGTTAGCTAAGCGGTAGGTTGAGGTAGGTAGAAATCGGTGATTTTTGCAGTTTGGTTCATATTTCGTTTTTGCTTGTTCATTGTTACGTGTTTGGTTGCTGTACCTGCTGGCTTGTACAGGTATAAAAAATGCTACCAAAATAATAGACGAGAGGATGGCATATACCCTAACACAAATGAATCCATCTGCTCCTCCACTCATTGCGTTACCTAAAATCCACAAGCAGGATACGCCGATGAGACCTATAATTAATTTTAAGTCCGCGCCGGGTTATAAACTGTCGAAACATCTAAAAACGATTTTAAAGGACACTCTGAAACTAGGGCACGAATACACAATAAGCAATACGATAGAACTACTACAAAGACTTGAGACCGTTAAACTCACAAGGAGCAGTAAACTCGTATCCTTTGACATAAAGGACTTGTGGCGATGCGGTTCAGGTGTTTAGAACTTGGTATGTTGCTTAGCAACGAATATGTAATTTTTATTATTCAACAAGTTTTCATAGTTGGGTGTGTCATAAACTTTTTCTGTTTCTGAAGTGACAAAATAAAATAAAATAATTTTGAATATTTTAATAGAAAATAAATATTTTTATTTCCTATATTGGTGACCCCGACGTGATCAAAAAGTGTATAACGTGTATTCCATAAGATGCTTCGAGATGAAGATCAGCTCGTTGCCCTTCGCGGAGAAAATGAGGAGCTTCAACGACAGATCGACGAATTACGCCAGCAAGCGCAACAACAACACAACCATCAATTGAAGTATGAGCAGCAGCAGCCGCCATCACCGCAACCACGACAATAGCAGCAACAGCGAGATTATGATTTTGCCACTAACTTCGCCGGCCATCGTGCAGTTCATCGTGTTGCAGTAAAACTGCCGCCTTTTTGGTCCGACAAACCAAGACTATGGTTTTCACAGGCTGATTCGCAGTTTACGTTGTCCGATATAACAAATGAGGTAACAAAGTTCCATTATGTTGTTTCGCAACTGGATGCACGTGTCGCATTTGAGATCGAGGACGTTATAGAGAATCCTCCTCCGCTGAATCCATACACATTTTTGCGCACAAAATTGATTGATCGTTTGTCTGCGTCTGAGGAACAACGAGTCCGCCAACTTATCAGTGAGGAAGAGCTCGGCGATCGCAAACCATCGCAGTTTCTACGCCACTTACGCTCTCTCGCTGGTTCAACTATCGTGCAGGATAGTCTCCTTCGTCAACTCTGGCTTAAACGTCTTCCGTCCAACGTCCAGGCTATCCTTGCGACACAATCTGATTTGCAGCTCGACAACATTGCGGAGCTTGCTGACAAGATTGTCGAAGTCTCACCGAGCACGCCGACTTTCGCTGTAAATGCAGCGCTCAGCGATAAAAGTATCGAAAGCAATCTGTTAAATGCGATTGCTGATCTACAAAAGCAAGTGGCCGAATTGTCGGTTTCTCGTTCGTGCTCTAATCATTCCCATGGTTCGTCCAACAGCTTTCGACGTCGTAGCAAATCTCGAAATCGAAGCAACTCTAACCAACAAATTTGTTGGTACCATAAAAAATTCCAGGACAAAGCGAAGAAATGTATAAGTCCCTGTGATTATTTGGAAAACGGAAAAAGCAGTCTGTGAATGCGGCATCAGACTGCTTGTCAACCAGTAGCCGCCTAATTGTCACTGATAGAATATCTAAACATCGCTTTCTCGTCGATACTGGTTCTGACTTATGTTGCTTTCCTCGACGTCTATTACGTGATCGTCGTTCTCCTGTCAATTACGACTTGTGTGCTGCAAATGGAAGCAAAATCAAAACATATGGTTTTTTAACCTTGAATCTTAACTTAGGACGTCGTCGTGATTTTCCATGGAGATTTATCGTTGCTGAGGTTGATCTACCAATAATTGGATCTGATTTGCTTGCTCATTATCACCTTTTACCGGATTGTCGTACAAAACGCATCGTCGACGTCACCACTGGTCTTCAAGTACACGGTTTTTCTCAGCCTTCCTCGCAAACCAGTGTTAAAGCAGTTCAGGATTCGTCGACTTTTGGTTTTCTCATTTCTCAATTTCCTGAAATTACTCGTCCACCAGGTTTACCTCGAAATATAAAACACGAGACTGTTCATCACATTCGTACAACTCCTGGACCACCGGTGACAAGCAAAGTACGACGCTTAAATCCTGTGAAATTAAAAATAGCTAAACAAGAATTCGACGCTATGTTACAAGCTGGTACAACTCGTCCCTCAGAGAGTTCTTGGTCATCGCCTTTACACTTGGCACCAAAAAGTGATTCAACTTGGCGCCCCTGTGGAGATTTTCGTGCATTGAATGCTCGGACTATCCCAGATCGGTATCCTGTCCGCCACATTCACGACGTCACTCACTTTATCGGTTGTACGGTGTTTTCGAAAATTGATCTTGTTAAAGCTTATCAACAAATTCCTGTAGCCGAAGAAGACATTTCCAAAACTGCTATTATTACTCCCTTTGGCCTTTTCGAATTTCCATTCATGACGTTTGGACTTCGAAATGCTGGCCAGACCTTTCAAAGGTTTATGGATGAAGTTTTGCGAAGTTTAGAGTTTTGTTTCGTTTATATGGATGACATTCTCGTTTTCTCTCGTTCCAAAGAAGAACACGAACGCCATCTTAAAATCATTTTTGAGCGTCTAGCAAGATATGGATTGGTGATTAACGTCAAAAAGTGAATTTTTGGAGTTCCTGAAATTCCTTTTATTGGTTATATCATCTCTGCTGCTGGCGTACGAGCTCCAGAAGAGCGTGTCCAGGTAATCAAAGACTTTCCATTTGCCAAAAACAGCACAAGGTCTTCGACGTTTTCTTGGAATGTTAAACTTCTACCGCAGATTCATTCCGCATGTTTCTGAATACGAAGCTCCATTGAATGATGCAATCAGCAATCCACTCCTGAAAGGATCTCAACCAATCAACTGGACGTTTGAGCTGGAAGAAGCTTTCGTAACCTGCAAAAACTGTATCTCTTCTGCTTCACTTCTGGTTCATCCTCGCATTGGTGCGCCTCTTGGTTTGTTTACAGACGCTTCAAACCATTCAGTTGGTGCATGTTTACAACAGCTTGTCGATGGCGTGTGGCAACCTCTTGCTTTCTTCTCGAAGAAAATGTCCTCAAAAGAATGCTCTTGGCCTGCTTTCTACCGTGAACTTCTTGCTATCTACGCAGCAATCCAGCATTTTCGTCATTTTTTGGAAGGACATTTGTTCACGATTTACACAGATCATAAACCATTGATTTACGCTTGTCAACAAAAACGTGAAAAACTTCCATCGGTTCAACTCAGGCAACTCTCATTCATTGCAGAATTTTCAACGGATATCCAACACATCAAAGGAGCTGATAATGTCGTTGCTGATACACTCTCACGAATTGAAGCTGTTTCTGCTCCATTGGATTACAAGTTGTTGGTTGGATCTCAAGAAGAAGACGATGAACTTACGAGAATTACCCGAGAAAATTCTTCTCTCTGCATCGAGCGGGTGCCAATTCCTGGTTCTTCACTTACTGTGTTTTGTGATACATCAACAGGAAAAGCACGGCCATACATCACATTACCGTTTCGTCGTTTTGTTTTTGATCAGCTTCATAACCTGAGCCATCCAGGTGCCAATGCTTCACTCAAATTAATCAGCGATCGTTTTGTGTGGCCGTCAATGAATAAAGACTGCCGAAATTGGGCTCGTGCTTGTAATGATTGTCAACGATCAAAAATTTCACGCCATGTTCACGCTTCAATTGGAAATTTTGAAACTCCAACAAAGAGATTTTCCCACATTCACATTGATCTGATTGGTCCACTTCCACTTGCATGTTCTTTTCGATATTGTTTGACTGTTATCGATCGTTATACTCGATGGCCTGAGGTATGTCCTTTGCAGAACATAACTGCAGATACTGTAACTCATGCACTTTTGGATTGCTGGATATCTCGTTTTGGTGTTCCTGAAATTATAACCTCAGATCGTGGAGCTCAATTTTCTTCTCATCTCTTCAAAATTTTTGTTACACGATTCGGAGTTCGGCATAACTTCACTACAAGTTGGCATCCTGCTGCAAATGGTTTAGTCGAACGATTACATCGTCACTTGAAAGCCGCAATCATGGCTCATTCCGACATTGACTGGGTTCAGGCCTTGCCTCTGGTTCTACTTGGAATTCGTTCAGCTTTTAAAGAAGATATCAAGGCTACTGCCTCTGAAATGGTTTATGGTGAAACGATTCGTTTGCCATTTGAGTTTCTTTCTTCAAGTCTTGGACATGAAATTTCCGATGATCCAAGCAGCTTTCTTTCAAGTATATTTTTATTTCCTATAGAATTATACCCGTCAATACCACTAACAGATACAATGGATATATTCAACAAAACACTACTGGACAAAACTGAAGATAAGGTTAAAACTGCGCAAATTACCAACGCGCTAAGAACAACGCTGCGGCAAAACTATTTCCGGTTCAACAACAAAATATATAGACAGACAAACGGACTAGGAATGGGTAACCCAACATCGGCCGTTCTCATGGAAACATTCATGCAAAACTTGGAAGGAAAATATATACAGGAGTTAAAAACCAAGTTAGGCGTGGCATTCTACGCTAGATACGTGGATGACATAATCTGCATCCTAAATGACGATAACGAAGAGCAAATACTAGAGTTCCTCAACAGGCAACATAGCAACATAGAGTTCACAATGGAAGTAGAAAAAGATGGAATAATGAACTACCTGGACCTAACTATAGGGATTGACAAAATAACAAGCACTTGTGGATAAACTCAGAAGTAGCCATGGAACACAAAAAAGAGTAAACGTAGAGGAAAATCCAATGGTTTGGACGGCAATGACATACACTGGAAAAACGACGTACAAATTAGCAAACTTCTTTAAAAGATATAACATCAACACAGCATTCAGAACATCTAACAACGTCGGACAAAAACTAAGAACCGACACTAATTCTGATGACCCATTCAACAGACACGGAGTGTATAGGCTTACTTGTGAATGTCAATACAGCTACATAGGACAAACAGGAAGAAAAATAAGCACACGATTCCGAGAGAATATCATAAAAAAACACGAAAACCCACCATAATACCAGAATCTAATTTCGCGAACCACATGTTCGAGAACAACTGCACCCCAGCTAACATAAAAACAACGGCTCGAATACTTCACGTACAAGGAAAAGGCCGGCGGCTTAATGTACTTGAGAACATGGAGATATACAAGTTAAAAACATTTGACGGCAGGATCATAAACGAACAAACCAACACTATCTCTGACGAAATATTTGAACCCTTAAAATTAGTTTACAAAAAACAGCACAAGCCAGCAGGTACAGCAACCAAACACGTAACAATGAACAAGCAAAAACGAAATATGAACCAAACTGCAAAAATCACCGATTTCTACCTACCTCAACCTACCGCTTAGCTAACAAGCGGTATGTCTACATACCTACAAAAACAACCCTTGGGACAGATAACAATTCCGACGTATCAATACCGCGCACACACACACGCATATTAACGTTACCTACCACGAACACATAGATTGACATTACCTGCCACAGCACCCACGGACTATAAAAACAACGCAGCGGATAGACACAGACCAGAACGAAACTAGGCATTGAAAATGGCAGAACGCCGAAACCGGTTTGTCACAAAACCAAACTTGACAAGGGATGACGGAAAATCGTTCCAACAAAAATCAGAAGAGGAAGGTATTTGTTGAGTAGGATACCTAAGTTTGGAAAGACTGGGATCAACCTCCATTGGAGTGACTTTTTGTTGAACTTGATCATTTGTTACTCTTTTGAAATAGGGGCTATTGGCAATGGGATAGGACTTAACATTTGTTGGTTTTGTCAAACGATTGTCTGGGGTTCTACTTTCAGCAAACCTTGAGGCGAACAACGATCTAGCTTGGTTAGATTCCAGTTCTTGTGCAAGAGCAAGGGCTGATGGCATGTCCTTTGGTCTAGATGAAAATAGTATGTCACATAATGGCCTATTTAGTCCGGAAATGAATACTCTAAGAGCGTCTTGACGATATTTACTCATCAATGATTCGATAACCTGTCGGTCGCTTCCATAGGTCATACGAGTTTTATTAGTTATGGCCGTCAGTTTCCTTTCGACCCTGTATTAGAAGTCATTAATTGTAAGGCCTCCCTGGCGGAGGGTGGACATTTCCTGTTCAATAACATGTATGAGTTTCTTATCAGCATCCGAAAAATCAAGTCTTGCTATGATAGCTTTAAAATTTAAGACGGTGTTGAACGAGGAAAGCACAGAATCTGCGCGTCCTGTAACTTTGTTACGAATAATTGCTACGGCCTGGTAGTGCTTACAACTACCAGCGTATGATGCAAAAATTTTGTAGGCGGCATGAGCTGCCTGTCGCCATGACATGTAACGATTCTGGTCACCAGAAAACTCTGGCAATCATTTCACTACATCCAATGATAAGTTGCACTCAATATCATGGTCAAATGTTGTTTCCTAATATTCTTCTACTTGGGTGGGTGTTTCTATTCTAGTGAGTCTCTGAGTCAGTTGTTGTTGTTGTTGTTAACAGTGCTTCGCCCTGCCCAATTGGCTCGATCACTCTAAATTGTCATCAGGATCTTCTAACGGAAGTCCGAGGAAATGCGCAGTTTCTACAGGGTTGGACCAGAGTGATGTGGGTGTTAGAAGAGTGGGTTCAACTGAACAGGAAAAGAGATGTATGGTATCATGAGGGGTCATACCACATGCAGGGCATGTATTTGGTATGTTGGGGTTCAGTCTGCATAATTAAGAGTTTAACCTATTACAATATCCAGAGCGAAGTTGTGCTAGTATGACTCTAGTCTCCCTCGGAAGTACACGCTCCTCTTCAGCCAGTTCAGGTGGTTGAGTATTAATAACGGGATTCACAGGCCGAGATCTGAGGGACCTGTCTACCGACTCAGTGTGGAGGTCATTTAGAGCCCGTCTATGGTTCCGCAGATCAAACGGCAAAGAGATATGATGCCGGATCTCATCGTAATGCTTACGGAGATGTCTCCTTATGTCTCTGGGGGGCGGTGCTACATCCAAAAGATGTCGGTTTGGATGACTAGGTTTGTGACAGTTCAGAAGGAACTGTCTACTCAAGAGTTCCGCGTGCTCCTGAACATTGAGCAATATCGGCTCTTGATGGAGGTGAGACTCAGATGACATAAGCAGGCATCCCGTAGCAGTTCTGATGGCGGTGTTTTGGCAGACTTGCAATTTCCTCCAGTTGGTGTCAGAAAGGTTGGGCGACCATATAGGCGCAGCATAGTCAATAACCGGCCGGCCAATAGCCTTATATGTAGCAAGCAATGTTTCTTTGTCTTTTCCCCAAGTACTGCCGGCCAGTGACTTGAGGATCTTATTGCGGCTCTGTACCTTTGAGGCTATTGCGGTGGCATGACCAGCGAAGGTGAGGCCGTTGTCAAATGTCACGCCCAAGATTTTTGGGTGGTTGACAGTAGGTAGAGGTACTCCATCTACGTGGACATTTAACTCTTGCCCCATCTGCGCATTCAATGTAGTAAACAGGGTCGCCGTAGATTTAGTCGGAGACAGGGTCAGATTACGCTCGGTGAAGAAGCTGGAAAGGTCATGGAGGTAACTGTTGATTCTTATACAGAGTTCATCAATGGAGGGACCCTTGCCCGAGGCCATTATCGTGCAGTCGTCAGCGGAGGAAACAATGGAGACTCCCTCTGGTGGGGGGGGAAGTCTCGAAATATAGAAATTAAACAAGAGGGGAGAGAGAACACCACCTTGCGGCACCCCTTGTTTTATTCTTCGTGGTCTAGATTTCTTGTTCCTAAATTTGACTGTTGCCTGTCGACCATTGAGGTAATTAGCGGTCCACCTCTTAAGGCCGGCAGGGAGCGGTGTCTCATCCAGGTCTCGGAGGAGAGTGGCGTAATTGACCGTGTCGAATGCATTTGACAGATCAAGTGCCACGAGAACCGTCCTATGGTTTGGTGGATTTTGATTCAAACCGTTGTTAATCTGCGTTGTAATGGCGTGCAAAGCGAATGTCGTGCTGTGATTTTTGCGAAAACCATGTTGATGATCGGCCAATTTTAGATTTGTAACGAAGTAAGGAAGCAGAATGGACTCTAGCAATTTCGCTACCGGCGAAAGGAGGGTTATCGGACGATAGGACTCTCCTAGGTTAGCCGGCTTCCTTGGTTTTAATAGGGGAACTACAATCGCTTGTTTCCATATCTCAGGTATAACGAAGGTAGTTAGAGAGAGATTGAAGAGAACCGCTAAATAATTCCGTCCTTCATGGCCAAGGTGTTTGATCATCTTCATGGCAATTCCGTCGGGTCCGATGGATTTTGAGGGTTTGGCCTTCATTATGGCTTCCTTAACCTCTGCGGCTGAGACGGTAATGGGCGCAGTAGAGTGTTTGTGTTTGCGCGCACGTCGGAAGGCTCTTCTCTTAGTCCTATCCGCAGGTGGATGCATTATAAACAGCCGGCATTTCCTGGCGTCCGATTTGACACTGTCGCCGAAAGCAATGGCGACCTTGTCTTTGTGTTTGGTCGGATTGGATAGGGCCTTGACAGTCGACCATAGTTTGCCGACTCCGCCGGAGAGGTTGCATGTCTCAAGGTGTTGTTTCCACTTGGTCAGCTTGTGTTCGTTGACAATCCTACGGATTTCCGCATTGAGATCTTTTATTCTGGGATCAGCGGGATTGATAAGTCTCACTTGGTCACGTTCTCTTGCCATCGCCGCAGCTTCTGCCGGGAAATTCGGACGATTTTCTGGTATTCTGCCAGCAGGAATAAAGCGGTATGAGGCTGAATCGATGATCTTGCGAAACTCTCTTTCGCCTTTGCGTACGTCCGTTGGTGTGGGTAAGGCAGCGAAGGAGCGCTCTGTATATTCAGTAAAGCGGTCCCAGTCCGCTTTGGTGAAGTTGATGTATGTTATTTTATCAGTCGTTATGAAGTCGGTCGGTCGTTCAACAGAGAGTAAGATGGGTAGGTGGTCTGAAGCTAATGTAAGCATCGGTCGCCAGATGACAAAGTTAATAAGGCCCGCGCTCGTTATGGAGATGTCTGGCGAGCTGTGACAGTTACCTGCCACCCTGGTGGGGGCATCTCCATTGACTGTACAGAATGATGAGTTATCTATTTGGTCTGCAATTGCCTGTCCTCTACTGTCTGCTGGCAAGTTGGAGTGCCAGAGATCGTGATGTGCGTTGAAGTCGCCTAGGATTAGGCGGTTATCGCCCCTTAGCAACGCACTAATGTCGGGATGATAATCTCTAGGACAACACGTGACAGGAGGAATATAGATGTTTATGATTTGCAGGTCGGCGTCTCCTGACCGGACTGCTATGCCTTGGCATTCTAAGGTAGAGTCCCTGGGGTCGACGTCAGGGGAAAATAGATTGTATTGTACAGAGTGATGTGTAATGAACGCAAGGCCACCCCAAGACCGCTGGGACGGTCTTTACGATGTACATTATACCCATCACAAGTTCGTAAGTCCGATCTCGTGTTCAGTTTTGTCTCTTGTATCGCGGCGATTTTGATGTTGTGCGTCTTCATAAAGTCAGTTATCTCCGCGATCTTTCCAGCTAATCCGCTACAGTTCAGCTGCAGAATTTTGAAGTGTGTAGGAGGGGAGGCGGGGGACATACTAGGCGTGAGGGACGGATGCGTTTGCCTAGGTGGAGGTAGGCTAAGGCCTAAACTATGTCGCAGTCTAGAGTTGACAGCGCCATGGCCGATGTTGTCTGGCGTGGAGGGCGGCTGTATACTGCAACAGGGGGCTATGAACGAATCCGTCCAAAGGTTGCCGTTTGCGAGCCCAGAGCACATAAGGGTGTGACACAGGCCAAGGCAATTGTTGCACTTGACCGATGTCGCAGGCGTATACAATCTTTGCCGACAAACGGTGCACGTCGTGAAAGGTACTAGGAGGTGGTGTTCCTGACCCACGTGCAGGCTGGCAGCAGGTGGGGCATTAGGGGCAGAGACAGAGGGGACTGACGCTCGGCGATGCTCATATCTGACCTATTCCGGGGGGGATAGGAGTGTTGAGCGGCCGTGTGAGATGGAGACGCTGGTGTGCGTGAGCGACAGTCGGGAGTGGGTGAGGCAGGGATGGCAGCGGTGCTGCCAGTCGTGTAGACTGAGCCACTATTGTGACTATTGGAAGTAGTTAGAGGCGGTAAGGGAGTGCCAGAGCGGCGGCTACTGCGGGACGTACTAGGACGCGTACAGCAAGGTGCCTCAAAAGTACTAAAGAAAGTACGGGGTCTGTGGATGGCAGGGTTAAACCCTGGACATACAGATTTATGTAACCATCTCTTACACTTGGTAACCATCTCTTACAAACGCAGCAGATCCAGTCTCTTGGTCCAGGGTTGGGTTCGACCCCAGCCCGTAACAAGAGACAATGGAGCAACCCAGCTGCAAGGGTTTGCTCCGAGGACGACAATTTAAGGGTGGGACGGGACAGATTGGACAGGGTTACACTGAAATAACAGCCCTTGGCCGGGTGAGAAAACCCGGGTCATTCCGGTGCGATAGAACCGGCTGTTGTGGGAATGCCGTCAGTTCGTCAACTCTACTCTGGAAGTCACGTTTATTCTGGTCAGTGGCCACTCTTACAGCAGCACTAATGATTGTACGAAGTTGCGCTTCATCCATTTTTTTACTTTAATTTACAATTTCACAATTCACAAAATTTTTCAGCTATGCAATTTTAGCCTTTATTTATTAATTTAACTCTTCACTGTTGCGCTTAGATTCACTGGCTTACAGCTTTGTAAATTTTCAATACACAATTCAATTGAGCCTATTATATTTTAATTTTTTGTTAAAATTCACTGGCTAACAGCTTACTTTTTCTCTCTAAATATTCAGTGCACAATTCAATCAAGTCTATTATGACTTATTTTAATTTACTTAAGTCAAATTCACTTTCTTAAATCTATTTCCTTACAATCATTTCTTTTTTGTTGAATTCCTCCTGGTGTAGCTTTAAATCTGCTTAGCTGCTTGAAATCTGCTTCCTGATATTTTCCAATGAGTCCGAGCTCACGAACACGCCGTTCGTCCAATGAATAGGATTTTATTAAATACGCGCGCGGCCCCACGTTGGGCGCCAATTAATGATCCTCGTCTTTATTGTATTAAATAAAACCAATAACTTTCAATGCCTGTTTTAAGTTTATTCAGAAAAACGTTTGATTTACAATATCAGTTTGTAGCTATGAGAGCCTGGCAAAAGACTGAAGACTAACTTTACATTCATTAAACACCAAACCTAAGGCGGCAGCGAATGCAGTAGCGGTTGCAGTCAATGTTGGTGTTGCCTTAGTGGTCGCAGTCGATGTTGTTGTTGCGTTATGGTTTTTATTTCACTTCATTTGGCTAAAGCGAGCGCATTCGATATTGTTGTTGCCTTTTTGATATTTTTATATTTTGTCACGCGCACATCACAGAAGTAGTGTCAGCTTTTTTGGTGTGAACGGAATGTTCACTGTCAAGGGTTTCATGTACGGTTTCTTATTCAAATGGGAATGTAATTTTTCCCATGAATCTGCTATGGGTGCTTAGCAGGTGTTAACTTATATTCTTTGCAGGCACTTTTAAATCTCGAAATACCAGTTCACATAGGTAACATTCTACAAGGCGCTTCAATGGCTAATCACAGACGCGTCTTGGCGTCAGGTCAATAATCGAAAGTAGACATTTAAAATGTTATTTCTGTGAAAAGTTGTTGGTAAACAATTAAAAAATTACCCTAAATCGGTCGAAACCCGGGGACTGATCCATGGTATTTATGTGCAGAACACCTTTCTGCGTGATATTACAACAACCATATGAACATTTGCAACTTTTTTTGCAAATATCACTTAATATAAATAAAAAATTAAATCTTCGCCGTCGGATTATTGATCCTGCCCTCAGCTCATCCTTTACCTCCACTTGCCAGTAGCCGCTTTTCAAGTGCACTGTGGAAAAGCATTTAGTACCAGAAAGCGAGTCGATTTTTGGCAATGGATAACCGTCCTTCTTCGTTACGTCATGACGCGTCATTCAGCTTCCGAAAATATACACAGAACCTCATCTTTCCGTCCTTCGTTTTCACTAGTACTACCGGTAAGCTCCATGGACTAGCTGACGGTTCGATCACTCCGCTGTCACTTATTTCTTGTATGATTTCACTTACCACTTGGCATTTAGCTAAAGGGACGCTCCGAGGAGTTTGGCGAATTGGCTTTGCACCACCAGTGCCTATTTGATGTTTCACAACGTTAGTCCGGCCTGGTTTGGAACCATCCTTGTCAAATATGCTCGAGTACTTGAGTAGAAGTTGTTTTGCTTTGTTCTGATGGTCTTTTTACAGCCGTTCCGTCCATGCCATAATGTCATCTGAAAGATCAATCTCCCTGGTACCACCATTTTCCTGAAGCTTTTCACAATTGATAACTACAGGGTGCCGCAAAAGTAATCCTCCTATCAGAAAATGTTATAAATTTTGCGATTGGCCCCTAAAGTCAGTTCTGTTTTGACACTTGTGTAGTAAACACATGCGAAATACACGTTAATAAACAATATTACGCTACACTGCTCCAGAACGCGGAATATTGCTGACTATTTATTTGACCAATAATCGGTCGGGGCCAAACGGTTACTGTGAATGGTGAGCGCTACAGAGCAATGATCAACGAGTTCTTTTTGCCGCAACTTGATGAACTGGGATTGGAAAACATGTGGTTCCAACAAGACGGTGCAACAGCACACACTGCACGTGCCACAACCGATATGCTGAACATCGGAAGCTTACTTTTGCGCCACCTTGTACCTCGACCTCTTGGCATTGCCCCACTATAGCTCCTTTGGAAAGTTTAATTGGCGATTTGAACCCATTAAGTACTCTTACCGGTATATGTCAACCTTGTTTTGTCTTAGCAATGGTTTTTCCAACTAGTAAATTTGTCTTCGAACTGTTTGCTGCCTCCACAACCTACAATTTGTTTGTCCATCAATCTTTGCACATACAATCGCTTCTGACTTCGTTAGAATTTGCGGCTTTCCTCCACCACTACTCTCTCACTGACGTAGTTCTCTTCGTAACCAAAATTGAGTGGCACTTCCATATTCTTATAGTTCATGATCTTGATTTTCATGTCGATCATGATGCTTTGCTCCCATAAGAAGTCCACACCAATTATGATTTCATCAACAATATATGTCACTATAAAATTGTGTAGAGCGGCCACGCTCCCAATTGTGATTTGACATGTTACTTCCCCTACGACTTGGGTGTCCTCACCAGTGGCCGTACGCAACTTTGGTCCGTGCATAGTTCTCACTTTCTTGTTGACTAAATCAGATCGAATGATTGAATAAGATGGGAATAAGTCAGTAATATGCACTAAACCCTAAAAATGTTGCGTACCTAGCTTTTTAATTGCAAAATTTTTAACCCAAAAGCCATTTATCGAAGCTGTCGATTGTATGGGAGCTATATGTTATGTTGGTCCGATCTAGGTGAATTTCACTGCACACATTACATATATAATATGTACTAAAACTGCAAAATTTTACGTTATAGGCCAATGGGACCTATGCGTTGTATTGCCCCGATCCTGCTGATTCCGACAAATCATTAATCTTATGCGAAATGGCGGCTCTATACCAAATTTCATCAAGATAACTCAAAAACTGAAGGACTAGTTTGCTCACAAACTGACAGGCGGACAGACGGACATTCCTAAATCGACTCAACTCTTTTTTTTTTTTTATGGCGCGATATACAACAGGTATATCATCATAAACCTCCTAAGAGATTTTTGCGCCAAGCTTCTCTTCCAATTTGTGGTGTGCCGATTTGAATTTTCCCTACAAATTGGTGGGACCTACAGTTTTTTGCCGACTCCGAACGGCATCTACAAAGGAGACGAATTTTTGCTGAGAAGCCTGTCATGGCAGAAATACACTCGGAGAGTTTGCCAAACCACTGCCGAGGGGCGACCCCGTTTTGAAAAACTTTTTTAAATCACTTTTGATGTTACCTGTACCAGGGCTCGAACCATCGACTCAACTCATCGCCCTTATTATTTCGGTATACTTATTGGTGGGTCTATCTCTTCTTCTTCTCATACTAACAAACATCGGACTCAAGCTATAATACCATTTCATGTTCATGAAAGGTATAAGAAGTCCCATTAAGTTATCAAGTGCGGCAGATATTTAAAAGGAAATATACTTTCATGGCATACAATGCAAAATAACTATATAAGTATAATATAAAAGGTAGTAATGCGAGATAATATATAATAAATACGTTTTAAAATATGTCAATATTACATTTTTCTTTATCATCCGACTGAATTTGCATAAATATTAGAATTGCTCATGAGTTGAATCAGATATTTTCCCACATCGGGGGAAAAAGCTAAAAACAGCTAAAAAAAATTTCTGGAAAAAGCTAAATAAAAGCTAGCAGCTAAATTCCATTTTTTCCAGCTAAACGGCAAAACAAAAAGCTAGATTGATCTGTAAAACAGCTAAAATGGCAACACTGGTCATAACCCTGTAGCTTATGTTGATGTGAAGGTCTCTCTCAGCCAAGAAATCAACGCCAATGATGACTTCAACGACAATATTCACCGTGCATTTCACTTCTCCCAGGGCTTGCTTGCTGTCACCAGTTACTATTCACAACTTAGCTTTCCGCAGCGGTCTCACCTTTACCCTGACTAAGTCCCTCCGAATGATGGAATGTGATGCACCAGTATCAACAGTTAGCATACGCTTTTTTTCATTCTACGTACCCTTCAACAGTAGCATTACTAGCTTTTCGCCCGAGTTGTGACAGAGATTATGGGGCAGTTATCTTGCTCATCTTCTCTAGCTTTGCGTTTACGTCTACTTAAATTGCTGGGGTCTCTGGAGCCGGTGCTGCAATAACGCGCAATATGACCAGATCTTCAATGCTTCCAGAATTGTGTCTACCTAGTCTGGCTGTTCTACCTTCAAGCGGTGAGCTTTATACGCCGGTTTATTTAATAGCGAGGCGTTTCCTGCGTTAGAGCATGTGATACCGTTTCAGAAAATGTCCTTTTGGGGCTTGCATATATGGCTAGCTTTTTCTCCACATCACGTATTCCATTTATGAAAGCTTGGATTTTTACCCTTTCTGTGTATTCTACGGGTGCGTCTGCGTTTGCTAGATGCGCCAACCTCTCGATGTCCGATGCAAATTCCTACAAAATCTCATTAGCCTTCTGGCAGCGATTTTGCAGCTCCATTTAGTATATCTGCTTCCGATGGTCGGTTCCATATCGCCTCTCAACTGCACCGATCAATGCTTCATAATTGTTCCGTATTCCCTCAGAAATAGTCTGTAAGATTTCAGCTGCAGGTCCCTTCAATGCCACGAACTGTGCAGCAACTGTGTCCTCAGTGCCCAAATTGTTCACCCCTGCCGTCTTCTCAAACTGCAGCTTAAATACCTGGAATGGAACAGAATCATCAAAGGAAGGTGATTTTACCTTGGGAGTTTTCGCTGAAGCAGTTGGAGGATTCAATTGCAAATCTTGGATACGTTCTCTCAAAGCTTCTACCTCAGCCTCAATTTTGTCCTGAAATTGTGCAATTTTTGCATCTTGCACTTCTAGTTTTGACGTAACCCTCTCCTCTTGTGCTTTCAACTGTGAAGATGTTTGTGGCACCTGCATGGATATACGCTCCTCTTATGCTTCCAATTTTGCCGACATTCGCGTCTCCTGCTTTTCTAGCTAAGATACTATATACGTTTTCTGTTGTCCCAGCAGCGACGTAATACGTGTGTCCTGTTATTCAAGCTTAGATGCCATATGTGCCTTCTGTTCTGCAAGCTGAGATGCCATGTGTGTCTTCTGTTCTTCCAGCTGTGTTGAAATGCTTGACAACATCTAAGTCAATACAGCCAACAACGCTTTTGTGTCCACACTTGCCCCTGGATTCGGAAGCTCTTTTTTCTCTTCCATTTTCGTCGATGCCTCTTCCACTACATGGAAAACATAATCATCAACGTTGATTCCTTCTTATTCCATAGCCTCCCGTAATCGTGATTGTAGCTCGGATTTATTGCCTGTAGTGTTAAGTCCGCGTTGTTCTAACACAGTTTTGAGTTGCTGAATCTTTAATTCATTCAACTTAGCCATGTTCTACTTATCCTTGCGATCACTGGTATTTATTTAACAATACCTCTTCTAACACCAATTGTGACGAATTTGATGATTCCTGGATTATTAATCCTGGGTTCGATCACTATAGAGTCAAATAAACACACGCACAAATACTATAACAAATAGCTAGTTTTATTCACTAGTAATAAACGCAATACGAATTTAAGAGTTTGGTAACTTCACAGTAGTTCACTTAACGACGCTTGAGAATAAACTGATTAACTTGCCTTGATTGGTCACTGCCTTATATAGTCTGACAAGGTGCTATCCCAGGTTGTTTCTTGGTTGTTCGCTCTTCGTGTTCTCAAAGACTCGGTGTTATTTATTGACATCTCCTCTCTACCTTGTATTCGGAAGCTTGCGCCATCTCTCTTCCTCTTCCTTGTTGTGTTTAACTAGTGGTGACAGTGCTATTGAGTTGGGGTGGTACATGCTTGAGAATAATCGCCACAATATGTATGAGACTTGCAAATTTTTAGTTGCTATCTCTTTAATTGCAAGATTTATAGGCCAAACCCCATTTATCGGAACTATCGATTATATGGGAGCTTTATGTTATGTTTCTCTGATCTTGCTGATTTTCACTATTTACATTAGGTATATATTATGTACCAAACCTGCAAAAGTTTAAGTTCCTAGCTCTTTAATTATAGGATTTACAGGCCAAACCCCGGTTATCGGAACAATCGATTGTATAGGAGCTACGCGTTGTACTGGTCCGATCTAGGAGGTATCTCAAAAACTGAGGGCCTAGTTTGCTTTTAAACAGACAGGCGGATGGATGGACGGACAGACGGGCATGGCTAAATCCACTCAGCTCATTGCCCTGATAATTTCGGTGTGCTTATTGGTGGGGCTATCTCTTCTTCTTCTCATACTTACAAACGTCGGACCACAGTTGTAATACAATTTCATGTTCATGAATGGTATAAAAATGTTAAAACAAATTCTATGTTAAGAGTCACTTTTTCGTGTGAACTTTAAAAATAAATATTAAAAAAAAATTTAACTTAAGTTCTTCGTTAACAGTCGTTTTCATACGTAACCCCAGACAAAGTACTAAAATTTTTCGAAACTGAGTTTTTGTTAGTGAGATGTGTTCTTTCAGTAGTTTGAATTTCTAGATCTAGGGGGATGTTCGTGAACAGAGATACTACGTCTAAAGATATGAGGTCTTATCATATTCAATGTCTATTTTCTTCAATTTTTCTTATACATGGCATGCATTTTTGACATTAAATTCTTTAGAGAAGATCTTTTTCAGTACCCGACCCACATATTTAGCACGCTTTTTACAAGGTACATTAGAAATGGAGCAACAAAACAACGTAGTAGATTGCTAGAAAATATATATTGGCCAAACAAAGAGAATGACAAACATACTGAAAAAGCCAAAAACAAAAAAGTGGATACAGCACTTTTTCAACACTTAATTAAGCACATTCATAACGGCAATTAAATGAATGGGCTGATCTTAGACACAGAAAATAATAAAAGCAAATTGTTAAATTATATGCTAATTATACTTTTTAATGTTGTATTAAAAAATTACAGACCTAACTGAGGAAGGTGCAAAATGCATCGAAACACGTAGGAGGATAAAGGAAAAAATTGTTTTTGCTGAACCCAGCGCTGGCCAAACAGTTTAATTACCATAAACTAAATTAAAACCCAACTAAAAATATCTGGTAAATTTTTACGAAGTTGTATCAGTAACAAGGGGTTAAGTAAAAATTAAATGGTGTATTCCCTCTCTAAATTGATGCAGACATTCCGGATATGACCAGATCGGACCAATACAACGAATAGCTCCCATACAATCGATTGTTCCGATGAACGGGTTTTGACCTATAAATCTTGCCATTAAAGAAGTAGGAACTCTAAATTTTTCAGGTTTCATACATTTTATATACGTAATGTAACTACTGAAAATCAGCCAGATCGGACCAACATAACATATAGCTCGCATACAATCAACAGTTCCGATAAATTGCAAATTTAATAGAGATGAAAACCAAATTTGGCAGCTACAGTACTTATTACATATGTAATGTGTGTAGTGAAAATCATCAATATTGGACTAATATGATAAACGTGGCTTGGGCAATGTATCTTTGAATTAACAGGGAATAACCATAAAAATTTTTAAGAGTTTGTACTTATTGTAAGTAACGATCGGACATTTAAAATCGTGATGCGTATTCATGAAAGGTATAAAGCTTTCCCTACTTGTTTTTAATCTTCAAAAATGTTTACTTTTGTTGTTTTTTCTTTTTCTTTTGTGAAGTAATAAAACAATATTTAAAGTTATTTAAGTCGTAATTTCTCTGGAGATTCCAACTCATTCGCTGGTTCCGACGTGCGTAGGGCTTCCTTCATTGCTCGTTTCGCCCGATAACATTATGTTTTCAACATGGTTAAAGTCGCCATCCATCGATTTCCCCCTTTAGTATTTCCATTAGTTATTTCTTCGAGATTTTGTACTTTATAGGTGTGGTGTTATAATGTGTACCTCGTCATAAATCTCATTGCCATTGAATTTAAGTAAATCTTTCGTTTTCGTAGCTTTTCTGAATTTATGCTTACTATGTGTAGTCAGTATATCGGGCTGTATTAGCTACTAACGCGAGTCAGTTGGTTGAAGCTGTCTTCAATTGGAGCTTACTCGCTGTGTTCAGCCTTAACCATCATATCTTAATTAGCAGCAAACCTTTTTCAAAGGTAAGTTGCCATAAGCTCCACAATATGCGAATTTATTTTCTGAGGTGCGACTGTCCGCATTCTCCATTGATCAGGAGCTTCGAGTCCAATTCCACCAGCGATTCGTTGGGTGTTTTGTGCAGTAAATTAATTTTATAATATTCAAATTCCCACAATGTTAAACATTTAAAAACGGGTGAATTGTAGTGATTAACGTCCCTGCAGTCAACTGCCAAACTGCTTAGTAAACATTATAGTTCATTTACTAGAATTTCGTGGTCTTATTTATACCAGGTTGAACGACTGCAACGTTTCCACTATCAGAAGCCGCAAAACCCTCCAGAACTGTCGATAGACAATTACATACGCGAGCGAAAAATAAAACAACTCAGTATACGGGCAGCAATCGTTCAGTTAACAACGCCGTCCTTCATTTTAATTTTCTCTTCAAATTATATTCTGAGTATTTAAATATTCATTTAATTAAATAAAAACTAAATATGAAACTTTCGTGCAAATAATATTTCTTATAGTAAAATCATAATCCGCTTGAGAATTTCGTGCTCCAAATAGTACAGTTTTGTTGCAGATCATGTAAGTACGTGCAAAAAAAATCACCCTTATCTTTTCCGACGTCGCTACTGTATAACGGCGTACCAGCGACACAAAAACGAGTAAACAGTGCTCAAATGAAACCACGAAAAAAAGTGAAAACGAAACAATCACTTATCAAGGCAATTGAGTAAATAAATAACATTTCTTTTCGGAATAATCAAAGTAAAATTTTTCTAATGAAAAAGTTTTTAACAACTTTGAAAAAAAATGAATATAAGATTTTCTTCCGATCTGTTTGATGACTTTTGTGTATACATTTTAAGCTGAGCAGATCTATAATTTTTTAGTGCAAATAAAACAAAGTTTTATTCCACCTTACATCCCGACGTTTCGCCAATTTTCCTTGACATCTTCAGGGGAGTGACACTATTTATTTATTTAAACAAAAAACAAAATTAGATATAAAATTTAACACTATGAAAATATTGTAACGTAAACATGGATTGCATAATTAATTACTTACATAAAGGTGGAAATTACTTCTTTTATGTTTATTGTATTTGGCCTTTTTTGTAATATTCTTAGGCTCTCTAAAGTGTAACGTGTTCTTTCTCTTCTTTCGTTGTCTATTATTTTTGTGTTTGGAAAGTCAGCTGTGTTTTCTATTGCGTGCTTTGACAATGCTGTGCTTTGTTTTTGCTTTTTAATGTCGCCTTCGTGTTCAGCTATTCTCGCACCTAATGAACGCTTTGTTGTCCCTATGTAGACTTTGTTGCAGTTTTCTTTGTCATTTTCTTTGCACTGTATTTCATAAATTCCATTGCTGCGTTGTTGGGGATCTATTGGGGTTTTTGTTTTTGTAAAGCACGTTGCCAGGGTGCAATTTGAATTGTATGCTAATGTAGTGTTGGGTGTTTTGGTAAATTCGTGTGCAAAGTTTTCTGTGAGCCTGGGAACGTATGCGACACTGAAATATCGCGTTGTTTGGTTATTCTGTGTTTTTTGGGTATGGTTATTATTTGTGTTATTTTGTTTTTGTTCGATCAAACTTGATATCAAATGGTCCGGAAAATTATTCTTATTAAGCGTCGTTTTTATTTTTCTAACATTGG
The DNA here is from genome assembly GCA_949987695.1 of Merzomyia westermanni. Lineage (NCBI taxonomy): Eukaryota > Metazoa > Arthropoda > Insecta > Diptera > Tephritidae > Merzomyia > Merzomyia westermanni. Next base: position 92,076,228 of record OX465288.1, read on the forward strand.
CGTCATGAAATTGTGGGTGGCTGATCGATAGTACTTTGTGTATAAAGTTCTTGGCAGTATTTATTTTGTATTTAAACGGCTGTGAAGAAAAGAAGTTTATGAGGCGCCCAGAAGCAGTTGGTTTTGAGTACCAGTCTAATATTAGTTTTTCTGTGTGTGCGAGTGTCCAAAAAGGGGATATTGCTGTTTTCTTCTTTTTCGATGGTGAACTTAAGTCGATTATGATAGCTGTTAAAAACATCTAATATTATATTTGCATCTTTTCGGGCAATGATGGCAAAAATGTCATCTACATATTTTGCAAGGAATTTAATGTGTATGTTATGTTGTTGTTCTAGTTCCATAAAGGTGTGATTAAGTACGTCATCCATGACTATGTCCGCGATAGTTGGGGAAAGGGGGTTGCCCATGGGCATTCCATAGGTTTGGGTATATACTTTGTTGTTGTGGACGAATGTTTTTTACTTTTCAGGGTGGACTTATTGTGATTGTGAAATGCAGTTTTCATAAATGAAATAACAAGGAATAACGGAATCATTGAGAAGCTGCAAAAACGAAAATGGCGAGTAGAGACTCGTACAATACAAAGGTGGTTAAAAATAGCACTTAAAAAGAAAATTTAGTTACTAAAGACTCTATTGAATATATGGGTTATTTTTATGCAACACTTGTAAACAAAAGTCTACAATCAGGCATAGTACCCAAAGAATGGAAAACCTCGACCGTTGTACCGGTAAAAAAGGTACTAAAGACTGTAAACGCTGAAGAGCTGAGACCCATTAACACTCTCCCAAACTTGGAGAAAATCCTTGAAACGGTGGTGAAAAATCGTCTTGTACAACATTTGGAATCAAATAATGTCCTTTTAAAGGAACAGTCTGGGTTCAGAGCAAAACACTCATGTGAAACGGCATTGAACCTAGTACTGTCCCAGTGGAAGGAAGACCTTAACAATAAAATGCATATGGTTGCGGTATTTATTGACCTTAAAAGAGCTTTTGAAACGATTGATAGAGCCATAATGATTGAAAAGCTCAATAATATAGGTATCGTTAACCCAGAACTGGTTTGGTTTGAAAGTTTTCTCTCTTACCGGTTCCAGCAAACTGTGATAGACACAAGCACATCAGGAGAGTTGGCAGGTTACCACAGGGATCAGTTCTTGCGCCTATATTATTTATTATTATATATCAACGACATTAAAACAGCTTTAAGACACAGTATAATAAAAGTATTTGCTGATGATGCTTTATTAAAATAAAATGCAGGATGATCTGGATTCCCTATACAAATGGCTGTGCTCGAACAGATTGAAGCTCAATGTCAAGAAGACAAACTTTATGGTATTATCCAGAGCTGTAAACACTAGCTCTATTAGATGTGATCTAAACATAAAAGGTGACAAGATTGAGGAAGTGAGAAAGATTAAATACTTGGGTATCAATATAGATAGTAAACTGAAATTGGACGAGCACATAGATTACACAGTGAGTAAAATTGCCAAAAAAATTGGTTTTATGAAAAGAACCTGCAGATATTTGAGTAGGAAATATAAAACAATGGTATATAAGAGCATAGTGGAACCCCATTTTATATACTGTCCCACAATTTTTTTTATAGCTTGCGATTCCCAAATAGGGAGATTACAGAAAATGCAAAATCGAGCCATGCGTTTTATACTAAAAAAACCAATGGATACTCCGATTAGAGAACTGATTGATGCAATGCGCTGGTTGAGTGTAAAACAACAACTTTTCTTTCATGCTATGAAGTTTGTGTATAATATTAAAAAGGGCAAACTTCCGGACTACCTTAGTGATAATCTTCGGTATATAAATGAAACTCATTCGTACTTACTAAGGGAGCAAACAAACTTCAAGCTACTTTTATATAGGACCGAAGTTGATAAGAAAAATATTTTCTATAAAGGTTTAAAGTGCTTTAATGAACTTCCGTCTAACATAAAAAATTGCGGAAATTTTATTTGTTTCAAACTACTGTTGTTACAACATTGTAAAACTTTGCCTATTGTATAACGCCACACTTATTTATTTATTGATAAGCATTGTTATTTATTGATAGGCACACATTTTCTCTCATTTTTACCGGAAGCATGGATAGGAAAAATGAAATGTGCCAAACCGGGAGTGGAAACTCGGTATTTCCAACCCCGTAAACAGAGAAGACTCGGATTTCCTTCTATTACTTCTATTATTTCTAATATAGAGAGATTGTGATGCAGATTGGAAACTAGGGCTTTTCAACTGCTTATTAGCTACATTAGACAAGCTAATCAGTTTCATCTGGAACCTGTGCGTACAAGTAAGGGGTTAAAATCGGTACTTAATAATGGACTTGCAACATATAATGCTGTACCTGATGATGTTAAACATGCGAGAACTGTTGGATTGTTTAGAGAAAAGGTTGGTCTATGGCAATAAGTTTATTGATTATAATTGTAAAAGTACCTGAAATAAAAGACTGAAATTTAAATTTAATTTTATAAATGTTCAATGGGCATCCTTCTGCCCGTATACGCGACAGGGTCCCTTCTGGCCCATGTGTCCTTCCATGCTCATTGACCCCTTACTGAGTACCGGTTTACCTCCTTACTGAGGATAAGTCTGTCGTATCTTTGCAATCCTTCAATTGCAAGGCAATTTAATCTAATTTAATCACATAGTGGAATTAAAATTAAATGTATATACAGCTGGCTGTTAAATATATATATATATATATCTTTTTTCTAAGTAAATAATAATTTGTATTGGATTACCTGTATTAGCCGTAGGCTATTTTTTTATAAATAAATAAATTAATAAATAAATTAATAAATAAATAAATATTTTATATTTTAGTTGTGATGTACTTTTATGTTGTGTATATTTAGGATAAGATATATAACTGCCTAATTAAGACTAAAACCTTAGTGAATAAGAAAATTTGTATTGAATTAAATTTTGGTTGTATTAATACATATTGTAAATTATTAAGTCTGTAAAGACTGTAAGAAATAAACATATAAATAAATAAAAAAAAATAAATAAATAAATAAATATTTATTTTGATTGACACATATTTTATATATGATGAGTGACTTTTCATTAAAGTGGTTTGTAATGTAATTTTGCAATTTTTGTGTATTTTTCAACCACTACAGTACAGTAGTTGGTGCATAGGCTTACTAGTATTACGGCTGGTATGATACCGGTGTATGTACTGACTAGTATGTAAACTGGTATGATCCTGATGTATATATGGACTACTATTTTGAATAGTATGATCTTGATGTATGTAATGACTAGTATGCCAATTATCATATTGCTGATGCAGAGACTTACTAGTATGCCAATTGGTATGGTGCTGATGCAGAAGCGGACAATTGCCATCTGGTAGGACATCACCGTGTTAAAAAACCAGTTGTCAATATAAAAAAAATTACAGAACTCGAACTAGTTGAGCTGGTTTGGCAAACTAGTATTTAACTAGTTTAAAACTTGTAGAATCCACTGCATGGCTGTTTTCCGGACACTTGCCACCAACCCTCGCCCAAACAGCAAGCTATATAACAGTACAATACTTTACTGTACTTTAATAGGATAGAAAAAATCGTTTTTGTTGATTTAATTCTTAATGTGATTCTATGTATTGGCTATTGCAGGTTTCTGAAAAAATTAAGTGAAATTCTTGTTTTGCGTTATCGCGAAGTAAAAAAATCTTTTCACTTTAGTTATCACTTGACGTTTCACTTTACTGAGCTCTAAAATCCTATTCCGATATGTGCGGTGAAAACTGTTGGTAGAAGAACCTTTTGCGCTGACACAAGTTGTTCTTGCTAAATAATAGCTTATTATAGAATTGAAAGAATAAAAGCAATTTTTATCACTTAAAACGTTTAAATTTGTAAAAAATCCGATGTTTGAATAATTTTAAAATCTTGACGTTATCACCAAATTTCTATTGGCGGTAAGTTGTTTCACTTCATTTCAAATCGAAAATTTTAAGTAAAACAAGAATTGAAAATCTTGGCGAATTGACGTGTTTTCTTTTCACTTCACGATAACGCAAATACTATAAGTTCTAATCCACCATATACACAAAAATAGGAAATGAAAAGTTAAACGAAACATGGTTTCAATTAACTATGCAGTTAAATTGCAGCCGATAAACAGTTTTGGCCGCCCGCTATTCTAATACCGTACCCACCAGATATTGTTATCATAAAGCTTTCTAAAACATGTAGATCCATCCGATTTGTAGGTAAAAATAGAAGCAGGTCACCACAAATTGGTTGAAGTTCAGTAATTTTTTGAAGTGGGTTAAAAATACTTTTTATTTGATTGTTTAGGGACTAAAGTAAAATTTTCCCAGCTTCACCTATAGTAAGAAGAAAGTTTTACACCTACCCATGAGTAGAATGCGTTGGTGCTGAGGTGGACAGCTGCACCATTTCGTCACAGGCTGTACTGAAACTATTAGTAGTTATTTGTGTTTCTTACGTTATAAAAGGAGTAATTTTGATCCATGTATTTCTTCGCTTGCGAAATATTCTCAACTGAGTAGTGAGCAATGGCAAGGGCGCACTAATATTGAATACCGAGTACCTGTAAAATAAAATAATTTATTAAGAAAGAACATATATATGGCATGTTTTGTATGATTTACCAAGTGCCGACAGCTGAACGCTGAAGCTTGTGTGAAGTGCACGCACAGATTTTGTCTCCTTTTCTGCAGTTACATTCATCAGACCTAGGTACCGCATTACTATTAGTCTTACCGTGAGGCCTTTTGTTTTTGCCACAAGAAGAACAAGGTACATCGTCATTTACATTTCTATTGAAATAAAAAGATATAAATTCAAAAAAAGTATTAAAAAACTAAAAATGTCTCACGACAGTTTTACTTATCAGCCAAATAAATATCTAGGGTTACATGTGTAAAACGACTGTTGATATAAAACTTAGGTTTATCTTTTTTTTTAAATATACATTTTCATAGCTCTCATGAAAAACTAGCTCTTAACATAGAACTTAAGTTTAATGTTTTTTTCAATAATCATTTTTAAAGTACACATGAAAAAATTCGCTATTTGCGGCACGGTTCGAAATATATAGAAAATTTGTTTAAAATTTAGGATCTTGATATTCATTTTTAAGTAACCTACTGGTAGGCTAGAGCATTGATAGGTACCCCCTGCGGGTTAGAATATGCGCGAGGTAGTCATACCGGTCGTAAGAGGCCACTAATATGCACAAAGGTAATGACGTGCACCTCGATGGTTGATCTCCGGATATGATTCCTCTCACCTCTCATTACCCATATTATCCTTTCTTACGGAAGGAAGGGTGACATAACCTAGAAGGTTTCACTGGTCATAAATCGCTACCATCACAGTCGGGCAGTACCGCAAGGGAGTACCGGAGCGTATCGGGTTCAACTCCGGCCAAGGACTGTTAATTCGACAACACTCCCCAAAACCTTCGGGGAGTGTTTTTGTCGTTACCACAGCAACAACAGAATTGATAGGTACTTGAAATTTAGCACATATTTCAGGACACGATGACAATATAAGTTGCAGAAATGAAAGTTCCACTAGGTGGCGCGCCGATCGAGATAACTGAAAAATGGGAGAATGTCGTGATCGATTTTTGAGTAACTTTCCGGTAAGGTAGGGACTGGAAAGGTAGGGACTGGAAAGGTGACACATGCTTCAGAACCCGGCAACAATTCAATATTTGATCGCTAGGTGACGCATGGATCGAATATTTCGGAAGTTCGTTATTAATTGTTAATGTGACGATGGGATTTTGAACTGTTCGCCGTTTACTTATGGACTTGAGCTTATCACATAGGTCAGGACACGATCACAGTATGGTTTGTTGAAAATAAAATGCCGCTGGGTGGCGCGTTGGTCGAGATTTTAAAGCAATTTCCCGGTGAGCTAAGTCTTTAAACTTGACATATGACCACCCATATTAAAGATGATATTCACTAGGAAACGCTTTAAAACGTGTAAATATACTCATAAAACTCAAATAATAACAAATATGCTAAGAAATAGCAAATAAAAAGATGATACAAAAATTTTGAAGACTACCTTTATGTTTATGTCGTCAAAAAGCAACAGCAAGTTTGTCTTTAAACAAATACATGGTATCTGTGAGCTTTAGTTTTAAAAGTTTAATCGTACCAGTTGTAATCAATTTATGAGTTTCCAATCTAAGATATCAATTTTTTTAAGCAATGAACAATCTATTCAAGTCTATTAACTGCACTCAAACCCTCAGAAATTGATAACTATTGGTATAGTTTAATTTCTAAAATTCCAAAACTAAAACTCCCAGTTACCATGTCTTTGTTTAAGAACATGTGGCAACACTAAACAAATCGATCCTCTGGCTACCATTGACATGTTGACATTTTCATTTGTTCTTTTCCTTTTTGTTACACCTTTCTATTCTCCGTTTTTGGTATTCTTGTCATATAATTTAGTTAATAAAGATTGGATAGAAAACAACACGTGATTTTCTATATTGGTGACCCCGAGACAGTAAATGAAAAACACGGAATATAATCTTCGCTCAAAAACTACAGACGCCACCATGTCGGAGTTGGAAACAATCAAGAAACAGCTGAATGACCTACAGGAAGAATATGTGCGCATCAGTCAACAGCCAAGCACTAATGCGAATTTTCGACACGTGTCTATCCCAACATTCAATAGAAGTAGCCCACATCTTTGGTTCGCTCAACTTGAACGAGCTTTTCGACTAAACAACATTACTGCAGCCAACGATAAATTTGATATACAGGGTGGCTAATGAAAGCCGCTACCAAAAAATAATTAAATAACTTTTTTTCTATTTAATGAATCTGGTTAATTTTTTTTTTATTTTGCAGATTGATTGATTTAACAAAAATGGATAACTGGGACACTGAAACAAGAATTTGGATTGTCCGCCGCTATCACGCACTGGAGTCCGTAGTTTCGGTTCAAAGAGAGTATAGGCGCACGTTTGGCGGCAATCCTCCGAGCAGATGGACCATAATAAGACTTGTAAACAATTTTGCGGAGCATGGGACAGTCAACAGAAGACCTTACCATCGAAACCCTTCAGTTCGAACGGAGGAAACAATCGCTGCTGTAGCTGCTGCCATACAAAACAATCCACGTGTTTCGACAAGAAGCTTATCTGCTCAAATGGGTGTAAGCAGACAGTCATTACAGTCAATTATGCACAAAGATTTGGACTTATTCCCATATAAAATTCAAATGGCCAACAAACTGAACGCTGCAGACTTGCCGATTCGCTTGGAATTTTGCCAGAAGATGCTTCAAATGGTGGAAGAGGATGGAAACATGTTGAACTGTCTTTTCATGTCTGACGAGGCCCATTTCGATTTAAACGGCAACATAAACAAACAAAATTGTCGAATATGGAGTGCTTCCAACCCACAGATACTCCATGAGACGGAATTGCATCCACTTCGTGTCACAGTGTGGTGTGCAGTTTCATCACGCTGCATTGTCGGGCCCTACTTCTTCGAAGAAAACGGTCACACCGTTACGGTTACTGGAGACCGTTACTTGAGCATGTTGAGAGAGTTTTCTATCCAGAATTACGCCGAATGAGAATTTCTTTCAACTCTGTGTGCTTTCAGCAAGATGGTGCAGCTCCTCATATAGCCCAACCTGTTATGACAGAATTGCGACGAAAATTTCCCAATAAGCTGATATCCAGAAACTCCACATTCCGTTGGCCACCCAGGTCGCCTGACCTTACTGCACCTGACTTTTTCTTGTGGGGTTATTGCAAATAGGAAGTCTTCAAAGCAAAACCAACAAATTTTAATGAACTAAGGCAATCCATTCGAGAAACAATTGCGGCTATTCCTGTCTCAACTCTCCAAGCAGTAATGAACAACTTTTTGGTAAGATGCCGCACATGCATCGACGAGCAGGGGGGCATTTAAATTCCGTTATTTTTAAAACTAATTAAGCTATATTTAATAAAATTTAATGAGCTTTAACATGAATAAAAGAAAAATGAATTCCATACACTGAAAAAAAATTATTTGAGTTTCTTAATGTTTTACTTCACGCCGAAAGCCTTATATTGCAACCTCCGGACAACAACAGGTACGTCACTTTGAAGCAGCACATACTAAAGAAGTTCACCGACTCCCCAGAAACAAAGCTTCATAAGTTGCTGTTAGGCAATGAATTTTCTGGTCTAAAACCGTCTGACATGATGGCTCAAATGCGACGTTTGGTACCAGAAAACAGCATCGCCAGCATCGATAAGGCCTACACTCGTGCTATCAGAAAGTGACCTAGACCAACTAGTCACCTCGGCAGACCGAATGGTAGAAACTTTAGAAAATACTCCCAATACTGTAGCAGCCATTGAAGTTCCTCTCCAAGACGACTCCGTCTTGGCCATAAGGTCGACTTCCAAAGATAGTTCTAAAGTTTCCGATATCAATACCGCAATAAATTCTTTGATTAGCAGAGTCGACGCCATTCAGGCCGAGCTCACAAAATTAAATATTGCTTCAAAGCCTAGCTCACCGATCAACACGAATTCATCAAACTTATGCTATTTTCACAAAAAGTTTGGAAACTCTGCCAAAAGATGTAGATATGGCTGCATTCACTGGTCGAAATCGGAAAACTAATCAGGCTGTCGCCGGCACACTCTGCGGGCGGCAGCAGCAACAATAACAAACCTATTTTGACGATCGGCTCCATTACTGCCATAACTTCCAAATCATCACTCATCAGGAATAAATTCATTAAGGAAAATCGACTCCATATGTATGATCATAGTACTGGAAAACGTTTCCTAATCGACAGCGGATCCTGTGTTTCAGTATTTTCCCGGTGTTTAATAAAACAAACTCTTCCGGAAAATGATTTGCAATTAACTGCTGCCAACCATACCCCAATTCGTACATTCGGCAGTAAACATTTTAAAGTTAACATCGCGCCGTCTTCTTTTTATGAATGGGATTTCATAATAGCTGATGTGCAAACACCCCTTATTGGTGCAGATTTCCTCTCACACTTCCACTTACTGCCGGATTTAACAAATCAATGTCTCGTTGACCACAAAACTGGCAGAACAATAAAAGGTTTTTTATCTGACATAACTGACCATAGTGTTGCCATACTAAACACAACAAATCTGCCCAAATCATTATTAAATGAATATGAATGCATTTTTCGACCATCTGCGAAGTGCCAGATGCAAACAAGCACGGTAGTGCGACATCACATTAAAACAACCGGACCACCGGTTGCAGAGAGGCCCAGGCGTCTCAATGGAGAAAACTTAGCGGCGGCGAAGGCTGAATTCAAAACTCTTATTGAAAATGGCATATGCTGAGTGTCGAAAAGCCCGTGGTCAAGTCCGTTACACATGGTTCATAAAAAGAATGGTGAGTGGCGCATTTGCGGAGATTACAGAAAGCTCAATTCTCAGACGACACCGGATCGCTACCCTGTAGCTCACATCCGTATGTACACCGTTTGGATTGTTTGAGTACATATATATGCCCGGGTTACGAAATGCCACACAAACATTTCAGCGATTTAAGGACTCGATTTTTAGAGACATTAATTTTGTTTATGTATACGTTGATGACATATTGGTAATGTCAAAAACACAAAGCGAACACCACGAACACATACGTACAGTCTTCTCTTGTTTAAAGCAACATGGCCTTCGTGTCAATCTTGACAAATGTAAGTTTAGTCGGTCTGAAGTACAATTTTTAGGGTATACTATTAATTCTCAAGGCTGCAAGCCACCTGACGATCGCGTGGCTACTATTGAAAAATACAAGAAACCAGAAACTATAGCCGAGCTTCGAAGGTTTCTAGGAATAATGAATTATTATCGACGGTGCATACCCCATGCAGCCGAACGACAAGCGCTACTTAATGAATACCTGCATGATTCAAAAAAGAATGACAAGCGGAAAGTTACCTGGACGTTGAAATCATCTGACGCATTCGAATTATGCAAAAAAAGCATATCCCAAGCAGTAATTCTAGCGCATCCGGCATGCAATGCCCCACTTGCACTCACTTGTGACGCTTCTGACGTAGCCATAGGCGCCTCGCTTGAGCAAAAAGTCGACAACGTCTGGCGTCCTCTCGGTTTCTTCTCCCGCAAGCTATCACCAGCTGAAAAAAAGTATAGTACGTATGATCGGGAGCTCTTAGTAATTTACGAATCGGTTAAATACTTTCGCCATTTCGTAGAAGCACAGCAGTTTATTATCAAAACCGATCACAAGCCGCTAATGTACGCGTTTGCTCAAAAGCTTGACAAAGCGTCTCCTCGCCAACTACGTCAGCTAAACTACATATCGCAGTTCTCAACGAGTATTGTACATCTTTCTGGTGACGAAAACGCAGTAGCAGATGCATTGTCGAGACTTTGCGCAATTTCCATGCCAATCACTGTTACCAACGAACAACTTCAACATGCACAGGAATTGGATGATGAGTTAAGAGAAATACTAAAAGGCACTAACTCGTTAAAATTGCGTCGCATAAAGTTTGATAGTCAAACACAAATTTATTGCGATGTTTCGACAGGCCGAAACAGACATTATATACCAAAGAGCTTACGGTTTAAAATTTTTTCTGGAGTTCATGGGGAATCACATCCAAGTTCACGATCAGCCCTCCGTCAAATGCGAGCTAAATATGTATGACCATCAATAAACAAGGAAGTCGCTTTTTGGGTTCGAAACTGCTTACAATGTCAGCGAGCTAAAGTTAGCAGACACAACCAAATCACACTTATCAATATTCAGATGCCTGACAACCGTTTCGATCACGTCCATATGGACATAGTAGTTCTGCCACCTGACAAAGGGTACCGTTATTGTCTAACGATGATTGATAGATTCTCTCGATGGCCTGAGGCTGTACCACTTTAAAACATGACGGCAGACACAGTTGCCCAAACCTTCTGGAGCCACTGGGTATCCCGTTTCGGATGCCCAAAGTCAATAACGACTGATCAAGGAACCCAATTCGAGTCTGCACTCTTCAACTCACTGGCTAAACTCGTTGGCGCGAAACACATTCACACTACAGCATACCACCCGCAATCCAACGGCATGATAGAACGATGGCACAGATCTTTTAAAGCCGCTCTTATGTGTCATGATGACAGTCGGTGGACCACAGTGCTACCAATCGTTCTTCTGGGCCTCAGGACTAGCTTAAAGGAGGATTTGAACGCATCTGTTGCTGAATTCTTGTATGGGACCAACCTTCGTTTACCCAATGAATTTTTCGATCACAAAGATTTGCCAAGTAGCCCTCACCCTTGTCACCAGCATTAAAGAGCATATGAGACGACTGCGCCCAGTTTCACCGGCACACCACAGTAAAAAGAAACCATTTTTGGCAAAAGAAATTAACAACTGTACCCACGTATTTTTGAGAACAGATTCAGTACGTGCACCATTGGAACCACCATATACAGGCCCTTATGAAGTGATAAAAAGACCATCCGATCGAGTTTTCACCATTAGGATCAGCAACAAAGATGTCCAGGTCTCGGTAGAACGGCTTAAACCAGCTTTTACTGTCTCCGAGAACTAAGTATACAATTTACGACATAATTGCTAGGAAGAGGGTGATGTGGCAACACTAAACAAATCGATCCTCTGGCAACCATTGGCATGTTGACATTTTCATTTGTTCTTTTCCTTTTTGTTACACCTTTCTATTCTCAGTTTTTGGTATTCTTGTCATATAATTTAGTTAATAAAGATTGGATAGAAAACAACACGTGATTTTCTATAAACACATTTGCTGCTTTTTGATGACATAAATATAAACGTAGTTTTAAAATTTTTCTATCTTCTTTTATTTAACACTAGCAGACCCATGACTGAAATTTGGCTTGCCCACATTTAACAAATTGTACTCTTTTCCCTCCCCACTTTTCGCTTCTTTTACATTTATCCTTATCTCCTGCTTTTTCTTTCAACTTTTGCTTTTCCCCCATCCCCATACACCATTACTCTTCTTTACCCTCTTAATTCTCCTCTATATCTCAAATTTCTACTTACCTTCTTCTCCCATTTCTTCTGCGGGTACTTACATGTACATAGTTTCGTAGATATATCGAATTAACTGTTATTTGATCCTGGTACTGCTTTCTGTTTCCAAGGTTTTTTGATATATAAAACATGTATCTGTATATAAAATATCGTTAGCTTGAACCAAATAATTTCCTAGGTATGCCATTGCTACTTTATATAGCCTGGGGGCTTTGACAAAAACTTAATATGGGCTGTGTCGTTTCACAGAGATCGATAATAAATTTTGGATATTAATAAAGCACAAACAAAAACAAAAAATTTGACCGTGGCACCTCCCACTTTTCCAAAATTATGTAAATATTGACTAAATTACATATGACTACCTCGAGTAAAGGACACATATATCCAAATATCTTTGGTTTAGACCACATAAGTTCAGAGTTATGACGAACAGAAATTTTATATAGGCTAGGGGTGTGGCATCGCGCACTTTTCCGAAATTATATATAGAGTATGCTATAACCTGTGATCTCAAGAATATACTGTGAAAATTTCCTATAAAGGAGTGCCTATAAAGGACACACATACACACATTAATTTTTATTCTTTAATCGCCTAACGGTGGCATGTAACGGCATAAACGGATCGAGATAGATATTGACTTATATACATCAAAATGTTCAGGAGGAAAAGAGAAATTGGTTAAGCCATGCCCGTCCGTCTGTTAACACGATAACTTGAGTAAAAATTGAGATATTTGAATTAAACTTGGTACACAGGTTGCTTTCTGGCCAAGGTAGGTTGCTATTTTCGAAAATTTCGAAAAACGTATAAAATGGGTTGATTTAATAACACAGGTCAACAAAAGAAGAGTTTTGGTTTGGTGCCGCTCTACTTGTAACCAAATTTGGTAGTACTCGGTACCCTGATAAAAGCTGTATACTTACTTTTTTAATGCTACGTAAAGTTTTATAGATAGGGTCAAGAACCCCTTTTTAAGAGGTTAAGGCATGTATGGCCCCATAACTTTGTTTCTGTTTATTATACAGTTTTGATGTTGTTGAAAATAATACATTTAGCCGCTTCTATCAGTATACAAGTTGTTAATATGTCTTCATAAACGTCAAAGAAATTGCAAAAATAATGTGAAAAATTCAATTTTTTGTTAAATTTTTTCATTTTTAATCACGGTTTTCTCGAATAATTTGTTAACCAGTGCATATGTAAATTATTTTAAAACAATCTCCTATTAATTCTGTTTTCAAAGACATATAACTTTTTTATATCCTCGTAGATCTTCCTGGGATTTTCTACTTTACTACATTTCTACTGTGAAAAAAAAAATTTTATTTTATAAAAATGTTTTCCTTCCCCTTTATTTTTTAAATTTTCTGTAATTAGTACTTTCGGGAGCGCGGTTTCAAGTGTTAGTGCCTTTCTATAAATAAATAAAAAAATTTCAATATCATGTCTTCATCACGATCAACTGATTGGTTGCTTGCTACATTTCTTGATAAATAGGCGGCGCTGCCATATTTATATTTTTAGTACTTCGGATTTTATATTCTCAATCAACAGGTGTCACTAGCTGCATTTCCTTCGGAGCTAGTCATAATCTTACGGCTGGTACAGAGTAGAAATAACAACTATGTTAGATATACTCGTGTTTTGACGGACCACGATTATTTCAGCTTTTCTTTTAAATGCATTAGTTACCTCTAGGTTAATATCATTAGCTTAAATATCTTATTTTATCATGGTGCTCCTGCGGGTTAGGGGTTTAGAATATGCCCGAGGTAGGCATACCGGTCGTAAGAGGCGAGCAATATGCACAAAGGTAATGACGTGCAACTCGATGGTTGATCTACGGATATGATGCCTCTCACCTCTCATTACCTACTTTATCCTTCCTTAAAGAAGGAGGGGTGACATGACCTAGAAGGTTTCACTGGTCATAAATCGCTACCACGACAGTCGGGCAGTACCGCAAGGGAGTACCGGAGCGTACCGGGTTCAAAGCCGGCTAAGGACTGTTAATTCGACAACACTCCCAAAAACCTTCGGGGAGTGTTTTTGTCGCTACCACAACAACAACAACAACAATTTATCATAGTTGATTGGGTGTTGCCAAAGTGGGAATTGAGGGTATTCAGATGTGTTAGATGTCTGCCGACCACATTTTATTACTCGAGGCTTCTACGATGCCGTTGTAGTGTAGCTGAGTCAACTAGCAGTTTCTATGTCTCTTATTACGTACCGGTCATGTGGCAATACCTTATGAATGACATATGGGCCTCTATACTTTGGTATATACTTTTTATTAGCTCCGGCTGTTGTGTCGACGTTACGGAAAACCATGAAGTCACTGACGGGAGCTTGCAGCGATCAAAGAAATACTTTAAATAATATTATTGTGCTTTTTCTATGGACGCTAGGGCTGATACGCGAGATGTCTCGAAGTCTCGGGTCAGGCTAGAGGCAGCTTTATCTTCCAAATGTTCCGTCAGTTCATCGACTACAGTATCTCTCTCTTCCACACCGAACAACAAAGTATTCGGAGAGTAACCAGTGGTGGAATGTATGGTATTATTAAGACTGTATTCTGCCTGACCAAGCTTCACTGACCAGTTAGCATGATTAATGGGTTCGGAAATTGTACTCAAAATTGCTTTAATGACCCTGTTCACTCTTTCTACCTGTCCATTTGCTTGTGGGGATGCAGTGGCTACTTTTACATGAACTTCATTGTTTTTCAGCAAATAAGCCCCAAACTCCAAGTAAGTAAAGTACGAGCCGCGGTCCGAAATCAGTCTGCTCGGCCTACTATAGTAGCTAAAATATTTATCCAAACAGGCTATTACCTCCTTTGTACTCGTCGAATTTACTAAGTACAAGCGGACAAACTTTGTGAATGCGTCGATAACTACCAAGATATATTTCCGCTTTGAATTGATAGAAGGCAGAGGGCCGAAATGATCAACGTGTATAGTATCGAATGGTTTCGGTTTCTTGGGAATACTATGGATATTGCGCTTGTTCATTGGAGCGGGGACAGAATACATGATGCACTTTCGAATAAAATTTTCGACTTTATATTTCATTTTGGGCAGCCAGTAATTCTTTTTTAGCTGATCGATTGCCTTATCGACGCCCAAGTGACCGATTTTTTCGTGACCAAGCCTAATAATATTTTCCTCCATTTCGTTTGGATCATAAAGGCGCAGGGAAACCTACCCCTCTTTTTTAAAGACAACCCCATCTACTAACTCGAAGTTTTTATGTTTTTATGGCGGTATTGTGCTGCTTGGATGTGGAAATCTGCTTCACCGGCATCCACAGCTGAAACGGTTTCGCAAAGTGTTGCTTCGCTTCCAGGTGTCTCCTCCAGGGCGGCGACTAGCGACTCAGACTTGTCGGCGGTTCCAGCTTTTTGGCTAAGTGCATCGACATGAGACATGTCGATTCCACCTCTGTGTTGAATCGTGTAGTTGTAGTTTTCAAGTTCTAGGGCCCACCGGAACGTATACCTTCTGGACCGACACCATAACCTAAATACTCGAGGGTGTTGATCCAAACCTACATTTGGTAAGTCTAAGCTCTAATCCATTTTCCTTAATCCTCTGTAACAGTTTGCCTAAGAGTTCGACATGGGCTTCAAAGCTGACTGTTCCCACATTTATGTCGTCCATATGCACCATATCTGATCTATTGTCAACCAGATCTTTGAAAATGTTATGGATATATCTTTGGAATACAGCGGGTGCGTTTTTTGAACCGAAGGGCATGCGGGCGTATTCGTATTGGCCATAAAGTGTCACAAAGGACGTGTATTTAATAGAGCCTGGGCCGTCTTGACATGACAGAATCCGTGTTTCAGATCCAATGTGGAGAAAAACTTTTTGCCTCTCAAGTAGTAGAGGAAATCTTCCATTAGAGGAAGTGTTATCCCTTACTGTCAATTTGTTCAGCGGCCGGTAATCCACACACTTCCGTATCTCACCACTCTTTTTCTTTACCAATACAACAGCGGATGCATATGGCGAATCGCTTGGCCTAATAATGTTCCTTTCTAAGAGGTCGTCAGTTATTTGCCTAAGTTCAACTTTTTCTCGGTGCCGAATGGAACGGTTTGTCGTCAACTAGTCTTATCTTCGTCTCATAGTCATAGGGCTTACGCTCAGTACCTCTTGAGCCTAAGTAGTAATCCTCAAAAATTTTTCTTAAGACGTCTACCAGTTTCCTATCCAGCTCCTGATTAATTTTTATTTCGGACATATTATCACTGATTCTTAAAAAAGTACTCACATAGAGGCTCCTATAAAGTGGGCCATAACCCGTCGCCACAAGCTCCCCGAGGCAACACCATTGGTTGTGATTCGCCCAACCAAACGTCTTTACTTTCAAATTGACAGTTTTTGTGTTGTGAATCTGAACAATTACAATTAGATTTACCTTTCAAGTTAATCGCGCAGAAACAAGATGTTTAATCTACCACAAAGTTTGGTTGTATGCCTATCGCATCATTGAAAGAGCATAAGTGAATATTAAATTTAGTTAGGAAATCTCGACTTAGGATGAGGGGAATCACCACAGTGTCGTCTGGTACCCCATTTAAAACGATAGACTTTATTTTATTTTTGAATCGGATCTCCGGACAAAACTAGTGGGGCTACCCCTATCAAAGAGAGACAAACAATCTATAAATCTCTTGCGATTAACTTGTTTGGTTTGTAAGGCAACACTTAGCATGTTCATTGACTCTAACATCCCATAACAGCTGTATTCGTCTGTATTATCGGTGCTTACGCTAACTGCGGCAACGGATTTTTTCAATGCTGGGATCTTTTTTTGATATGAGCAGCTGCGGTGGTCATGACCCATTTTCCAACAACCGAAACAACTGCCATCCGGGCTCTTTTCGTACGGGCACTTGCTCTGGAAATGCCCTATTCTTGAGCAGTTAAAGCACCTAATTTCAGCGACGTCAGTTTCACTTTTCGTCCCGAATGAGGGGATGTGAGGACCGACGACGTTCGAAAAGATCGAGTGACTCCTTGAAGTCCTTCATTGTTTTGGTATTCATCAACAAATAGACTTCTGGTGAGCTGTCTCATAGCCCATCAATAATAAAGTTGATTAGTCCGAACTTAGCAACGTAATTACAACGTGCGGTTTGAAATGTTTGACCTAAAGTTACCCACTACACACTGGCTTTTGGGATCTTCACGTTTGCGCCTTAGATTGGCAACAGCTTTCTCGAGTTCTAGGAGTTCTCTTTGTTTTCTGAGTATGGCAATTTTTTTGTCCAACTCCATCTCTTCGGAGCCTATAGGCACTTTGTGGATGGCTCTGGTAAAGTTGCTAGCAACAACAATATCATCAGCGTTAACGTGGCTATAGAGTCGGTAGTGGCAGTGACAATGTCTCTAAAAAGTTCGGCAGCAGAGTTTGAATACGCAATGTTGGCGGCAGCGGGGTCCGGCACATTTTCGGATACGTACTGGGCGTTAGCCACACCAGAAATGAAGCAGGTACCTGATTGGTAGCTTACTACATTTCTTGATTAATAGGTGCCGCCGCCATATTTACATGTATATAATACTTCGGATTTCATATTCTCAATCAACAGGTGTCGCTAGCAGCATTTCCTTCGGAGGCAGTCATAACCTTGCGGCTGGTACACAGTAGAAATAACGACTGTGCTAGACATACTCCTGTTCTTACGGAGTACACACATGTACTTTCACAATTATATAGTAGATAGGCACATCAGTAATTGTTTCATGTGGTTACATGTTGTTGTTGTTGTTGTAGCTACAAAAACACTCCAGATGTTTGGGTCTATGGGAAATTCCACGCAAGCTTGTCGAAAACTTTTCTTATATAGCCTACCACGGATTGAGGTAGTCAGGATCTGTCTTGGAAATATTCTTTATAATGACTACCTCGAGTAAAGGACACATATATCCAAATATCTTTGGTTTAGACCACATAAGTTCAGAGTTATGACGAACAGAAATTTTATATAGGCTAGGGGTGTGGCATCGCGCATATATAGAGTATGCTATAACCTGTGATCTCAAGAATATACTGTGAAAATTTCCTATAAAGGAGTGCCTATAAAGGACACACATACACACATTAATTTTTATACTTTAATCGCCTAACGCCTAATTGCCATGTAACGGCATAAACGGATCGAGATAGATATTGACTTATATACATCAAAATGTTCAGGAGGAAAAGAGAAATTGGTTAAGCCATGCCCGTCCGTCTGTTAACACGATAACTTGAGTAAAAATTGAGATATTTGAATTAAACTTGGTACACAGGTTGCTTTCTGGCCAAGGTAGGTTGCTATTTTCGAAAATTTCGAAAAACGTATAAAATGGGTTGATTTAATAACACAGGTCAACAAAAGAAGAGTTTTGGTTTGGTGCCGCTCTACTTGTAACCAAATTTGGTAGTACTCGGTACCCTGATAAAAGCTGCATACTTACTTTTTTAATGCTACGTAAAGTTTTCTACATAGGGTCAAGAACCCCTTTTTAAGAGGTTAAGGCATGTATGGCCCCATAACTTTGTTTCTGTTTATTATACAGTTTTGATGTTGTTGAAAATAGTACATTTAGCCGCTTCTATCAGTATACAAGTTGTTAATATGTCTTCATAAACGTCAAAGAAATTGCAAAAATAATGTGAAAAATACAATTTTTTGTTAAATTTTTTCATTTTTAATCACGGTTTTCTCGAATAATTTGTTAACCAGTGCATATGTAAATTATTTTAAAACAATCTCCTATTAATTCTGTTTTCAAAGACATATAACTTTTTTATATCCTCGTAGATCTTCCTGGGATTTTCTACTTTACTACATTTCTACTGTGAAAAAAAAAAATTATATTTTATAAAAATGTTTTCCTTCCCCTTTATTTTTTAAATTTTCTGTAATTAGTACTTTCGGGAGCGCGGTTTCAAGTGTTAGTGCCTTTCTATAAATAAATAAAAAAAATTTCAATATCATGTCTTCATCACGATCAACTGATTGGTTGCTTGCTACATTTCTTGATAAATAGGCGGCGCTGCCATATTTATATTTTTAGTACTTCGGATTTTATATTCTCAATCAACAGGTGTCACTAGCTGCATTTCCTTCGGAGCTAGTCATAATCTTACGGCTGGTACAGAGTAGAAATAACAACTATGTTAGATATACTCGTGTTTTGACGGACCACGATTATTTCAGCTTTTCTTTTAAATGCATTAGTTACCTCTAGGTTAATAT
The DNA here is from genome assembly GCA_949987695.1 of Merzomyia westermanni. Classification (NCBI taxonomy): domain Eukaryota; kingdom Metazoa; phylum Arthropoda; class Insecta; order Diptera; family Tephritidae; genus Merzomyia; species Merzomyia westermanni. Next base: position 92,095,588 of record OX465288.1, read on the forward strand.
CATTAGCTTAAATATCTTAATTTATCATAGTGCTCCTGCGGGTTAGGGTTTAGAATATGCCCGAGGTAGGCATACCGATCGTAAGAGGCGACCAATATGCACAAAATTAATGACGTGCAACTCGATGGTTGATCTACGGATATGATGCCTCTCACCTCTCATTACCTACTTTATCCTTCCTTACAGAAGGAGGGGTGACATGACCTAGAAGGTTTCACTGGTCATAAATCGCTACCACGACAGTCGGGCAGTAGCGCAAGGGAGTACCGGAGCGTACCGGGTTCAAAGCCGGCTAAGGACTGTTAATTCGACAACACTCCCAAAAACCGTCGGGGAGTGTTTTTGTCGTTACCACAACAACAACAACAACAATTTATCATAGTTGATTGGGTGTTGCCAAAGTGGGAATTGAGGGGTATTCAGATGTGTTAGATGTCTGCCGACCACATTTTATTACTCGAGGCTTCTACGATGCCGTTGTAGTGTAGCTGAGTCAACTAGCAGTTTCTATGTCTTTTATTACGTACCGGTCATGTGGCAATACCTTATGAATGACATATGGGCCTCTATACTTTGGTATATACTTTTTATTAGCTCCGGCTGTTGTGTCGACGTTACGGAAAACCATGAAGTTACTGACGGCATAAGTCTCAGGGAGCTTGCAGCGATCAAAGAAATACTTTAAATAATATTATTGTGCTTTTTCTATGGACGCTAGGGCTGATACCCGAGATGTCTCGAAGGCTCGGGTCAGGCTAGAGGCAGCTTTATCTTCCAAATGTTCCGTCAGTTCATCGACTACAGTATCTCTCTGTTCCACACCGAACAACAAAGTATTCGGAGAGTAACCAGTGGTGGAATGTATGGTATTATTAAGACTGTATTCTGCCTGACCAAGCTTCACTGACCAGTTAGCATGATTATGGGTTCGGAAATTGTACTCAAAATTGCTTTAATGACCCTGTTCACTCTTTCTACCTGCCCATTTGCTTGTAGGGATGCAGTGGCTACTTTTACATGAACTTCATTGTTTTTCAGCAAATAAGCACCAAACTCCAAGTAAGTAAAGTACGAGCCGCGGTCCGAAATCAGTCTGCTAGGCCTACTATAGTGGCTAAAATATTTATCCAAACCTCCTTTGTACTCGTCGAATTTACTAAGTACAAGCGGACAAACTTTGTGAATGCGTCGATAACTACCAAGATATATTTCCGCTTTGAATTGATAGAAGGCAGAGGGCCGAAATGATCAACGTGTATAGTATCGAATGGTTTCGGTTTCTTGGGAATACTATGGATATTGCGCTTGTTCATTGGAGCGGGGACAGAATACATGATGCACTTTCGAATAAAATTTTCGACTTTATATTTCATTTTGGGCAGCCAGTAATTCTTTTTTAGCTGATCGATTGCCTTATCGACGCCCAAGTGACCGATTTTTTCGTGACCAAGCCTAATAATATTTTCCTCCATCTCGTTTGGATCATAAAGGCGCAGGGAAACCTCCCCCTCTTTTTTAAAGACAACCCCATCTACTAACTCGAAGTTTTTATGTTTTTATGGCGGTATTGTGCTGCTTGGATGTGGAAATCTGCTTCACCGGCATCCACAGCTGAAACGGTTTCGCAAAGTGTTGCTTCGCTTCCAGGTGTCTCCTCCAGGGCGGCGACTAGCGACTCAGACTTGTCGGCGGTTCCAGCTTTTTGGCTAAGTGCATCGACATGAGACATGTCGATTCCACCTCTGTGTTGAATCGTGTAGTTGTAGTTTTCAAGTTCTAGGGCCCACCGGGGCGTATACCTTCTGGACCGACACCATAACCTAAATACTCGAGGGTGTTGATCCAAACCTACATTTGGTAAGTCTAAGCTCTAATCCATTTTTCTTAATCCTCTGTAACAGTTTGCCTAAGAGTTCGACATGGGCTTCAAAGCTGACTGTTCCCACATTTATGTCGTCCATATGCACCATATCTGATCTATTGTCAACCAGATCTTTGAAAATGTTATGGATATATCTTTGGAATACAGCGGGTGCGTTTTTTGAACCGAAGGGCATGCGGGCGTATTCGTATTGGCCATAAAGTGTCACAAAGGACGTGTATTTAATAGAGCCTGGGCCGTCTTGACATGACAGAATCCGTGTTTCAGATCCAATGTGGAGAAAAACTTTTTGCCTCTCAAGTAGTAGAGGAAATCTTCCATTAGAGGAAGTGTTATCCCTTACTGTCAATTTGTTCAGCGGCCGGTAATCCACACACTTCCGTATCTCACCACTCTTTTTCTTTACCAATACAACAGCGGATGCATATGGCGAATCGCTTGGCCTAATAATGTTCCTTTCTAAGAGGTCGTCAGTTATTTGAATAAGTTCAACTTTTCTCGGTGCCGAATGGAATGGTTTGTCGTCAACTAGTCTTATCTTCATCTCATAGTCATAGGGCTTACGCTCAGTACCTCTTGAGCCTAAGTAGTAATCCTCAAAAATTTTTCTTAAGACGTCTACCAGTTTCCTATCCAGCTCCTGATTAATTTTTATTTCGGACATATTATCACTGATTCTTAAAAAAGTACTCACAGAGAGGCTCCTATAAAGTGGGCCATAACCCGTCGCCACAAGCTCCCCGAGGCAACATCATTGGTTTTGATTCGCCCAACCAAACGTCTTTACTTTCAAATTGGCAGTTTTTGTGTTGTGAATCTGAACAATTACAATTAGATTTACCTTTCAAGTTAATCGCGCAGAAACAAGATGTTTAATCTACCACAAAGTTTGGTTGTATGCCTATCGCATCATTGAAAGAGCATAAGTGAATATTAAATTTAGTTAGGAAATCTCGACTTAGGATGAGGGGAATCACCACAGTGTCGTCTGGTACCACATTTAAAACGATAGACTTTATTTTATTTTTGAATCGGATCTCCGAACAAAACTAGTGGGGCTACCCCTATCAAAGAGAGACAAAAAATCTATAAATCTCTTGCGATTAACTTGTTTGGTTTGTAAGGCAACACTTAGCATGTTCATTGACTCTAACATCCCATAGCAGCTGTATTCGTCTGTATTATCGGTGCTTACGCTAACTGCGGCAACGGATTTTTTCAATGCTGGGATCTTTTTTTGATATGACCCATTTCCCAACAACCGAAACAACTGCCATCCGGGCTCTTTTCGTACGGGCACTTGCTCTGGAAATGCCCAATTCTTGAGCAGTTAAAGCACCTAATTTCAGCGACGTCAGTTTCACTTTTCGTCCCGAATGAGGGGATGTGAGGACCGACGACGTTCGAAAAGATCGAGTGACTCCTTGAAGTCCTTCATTGTTTTGGTATTCATCAACAAATAGACTTCTGGTGAGCTGTCTCATAGCCCATCAATAATAAAGTTGATTAGTCCGAACTTAGCAACGTAATTACAACGTGCGGTTTGAAATGTTTGACCTAAAGTTACCCACTACACATTGGCTTTTGGGATCTTCACGTTTGCGCCTTAGATTGGCAACAGCTTTTTCGAGTTTTAGGAGTTCTCTTTGTTTTCTGAGTATAGCAATTTTTTTGTCCAACTCCATCTCTTCGGAGCCTATAGGCACTTTGTGGATGGCTCTGGTAAAGTTGCTAGCAACAACAATATCATCAGCGTTAACGTGGCTATAGAGTCGGTAGTGGCAGTGACAATGTCTCTAAAAAGTTCGGCAGCAGAGTTTGAATACGCAATGTTGGCGGCAGCGGGGTCCGGCACATTTTCGGATACGTACTGGGCGTCAGCCACACCAGAAATGAAGCAGGTACCTGATTGGTAGCTTGCTACATTTCTTGATTAATAGGTGGCGCTGCCATATTTACATGTAAATATATAATACTTCGGATTTCATATTCTCAATCAACAGGTGTCGCTAGCAGCATTTCCTTCGGAGGCAGTCATAACCTTGCGGCTGGTACACAGTAGAAATAACGACTGTGCTAGACATACTCCTGTTCTTACGGAGTACACACATGTACTTTCACAATTATATAGTACATAGGCACATCAGTAATTGTTTCATGTGGTTACATGTTGTTGTTGTTGTTGTAGCTACAAAAACACTCCAGATGTTTGGGTATATGGGAAATTCCACGCAACCTTGTCGAAAACTTTTCTTATATAGCCTACCATGGATTGAGGTAGTCAGGATCTGTCTTGGAAAATTTCTTTATATTCCATCCAGCGGTTTAGCTGCTAGTCCAAACATATAAACACACACACACAAACATACTTTCACAAATATATAGTACAGGGTGGCTGATGAAAGCCGCTACCAAAAAAAAATTAAATAACTTTTTTTCTATTTAATGAATCTGGTTAATTTTTTTTTTATTTTGCAGATTGACTTTTACATTTAACAAAAATGGATAACTGGGACACTGAAACAAGAATTTGGATTGTCCGCCGCTATCACGCACTGGAGTCCGTAGTTTCGGTTCAAAGAGAGTATAGGCGCACGTTTGGCGGCAATCCTCCGAGCAGATGGCCCATAATAAGACTTGTAAACAATTTTGCCGAGCATGGGACAGTCAACAGAAGACCTTACCATCGAAACCCTTCAGTTCGAACGGAGGAAACAATCGCTGCTGTAGCTGCTGCCATACAAAACAATCCACGTGTTTCGACAAGAAGCTTATCTGCTCAAATGGGTGTAAGCAGACAGTCATTACAGTCAATTATGCACAAATATTTGGACTTATTCCCATATAAAATTTAAATGGCCAACAAACTGAACGCTGCAGACTTGCCGATTCGCTTGGAATTTTGCCAGAAGATGCTTCAAATGGTGGAAGAGGATGGAAACATGTTGAACTGTCTTTTCATGTCTGACGAGGCCCATTTCGATTTAAACGGCAACATAAACAAACAAAATTGTCGAATATGGAGTGCTTCCAACCCACAGATACTCCATGAGACGGAATTGCATCCACTTCGTGTCACAGTGTGGTGTGCAGTTTCATCACGCTGCATTGTCGGGCCCTACTTCTTCGAAGAAAACGGTCACACCGTTACGGTTACTGGAGACCGTTACTTGAGCATGTTGAGAGAGTTTTTCTATCCAGAATTAGGCCGAATGAGAATTTCTTTCAACTCTGTGTGGTTTCAGCAAGATGGTGCAGCTCCTCATATAGCCCAACCTGTTATGACAGAATTGCGACGAAAATTTCCCAATAAGCTGATATCCAGAAACTCCACATTCCGTTGGCCACCCAGGTCGCCTGACCTTACTGCACCTGACTTTTTCTTGTGAGGTTATTGCAAACAGGAAGTCTTCAAAGCAAAACCAACAAATTTGAATGAACTAAGGCAATCCATTCGAGAAACAATTGCGGCTATTCCTGTCTCAACTCTCCAAGCAGTAATGAACAACTTTTTGGTAAGATGCCGCACATGCATCGACGAGCAGGGGGGGCATTTAAATTCCATTATTTTTAAAACTAATTAAGCTATATTTAATAAAATTTAATGAGCTTTAACATGAATAAAAGAAAAATGAATTCCATATACTGAAAAAAAAATCATTTGAGTTTCTTAATGTAGCAAAATTCATCAGCCACCCTGTATATAAGGACGTCAGTCATAGTTTCATATATCATGTTTCATGTGGTTGCACTTTTCGTTTTGGTTCGGACGGCTTGGACTGCAAGCTCAAATATATAAATCGTCCACATTTTTTTGTCTATGGGAAGTGCCACACCTCTTTGTCCAGAACTTTTCTTATATAGCCTACCATGAATTGAGCTAGTCAGGGTCTGTCTTGGCAAAATTTCGTTGGATTCTATCGAGAGGTTTAGGCTGCAAGTCCAAACATACAATCACACACACACATACTTTCACAATTATATAGTGGATAGGCATATCAGTCATAGTGTCAAATGTCATGTTTCATGTGGATGCATGTTTTGCTTCAGTACACCCATAGAATTGGGACGGCTTAGGCTGCAAGGTCAAATATATGAATCGTCCAAACTATTTTATCACGGGTTTTTTCGTATTGTAAAAATCTGGTCGATGGTAGATTTACCAGTTCTGAAGCCACACTGATAAGGACCAATCAGTCTGTTAACGGCAGGCTTCAATCTTTCGCACAATACGCTTGATAGGACCTCACATGCGCCATCTGCTTTATTGTTTCTCAATCGGGATATTGCTATTCGCACCTCATTATAGTCTGGTGGCCAATTCCATCATCTTCGATTATGGGGTCGGGCTCCGCATCTTCTTTGGTTCACGAAAGGTTTTGTTTATTTAAATTACTTCCTAGCACAATAATTTGACAAAATTATTCGTACAGTGCCAGTCAGGAATATAAAAAGTAAAAATATAAAAAAATTTAATTAATTTAAATTAACCTGAAATTAAAATAAAAATTAAATAAATAAGTATAATAAATAAAGAAGGAAATGGCAGTATTACAAACTGAACTTAATCTTAGGACCATAGAATAAAAAGAAAGAAAGGAAAGGAAGATCTTGGGGCAGGTAGGATAGTCGTATAGTGTTATTTGGATCGGTAAAGAAATAGTAAATGTAGTAGTTATGTCAATGACCCAAATGTGTTTTGCTACATTTGTGGGGAATACACAGTCAAAAAATTCTGGAAGAGTATAACCGATTTTATAAAAAGTGCTTATTTTTTGTACTTTAAATTGCATTGACAGTGGGTCAATGGTAAAAGAAGCCATATGAGATTCGGGGTGCCTATGCAATGGAGAGAACAAACAAATCACTTCGATGACTGTCACTTCTGCTGTGTCGATTTGCGTGGTGTTAATGTTAAAAAAATGATATATCCAAACGTTCAATGCGCTAAGACCCCTTTACCACATGCAGAGGAAGCACCTGTTCCAACATTTTATTCTACCCGTGAATCATCGAATAGTGAAGTGTCTAGCGATAGTGATATCGAAGAAATAGCGTCTACTGAGCCAACAACTTTTACCCAATTAAACGACCTAATAAGGGATCTTGAATTATCTAAGGAATCTGCAGAAGTGTTGGCTTCTAGATTAAAAGAAAAAAACTTGTTGGCTACAGGTACGAAAGTGACTCTCTACCGTACAAGAGAGCAAGACTTGCTGCCATTTTTTAATTCGGAAAATGATATAGTTTTTCGTTCAGATGTGCAAGGCCTTCTTCTCAAAATGGGTCTTTCAGAACACCACCCAAATGAATGGCGTCTCTTCATAGACAGCTCTGAACGAAGCCTTAAGTGTGTTCTTTTACACAATGGCAACCAATATGGTTCAATTCCCATTGCTCATTCAACTAAATTAAAGGAAGAATATCAAAATATTGCACTTGTTTTAGACAAAATCAAGTATAGCGAACATAATTGGAGTATTTGTGTAGATCTAAGAATGGTTAACTTTTTGTTAGGACAACAAAGTGGATACACCAAATACCCATGTTTTTATTGCCTGTGGGATAGTCGTGCCAAGCACCAACACTGGACAGAAAGGGACTGGCCTGTACGTGAGATGTTGGAAATGGGAAAGCAGAATGTGATAAACCCACTTTTAGTTACAAGAGATTCAATTATTTTGCCACCCTTTTCGAGAAAACCGTGATTAAAAATGAAAAAATTTAACAAAAATTTATTTTTTCACATTATTTTTGCAATTGCAACTTGTATACTGATAGAAGCGGCGAAATGTACTCTTTTCAACGACATCAAAACTGTGTTGATAGAATAAACAGGAACTAAGTTATGGAGCCATACATGCCTTAACCTCTTAAAAAGGGGTTCTTGACCCTATCTAGAAAACTGTGCGAAGCATTAAAAAAGTAAGTATACAGTTTTTATCAGGGTACCGAATATACTTGAAATCAGTTTTACTTTTAGCTGCACCAAAATCACTGTTGACCAGTGTAATAGAAGCAGCTACAATGATGAAATTTTGCTAAATTTATTAACTTCTCATTGACGATTTTATAAAATTTTTGGAAAAGAGGCGTGGCACCGCCTATTTGGGCGTATGTATGAGTGAAGAAATTTTCAAATTTTGACTCTCAATAACTTCGAGGTCGGCAAAAATCCTCATACTGAACCCGCCCAGAGGGTGCCGACTGGTAATGGATACCACAGTTGTCTGTTCAGATTGGTACCTCAGTACCTCTCTCTGCGGATGGTATCCAGCTGAGGTCAGGAGTCACAGCTGCAAGTTTTAGCTCTTCAATAGCCCTGGCGTGTGGAAATGGTTCTTGACTATGGTAGTGAGGTAAAAAATGGTGACTGATTTAGGACTTTCTCGGACGATGTTTGGATTTAGTTTGCCTTGGGCTGGCAGGTGCCGTATTCTGCCACCTCAGTAAGTTGGGGTGAAACCCAACTGAAATGGCTGGTGGGCTAATATCGCAGCTGCCCACGTCCCGTTAAAACCTTGGCAGGCCTCAGGGTACGTTCCAGGCCCGTCGCCATTTAGTTGGTGGTGTAGGTGCGGTTGAGGATCTCCCGTTTTTGCGCTCGGTCTGGCTCTGAACGCATGTCTCATAAGGGCATGCGTCAACCCTCGCGTGGCCTCCCTGCTCGCATAGATAACCACGGGACCATTATTGGGCGACTACACATTCGGGTCTGGATAGCGGCCCTGAGTGGGGACGTATATTAGCATGGACAACAAAAATAACAACAACAAAGAAGAAAAGGGGGGGAGAAAAACGGGAGGAAGACGGACAAGGACAACGGGGACAGGAAACCGGCCAGCAACGAGGCTCGCTCTTGCGTATCGCTTGGGAGTGGCTCGGCTGCTGACCGGTTTACAAGTACGGGACAGGGTCGCAGACCTGACAGGGTGCTCGTGTCTCCGAATCGGAGGCAGAGGACTCACTTTGAGGGGATGCGACCAGACATAGCTGGAGGCCTGAAATCAGGCCGCAGACACCCAAGCGCGACGTGACAACAGGGCGATAAGGACGGACAAGCTTCGTAACCTAGAAGCAACTTCCCCCTTAGGGTGCAGCGGGGCTGGCGCTCTTGCGAGTGGGGGCTCCGCTGGCAATAAAGGAGCGTCGAAATCGACATCCGCGACTGGACATAGCTCCAGTGCACAATTAGGTGCTCAGCTGCAGAGGGCTCACTTGGTGAGCAACCTGGACAATATGGCTAGCACCAGCAGAGGACTGTCCCCCAGCATTCCTGTAAACACAGCGAAGCGGAGGCGGTCTGGAAGAAGGAAGCGAGCGACTCCACGAAGGAAAGCCATCTCCGATCAGCGCTTGGCTGCCAAAATCCTGGAACGCTACAGCGGTCAGGATGGTTCTCAGCTTTCTGAGAAGCATTCCCGTACGCTGGAGTGGGCCAGGAATGTCATGAGCAGCGCTGACCAGACTCCGGCACCCAAGAAGGGAAGTGTGTCGGTCCCGCTTGGTGATGACGCTCAGCCGAAGAAGCCGAGTAATGGAGAGCACAGGGCCCGGGGTGGTGAAGCTGTGCAGCGTACGTTTAGCGAAGTCGCTAGACGTGCCGGCTCCATCACCCTGGGGGTAGTCGACAGAAGCAGGGAAGAGTGGAGCTGGGTGGTCAACGCCTTTTCTGCGGTCTACTTGACTGCCGCTAGTAGGTATCCGGGGCCACAGCCATCCATAGAACATATGGGATGGAACCATGGCTTCAGGCTGGTGGAATGCGCTGACGAGCGGTCAGCGAGCTTCTTTAGGTGCCTTGTCTCGCTGGTTGGGGAGTTGTGGGGGGGGGCTAGACTCGAGGACGTGGATAGGAGGGATCTCCCTCTTCGACCAAGGGCTCGGGTGTGGCTACCTGCCGAACCGTCCCAGCCAGATAGAATTCTGGAGCAGTTGCGGTACTGCAACCAGAACCTTCCGACCCACAACTGGAGGGTTCTTAGGGCTGAGGAACCCGAGGGGCCCCGACGGCAAGTGCTGTTGCTGCTTAATGCAGAGTCCGTGGGTCCTATCTCTGAGTCGAGGGGTGTTATCTCCTATGGTATCGAGCGGGTGGCTCTTAGGATCTACAACGCCGATGCCAGGGGGGATGACGCCTCGCCTCCGGTTGTGGTGCGGGGGGAAGGAGAGCCTGAGGAGACCTCGACGGCCGCAAACACGGTGCCCATGCCTGCAAGGTCGGACAGCATTGGCTCTGCGGGCATCCCGTCCGTGGCGGGATCTGTTTGTAGTTTTGGACTGCTGTTCGACAGGGAGGAGGAGGAGAGGCTTTAGCTTCGGAGGGGGAGGCCGCTGAGGTGGAGGAGATGGATTCGTCTGATCATGATCATCAGACAAATTAATCTCCAACACTCTAAGGCGGCCTCCGCCAGCCTCCTACTCTGCCTGGAGCAAGGCGGGGTGGACGTTGTCCTTATCCAAGAGCTGTGGCTAAGCAGTAGCGGCAAAATATGTGGATTGAGGACTGGCAATTTCAACTTACTTGTGCACGGAACGGCAGGTAGGTCAAGATCATGTGTACTGGTCAAGAAAGATATTAAAGCCTTTCTTCTTTCCAATTTCAGTGACAATGACGTAACGGCTGTGTGTTTGGAGGAAGGTAATAAGGGATCGTGGCTGGTCTCGGCCTATATGGCCCATGATGATACTTATGGGCCGCCTCCTGAAATACTATGCAAGATTACCGCTGAGGCAAAGCGAAGAGGCGTAGGGCTCATTGTCGGAGCGGATGCGAACTCGCATCACTCACTGTGGGGAAGTTCGGATACGAATGCAAGAGGTGAGTCACTGTTTGCTTTTATTCTAAATGAAGGGCTATGTATTTGTAACAGGGGTAATGACCCCACTTTTGTAACCTCAGTTAGAGGGGAGGTCCTGGACCCCACTCTTGTTTCAGAAGACCTGTTTCCCCTTATATCCGACTGGCGTGTTCTTCCGGAACACTCCTTCTCGGATCATAGGTATATTCAGTTCTCTCTTGTTAAATCTAGACCCAGTAAAACCATGTTTAGAAATCCTAGGCGTACTAACTGGGTCCGGTACTGTAGCAAGCTGGATGAGTTTCTCCCAACAGCACCCATATCGGACTCAGATCTATCTGAGACCGCTATTGATGCTCTGGTGGAGAGATTCACCCATGCTTGTAATAAAGCGTATAAAATCGCATGCCCACTGAAACCCGTAAGTGGAAAGCGTAAACCACCTTGGTGGACTAAGGAAGTAGACGACCTTAGGGCTTCCAGTAGGCGCCTGTTCAACAGGGCCAGGAAGAGTAAACTACCTTCTGACTGGGAGCTCTACAAAGTTGGGTTGGGTATTTACAAATCTGCGATCAGGAAAGCCAAACGAGACTCCTGGAAGACTTTCTGCGAAAGCGTGGAAGGCTGTAATGAGTCTGCGAGATTCCGGAAGATTCTCTCCGGGAATCCTGCTCCCTTGGGTTACTTGAGGAATGTAGATGGCAGCTGGGCTATGAGTAGCGAAGAATCCCTCAAACTTCTCATGGATGCTCAGTTCCCTGACGTCCCGGTTTCACAGGACCGCGATGCCCCATCGCCCACGAGTGTGAGCGAGGGGGCTCGGCCAGCCATCTGCCTGGATGAAAGCCAGCTTGTTTGGGATATTAATTCTTTTAAGCCGTACAAGTCACCCGGGCCTGATGGCATAACTCCTGTGCAACTACAGAGATCTCTGGGGATTTCTTGTAGCTGGCTGTCTCCCATCTACGCCAACTGCTTGAGGTTGGGCTATATCCCCGCCTCTTGGAATATGGTCAAGGTTACCTTTATTCCAAAGGCGGGGAGGTGCTCTCACGTATCTCCCAAGGACTTCAGGCCAATCAGTCTCTCCTCGTTTGTTTTAAAAACTTTGGAGCGGCTGATTGACCTGCATATACGCAGCAGGGTCCCTAGGGAGCGTTTTTCGGCTTCGCAACATGCTTACTGCAAAGGCAGATCCACTGAAACGGCGCCTCACTCCGTTGTAAAACTAATAGAGGGGTCTTTCCAGCACAAAGAATTCGTGCTGGGGGCCTTTCTGGATATCGAAGGAGCGTTCAATAATGTTTTGCCTTCTGCAATCGTACGGGGCTTAGCAAGCCTAGGAGTTGAACCAAGCTTGATAGAATTTATCAGCAGATTTCTCTGTGGCAGGATTGTCAGGGCGGAGTGGGGAGATGCTGGGGCTCAGAGAGGGGTGAAAAGGGGCACGCCGCAAGGAGGTGTTCTTTCTCCACTTCTCTGGGTCATTGTAGTCAACGGCTTGCTCCAGGACCTCGAGCGTTGGGGCTGTCAAGTGATAGCCTATGCGGACGACCTAGCAATCCTCGTCGGGGGAAAGTTTCTTAGTACCGTAAGGGATGTTCTGCAATAAGATTGATGAATTTGTACTACCCTCTATTGGGGGTGTACCGCTGGTGCTTTCTGAAAGGGTTAAGTACCTAGGTGTTATTCTGGACAGGAAGCTGTCCTGGAAGCTGAATGTAGAGGATAGAGCTAGGAAATCTTCGGTCGCTCTGTATTGCTGCAGAGGGGCCATCGGCAAACGATGGGGTCTCTCTCCTAGGGTGGTTTATTGGTTATATGAGATGGTAGTGAAACCTATCCTATTTTATGGGGTATTGGTCTGGTGGGGCGCACTAGACACGGCTTCCACCACGAAAAAGATGGTCACGGTGCAGCGAATGGCCATGGTTGGGATCAGTGGGGCCATGCGCACCACTCCTACCCTGGCATTGAACGTTATGCTCAATCTGCACCCAGTTGACCTTGTAGGAAAAATAGGCGCAGCTCGGGATGCAAATAGGCCCCGAGACGCTGGTTATAGGCTTGTGCAGTATGGCCATTCCAATATACTATCGGGCTTTGATTTTATTCCCAATAGAACAGATTACTGTGCGCCGACCTCTTCTCCGGCGAAGGGTTTTTCGACTTACATTCCCGCAAGGGACGAGTGGACAGGCGGAGAACCTATCTGGGGGGAGGCCTTGGCGAATCTGTTTACGGACGGGTTCAAGCTGGATGGATGTGTTGGGGGGGGTGTATACTGTCAGGAACTCGGGATTAGCACCAAATTTAGGCTACCTGATCATTGTAGCGTTTTCCAAGCGGAGGTTGCCGCCATTAAGGATGTGGTAGATGGGATGCTGTCGAGCGCATTCACTGTCAAGGAGTTCAACATCTACTCCGACAGTCAAGCGGCAATTAGGGTGTTGAGTGCAGGCAGCGTTCGATCGAGGACAGTGAGCGACTGTCTGGAATCACTTGCGGTTGCGTCCAACTACTTCAAAATAAAAATCATTTGGGTGAATCGCCACTGTGATATTCCCGGCAATTGCCATGCGGATCTCTTGGCCAGAGCTGGCACGCGTGACACAGATGTGGCTGACTCCAGTACACTGGGTATTCCCCTTACCACCTGTAGTTTGCTTCTGGGCAGGTGGGCTTCGGAACAGTTAAGCAAACGCTGGGCTGACACCGAGTTGACTCCGGGCGGTCAGTGGAATTACTTAGGTTCCCCAAGTTACATCTTTCCATGATGATAGGGGTGTTGACGGGGCACTGTCCGATGGGGGTCCATGCGGTGCGGTTAAATATTCTTGAAGACCCGAGCTGCGTAAGCTGCATGGAGGACGACGAGGTGGAATCATCAAGTCATTTCATGCTCAGTTGTCCAGCGTTTGCTAGGACTAGGCGCAGGTATCTCGGTTCGGATGTTCTTAGGTCTCCGGAAGACGTGTCGAAAATCGATGTGTCCCAAATCCGGAGTTTTATTGTCGCTACGTAGCGCTTTGCCAAGTAATCCTAAGTTAGTGTCACTGTTTAGAATGTGGTATCACAACGGACCTTTAAAGTGTCCAAGTGAGCGGCCCACCTAGTGGGCTGCTACCACCTCACCTAACCTAACCTAACTTCAGATATGTTACGCTAGTTCGTAGGAAGCATACTATTGTTGTAATAAATGCAGCCATAGAAAATAAGTGAAATCTAATTTCGACCACGCCTACTTTTTCACAAAAGTTATATGGAAAGGAGGTAGAAAGATTGATCTGCCCATTGACTGATACAGGTATAATAATATAATTTCGTACTTATATCAATTTTCCTCTTCTTTATATGATTTTTTCAAAATTTTACAAAGTGGGCGTGGCACCGCCCACTTAAGAGACAAGCAATTTTCAAATTCGACTGTTATTAACTTCAGAACTTCAGAACGGTGTAAAATTACGAAACTTGATACGAGGTATACTATGGACATGAAGAGTACGCACACAAAAAATAAGCAAAAGCGATGAACGACCACGCCCACTTTTTGACTAAAGTTTTCTAAACGAGAGTTAGGAAACGGGAATATGCAATATCTGTTTCACTGATGTAGACATAATACTAGAATTTAGTACCTCCCCACATGTGAATGAACAAAATATCAAAATGTGGCTATTAACAACCCACTGTGAAAGTATCATAAAGATCAGTGATGAACTTTGGACGTCAATAAGGGACAAACAACACAATAAAATATGTGGGCGTGCCACCAAACACTTTTCTAAAATTATGTAAATATTGATTAAAGGTCACATATATCCATATATCATAAATTTAGACCAAATACGTTAAAAGTTATGGGGAATTGTAATCTTATACAGCATAGGGGCGTGGCACGCCCGATTTTCCAAAATTATGTATAGTAAAATTATGTATTGTGAAAATATCATAAAGTCGATTGAGTACTTTTGAAGCCTGTAAAAGATTAAAATGGTATATGCATGGGGGGGTGGCACGGTCCACTTTTCCACTATATTGACTATAATGTAGCCAGTAAACCCGAAAATCTACTGTGAAAATTTCATCGAGATCGGTTGATTACTTTGGGCGCCTTTATAAGACACATTCACTTTTATGCCCAACGTGTACTAGTACACAGGGTATTATAGTTTTGGTCATATAACGGTTGTTTGTAACGGTACAAAAAAATAGAGATATATGTATAGTTCCATATATCAAAGTTCTTAGAATGAACAGAGGAATCCATTAAGACATGTCCGTCCCTCCGTCCGTTTATGTTAGAATAACGAAGTTTGGTAGGAGGTATATCATGGTTATGGTTCATACTCACATACAAAATAAGCGAAATCGCTTATTGACCACGCCTACTTTTTCATAAAAGTTATCTGGAAAGCAGGTAGAAATACTAAACTTCCCATATCTCATTGACTGATAGAGGTAGAATTATATAATTTAGCAGTTACCGCAATTTTCTTATTGCGTATAGGCGTGGCATCGCCCACTTATCAGTTCAGCAAATTTCGACTGTTAATAACTTCAGAACGATGTAAGATAGAATTACGACATGTAGAGTACGCCCACGGAAAATAAACGATATCGGTGGACCACCACACACTTTTGGACCAAAGTTTCTAAAAGAGAGATAAGAAACCGGAACATGCCATATCTCCTTCATTGATGCAGATAGAATTGTAGAATTTCGTAGTTACAATGACCTGATGATCTTATTAATGATGTTTTTAAAATTTTGGAAAACGGGCGTGGTACCTCACACATATAAACGAACAAATTTTCAAATTTCAGCCAGTGAACCCAAGAATCTACTGTGAAAATTTCATAAGGATCGGTTAATTACTTTGGACGCCAGACACACATACACACATTCATTTCTATTTTTATTTATAAGATTGCCTACGTGTTAGTAGAAAAAGTTTAAAACCTCTGTAGGTCATAACTCCATAACGATTTACCAATTTACCACCACTTTTACACAGCTGGGTATTTCATTTCATTTCATTTCATTTATTAATCATTTTCTTAATGCTATGTACATACTTAAAATTTCCATATTATACTTAACACATTAACTATAACAAAGCTTAAGAAAGGTAGATGGCATTTATTATTTTAATAATTAAAATAGTACTAATGCCATCTTCAAAAGATGATATACTGTTTTTTTTGTGTGGGATGTACATTAAATATTATCATAAAACACTAAACTTACTAATACGCTAAAAAATTTATTAAAAAGAACTTCAGGTAAAATAATTTTGTACATTAAATATTTTTATAAAACATTAAAGTTACTAATACACTGAAAAATTTATTAAAAAGAACTTCAGGTAAAACAATTTTTATAATATTTTTTATAATATCGCCCTCAGCAGCGATTCCAGTTCATAATGATTATGTCCAAGCAGATACAGTTTAACTGATTTTTGAAAGAAATTAAGATTTCTAATAACCTGTACAGTGGTAGGCAGGGAGTTGAAGAGTTTGCGCGACGTGTAGATATAAAAGCTTCTAAAGTGTGACGTTCTAGAATAAGGAATTTGTACAGTTGGAAGTATATTCCTACGTAAGTTATAGACTTCTGAGGGAAAGCTGTCCAAGTAACCTGAACGAGTAAAGAAGATACTCAAGACTTTATATAAATACAAGTGACGGCACGGTAGTATATCCAGTCTCCTAAAAAGCGGCATAGAATGAGATCTATAGTTTGCACTACAGATCCGTCTAATAATTCTCTTTTGGTTCGTTACAACTGGTGACAGTTTATTTGCCGAGGCGCCACCCCAGCAACTGATACCATATTGAAGTTTAGATTGGAAAATACCGTAGTAAACAGTTTTTAAAGTGGATACAGTGCAACACTTTTTGAGACGATAGAACTGCCTAGTAGTATAGAGAATGTACTGTTTCAATGTATGGATGTGCGCGGACCAATTCACACGATTGTCAATTATTATAACAAGATATTTAAAATTCTCAACAACATCAACCCTGAAGCAGTTGTCACTGCATTGAATATTGCAATCGAAAGAAGTTAACGCAACATTCTGAGTGCACTCCATTTGGTGTAAGTTATAACGAAGGCATCCTTCGGCATGAAATACAATATCACAGCTAGAAAGTTCTTTGGCAACATGGCTAAAATACATAAGTTTCGTTTTATTACTAACAAGTAGTTTGTGTGAAGCAAACCAAGCTCTCAGCAAATGCAAATCAAAGTTAATGTCACATATTAATTCAAGTTCACTAGTTGTACTGTACGCGATGGCCAGATCATCTGCAAACGCAGTGGTTTTGCCCTTAAGTGGCAAGGAAAATATTGAATTGATGTATATTAGGAACAATATTGGACCAAGAACAGAACCTTGGGGTACTCCCAGATTTATGCTCGATTCCACCCGAACTTAGACTTCCTTACTTGTTATTTATAAGATTGCCCACATGGTAGTAGAAAAAGTTTAAAACCTCTATAGGTCATAACTCCACAACAAATTACCACGACCACTTTTACTCAGCTGGGTATTTAATGTTCGGTGCCACCCGAAATTAGACTTCCTTACTTGTTATATATAGAATATTTTCGAAAACACAAACAAAGAGATTATTCAGTACCTAATACACTTAAAGGATAAAATTTGGTTGTAGATTAACAATAAGGCAGAAAATACATTGTTCAAGAAATTTTTGAAAATGGACGTGTCACCGCCCACTTTTGATTAAGTCAAATTTAGACATATTTTTAATCATAAATTAAAAACCGTTCAAGATATCGAAACGAAATTTGTCTATTTCACTTTCAAGGTGTCCTCCCCCCCATTTTATAGTCGATTAGTCCACAAAACTCTCTATGCCATAACTCCAACAGAAATTGATTTGTCGAAACGAAATTTGGCGAAAATGTTGAATATATAAAGGTAACTGTTTGTCGTAAAAATTGGCGAAATGGGTCCACGGAAACGTCCAGATTTTTAACATAGTTCTGAAAAATGTGTTTGTAAAATGTAAAACGAGATATTTCTATAACTGTGCAAGCTATATCAATAAGATCTTGCACACATAATAAGCTTTTTAAGTGTTTTGTAGATTTTGGCGAAGTAGGCGTGGCACCGCCCACTTTTCAGCATAAGAATTCTGCTATTTTCAAAGGCGTTTGCTTGTAGTTTCAACTGGATATATGTATGAAAATTGATTATCTACTTCTCAATAGTATTTAGCATATTCCTCCCAAAAATTATGCAAATCAGATAACACACAAGCGAAATATTCGGGCAAGTTTTTGATACCCCACTGCAGTAGGTATGTTATATATTTTTCTGATTTGTATACCTTTCATGAGCATAAAATGTTTGTAAGTATGAGAAGAAGAAGAGATGAGACCATCAGTAAGTATGCTGAAATGATTATGACGATGAGATGAGTCGATTTAGCCATGTCCGTCTCTCCGTCCGTCTGTCTGTCTGTCCGTCCGTCTATTTGAACGCAAAATTTTTCAAACATATGCATATATTGGAATTTTGAAAAAATGTGGTACGCAGCGGCTGGTAGGAAACCTATTTATATATAAATAAATAAATTTACCACTCAGAACTCATAACAGAAGTGTTTTTATTGAAAACAATCAGCTGGCTTTATAATACGAGCTAAAAAATATTACAATAGACCTGCATAAATTGGGATGCATAATAGATCCCTACTAGGTATTTAATGTTCGGTTCCCCCGAACTTAGACTTCCTTACTTGTTATTTATAAGATTAATTTTTGTACTATTGTTTTCCGCATTCAATTTAAAGTGGCCCGCAATGGGTTTCTAGATGCATTTCTGTCACTTTGAGTGTTTTTCCTTGACTCATTTTTATGGTTATAGATAATGCGACTTTTACGAGGAAACTTAGATATTCTCCAGTCCAGTAATTATGGTGGCTTGTAAAATATTTTTTAGCGCTGTGGTTTGCAAAAAGAACATTCCTTATGGTATACCTTATTTGTCTCTGCTTATGTGATTAGGCATAAGGTTTATCTGAAAGGTAAAAGGCTTTTATGTCATCTAAAGTAAGTCTTACAAGATTTTTTACTCTCGCTCTTAAATAAAGCTTTATATGGAAGCCTGATGGGCTCTGAAGTAAGGCTTTATTATAAGAATATCTATACAACCCTACGTATGAGTCTGATAGGTCATAAAAAATAATTCTTATGTAAGGCTTTATGATAAGAAAAGTGAATAAAGCGAACTTATTATAAGGGATCTATAGGGGTTATAATATTATTTTTTTAACAAAATCCCAATAAGCTTTTAATGTAGTTTGTGAGTGTAAGTGTACACAATTTCGTAAAGATCGGCTTAGTAGGTTAGAAGTTAAAGACTTGCAAACACGCTCACTCGCTCACAAACTCACGCATTTTTAATATTAACAAGATAATAAAAGTTAAATCGTTATAACAGACAGTCAGGTGTGGGTAGGATATTCCACTACCCTTCCAAACCAGGAATAGAAGAAATTGGCAAAATATGCCTACAACCAGTGGCTGACGTAAAATGTAGACCGGAGTAAACAATAGCAAGACACAACACGTTGCTGCCACCACATCGGGTTTGACTACAACAGTTGCAAAATCAACTTTTACCGCCGTCCCCGTTACGACGGCCGGAAGGCAAACCTCTACTGCCGTAAAGCAAGTGTATACCGGGTCTATTAACGAAACTGATGCCACGAGCATGCGCCTTATGAAATGAGTACTAGTACACATCTTGCTCAACGCATGATAACTGCCGCCAAGAAAGTCGATACTACAGCTATCATTCGTAGGACTGCTGCCACCGATATAAATGGATAGCCAGTTAGTAATTCTAGCATCCCTCAAACCAGTCGTTCCATCGTGCCCGAAGAACCCCCTCTTGCCATTGAACTGTCAAATGCTCCGCGAAATCTTATTGCTGTTAACTCCTCAATTAGGGATGCATATTTTATAGGTCTAACTGACGACACTGCAGTGCCCACTATGTCCACTCCATCGAACTCCATCGCCTCGTACCTTGAGGGGGCAAAATATGTTACCTTTCCCGAGGGTGTTGCTCTGTCCTCAATTTCTGGTGATTCTGAAAAGCTAGAGAAGAAAATTCGGGTTTTGAAATTAGGAAGCGAGACGAGTGAGCTACAAAACAGGCTAGAGTATTTGGAGGGTGGATACCAAGTGTATGAAAAAAACTATATAAATTTGGAGGAGCTCGATGCAGCCGTTCCCAAATTAAGTGGCGACAACCACTATGACATAGATAGATAGAAAGATTTATCGAGGATAGCACTGCGACCAGAAGGTCTACTGTGCCCCCATCTATTCACAACAAAGATGTGCTCTGGAGTCTCCGGTGTCGTCGGATAAAACCGGCAATTGTCATCTGCCCTTCTACCCAATTTGTGCATGTGGCTGTTAAGTCTGCCATGACCTGTAAGAATACCAATAAGAATTCTTAAATTAGATTCGGATAGGCCTATGATCGCTCTATAGAGAGAGATATTGTATCACCCCAAGAGCAATTTTGATGGCCGTAGGCCCGCACATTGTGCCAGCAATTCCTCTTTTATTTTCTTCGTCTTTCCTCAAGCATGCTCCTGTGTGACCTGGAACCCATGCTATCAAACACGCTATTGTTGGTTCCTAGGTGATTCAGCTTTTCTGCGTACTCGCGGATAAGCGCTGATTTCATCTCGCATGATAATACCGCTTTGAGTGCATCTTGACTGTCGCCAAGTATACCGATGCGCTCATTCTGCACAGTGGTATGCAGCGTATGCTTCCGCTTGAAAGATGCTCGGGTATGTCCCCAGGGGCGCTGAAATCTTAGCTCTTGGGTCGAAATTTCCGGCCCCAATTCCTTCTGGGGTCTTCGAACCACCCGTGTACCATACGATTGTATGGATTGTTCCCAGGTTAACTTGTCTCCCAATTCTATTTTAAATCTCTTTTCAAAGAGGATCTGCTTGAGAATGTCGTCCCTTGGTAGCTGAGACATAGAAGCTTGCTGTCAAAGATGACCCCCATGTATTTTACTTCAGCTACAAATTCTATTGATATGCCATCTAGGGTTATTTTACTGAGTCCCGGTAGGTTTATTTTCCTGGTAAAAGTATGGCTCTTTTTGTAGCGTTTATGTTAAGCCCAACCCCAGTACACCATGGCTTTGTCAGGTTTAATGCTATTTGTATGATGCCACAAAGTGTGTTCTCGAATTTTCCCCGTGCAATTTAATTTCAGTTTATTTAGTCTATGATTTAATCTTACAGACTAGATACAGTAATTGTTTAAACTATAATAATAATAATATTAATAAAAATAATAAGAAACATATATATAAAAGATAAAGTTTTATTATATATCTAGTTGTGACAGTTATTGGAATTTGAAAACATCCGTGGATAGGGGGAAATTAATGCTTAGCCTTCTCGAAAGTTTATTGAATTCAGCTGGAGATAATATTGGATCCCAAAGAGCATACTTCGTCCTGAAAGAACTCAAATAAAAAGGTAGCGAAAAACGAAGTGATCTATTGGGCACATTAAACGTGATTTTCTCAAGGAGTTCCAGGGCAGTTTATCGAACCAACAAGGAGATCATACACGAACATACGCAGGGGCAGAATTTTTCTGGAATGAAGAGATTGTAGGTTAATCAGCGTACATCAGGACACGTAAGATGGCAACGGATCCTCGAAAGTAAGAAAACCAAGCCTAAACCGAATAAATATCCTTTGAAGCCTTTCAATTCCGCCCCAGGACAGCTGTAGATAGGATTCCAAACAATAGACGCTTATTCAAGCTTTGAGCGAACCAAGGATATATATAAAGCCTTCCTGGTATAGGGGCCTTTAAAGTTCTTTGCATATCTACGTAGGAAACCAAGATTTCTATAAGCTTTCGGAAGGACATAGCAGATATGATTAACAAACGAAAAACTAGAATCGAAGACAACACCTAGATAAAAAAAAGATGTCAAGTTAGTGACTGTAGAGCGACCCGAAACAAAGCCATGTTGGCGAGGTTCCATAATGCTCTTGACAACGAGGAAGAGTTTTTCTTTAATAAATATTTCGAAAAGCCTAGAACAAACTGAAAGCTTAGCAATGGGCCTGTAATTAGAGACATCATTCTTATTTCCAGACTTAAAGATCGGCGTGATTGACGCTCTCTTCCACCTATCAGTAAATACGCGTTCAAATTGGTGCGAGCTAGAGAGAAAGCTATTCTGAGTAGAAACTTCATCTTCAAAATTAGATTTGAAAAAGTCTGCGAAAAATTCTACAGTGTCATGAGAGATTGTGAGCAATTGTATTTGTATTTCATACAAAAAGGTATATTAGAAGAACCACGTTTGGACCGAATAAAGTTCCAAAATGCTTTATGATTTTCTTTCAACTCCACTTCAAGCTTACTCATGTACTGATTATATAGAAATTTATCAAGAACATTGAACTCCTTCACACTATTTAAATATTGATCTCTAAGAGGGGGGCATCCCTTGTACAATTTATCATATTTATTACGTCTATTTTTCAACTTTTTGAGAGTAATATTGTACCATGGTAGTTTATTAGTTATCATAAAAAACCCCAGCCAACGCCAGCAAGAAAGACTCGAAGCAGGCACTAACATCTTTAGACTGCAAGCTATTTTCCCAGGAAATGAGACATGATGCCTATCAGGCACCCACAGCGAAAAAATACTTTCAGAGAGGCTAAAAATCAGATTCTCATCTACAAAAACCAGATCCAAAAGCTTAACAAGTACATTAAATACATTATTAATTTGAAAGAGATTACAGCTTAAGAGACTATCTATAAAATTTATATAAAGATTACGCGTAACATTTGCAGGAAACAAAATCCAAAATGTAACCAGACGATATCGGGTATACTAAAACCCCCGAGAATACAAAAATGAGCATCATAGTTGGTTTCACATAAATTAACAATGTTTTCAATGTGAAAATTATATAAGCTTTCAGAACTATTTGACGGAATATATGGATTCCTTTGCTTGAATATGATAAGTGAAAACATGTATACCAGGAAGGGAATAAATTCTGATACAGTGATGGATCATATTATAACTGATAAAGTAAATTACAAATATATCCTTACACTAGAAGATCATCCAATATCCGATCACGGGCTTATACTCGTATATCTTTCTGTTAGCTTAAATAAACACAGATAAATGTATGCATAGCCTTGGCATCGGATCCCATTGTCAGAAAGGATTTGCAGGAGCTCGTCTACTACCAGGCTCCACAGAAGGGGTGAGAGTACCCCACCTTAGGGGCATCCCTTAGTAGTATTTACCTGTATTGTGTGCTGCCTGTTCAGGTTTCAGCCGTTCTTGTGCGGAGTAGGGCGTCTATCCATCTTTGGATAGGGGCTTGGACTCATCTGTTCTGCAGTTCTCGATATACACTGTCATGAGACGTGTTGTCGAAAGCACCTTTAATATCAAGAAAGGCGCAGAGCACTATTTCCTCGCAGGCGAACGCGCTGTGGATCTCAGTCGACAGTTGATACAGGGCTGTGTCCGTAGATCTGCTTGCTCCATATGCGTGTTGACTAAGATGGAGAGGCCCGGTATTCAGGATGTTAACTCGGATGCTGTGGTCTTTTATTTCTTCTATTGCTTTTAAACAAAAGCAAGTTAGACTTATTGCCCTGAAGTACTTTGCTAATTAATAGTCCCTTTTCCCTATTTTGGGTATAAAAACCTCTGTCGCTCTTCTCAACACTGTAGGTATGTATACCACCGCCAGACTGTCTCTCATAAACCTAATGATACGTGAGATAAGTTGGTTACCCTGCTGTAACAGCGCTGGGTAGATACCGCCTGCCCCTGGTGATTTTTACTTCTCCAAAATGTACACCGCCCATTTGACAGCCCCCGCCGAGTAGAGTTTATTTGCCTTAAGCCAGTTCGACTGAGTGGGCCTCGGTTCTCGAAAGTGGGTGGCAAGTGTGACCTGGTGTGCACCAGCAGGGTTCTTATTCTCTCTTCGCCTGTACTGGTGTAAGTACCTTCAGGAAGCTTTATGCTAGTTTTACCTCCCTCTGACCTTTGGCTAGCGCTTTGTGCAACCTCTCCGCTGCTGGTGTTGAGGAAATTCCTTCGCAGAAATTCATAAATCTGACTCTTTTGGCTGTCCTTATCTCCTCGTTGTATAGAGTTAGGTGTATTGCATATTCATCCCAGCTGCCAGTCCAATTTAACTTATTAAATAGTCTGCCGACCGTCTTCCTGATCGTTAGAAGATCACGGGACCGCTCCTGGCCTTTGTGATTGTGCAGCTTGAGGGGAACGTATCTGTGATTACATTGTTCATAATTTCCACCCTATGCTCTAATTATATGCCACTTGTGCTCCTATTACTTGTGTGGAGGATCCCCATGTTTGCCTCGATGATACTATTATATTTTCTTCAGTCTGTTCTTCTGGGGTTTCTTTTTGGGTTTGATTCCATGGGCATCGCTCTGGGCTCAAACTGGATGATTCTGTGGTCCGAAAGGGATGGCTCTGACTACATCATCCATTTTGATACCAGATTCCCGGCCAGGTTATTGCCGAGAGCGATGTCCAGTACTTTCTCCCTGGCTCTTGTGACAAACGTCGGTTTGGTCTCAACGTTATAGATATCTAAGTCGTTGCTAATTATATATTCTAATAGGCACCTCACCTACCACTAGTATTCGTGTCCAAGCTGCCCTACTATACGTTGTGTCCCATCCTATGATTAGTGGTAGGCTGCCGCGAGCACAATGCTGGTGGGTATACCATCCCCTTCCACCGTTGCTTGGACTGCCACCAGATCTTCATTCGAAAGTAATTATTTTTGTCTTTTAGCACTACACACGCACTTGGTCTCTGGTTAGAGAGATCCCAAATTACTTTGTTTTTTCAGTCCTCTCACCTGCCTTTTAAACACCCACGGCTCTTGAACGAGCATTATGCCTAGATCCTCCGAGGAAAACCCCCAAGCTATAACGGCCGAAGCCGCCACCGCATGATGGAGGTTAATCTGGGCTACTCTGATGTTTCGGGAGGTCATCTAGGTCCTGCATTGCTCATCTGGTCATCTATGTCAGACAGCCGATAGGCGTTCTCGCTGCTCTTTTCTGCTAGGTTGAGCCTTTGCACGTCGATGTCGCCTAAAAGTTCCTGCCTTGTTGGAACTTCTCCCTGCTTTCGTTTTTCACTTTGCTCACCTTGCCTGTGAGCTCTACTGCCTCCCATTGCTGAAGGGTGTGCATCCGATTTGAAGGTACTGTTACTGCTGCCGGAGGCATGACTCTCAGAGGACCTATTTTCTCCCCTGTTTTCTTCTGCCTCCTCTGAGTCTGAGTCATGTGCGGTATCCACAGCGCCAGGTGATTTCTGCCGCCATGTCCTTATCTGGACGCCGCCATACCGGTAGTTGAGCTTGAAGCCCTCCTGTTTGATCCGGTTGTGGGATTCTTCGTCTATTGCGACATTCAGACGCAGACGCGCCGTAGTATTTCAGAAATATTATAGTATTTATTCGAATAATTTATAATAGTGGTATTCGAATAGTTGTATTGAAATGCGAGAGATGTCGGAAACGAAATTCACTATTTTCGCCAAAATCTCCCAGTGAATGTTTTAATTTACTAAAAAAAAATTACTATTTGTAACAATTTAGAGACAACGGGGCATAGTCATAGTCAAATTTAAGTATGATTTGAATTTAGTTGTAGCTATTTGATCCAATTTGATATGGGATATCTGTCGAAAAAGCTCTATTAAACTTTAAGTCATACTCTACTTTGACTATGACTATGCAATCACAGTCACCGATCAAAAGAGCTGTGACTGAGAAGTCACAGTCACAAATCACACTGTTCTGCAAAAATGACGGGATTTGCCAACTCTAGATTTCGACCCGAATACTGAATTGTTTTTGAATTGAATTTTAGAGGGTTGTTGCTGCTTATTATAGCGGAAACGTTACAGTCGCTCAAACTGGTATGAATAAGCCCACGAAATTCTAGTTAATGAACTAGAATGTTTACAAGACGGCTTGGTAGTTGACTGCAGGGCATATACTGCCCTTATTGGTCAACTGCCAAGCTAGTAGGTAAACATTCTAGTTCATTAACTAGAATTTCGACTATCATAAGCAGCAACAACCCACCAAAACTTTAGATAGATACTTATGTACATACACAAGCGAAATCGAAAACAAGTAAGGAAGTGGAAGGAACCGAACATTATATACCTAGCAGTGATCCATTATGTCATCCCAATTTACACAGGTCTATTTTAATACTTCCAGTACGTATTGGCGTTCAAATAGACAGACGGGCAGACAGAAAGACGTTTCGAAAGACGGACATGGCTACATCGACCCAGCTCATCCTCCTGATCATTTCAGTATACGTACAAACATTTCATGTTCATGAAAGGTATGAAAATCAAAAAAGATATACAACTTCGCTTTTGCAGTGGGATATTAACTACTTGCCCGGATATTTTACTTTTCATCCTGAACGTTTTGATTAACATTAATAAATATATATCTCGATTCGTTTATGCCGAATGAAGTAATATACCTTGTGTGCGTAACAAAAATAGATATAAAAAAGGGTGTCTTTTATAGGGGCAAAAGAACTCAACCGATCTTTATGAAATTTTCACAATATATACTTGGGTTCACTGGGTACATCATAGACAACATATAGTATTGGAAAAAGTAGGCGGAGCCACACCCCAAGACTATATAAAGTTTCAATTCGTCATAATTCCGAAGTGTTTTGGTCTAAATTAATGAAATTTGGATATATGTATGTGTCACTTAGTCAGTCTCTACATCATTTTTCAAAATTGGGCGGTGCCACGCCCACATATTTTGTGTTTTGCTCTCGAACTTTCACGATAAGTTCAGGAGTTCGCTGGGCACGATCCAGTCTGTATACGAGTATAGCTTTGGAAAATCCCCCAGGTCATATAATCGATTTGGCTAATTTTTGGCAGGAGTATAATACATACTACTGAGAAGCAGCTGACCAATTTTCATTGAAATATCAAAACCGAATTACAAGCGATTGCCTTTGAGAATAGCAGAAATATTATGCTGAAAAGTAGGCGGCGCCACGCCTACTTCTTCGAAATTGAAAAAATTTTTTTGCGCCCGAGTTTTTCTTAAAAAGCTTATATTGTGTGTAAAATCTAATTGATATAACTTGCTTACAAAAAAAATTTTCAGAACTATGTTAAAAAACTGGGCGTGGACATTAACCGATTTCGCTCAATTTTACAGCAAACAGTTACCTGTTTATATAGAACATTCTCACCAAATCAATTTTTGGCGGAGTTATGGCATATAAAGTTTTGTGGAATAGTGCACTATAATATGGCTGGGGCTACGCATATTTTCGAAAATTTTAAGTTTTTGGATTTCATTGTTTACGGAAACCTTAAAAGTGAAATACAAATGATGTAAAGCTATTTTACGCAAAGTTATTGCCTATTTAATATATCTACGATCCTTTTCAAAATCTTTCATATAAAAGTGGGCGTAGACCTTAGACGTAGACTCAAGTTATCGTATTCACAGACGGACGGACGGACGGACGGACATGGCTTGATCAATTTCTCTTTTTGTCCTGAACATTTTGATATATATAAGCCAATATCTATCTCGATCCGTTAATGCCGTTACGTACTGCCGTTACGCGACTAAAGTTAATATACCTTGTGTGCGAAGCTCTACTAGGTATAATAATTCAGTATTCGGACAGCAATCGTTCTGTCAACAACGCTATCTAAAATTTTTGTTTTCTGTTCAACTTATGTAAAGGGTTTTCAAAGATCAACAAAATAACCCTTATTTTTGTTTGCGACGTCGCTACTGCAATAGCGGCGCAGCAGGGACAAGAACGAGTTAGCAGCGCTCAAATGAAACAACTAAGAAAAGTGAAAACGAAACGATCGATTGCCAAAGCAATTGTGTAAGTAAATAACATTTCTTTTTGGAATAGTCAAAGTAAAATTTTCGGTAATTGTTTCCTTTAGGAGACAACTGCTAAAACACGTCCAAAAATGTCGGGAGAGGTATCAAACAACGCGTTTTGACTTCGGTATCAACAATCCGAAAGCGGATTTTCAATTTTTTGTTTCAGTGAAAAGTTATTCGAAAAAAACCCAAAAATGACCCGGGTCCGATCCCAAATAGGGGGCTTGATCCAAGGTATCTATGTGCAGAACACCTTTCTGCGTAGGCGGCCTTCGGCCGCGCTTCAAAAAAATAACACTTAGCCGGTCCAATACCGGCTACGCGGTCCACAGTATTTCTGCGCAGAACACACTTTTTGCACTTTTCGATCCACCCTAATCTGTGATTACAACAACCACTTGAAAATGACAGAAAATTTTCAACTTTGATGCCAAATATCTCTTCACTGAAACAAAAACTCGAAAATTCGCTTCTGGATTATTGTTACCGAGGTCAAAACGCGTCTTTTGATACCTTTCCCGATAATTTCCGACGTGTTTTAGCAGTTGTCTCCTAAAGGAAACAATTACCAAATTTTCTTAAGAAAAAGTTTTCAACAAATGCATTCAAGTAGTATTGAATTGTTGTTATTTTTCAAGGTCCACTATTTGTGATTGGGAAATTCAGTTTTCAAAAATAAAATAACGGTGAATCTCCGACAGAATCGTTATGTCAGAGATACATACAATAAAAAGGTGGTTTAAAATAGCAAATTTTTAAAAAATTTAGTCAACAAAATCACCCTTATTTTTGTTTGCGACGTCGCTACTGCAGCAGCGGCGCAGCAGGGACAAGAACGAGTTAGCAGCGCTCAAATAAAACAACTAAAGAAAAGTGCAAGCGCGAACGAAACTTCGTGTAGAGAAGTGCTTATATTGTTTATTAATTCTTGTGAATTAGTATGTGTACAAAATTTGCGGTATTTTCTGTCCACAAAAATATTTAGTAAACACTACCACCTATCTTCATCTAAAACTTAAGCCGGCAGAATACCAAAAATGTAAAAGTTTCCAACTTATTTATTTGCGGGTAAAACGAATGTTGTCACCACACTAGAATTATGGCATTAGTAACTAAATATGCTACACAAGGAGCTGTAAAAGCTACCTGTGAAATCTGCTCCAATGAAAAAGTAAAAACGATAATACAAGCTGGAACGTTCACTTCAATGAACGAAGCTATTTCTAAATTTACAAACATTTGTACTGAAGTGACCGGAAACACCAATTCATTGTTACATATACGCCAAAAAGGTTAGTACCGTAGTAACTTTAGAAGAGGTTATCAAAATATCTCTATAGAAGTAATACAACGATAATTAACCTGCCTAAATATCCAACATTGTCATCAATCTATTCTAACGGGAGTCCCAGAAACCTCGCGGCTTCAACAGGGTTGGACCTAAGTGATATTGCTGTATGAAGAGTAGGCTCAGTTGAGCAGATGAAAAGATGGTTAGTGTCATGGGGAGACACGCCGAATGCCGGGCAGACATTTGTCATGTCAGGGCACAGTCTGGATAGGTAAGAGTCTAACCTGTTACAGTATCCACGAAGTTGGACCAGCAGGACCCTTGTCTCCCTAGCCAGTTGGCGCTTCTCTTCGGCAACAGGTGAAGCTTGTGCCTGTATAATGGCGTTCTCTGGGAGCAGACAAAGGAGTTTACCGATTCCGTGTGGATGAGTTTGAGGGCCCGTCGACTCACCTTTGGATCAAACGGCGAAAAAATATGGTGCCGGATCTTATCTTAGTGCTTACGGAGATGACTCCTTATTCTCCATTCCCACAGCAGCCGGTTCTTTGTACCGGAACGACCCGGGGTTTTTCACCCGGCCAAGGGCTCTGTCTAATTTGTTAGGTGCCACCCTTAAATTGTCATCCTCGGAGCAAGCCCTTGCAGCAGGGTTGGTCCATTTTCTCCCGTTACGGGCTGGTATCGACCAAACACTTGCACTGCATGTGGTATGTCCCCTCATGATACCAAACATTTATTTTCCTTTTCAACTGAACCTACTCTTCTAACACCAATATCACTCTGGTCCAGCCCTGTTGAAACGTTTCCTGACTTCCGTTAGAAGAGCTTGATGACATTTTATAGTGATCTTGCCCATTAGGCAAGGCGAAGAACTGTTAACAACAACAAAAACTCCTTATTCTCCTGGGAGGCAGATTTTCGTTGAGCAGGCTCCTGTTCGTGTTGCGGTTTATAGCATTTTAGCATCGCTATGGACATGGTGTTCAGGAGACATAAGGAGACATCCCGTAGAAGTTCTGAAGGCGGTGTTTTGACAGGCCAGCAACCTTCTCCAGTGTGTGTCTGCTAGCCCCGGCGACCATACAGGCGTCGCGCAGCTCAGAACCGGCTGGCCAATTTCCTTGTACGTTGCCGATTCTTTATCTTTCCCCAGGTGCAGCCAGCTAGCAACTTGAGGATTTTGTTGCGGCTTTGTACTTTGGTGGCAATAGCGGATACATGGGCACCGTAGTTGAACATGTTGTCACATGTTCACCTGCGCAGTCCACGTAGTAAATAAGGAGACCGAGGACTTGGTCGGTGACAATGTCAGATTTCGTCCAGCGAAAAATCCGAAAAAGGATGGGAGGTAAGAGTTTCTTCTTGAGCACAGCCCGTCGTAGGAGATGATCGAGATACCCTCTGGTGGGGAGGGGAACCTCGATATGTAGTAAAAAGCGGGGATAGGACACCACCCTGGGGGACCTCTTAATTTATTATACGTGGTCTTGATCAGTCGCCTCTGAATTCAACCGATGATTGCCGACCACGCAGATAATTGGCGGTCCAACGCTTTAGACAGGGGGGAAGATATGAGTTAATGAGTTGCGCATGGTTGACCGTATCGAAGGTCAAGAGCAACTAGCCGAGTCCTGTCGTTTGGGCGCTGTTGGTTGAGACCGACATCTATCTGAGTGGTAATGGAGTTAGGCGCGGTGGTCGTGCGTTACGGAATCCATGCTGATGGTCGGCGAGTTGCAGGTTAGCGATGTAGTAAGGGAGCAGGACTGTCTCCAAGGTTTTCACTACTGGCGAGAGGAGCGATATCGGTCTATAAGACTCCCCCACGTTAGCTGGCTTGACAGGGTTTAGTAGTGGCACCACCTTTGCCTGTAAAAGGTGGTCATGGACAGATTGAAGACGGTTGTTAGGTACCGTACTTCCTCTTCGCAGAGATGTCTTAACATCAGCATGGTTATGCGGTCGGGGAAAATCGATTTGGAGCCTTTAGGCCCCCGTATAGCCTTCTGAACCTCTGTGGTGGTGATGGAAATGGGCGCTTGACTCGCCTAATTTCCTCGTCAACCGGAGAATGCAGTACAAATTGCCTGCGGAAAGCGCTCGCGCATCTCTTCGGTTTCGACTGTACCTTAGCACCAAAGGTGATGAATATTTGGTCGTTAAGTTTGGTCGGATTTGACAGTGAACCCTAATTTGCCAACGCCGGCGCAGAGGTTGCAGGACCTTGGGTGCTTCTCCCATTTGGCGGGTTTGTGTTGATCAAACAGCCGTATGATTTCCGCATTGAGACCTTAAATTTGAGGATCCGCAGGGTCTAAGCGTCGCACATTGTCACTTTCATTTGCCAGGGCCGCCGCCTCTGCGCGGAAGTATCTCCTTGATTATACCTGCCGGAATGTATTGATTTCAGACTGAAGCTATGACCACGCGAAACTCTTTTCCCCCTTCTTGTACGTCACACGGGATGGGACGAACAGCGAAGGTGCTTTCAGTGAAGTTAAGAAAACCAATCCAATCAGCTTTGCAGAAATTAGTGAAGGTGCGATTGAGATGACTATCGGTAAATGATCCGATGCAAGATTTAGCATCAGTCGCCAGTCAACGCAGTGTATAAGACCAGCTCTGACTATTTACCCCAACTCTCGTGGGGGCATCCCCGTTCTCAGTGCAGATGGTCGAATCATCTATTTGTTCAGCCAGTTCCTGTCCGCTACCATCGACCTGTAGGCGCGAGTTCCAGAAGTCATGGTGTGCGCTAAAGTCTCCAAAGATTATACGATTATCGCCTTTGAGTAGGGCATGAATGTCAGGGCGGTATTTCTTCGAACAGCAGGTGACAGGAGGTATATAAATGTTAATTATTCCGGGACTGGTGCGTTTGCCTAGGTGGAAGGAGGCTTTGTCGCGCACTGCGTCTCACTCTAGAAGACGAGGGATCCGAAGCACCGGAAGGTGGCAAATCGGTCGACGTTGTAGGTTGCGTAGCTCGACAACATGGCACAACGTACGTATCACTCCATAAGTTCCTGTTACCAAGTTGAGAACATATAAGCAGGTGACATAGGCAAAGGCAAAAGTTGCATTTGACTGATATCCCCGGTGTATATAATCTCAACCGACAAATAGTGCCAATGGTTTAAGGGACCAGGAGCTGGTGGCTTTGACTTACATTTGGGCTAGTGCTGGAAGAAGAAGGGGAAGTTGTAAGTGGGAGGGGGTAGGCTCTCGCTCAGTATAGCTCACATCTAAAAGGGAGGTGCTGCGCAGAAAGTAGCTGCGGGCTGCTGTGTGAGGTGTTGGCGCCGGTGGGCGTGAGCGACAGCGGGAGTTATACACTACTTGCTGGGGAGTATTAGTGCTGTTAGTCGTGGAAACTGTATCTGGAACTTGTGGAGACTGGATCGACGTTGGCCACGGGAAGCCCTAGGGCGTGAACAGCAAGGGGCCACAAAAGTTTGTGGGGAGGGATTTAGCCCGGATCACCTTGTTTTGTGCAGCCATCTTCTACATTCGTTACATTGGATGGAGTGTGAACGTTTAACGTAAATCTTCTTCCAGAAAACGCAGCAGATCCATTATCTTGGTTCCGGGTTAGATTCAGCACCCGCCAGGAGCAAGAGAGTTTTGAGCAGCCCTACTGCAAGGATCTGCTCGGAGGATGACAATATTAAGGGTAAAGGTGATAAGTTAGGCAGAGTAACAATGAAATAACAGCCTTCCTCCTAATAGATACAGGAGGGAAATTTCAATTATTAAAAAGGGTCAAATTGACAATAATGTCACTAACACTTCACATATAATAAATTTAAAAGGCATTGGTCAAGGTGTAACCAGCACGCTCAGAACAGTGGAAACAGATTAAACATACGGTAGTCTCTTGATTCGGCCTAAATTTCATATAGTAGATGACAATTTCCCAATCCCATGCGACGGCATTTTAGGACTTGATTTTATTAAAAATGTAATTGCATTTGGATTATCAAAAAGACGAAGATAGGCTACTGCTACGACCATATGATTACCCAGATAATATAGTAATACAAATGACAAATAAACCAACCACTTATAGCATCATAATACCCGCTAGATCAGAAGTAATTCGACCAACTATAACGAAGAACTATTCATACCTCATCAACAACTATCTGAAGGCATTTTGGTTGGTAACACCATAGTAAAAACATTTGTTAGAATTGTTAACACAACAGATAAAAACGCAACTATTCAGGAATACGAAATAAATACAGAAATCTAGTAAATACAAATTAGAAAGATTAAATAAAAATACATTATGTGCAGAATACATTGACATATTTTCACTAGAAACAGAACCAATAACTACTAACAATTCTTACAAACAAAAACTTTATATAAAAGATGACAATCCAGTTTATGTAAAAAATTACAGAATACCAGAAGCGCACGAAAATTAAGTAAATAAACAAGTAAATAAGCTAATCAATCCAAGATGACTGTTAAATTCGATATTGAATTTTTATATTGTTCTTAGTAATGAAAACACACTTTATTTATTAACGTTATAAATAATATATTTCCGCACGCTTCGAGAATTCAACAGCTACTGACTTAAAACTAACTTAAATTTTCTTTACATAGAAGATAATAGTTGGAATATTTGCTGGAATGATAGCGGCACTAAAGTGGCCTGATGTGAATTATTTCTTTCATCGAATAAAAATAAATACAAAGGAGCCAACCTGCGACTGAACATGACACCCTCCTTAAAAAATACTTGAGTATCATATAAAGGCAACGGAAATAATTTTCTTATGGTCCGCTTGTAAATGCTAAGTTTTGTTCTGATTTCGGCTACACGATGGACACCATCTTGAACGGGAATTGTTGAAATTACTCGACCCAATAACCATTTATAAGGAGGCAATGGTCATCTTGTATCAGAACGAGCATATCAGGACGTATTGTGCTGTCATTGGATGTCCATGTATGGCGCTGCTGAAGCAAGTGCAAGAAGTCGGTTGACCATCTACGCCAGAATATCTGCTATAGTTGTTATAGACGCCGAAAGCGACCTGAACGATTAAAGTTGGCATCAGTTATGTCTGGCTCTGGAAATGAAGTTAAAGGCTCTCCGATGAGGAAATGTCCCGGAGTTAAGGCTTCAAGATCAGAAGGATCGGGTGGTAATGGCACGAGGGGGCAGGGGTTAAATATTTCTTCTATTTGCGCTGATATTTTAGATAATTTTTCAAAGGGGAGGGAACCGTTTGCAATCACTATTATGTTATGATATGTTGCTTGCTTAATTGTATTAATGCTTGTTTATGAGGTTCGGATTGAAACAAGCGATTTAACTTGGCAAGCTCATTCTTCGCTCCTACAAAATTTGTATTATTATCGCTAAATAGTGTTGTGCAAAGACCTTTTCTGGCAATAAATCGCTCACTCCCTCTATATGCACAGCCTTAATAGTAAAGCACACAAATATTGCCAAAATGGCCTTCACGGGTGCTCTGCCCCGTAATTGAGAGTGAACCAGTATCGAGCCACAGAAGTCAATTCCGGTAGTTAAGAAAGCGCGACTAGGCTGCACTCGCTTCTTTGCAACGTCACCAATGAATGGATCTTGCCTTACTGGTTTTATTCGGAAACATCTAATGCATCGATGTACTGTGTTGTTGCCCAACCCTGTGCCGTCGATAGGTCAATAACGTTGACGTAATAAGGACAGTAGTGTTTGTGGCCCCGCGTGCAGTTACTTGAAACGATAGAACCTTCGATGTCAGAATATAATAGCCCTAGTTTATTAGTACTAAAAAATCACTCCCAGGCAAAGAAGATAAAAGATGGAGATTAGTTATTGACTACAGACAAGTAAACAAAAAACTAACAGCAGACAAATTCCGGTTGCCAAGAATAGATATTTTTGATCAATTAGGAATAGAATATAGTTAAGCCCAGCATCCAGAGACATAACGTCGTTTACAGCAGATAAGGGCACATCCCGTGTTAAAAGATTACCTTAGGGCCTAAAAGTAGCACCAAATTCGTTCCAAAGGATGGCGAATTCGGCATTTGCAGGTCTACAGTCGTCACAAGCATTTCTATATATGGATGTATTAGGTTGCTCCGAAAAGCATATGATAAAAAATTTAACAGACGTATTTGCAACCTGTAGAAAATATAATTAAAAATTACACCCAGATAAATGTATATTTTTCAGTCAGGAAGTTACCTATATTGGATATAAATGTACAATCAAAAGGAATTTTACCAGATCCAAATAAATTCAAAACTGTTCAAAATTATCCAACTCCCAAGAATGCCGACGAAGCAAAAAGATTCGTTGCATTCTGCAATTATTACAGAAGATTTATACCAAATTTTGCAGGATACTCTAGAATACTAACAAGACTTTTGCAAAAAGAACGTGTTTTTTAATTGGATTGAAGAATGTGAAAAATCATTTAACTTTTTAAAAGAAGCATTAATTAGCCCAAATAACTATACTACAATATCCCGACTTTAGTAAAATATTTTGCATCACGACAGATGCTAGTGGCTATACCTGCGACGCAGTATTAAGCTAAGAATATGAGGGAAAACAATTACCAATATCCTCCGCGTCAAGATCATTCACAAGAGGTGAAATAAATAAAGCAACAATTTAAAAAGAATTGGCTGCAATACATTGGGCGACTACTTATCTGAAACCATAAGTTTATGGCAGAAAATGCCTAGTTAAAACAGACCATTAACATATCTTTTCTGAATGAGAAACCCTTCCTCAAATTTAACCACAATTTGATTAGATTTGGAAGACTATGGGCCGGTTTCACCAACGCAACTAAGACAAAAACTAAGTCGTGACTTAAGTTAGCACAGATTCGAGACTAACTTAATTTTGGGTTTCACCAAATGAGCGACTTAAATAATTTTGAACACAACAACCCAATCAGCTTGTGACGGACTTTCCAAATTGCCGGGGTATGCTCAGTCCGTCCAGGGTTCCTACGAGTTCCCTATGGTTTTTCTCCAAATGACAAAACCCTGTAGTTATTTTAGTTTTGATATTTTTCTTTAATTAAATTTTTCCAAATATCATCTACAATCTTAAATTTATCTCTAACTACGCTGAAGGTGGTGGAGGTGAAAACCCCTACTCAGCCCTACGTTCGGCGGAGGTGAAAACCACCACTTACTATAGCTTAAATTGCTCCTGGCTAAATTAAAGGCGGCAGAGGTGAAAACCCCTACTTAGCCCTACCGTCCACTGAGGTGAAAACCCCTGCAGAATATAAAAATAGTACTCGTGAGATGAAAACTCCCAGGTGTACGTTCATCGGAGGTGAATACCACCGACTACTATGCCTAACTAGTAGCCAACTACTCAATTTTCCTAAGGAATTCATCGCCCTTTTATACTAATTTGCACGCAAGCAAACTGTTACTTAACAACAATAAATACTTATATACTTATAGTACATAATCTTATAAGTTAACCTTTTCCTTATTATTATCCTATTTTGCTTATAACTACTAACGTATATTTCATATGCCGGCTCCTCGTATCGTAGCGAACATTTGTACACACGCCTGTATGCTTTTCTTCCCTCATATGCCAGTTTCTTGCATTGCACCGAAAATATGTACACACGCCTGTACGCTTGCGTTTGTCACTTCCAGTGTTTCTCGTGTGTAGATTTGTATTGCTCTGCATTGTTGTGCGCTTAAATGCTCGCCTTTTCTAATACTTATTGTTTGCCGTCTCCTTTGCATAGGCAGGTTTCTAACCTCTTAGAGTCGCTGCCAAATCTAGTGTATGGTGAAGCTCATATGTATATACTCGTATGTATATAAGAGTGTTCCTATTTGTAACAAATTGATATTCGAATGGTATGTTCTTTTAAAAATGTCTCAAATATATATATAATCGTATATATATTAGCTAAGGGGGTTTTCGTGCAAAAATGCGTATGTGGTTCATTTATATAACGGCATATGTGCAAAAATATAAAAATTCAGTATATTTCATTAAAATAGTCAAATATATATAATCGTATATATATTAGCTAAGTGGGTTTTCGTGCAAAAAAAAAAATAAATTCAGTATATTTCATAAAAATAGTGCATGACTCAAATTAACTTCATTCATTAAGATATCTATATATATGTGTTGTGAGGGCTCCACAAGCCTCCGGGTTGGGGTCCTCACAAGCTGTTTTATGCATAGTAGTATTTTTTCATACCAGACAACTCTGCGCATCCCAATACCCCAGTACGAAATGGGCATGTATGGCCGTACACGAAGGAATGAATTGACTTACACCCACTTCTCCTTGGTTGGAAGGTACTAAATTTAGCGCTGAATTAAAAACGAAGTTTCGTAATGGTTGCATGCTAGAAAACAAGCGTTCACATGTATCTACGCCGTTAAAGTCATGCTTGACGAATTTTCCGGCTTGGACATTGTACAAAACAAATTAGGAGCATTACTGACATTTAGATTTTGAACGACAGCAACACTGACTTAGTCGAGAATAAGTCAGCTGGGAGGCTGACTAAGTTAGATGGTGAAACTGAAAAAGTGAAAAACTCGACTTAACTTAGTAAGTCGGGCTGGTGAAAGTCATAGAAGTGGAATATATAGCTGGAAAAGAAAATTACATAGCCGAAGCTTTATTCCGCCTTCATATTAAATACCTAAAAGAGATGTCAATAGAAGCGGGTAAAGCAATAAAAATAACGACAAGATCAGAAACCAAGATAAAATCCAGTAGTAATATTAAAAATGAAAATAAATGTCAAAATGAGAACCTTAAAATATATGAAGCGCTTAATAAATATGAAGTAAAAAGACTAGTCCAGCTCGTTTTCAAACCTCCGAAATTATATTTTAAAAAAGGAAAGAAAAATTCTAGCGAAATAGATGCAAGCAACCTAATTGTTGAGGCGAAGATTGACTGGGGACATTTCTTTACCACCCTTATGAAAGAAGCCGGCAATTAAGGACTTGTAAAAATACAGTTGTTCTTAGGAGACAAATTGTTTAATTATGCTCGGATTGATACATTTAAATAAATAGGTACCACAGTTCCCAAAAACATAAATATTGCATTAACTCCGAAGGTTATGCATGTAACAAACAATGCCAAAATTAAAAAGATTATTCAAAAGTATCACGATGATCCTGTTATTGGTGGCCACCCAGGAATGAATCGTATGACTAATAAAATAAAACAAAAATATTAGTGAAAAAATATGAAAAACGACATAAAAAATTATATCAAGAAAAATTATTCATTACAATAAAAATAAAACAAATTTAAATTTAAAAAAACCAATGATAATAACAGAAACGCCCACGAAAGCATTCGATACAGTACAAATTGACTTAGTCGGACCATTTCCAAATTCACTAAATGGAAATGAGTATGCTGTTACTCTAATATATGATTTAACAAAGTCGCAATCCCAATTCAGAGCAAGGACGCAATAATAGTAGCTAAAGCCATATTTCAAAACTTTATTATAATTTTTGGAAATATAAACATTTAACACAAAACTTGTACACCTTACCACCAACAAACTTAGGCACTGTTGAACGCAGCCGTAGAACATTCAATGAATACGTTAGACATCAAATATTTTTCGTATTGTCATGCTTATTGTCCGTTTAAATTGGAGTTTGGGAAATCGGCATTGACTTACTAACTATTATAAGAAGATTCAGTTAGCCCATGCTGCAATCATGAAGCTTACCACAAAGAAATTAAATATAGATTACAAATAACACAGCAAAGAACTAATAGGTTAGTACAACAGTCTAAGGAAAAACTAAAAACATATGATAACGGCCTAAACATGCCGGCCCCTTGCGATACGCAACATCTTGACCTGACCAAGGATTTCCAACCTTGCCTTCTTTTATCTCTACGGTCTTAAAATAGGATGGTTGTATATTTATTGCCAAGCGTTTATTTAACGAAAACAACAAAAAACAAGTAAGGAAGTCTAAGTGGAACCGAACATTATATACCTAGTAGTGATCTATTATGTCATCCCAATTTACGCAGGTCTATTTTAATACTTTCAGTTCGTATTTGCGTTCAAATAGACAGACGGACAAACAGAAAGACGTATCGAGAGACGGACATGGCTACATCGACTCTGCTCATCCTCCTGATCATTTCAGTATACTTTTTTATGGGGCTATCTCTTTTTCTTCTCATACGTACAAACATTTCATGTTCATGAAAGGTATGAAAATCAAAAAAGATATACAACTTCGCTTTTGCAGTAGGGTATTAACTACTTGCCCGGATATTTTACTTTTCATCCTGAACGTTTTGATATACATTATGTATGTCTCGATTCGTTTATGCCGAATAAAGTAATATACCTAGTGTGCGTAACAAAAATAGATAGGGTGTCTTTCATAGGCGTCAAAGAACTCAACCGATCTTTATGAAATTTTCACAATATATACTTGAGTTCACTGGGTACATCATAGATAACATATAGTTTTGGAAAAGTAGGCGGAGCCACGCCCCCAGCCTATATAAAGTTTCAATTCGCCATAGCTCCGGACTTTTTTGGTCTAAATTATTGAAATTTGGATATATGTGTCACTTAGTCAATATCTACATAATTTTTCAAAAGTGGACGATGCCACGCCACATATTTTGGGTTTTGTTTTGCTCTTGAACTTTCACGATAGGTTCAGGAATTCGCTGGGCATGACACAGTCTGTATATAGCTTTTGGAAAAGCTCCCAGGTTATATAAAGCTGCAGTTCGGTATAGTTAGGAGTTTATTTGGTTCAAGTTAATGACATTTTATATATATATGTGTTCTATGTATCAAAACGTCAAAACAACGTATACCGGGTTTGCTAGAATATTATAAAATGGAGAAAGCAAACAACGAATTTCAGCATTCTTTTGTAAAACTGAGAGACTAGTTTGCGTTCAAATAGACAGACGGACAGACAGACAGAGGGACGGAGAGACGGGCATGGCTAAATCGACTCCGCTCATCTACTGATCATTTTAGTGAACTTTTCTCTTCTTGTTCTCATACTTACATACATTTAATGTTTATGAAAGCTATGAACATCAAAAAAGATATATAACTTCGCTATTGCAGTGGGCTATTAACTACGTGCCCGAATATTTTGCTTATGTGTTTCCCGATTTGGTTAATTTTTGGCAGGAGTATAATACATACTACTAAAAAGTAGCTGACCAATTTTCATTGAAATATCAAGATTGAATTATAAGCGATTGCCTTTGAAAATAGCACGCCTACTTCTTCAAAGTCGAGAAAATTTTTTTGCGGCCAAGTTTTTCTTGAAAAGCTTATTATGTGTGCAAAATCTGATTGATATAACTTGCTTAGTTGTAAAAATATCGCTTTCCAAATTTTACAAAAAAATTTTTCAGAACTATGTTCAAGAACTGGGCGTGGACATTAACCGATTTCGCCCGTTTTTACAGCAAAGAGTTACCTTTATATATAGAACATTATCACCAAATTTCGTTTCGACAAATCAGTTTTTGGCGGAGTTTTGGCATAAAAAGTTTTGTGGAATAGTCCACTATAAAAGGGGCGGGGCCAAGCCCATTTTCTAAAATTTTAAGCTTTTGGGTTTCTTTGTTTACGGAAACTTTAAAAGTGAAATATAAATGATGTAAAGCTATTTTGCTCAAAGTTATTGCCTATTTAATATATCTACGATCCTCTTCAAAATCTTTCATATAAAAGTGGGCGTGGACCTTAACCGATCCCGCCCATTTTTCCCCGGAACATTCCTTGCATACCTGAAAACCTGGGTGCTGAATTTCGTTTCGATATATTGAACGATTTTATGGTTTTATTTTATGAGTAATATTATTTCTAAATTTGACTTAATCAAAAGTGGGCGGTGCCAGGCCCATTTTCAAAAATTTCTTGAAAAATTTATTTCATGCCTCAATCTCAATGTAGTCACCAAACTTTATCCTTATAGGTGTATTATGTACTGAGTAATCACTTTTGTTGTGTTTTCGAAAATATTCTATATATCAAAAAAGGGCGTGTCTATCATCCGATTTCGCCCATTTTAAATAGCGCTCGGAGATGAGTGCCAAGGAACCCGCATACCAAATTTCATTAAGATATCTCATTTCTCATTCTCAATTTACTCAAGTTATCGTGTTCACAGACGGCACGATGGACGAACGGACATGGCGTAATCAATTTATCTTTTCGTCCTGAACATTTTGATATACATAAGTCAATATCTACCTCGATCCGTTTATGCCGTTACGTACTGCCGTTAGGCGACTAAAGTTAATATACCTTTTGTGCGTAGCACTACAAGGTATAAAAAAGATGTTATGTTTTTTTTCCCCCCTTTTCGGCCCAACGAGCATATTTAACTTTACCCGCACGTTGGAAACATTCCGTCATATCATCTAGGCGCCATTCGTTTTTCACATCGTAAACAATTATAGTTCTACGTATTTCCTCAACTTTTCATGAATCGTGAATCGTAGAATAATTGCAAAGCCGGATATTCTGGTAGATTGTTATCCAAGAGTTTTGGATCGTACGTCTTGACAACCTGCTGTGTTGATTGACCTTCAATTCAGTTAACAAAATCAGGAAGCAACTTCTAATCTGATTTTTCAGACCTGGTACAATTGTACCATTTTTAGACATTTCTAATGCTCGATACCCCCCAGGAATAGCCAACGCATGGATGGTGCTGTGGTGATTGACCTTTTGACAGATTGACTCGTCTTTCGGCGTTAGGTGTTCTGCGGCCTCGTCATCGAGTGCATCTAGTTTTCTTTGGCAGAATAGTTCACCCTTCTGCGGTAGGCTTTCTGGGGTCTTCGTTAAGGGTAGCGAGTGAAGGGTGGAAAATTTTGGGATAGGGGGTTGAAAAAGGGTGGGACGAAAATGGGGGGATGATTAGGATGAAGCAG
This sequence comes from Merzomyia westermanni, assembly GCA_949987695.1. Lineage (NCBI taxonomy): Eukaryota > Metazoa > Arthropoda > Insecta > Diptera > Tephritidae > Merzomyia > Merzomyia westermanni. The sequence goes on from OX465288.1 coordinate 92,137,562, forward strand.
CGGGCGTCTCGATAGCCGCTTCCTCTGTTGGGAGCAGAATCAGTTTAACCAACGGTCTTCTGATCTGACCCTTTTCGGTCATGAGGTCAACTACACGGACTTGGCTATCTTCGCCGGGTTGTACGTTGGTAACTCGACCGAGCCTCCATTCGTTTGGAGATAAGTTGTCTTCTTTGATGACAACGAGATCCCCCACATTAACATTTTGTTTCGGATGCTTCCACTTCACTCGTTTTCGAATTTCGGATAAGTATACCACTTTCCATCGCCTGCAGAAGGTTTTATGAAGAGCCTTGAGTTTCTGCCGCCTACTGATAATGGAGGCAGGGCTCTCATTCATCTCTGGTTCTGGGGGAGCCAGGAGATGACTTCCAGGTAGGAAGTGCCAAGGGGTCAATGGCTCCAGGTCCGTGGGCTCATTTGAGGCTGAACTCAATGGTCGCGAGTTGAGGCATGCCTCAATCCTACATATTAGCGTGTGGAATCCTCATGCGTGAATTTGTGAGGCGAGGCTATTCTTTTGAAGTAGCTTTTGAAGCTCTTTACTCCCTCCTTCCAGAGTTCCCCATATGTGGAGCCCCGACCGGAATAAAATGCCATGTCATGGCTTGATGGCTATATTTTGAAATAGTCGTATCTCGCGCTTACGAGATAAATGCCTTAAATTCAGATCGTAAAGATCGTGAAGCTCCGACAAAGTTAGTACCATTGTCGGAGTAAATGTTTCTCGGACATCCTCGTCTAGCGATAAAACGCTGCTAGGAGTGATGGGGTACTAAGATCACTGGTTGCTTCCAGATGGATCGCTTTTGTGGTAAAACACACAAAGGGACAAACGTAGGCCTTTGATAGTCGACATGCTTTACCGCGGTAACGTAGTGCGTTCGCAAGGAAGGGTACCCATAAGTTGGGTTTGCGCCCTTTTTTATAAATGGTGCAGACTTTACAGTTATGGATGGTGGCCCTAATCATGTTCTTGAAATTCGGAATCCAGTATTGGGTGCGGATGAGACGGGGCATGAGTTGGTTTTCCCCATGAAGGGGGATCTTATATACCATTTGTGCAGTCAAATGCGTTAACCTAGAATTATATAGAAGTATGATTGGGTGGCGCTCGTTATATGCGAGGTCTTGAGGCCCTAATAATATCATCTTTGTCGATGAACGGGTTGAGTGGCAATATCTCGCTTTTCTTATCGATTACCTGTCCCTTCTTCAAGTTTACATATTCCTCACCATAATATTGCTTCTGATACAGTTTAATCAAGAGTTGAGTCGTGGTCTTGATCTCATCGGATGAGATAATGCAGGATTTTTCTTGAAAGAAGCTTTTGTATTGGGATGAGTTCTCTGAAAAGCTCATAATATATGAAAAATATTAAATTCCAAAACCGGTCGAGAATCTCGATTTCTTGTTACCTTGATATTGCGTACGTCTGCGCTCTATTTTCCTCCACGGATGTATTATACTCTTTTTCCTGTACTGGCCATTGGGAATTGTCTTCTTGCAGCCAAGGAGGTCCCTGCCAACACAAAGAATTGTTGACCAAATCCGATGCCGGTGTTCCTCTGCTTCCTAAGTCTGCTGGATTCGTTTCCGAGTTGACATGAAGACAGTCCTTGCTGCCGACTGGGTCGATGATTTTTGTTATCCTGTGTGCGCGAATCTTGACCAGGAACAATGTGGTTTCCTTATCCATGCCAAAACTATGGTGGAATCCGTCCATAGAAGTTGTTTCACTGGTCCCAGTTTGATGTTTCGGAATATTGATCCCATCGTCTCCGCTAACAGTACTACTCCGCAAAGTTCCAAACGCGGAATTTAGATGGTCTTCACTGGTGCTATTCTGGTTTTGGCAAGAAGTAGATTTACAAAGATATCATCATTCCTTTTGACTCGCATGTAGACAGCTGCAGCGTATGCCTTTTCTAAAGCATCACAGAATCCATGTATGACCTCATCTTCTGGTGAAAAGTTTACCCATCGTGGTATCCTTATATTGCCGATTTCGTGGTATTGATGTCTGAAGTTTTTCCATCGTTTCAATGTATTGACGAAACTGACTCATCCCAATCGGCGCCCTCTAACCAGATGTTCTGCATCAAAATTTTGGCCACAATGACTATTGGTGCGAGCCATCCTAAGGGGTCCAAGAGCTTGGCGATGGCGGATAGAATCGCTCGTTTTGTCAGCTTTTCACCTTCTTCCAGTGACCCTGCTTTAAAGTAAAATAGGTCAGAATAGGCATTCCATCTTATGCCCAATGCCTTAACGGTGCTGGTATCTTCGAATGCTAGAAAGTCCTCGGTCAGCCGATCCGTTTTTGGGATGTCGTTGAGAATTTCCTCAGAATTCAATGTCTATTTTCGTAGTGGGAAGCCAGCGGAGTGTAAGACTTGGCGAATCTCATTTCTCGCATTAATGGCCGATGCGAGTGTGTGTCCCCCTAATACGTCATCTACCTACATGCCTTCCCTTAGTATGCTGGATGCTGTAGAGTAAGACCTTTCCACATCGTCAGCAAGTTGAAATAGGGTTCTAATTGCTAGATAATGCGTGCAAATAACCCAGAAAGTGACAGTTTTCAGTCCGTAAAGGCTTATGGGTTCTTGAGGCGATGATCGGTAAACAATCCGTTGGATATTGACGTGATCATCGCTCATCCAAATTTGCCTATACATCTTTCTATGTCACGATATTGTCTCCACCGAAGTATAAGTACTGGTAGGTCTGACTGAAGTACTGGGGCTGGCAGGAGAATGTCGTTCAAGCATGTGCTATGTGCCGTTGGGCTTGACGCATTAAAAACGACGCGTACCTTTGCGGTGGTACTCTCCGCCTTTACTACGGCGTGATGGGGCAAAAAGTAGTTGTCCGCCGAATCGGCTGGTACAATGGTGTTAACTTTTCGCATATGCCCTAATGTCTCGTATTCAGACAGGACCCTCATATATTTTTCCCCTAATTCCGGGCTCTTTGGTAAACGCGTTTCATTCCGGAAGAATTGCGAACACGCCCGCCTAAGGGAGCTTCCTATATTTCTCCTATCTGGGTAGTCCTGTCTGAATGGAAGAGAGACGACATATCTCCCATCCTCTCTACGACTCGTAGTTTCCCCATATAAATCTTCGCAGTACTTGTCATCTGAGTTTGGAATTTTATTTCTGCGCAGATTTTCCAACTCCCAGAAAGCTGTAAGCTGTTTGTCCAAAGCGACTTCGCTGTAAAAGGACACTATATTTCTGGTTGGATTCGCTGCTTCTATGCGCCCGGTTAATATCCAACCGAATACCGTTTCTTGGGCGAGAAGTGTACTAAGTACATTCTTTTTCAGCCCACTCAATATATTTTGCAGATATATGTCTCCGACAAGTATGATATCAACTTCCTCGTTGATGTAGAATCGCTTGTCTGCCAAAACTAAGTCTGAGAAAGCCTGCATAGTCGTAGCATCGATATGGCAGGATGGCAGGTCCCAGTTAGCTTGGCTAGAATTAGCACTGAAGTTGTTAAACTGAATCAAGGGTCAACTGGTGAACGGAGTTAAATATTAGATGCCTCCTTGACTTGAGCCGACATGGCATTAGTGATGCCCGAAACTTGAGCATGCATCCTTTTTGCCGGTAAATTGATTCTGAGTTTGAGTCGTTCTATCATAAACGAGCATTCTGAACAAGAATCAATCAGTGCTCTTGCTGGAAAGTTTGTACCATTATGAAAAATGGTTACTCGAGCTGGCCGTAGCAGCACACCTGCGCTTTAATTCACATGGCAAGATTTAATATTACGATTTTAAACCGAACTTGATTTCTCAACTTCGCGTGTTTCTTGTGCCTGTTTTGAAGTTGAGGCAGCATTATCAACATGATACTGATTAGGGCTAGTGGTTGCCTGCGTCTGAAGAGACTCCGCATGCAGGAGCGTATTATGTCGAGAGTGGCACTTGTTGCAGTCGTAAGAACTGGTGCACTTCGACACAGTATGTCCTGGGGATAGCCAGTTCAAACATCCCTTGGTGGATTTGACAAGATTAATTTTCTCTACCGGAGTTAGTTTGAGAAAACGGGGACAGTTTCGTAATCTGTTGGCATTCGATTTGCACTTTGTGCACAGTAATTTTGTCATGTTTGCTTGGTATGTACTAAGTCTTTTTGTAGGGGTTTCGTTGGCATTCCGCGTACTTTGCGGTTTTTGCCCTTTCGAATAACTCCCTATGAAACCAAACACTGTTTCGAGTGTCTGGAAGCGGTTGGATAAGAATTTGTCCATATCCTCCCACTTGGATATTTCCACTTTGTGGTCTATGCTTTGCTCCCATAGACCAAGCGTACTCTCCGGCAATTTCGTCGAACACAAATACGTTATAATTGCATCCCAGTTCGAAGTGTCAATTTTATGACTTCGCAGTGGCGAAAGGCAATTATTTATTTCGCGCTGCAATGTATTTATTGCGCTGGTACACTCACTCTCTACCTTTTTCAAATTAAACAAAATTTGGAGTTGCGAGTTTACTAAGATACGTTTGTTTTCGTATCTCTCGCATGAGTTTCTCCAGGCCGTATCAAATCCCTCATTCGTGAGCGGACATTTTTTAACAATGTCTTTTGCCTCACCTTGTCTCATATTGTTGAGATGGAATAATTTCTCAACCGGTGTAATGCGCTTATTTAAGATATAAATGGCCGTGAACATGTCAGGAAATGTTGGCCATGATAGATTATCGCCCTTGAAAACTTCAGTATCACATGGAGGCAGCCGGATACTGTGTTCAAATTAGGGCTTTTCTTCAGTTTTATTTTCGGGCTTATTGTATGTCGCTTGGCGTGTAGCCATATCTGACATGCAGCGTAAATAAACTGCATATGCTCTTTTATATTTCTGTTTGACAGAAACTATACCAGAAGCGTCTAGCTTGTCTGAGTTGAACAACTCATCATAGGCCGTCTTGGTTTTTCTCCACATTGACTTCAAGTTCTCTTGTTGAAGACTAAGAGTATGCTTGGTGTGGACTGAATCCTCTAGTTCATTGTAGTCTGATTCGAATTCAACTATCGAATCAGCTAGTCTAATGAAACTGTCCATAACTTTTGATATAGAGGGAATACGGAATAAAAACAAAATCTGAAAAGGTTAGCTGAAATGCTCAACCGTACAAAAGAAAATGCCCAATAGAAAAGGTAAAGGCAGTATTTTATCCAGGAAAATCAAACCCCAACTCAATAAAATATTCAAAGTAAACAAAGTTTATTTTAATTTGTTCTGTTTATTTATATTATTCGCAGACTTGGCCGAATAGTCTGTATGTAACACAATCAAAAATTGAACACAAAGCTCTTTGGCTTACCGCAACCCACGCGTATAAGGCGATATTGATAGAAATATACAGTCACCCAAATTTTGACCACGTGTTTAAAAGAAGTTCACTCCAGCGACTACAAAAATGAAACTACATGTTGGATCTGAATGTTTGAGGAGTTATTTTGTTGGCGGTTTGTTTTTGTACCGCTCATGTTTGTTGTGAACTTTTTCAATATGCCGTTACCTCTAAATGTGCAAATAAATGAAATAAATCTACGTGGTAAATTTTTTGTGCTCTTAATTTTATTATCCTATTCACAAAGTAACTTAATATTTTGTTTAGCATCCATTGGCTCGTAAAACGGCTTCTTTTCATCATGGCATACTTTCCACCAGATTTTGGCATGCATGCCACGCCTTCGCCACATTGTCCTACAACACCCCCCAACTTGTTGCTGCTCCAACCTATCGCCTTTTTAATCTACCCCAAAGGTGTTCTATAGGGTTAAGGTCAAGGGACAGAGAGTACCATGGCAGACCTGCGATCCATAAGCCACTTTTCGGTTGGTTTTGCTGTGTCCTTCAGGTCCCCGTGGTGTTGAAATATGATTTCGGATGTTTTTTAATTGAATTTTTGACATCTGGCGGGGAGATAAGTGCACAGAATGTCTACATAATACGCGGCAATCATACTGCCGACTGTTCGTTCGGCAGGTTCCTACTCCCTCGGCCAGCATGTAGCGCCGCATCTTCATGTTCTGTCCGGCAAAGCCAGACTTCCCAACTGGTTTATTTTGGTTTCGCCGGAGAAGATCACCTTTTTTCAGTCCCCCAGGGTCCAACTGGCACATGGACGGCAAAAGTCGAGACGGAGTTTCTTATACCGGGGCCTTAGCAGTGGTTTCTCGACCTTAGCCCGCCCTTGAGACCTGCGAGACGTAAAGTATTACGGACAGTCTTCACAGAAGAGTTTACTGGATCGAACTCTACTAAATTCTAGAAAAATGCGCCTCTCAACATCTTCAGTTAATATCTTTTTGCAGCCACTCGGACATTTGGGTTGTGGCATGGGCGTATTCTTTCGAATTTTTATTACCATGTTCTTACTCACTTTAATATCGTTTGCCGCTGCACCACAGCTTTTGCTTGGAGGAAAAACGTGCCATTATTTGTCTTCTTATTCACCGCTCAATATCTTATCTAGCAAAAAATATTTTAAAATAATAGAATTAATAATAAAACATTTGAGGAATTTAAATTACCTTGCGAACTAAAAAAAATGATTTAATAAAATCCTTCAGAAGGAAAATATATCTCTTTCCGTTCAGTGATCTCAATACACTAAACACAAAAAATTTGCCACGTAGATTTTTTTCATTTAATTGCATATTCAGACGTAACGGTATTTTGGAAAAGTACAACACAAACATGAGTGGTACAAAAACAAACCGCCAGCAAAATAATTCCTCAATCATTCAGATCCAACATGTAGTTTTGTTTTTGTAGTCGCTAGAGTCAAGTATCTTCAAACATGTGGTCAAAAGTTTGAGTGACTGTACGATATGTATATGTGTTGCCGTAATAAAGAACACGAAACCACGGATAAAGTGGGCGGTATATCAAACGAGCGATAAAGTGAATAATAAATTAAAATTGTGATAATAAACAACAATTGTTATTAAATTAAATTTAGTGAATTTAATAAAGCTAGCCTTGCGTTTGTTACTGAAAAAAAAGTGGAGAAAAAACAAAAACAAACTAAAGATCGAAAGCTTTGCGCTGTGTCCAGAAAACCTTACCACTGGTGGGGGGATAATCCAGATAGTCACAAGGATTTTGAAAACGTTTAATTAAACTTAAAATGAAAAGAGAAACGCAGTTGACTGAACTAAAAAAAAATCAATATTATTAGATTATCACTTAACGGACTTATGTTTGATTACACTAGCGGGCGGCACTTTTAAGCAACACGAAAAAAAATAAGTGGCAATAAATATACAACTTACGTGCTTTGATGTGGTGATCGGCTGAGCTTATTGTGAAATATCTGTGGTACGTTGTGGCTGCGAGTTGTGTTGACTGTGGTATGTGGCAGAGTATATTGTTTGTTGTGTAATATATAAACTTTGGATAGGCAGCAGCGAGTTGTAGGTAGTGTAGCAGGGTTGAAATGCTGATTTTTTCCCAAATGTCTTTGGCTTTGATGGATTGATCAAAATTATATCTTTATTATGTTGTTGTGGACTTTATTAAGACGCTGTTGTTTCTCTACGGGGAGATGGACCATGAACAATTGCGGCACTGGCGCTTGGCTGGAGCGGCCGTGGCTCGAAAACACCGCGGTCGTATTGTGATTGTAAAAGTGAAATGAAAAAAAAAAAACCAGAACTCTCGTTATAAATAATTGGCAGCTTTATTTGGTGTATAATGGTAATTTACAAAATGATTCGTTTATATTTTGAATTGGTTGAATATTTGGTGACGATGGTCGGAAACTCCTGGGGTCCGTGACGTGGTTGTGTCGACTGTCGCTGAAAAAGTAGAAAGTTGTGAAGTCGAAGACAACCGTTGACCCGAAAAAGGGGAGGTAAACCCACACATGCATGTATATGTGTGCTGACAAAACACGAATATGCATGCATGCACACACAGGTGGGTGGCTTGGTGTGGGTGATTAGAAGGGCGCTAAAATGACATTAAGGTGGCATATTTTTTAGGAATTTATTTATCTCCTAAACATGCTGAGAGAATTAGTAAACAAATAAACGATTTTAACAAAATCAATTACCCATATGTAAACATTTAAAATATAAAGCTAGTGCAAAGGCACTCCCGACCCTTAACGTTTTCTGCAATTTTGACTTCGACTTATTTTCTCACTATAAACGCGAAGAGATATACTGTTTATAATAGCATAAATAAAATATTGCTTAATAATATGACGTCTGCATAATTTAAAAATATAACGTTGTTAGAATTATTAAATTAAAAATTCAAAAAAGTTTAATTTGCTCTAGTTTCCGGAAAGTAAAAACGCTTTGGGTTTAGTTTCCGGATACCCGAAACTTGTATGAAATTTGTATATACACTTGCTCGGGCCTCCCTGGCTGACAGCCCCTTTTCCAGGTTCCGGAGGTACCATTTTATGCCTGATCAGCTGAGCCCGATCCTCCTATCGTCTGCGGTGGTATCTTCGGAGCTCTTCCTCTTTCTTCTATCGGGGGTCGGTTCTGCCTTTTTTCAAGCTTTTTAATTGCGAAAGTTACAGGCCAAAACCCGTTTATCGAGACAATCGATTGTATGGGAGCTATTCGCTGTATTGGCCCGATCTTGTTGGTTCCGAAAAATTATTAATATATTACAAAATGGCGGTCCGTACCGAATTTCTTCGAGATATCTCTAAAACTGAGGGACTAGTTTGCGTTCAAACAGACAGATAGATGGACATGGCTATATCGACTCCGCCCATCGCCCTGTTCATTTCGGTATACTTATTGGTGGGTCTATCTCTTATTTTTCTCATACTTACAAACATCGGACCAAAGTTATGATACCCCTTCATGTTCATGAAACGTATAAAAATGGATTATCGAATTTATGCTTGTATTCTAAAGATGAAACTAATAATTGAGATTTTATTCCTGAAATAAAGTGTTTCTGATTCGATGGAAGTTAAATTGTTAAACCGGATTTAATACAGCAGTTGTAAATGCGAAGGTATTCTCTGTTATAGGGAATATGTGATTTATAAGCGAATTTAGTACCATTGATTTCATTCAGGGTTCGAAAACGCTTAGAAATACACGAGCAGCCCCGCAGCAGCATGAAAGATGCTAATAAGCAAACGATGGATTGCCGTTAAGCAAACGATGGATTCCTGTTAAGAAAATGTTCAATGCTTGGCAGCCCATGAGTTTGTTGCTGCTTGCTTATTGAAAATTTCAAAAGCACAAGCAAAAGCAATCGAGAGGCTTTCGGTATATGTTGGTTACTGCTGCTGCCAAGTCTGAAAGGCGAACTGCTTAGCAGTTGTAAAGCAATAATTAGGTGTGGCTCAATCATGCCCATATAAAACCGCTAATGCAACCAGCAAAGCAATATGCAGACATCTATATACATAAAAGAACGGCTGAACCGATTTGGCTGAAAATTGGTGGGGAGGTAGCCTAGAACCAGCAAACGGACAAAGGATATTTTTCCCGGGAAATGGACCAGGGATTGACCTATTCCAAAACTTTTTATTTCTGGTGCGATTTGCTTGAAATTTGGCACATTTACTTTTATTAAAAAATTTACGAATCGTTTTTTTCCGGGAAGTGGACCAGGGGTCGATCGATTCCAACATTTTAAATTCGGTACATTGGTAGTCCTTTGCTTTTATTATTATTTAAGAATGATTAAAAATTTAACAATTTGAATTTTTAAAGCTGCCCGGTAGATGTATTTGTTTCGAGTTTCTATTAACTTATTGTGCCGCTATTATAACAATATTATGCCGCGGCCAAGACGATCAAATCTTTCATGACAAAATTGTTATACAAAGAGGATTAAAGAGGAACAAGAAATCGCACGTAAAGAGCTCTGCGTTAGTATGGCTCGACTTCGTGCCTGTGGAATGGCTTTGATGGCAATTCTCAATCCTCGAGCAAACCTCAGAGAACAAAAATTTTTGATTTGAATCGGGCGTGGTCCAACTAAAAACTAAACTTACTACTCTACTTCTTTTTCGAATGCGATTTTGGCATTAAACCTATGAATCACAAAAACAAAATACATTGTAAATGTATTGCTTTGTCCACTTCCCTATCCCTATCCCCATCCCTATCCGTATCTCTATCCACTCCTTCTTAAAACCATCATTAACACCTTTTATTTGATACCCATATCGTGTAAACACCATGGTCACCCTTGGTCCACATTTCGGTTAATATCTTCTAAACTGGTTCACATATGGACCTGAAAAAAACTCATTTTTAAAACACTCATCAACAACTTTCATTTAATACCCATATCGTATAAACATCTTCTGGGGTCATCCCTGGTCCATATTTTGACCGATGTCTGGAAAACTGTGAAAATATTTGATTTATTTGGCTATAACCATGTCGTATGCCTAGAGAGTTTACGTTTAAAATTTCATAAAAATCGTTATAAAATCCAAACTAAACGACATAATATTTCAGAAATCTATGTTTTCTACTTTCTCACCAGTTTATAGCAAAAAATGTGCTTGGCATCCAGTTATGGGTTTCGTCAAAACCACTTGCCACTCAATGTACTAAGCGGAACTATCTGCATTTCGTATCATGGTTGTTTCTGCTTTTCTGACTTTCAATAAACAGCATCAGCAGTCGATCGTTCCTTATCAGCATTTTTCATGCTGTTGCTGTTGCTGCTCATTGTTTTCAAGCAAAACCTTCTGCTTGCGCTGCTCATTTTTTTCCAGCAAAAGCAAAGGCAAACATGCTGCTTTTTAAGCAAGAAAAAATCAAAAGCATAGCATCAGTACATTTTCGCTGCTTTTGCTATTATTGCTTATGCATTTTGAACCCTGTTCATTCCTGAGACATAAACTTAGGACCTTAGTTAGATAAGCCAAAATGTGAAGCGATTATAACAGCCCTGAATAGTTAAAAATAAAGATCCTTTTAGCAGATGATACCCATTTTTATTGCGTGCATAGACGGTTATCATTTCATCACTGAGCCGAATGTGAAAATAAATAAATAAATAATTGGGGCGATATACAGGGGGCTGATGAATTTTGCTACATTAAGAAACTCAAATAATTTTTTTTTCTGTGTATGGAATTCATTTTTCTTTTATTCATGTTAAAGCTCATTAAATTTTATTAAATATAGCTTAATTAGTTTTAAAAATAATGGAATTTAAATGCCCCCCCTGCTCGTCGATGCATGTGCGGCATCTTACCAAAAAGTTGTTGATTACTGCTTGGAGAGTTGAGACAGGAATAGCCGCAATTGTTTCTCGAATGGATTGCCTTAGTTCATTCAAATTTGTTGGTTTTGCTTTGAAGACTTCCTGTTTGTAATAACCCCACAAGAAAAAGTCAGGTGCAGTAAGGTCAGGCGACCTGGGTGGCCAACGGAATGTGGAGTTTCTGGATATCAGCTTATTGGGAAATTTTCGTCGCAATTCTGTCATAACAGGTTGGGCTATATGAGGAGCTGCACCATCTTGCTGAAACCACACAGAGTTGAAAGAAATTCTCATTCGGCGTAATTCTGGATAGAAAAACTCTCTCAACATGCTCAAGTAACGGTCTCCAGTAACCGTAACGGTGTGACCGTTTTCTTCGAAGAAGTAGGGCCCGACAATGCAGCGTGATGAAACTGCACACCACACTGTGACACGAAGTGGATGCAATTCCGTCTCACGGAGTATCTGTGGGTTGGAAGCACTCCATATTCGACAATTTTGTTTGTTTATGTTGCCGTTTAAATCGAAATGGGCCTCGTCACACATGAAAAGACAGTTCAACATGTTTCCATCCTCTTCCACCATTTGAAGCATCTTCTGGCAAAATTCCAAGCGAATCGGCAAGTCTGCAGCGTTCACTTTGTTGGCCATTTGAATTTTATATGGGAATAAGTCCAAATCTTTGTACATAATTGACTGTAATGACTGTCTGCTTACACCCATTTGAGCAGATAAGCTTCTTGTCGAAACACGTGGATTGTTTTGTATGGCAGCAGCTACAGCAGCGATTGTTTCCTCCGTTCGAACTGAAGGGTTTCGATGGTAAGGTCTTCTGTTGACTGTCCCATGCTCGGCAAAATTGTTTCCAAGTCTTATTATGGTCCATCTGCTCGGAGGATTGCCGCCAAACGTGCGCCTATACTCTCTTTGAACCGCAACTACGGACTCCAGTGCGTGATAGCGGCGGACAATCCAAATTCTTGTTTCAGTGTCCCAGTTATCCATTTTTGTTAAATGTAAAAGTCAATCTGCAAAATAAAAAAAAAATTTAACAGATTCATTAAATAGAAAAAAAGTTATTTAATTTTTTTTGGTAGCGGCTTTCATTAGCCACCCTGTATACCTCTGAGGAAATTAAGGCTGAGCTTCTATACCAATTTGTGGTGTGCTGCTTCTTGTTTTTCCTACAAATCGACGGGGCCTACAGTTTTTTGCCAATTCCGAACGGCATCTGCAAAGCAGATGAATTTTTGCTGGCAGAAATACACTCGGCAGAAATACACTCGGAGAGTTTGCCAAACCATTGCCGAGGGGCGACCCCGTTTTGAAAAAAACGTTCAAACCACTTTGGTTACCTGTACCAGAGCTCGAACCTTGGACGTGGAAGGCCAACAACACTACCGCCACACCACTGCGGTCGCCTATAGTGCTAGTTAAAAGAAAGAGTGGGGAGGCAGACATGGCCGTCGATTATAGGGACTTTAACAAAAAAATGTTCGATAACTTCCGTGGCCGATGAGCTGGCACGGCGGGGAACGGCTCTTGATGCCTCTGAGGCGAAGGAGGTCCTTATACCCCTGGGACTTATTAAAGGTCGGATCTCTCAGCACTGGCTTAGCGAAGCTAAAGATAGGTGGAGTCTGTGGCCCTCATACAACGAAACACGTTCTTCGAACCTTCTGAGGGTGAACAGAAGGGACCTTTTCATATTAGTTGCGGTGCTCACTGGGCATTACCCTATTGGTGAACTTTTTGTGATTTTCTCTTACAGAATACCGAAATCATTTGAAGTCGCAAAAATTGTTTCTAACGAAAAATCTCAAATTTAGTGACTTGAGAAGAGACAGAATACAGCTATTAAAGATGTTCTGCGTAGAAACCAGGGACCGTTATTGTTATGAGTTTTATTATAAAACTCGCTATTTTCAGATTTATTTTAATAAAAATCAGCAATAATAGGTATCTTCAAGTTTTTTTTTTGATTAAGGATAATATTTATTTTATGAGTTTTATTTTTTTGATCGAAAACAAAACTTATTCTTTGAGCGATATTTTATCCTTCAAGAATAAAAATTAAATTTTGAGTTTTAATTTTTTTCACGGATCGAAAAACTCAAAAAGCCGCTGCGCTGCACCTTTTTGTCAAGTAATTGATCACAAATATTGGTTGGTATAATAATATATGTACTCAATAATTAAAACATATTTGTAGACACCTACATATGTATATAGATGATATATAGATGATAGATATGTACATAGATTGGCATGCAAAACGGCAGTTTGAGTTTTTCGAACTGAGAAAAAAATTAAAACTCAAAATTAAACTTTTATTCTTGAAGGATAAAATACCGCTCAAGGAATAAGTTTTACTTTCTTCAAAAAAATAAAACTCAAAAAATTATAACTATTTTTGATTAAAAAAAAAATACAAAAAAGATTGATCAGATGTAATTTATATAGGTTTCGCTTAAATTTTCTTCAATGCAAAGATCCGTTGAGCATGACGAGACATGCACGTTCATATACTTTTACCTGTCCTCCGATACGGGGAAGCCTTCGATTCTATCTCTATGGCGCGATATACAACAGGTATATCATCATAAACCTCCTAAGAGATTTTTGCGCCAAGCTTCTCTTCCAATTTGTGGTGTGCCGATTTGAATTTTCCCTACAAATTGGTGGGACCTACAGTTTTTTGCCGACTCCGAACGGCATCTACAAAGGAGACGAATTTTTTGCTGAGAAGCCTGTCATGGCAGAAATACACTCGGAGAGTTTGCCAAACCACTGCCGAGGGGCGACCCCGTTTTGAAAAACTTTTTTCAAATCACTTTTGATGTTACCTGTACCAGGGCTCGAACCATGGACCTTTGGTGTGGTAGGCCGGCAACACTACCTTCACACCACGGCGGCCGCTTTGATTGTTTTCATTAAAAATATAAAAATAATCCTTATCAGGGGTCCCTAGTAGAAACACTGTCGGTCGCGAAGCCGGTGTTGGATTCGCTGAGGCTTATTTTTGTAAAGCGCGGCATTTATAGTATACAAATTGAATTGTTTTTAATTTTTTATATTTTCGTAACTAAAGTAGTGTGCATTATTTTAGTTTTCACAAAACTTTAAAGCGTCGATATTACCACTCCTTTTTACTTAATATTAGTGCTATTAAACGGGCATGAAAATTGGAATGAATCGGAAAAATGTAAATGTGGTGGTAGAACTGATCTAAGTTTAACAGCGATTTGAATTGTCACTTAGAGCTTAGAATCACATTGCCATACAGATAACAAATCATATATACGAATAAACATTGCATTAACACTTAACATAATTCCATTTTATCACAGAACACGATCCACCATCGCAATCGGACGCCACCTTCCACTGAAATTAAGTATTCGTTCCAATAAATATGAGCAAACGAATGTAATCTAATCTTAACAAAGAAAATATGAAATATAAGGAAAATATAGTGAAATTTTGCAAAATTAAATGTCTGAGCATGTTTCCCTTGCAAGTAGATTAGAAAACACCGATATTCCGTCTACAAACAGAGCGGCAATGCGATTCGAGTAAAAATAGATTAGACTCAAGTCATCACAAGTTTAGAGAAGTAGAAAATTTGCTAGAAACTGGAAACTTTGGTATGGTTTTACAGTTTCCTGTAAAGCCCAAGAATTTAGTGGACTTAAGTGTAACAAAAAAACTTCCTAAAATGGGTTCTTTCATAATAAATTTCAAAAAAGAAAAGATAGTTTTTTTCATAGCAATAAGAGGCCATTAAAATGGTTGGAGAGGAACAAGGATCTACCAATTTTAATGCATTCCTTATATCTAATATACAAAATTATTTTTCAGAGCCTATAGAGTCAATGCCTGGTTTAGGTATTTTAGTAGGCATGATGAGGGCAGAGATTGGTAATGGTTAGCCAGAGAGACTGACTGTAAATATTTTTGCATTCCAAACATGAATACACTTCTTGTAGTTCCGCTTCTGCATAATCTTTTTATTCTTTTTCCTGGAGCTACGAAGTTTGAAATTTTTAAGGGGGAAAGCGAAACGCCATGCACCAGCATCCAAATTATGAAAGGTATTTCGATCATGTGTCTTTTATATCCTAACATTTCTTTCCAATTGACTCAATAGTCGAAAAAAAAGTTTCAAGGTCGCGGTCCCTCATGAGAAGCGTTTTGTGTGTCAGGCTGTATTTAGCACCAACACGCCAGCTTAAAATACTACGCTCGCCCAACACAAAATGCGCGAAAAGTTAATGAGTTGAACAAATATTCAGTTAGAATATGCCCGAGATAGGCTTACCGGTCGTAAGAGGCGACTAATATGCATAAAGGTAATGAAGTGCAACTCGATGGATCTACGGGTATGACGCCTCTCACCTCTCCTTATCCATCTTCTCCTTCCGTAAGGAAGGAGGGGTGACATCACCTGATCATACCAAATCGCTATCACGACTGTCGGGCGTACCGGAGCGTACCTTGTTGATATCCGGCAAATGACTGTCACTTCCCAAAACCTTCGGGGAGTGTTTTTGTCGTTAAAAACAACAACAACAACAACAACAAATATCCATTTGGTATTACTTAAATGCACTTTTAGATGTTATAGCTATTTTTTATTTTATTTAATATGGCAGATGCCTGATCGTGCAGAAGTCCAAGCGCAAGGGGTGTTGTTGCGCGAATGCAAGATGGTTACCCCAAGAGTTCACCAAAGTATTTGCAAGATAACTGGAGATGTTATCAGTGAGGAGAATACCAAAACTAAAAATATGCTTCCACTGGTATCCCACGATAGCTTAAATATTTAGGTTGAGCTCCTGGGAATCAAGGCCTGTTCGGATACCATGGTAGTTTTTGTAACTTGTGAAAAAACTTTATATATTCATTCTATTATATATTCATAAACATAATTTTTAAAATAAGAGGAGCTAAGGGTTGAGTGAAGGATGTCCTTAAAGGTATATTCGCCAACCCTTTGACTTTCTTCTACAATTATGAAGGGATAGGGAAGAAGCCAGCACTTCTTAGCTTGAATGCAATGGACATAGTCTTTGGTAAATACATATTATAAGTAAATTTTGTTTGCAAAATTTTAACATGTTAAGTTTTCCCTGCAGATGCTTTCGGTAGTACACAGAACAACGTACTTATCGAAGATATAACCGGCACAAGCAGGTGGTTTTAAAAAAGAAAAGAATTCAACCATAAAATGCTTATTAAACCTTGAAATACAAATAGTTAAAAGAAGATACATTCTAAATACTATCTATATCCTTTCTATATTCTTATTAATGATGCTAAATTTTGAATATTGTAAATATTACCGCTCTTGTTAATAAACCTTCAATTCTCTCTCTCTATGGCGCGATATACAACAGGTATATCATCATAAACCTCCTAAGAGATTTTTGCGCCAAGCTTCTCTTCCAATTTGTGGTGTGCCAATTTGAATTTTCCCTACAAATTGGTGGGCCCTACAGTTTTTTGCCGACTCCGAACGGCATCTACAAAGGAGACTAATTTTTTTGCTGAGAAGTTTGTCATGGCAGAAATACACTCGGAGAGTTTGCCAAACCACTGCCGAGGGGCGACCCCGTTTTGAAAAACTTTTTTCAAATCACTTTTGATGTTACCTGTACCAGGGCTCGAACCATGGACCTTCGGTGTGGTAGGCCGGCAACACTACCTTCACACCACGGCGGCCGCAAACCTTCAATTACTTTTAGTTAAAAAATGTACTTTCTAAATACTAGCTCTCTTGGTTTTATATTCTAATTAGATTTAAAAATCATAATAAAATGTTTGCAATGTATTTAATTCAAACATGAAGTAAAATCTTTTAATATGAACAATAATATTGCTTTTATACCAACAATTTTTGTTGATTTACGGCCTGTACATTTTCAAGTATTCATGCAACGAGTTCAAGGCCAAGAATAATAATTTTTCACTTTTTGAATTTAATGAAATATTATTGTTTTTATTTTTTAATTATCATTTTTAATTAATTATTTAACGTTTTTTTAATTGAATAGAGTAGGAAAAATGTTTAGAGACAACCGCCATAGCTTTTCTTATAGATCCATTTCGGAAGCTGCTAAGCTTCTTCATTAGAGAAATTTTGGCACGCATTGCTAACCATTAAGCTAACAATACGTTGGTTTTGATGTCATCTAAACTCCTAGTTTTATTCTTCTGTACCATATGCATGAACCACTTACGCCATTTGATCATGCTGGATTTTTGACAGATCTGCTTTATCAGCAGAACTTCTTTACCGCGTGCTCTCGGTTTTGTTATTGCTTTTTTATACCAACAATTTTTGTTGATTTACGGTCTGTATATTTTCAAGTATTCATGAAACAAGCTCAAGGCCAAGAATAATAATTTTTCGCCCCTGCGGGTTAGGGGTTCAGATCAGTCAACAAAGTAAAGTTATAAATTTAACTTAATACAAAACCAGAGATTTATGGTTAAAAAAATAAATTTAACTTTCTTTTCAGTATTTGTGTAAGGAAATTGTAATAAATCAATCCTAGCTGGTTTTAAACGATCAATAGGAATGTTTTTAACTTCATCATTTATTTCTATTTTAAAATTTTTGATATCTCTTTCAATAAATCTGTAAGGCCCCTCATAAGGATGTTGTAAAAAATTTTTGTTCATAACACGCACAAAAAAAAAATTTACTATCTTTTAAGGTCTTTGGAACGAAAATTCCAGTTCAATTTTGATGATGTTCAACAACAAGTTCACCAGTTAACCGTATATTTTGACCATACACCATTTCAGCAGGTGTAGCAGAAATACTTCTTTAAACGTCTTTTGACCAGATATTAATTTGCTTGCTCATATATGGCCAATAATATTTTTTAACTATTAATCTACGGGTAGCCTTGGGACCTGGATGTGCGATTATATGCAACGTATCAAAAATGGTTTTCCTTAAGCTGCTGGGAACGAATGGTCTAGGATTTTCACCCGAAAATTCACACCAGATATTAAAATTTTACAAAGAAATATTTATTAATTTTGGGTTATGAAAATTTTGGCTAGCTATTATCTCATTCAATTCATTATCTTTTTGTTGCTCATTTTGCAAAATTTTGAAATTTATATCGAAATTTTTAATTGCGTCTACCTCAAAAGCTCGTGACAATGTATCAGCTACTATATTATCTTTATCTTTAATATATTGTATATCGTTAGTGAATTGAGCAATGAATTCTAGATGCCTTGTTTGTCTGGGACTACGTCCCGTTTTTGAATCTGAAGCAAAAACCAATGATTTGTGGCCCTTGTAAACTGTTAACTCTCGTCCTTCTACAAGGAACCGAAAATGCTTAATATTTAAATAAATGGCTAACAATTCCCGATCGAACGCACTGTATTTGATCTCTGATGGAGAAATATTTTTTGAATAAAAACCGAGTGGCTCCGATTTGCCGTTAAAATGTTGATGTATTAGATGATTCTAATTGCTGTATTAGATGCATCAACACTTAAAGAAAGTTTTGCGTCTTTATTAAAATGGTTTTAAAATTTCGTAGATGCAAACTTTTCTTTAATACATTCAAAAGTTTGTGTTAAATTGGTCTCCCAAATTAATGCTTTGTCTCGTTTCTTCCTTGTTTTATTGATCAAACCGTATATATACTATTTGTGTTTTCAGCGAGATTCGAAATATATGTATTTATGATAATAGTTTATCATTCCTATGAAGTTTTGTGCCTATTTTATCGATTTTGGACCTTCAAAACTTCGTATTGTCATCAGAAGGTTTAATTCCATTTCCAGAAATGGATCTATAAGAAAAGCTATGGCGGTTGTCTCTAAAAACGTTTCCTACTTTATTCAATTAAAACAATTTTTAATAATTAATTTAAAAAAATACTATTAAAATAATAAAAAATAACAATCTCTATATATAAAATATGATGTATGTATGTGGTTTATGGATTCCAAAACTACTCGGCTAATTTTCTTCATATTTTCAGGATAGATTAGTAGGAGCCCGGAGAGTGTTTCTGTAAAGTTTTTTTTTTTGGAAGTGGACCCGGGACCGCCCTATTCTAAACAATCGTATATATGGCTCGATTTGCCCGAAATTTGGTATGTAGGTAGCCATATCTTCTTCTTTAAATGGTCATCTAACCGCACGGGCGATTTTGGCCGTTCCCAGGTAAACGAAGTCCTTTACTATTTCGAGATTATTGCTGCCAACAGTAGCTTGGTTGCCAAGGCGCGAATGCGCTGACTCTTTGAATGATGACAGAAGGTACTTCGTTTTGCCCTCGTTCACCACCAATCCCATTTTCTCCGCTTCTTTTTCTAATTTGGAGTAAACAGAAGTTACGGCACGGTTGTTAAGGCCAATGATATCAATATCGTCAGCATATGCCAACAGTTGCACGCTTTTATAAAATATTGTTCCAACGCGGTTAAGTTCTGCAGCTTGTATTATTTTCACCAGCATTAAATTAAAGAAATCGCACGATAGGGGGTCACCCTGTCTGAAACCTCGTTTAGTTTCGAACGGCTCGGAGAGGTGCTTCCCAATTCTGACCGAGCTGGCGGTGTTGCTCAAGGTCATTTTGCATAGCCGTATAAGTTTTGCGGGGAAACCAAATTCAGACATAGCGGCATATAGGCAGCTCCTTTTCGTGCTATCGAAAGGGGCTTTAAAATCAACAAAGAGATGACGTGTGTCGATTCTTTTCCCAAGGGTTTTTTCCTAGATTTGGCGTGTTGTAAAAATCTGGTCGATGGTAGATTTACCAGGTCTGAAGCCACACTGATAACATCCAATCAGTCTGTTCACATCAGGCTTCAGTCTTTCGCACAATACGCTTGATAGGACCTTATATGCGATATTCAAAAGGCTGATTCCGCGATAGTTGGCGCAGTTTGCAAAATCGCCCTTCTTGTAGATTGGGCAGAGAACACTTAGATTCCAATCTTCAGGCATGCATTCATCCAACTATATTCTACATAGAAGCTGATGCATGCGCCTTACCAGCTCCTCGCCTCCGTGTTTGAATAGCTCAGCAGGCAAACCATCAGCGCCAGCTGCTTTATTGTTTTTCAATCGCGATATTACTATTCGCACCTCATTATAGTCGGGTTGTGGAACGTCAATTCCATCATCTTCGATTGTGGGCTCGGGTTCGGCATCTTCTCTGGTTTCTTGCTCAGTTTCTCCATTTAAAAGGGCAGAAAAGTGATCCCTCCATATTCTGAGTGCTCTCTGAACATCGCCGTTCTCATTCTTACAGGAGTTTGACCCGGGTTTAAAACCTTCTGTCATTCGCCGAATTTTTTGATAGAATTTTCGGGCGTTATTCCCGTTGGCCAGCACCTTAAGCTGCTTTATTTCACGCGTTTCTGCCTCTCTTTCTTTCGCCCGGAAAAGCTGCCTCTCTTCCCTCTTCAACTCGCGGTAGTGTTCACACTCACTCCTCGTTGCATTCGATCTCAGCGTTGCCTTGTAGGTTTCGTCCTTTCTTTTCTTTGCAGCGCGGCGCTCTTCATCTTCATACCAGCTGTTTCTTCGCGTTCGCCGGAATCCAATTACTGCTTCGGCTGCGATACGGAATGCTCCTGAGATATGATCCCACTGCTCATGCATTCCACTAGGTTGAATTGTGCTCTCGGAGAGCAGGTTCACACCTGCCTGGGGCGATCTGCGAAATCTGTTGCGATTGCAGCTTTTCGACGTCCAGCTTTCCCTGCGTTTTTTGTTGCACCTGTTTTGTCGTACAGAGGCGGGTACGAATCTTGGCTGCTACTAGGTAGTGATCAGAGTCGATGTAAGGTCCTCGTATTGTGCGAACATGTAAAACGCTGGAGGCATGCCGTCCGTCTAGTACTGCATATGACCATGTTTCGGGCACCGGCGAAGTCGATCAGCCTGAATCCATTTGGCGAAGTCTGATCTTGGAGACTGAACTTCCCGGCAGTGGAGCCGAATACACCCTCCTTACCCACCCTGGCGTTAAAGTCGCGTTGAAATCATGATAGGGGCCGCGCTCGTATGCTTCTTCCAGGCGCTCGGAAAATGCTCCTTTTTCATGTCGTCCTTCTCTTCCGTCAGTGCATGAGCGCAGATAAACAATATGGTGAAAAATCGTACTTTTATGCGGACTGCGGCGAGATGCTCGTTCACGGGTGTGAACGGAGTCTCTCTCCCACCACAAATCCCACGCCGAACCTGCGCTCGCCTTTATGCCCACTCCAGTACACGTTGCAAGGTGTTTTGATCGTGTTTCCTCGCCCCGTCCTTCGCATTTCTTGTATGGCGGTGATGTCAGCTTTTGCTTTCCTCAGGACCTCAACCAGCCGGGCAGTGGCACCTGCACCATTAAGGGACCGGACATTCCAGGTACATGCCCTTGTCTCGCAATCCTTATTTCGTTTGCGGGTGTTGTCATCTAAAAAAGGGGTTCTCATATCCGAGGCTTTGTTGTTGAATTTCATTGGAACGTTGTTTTATGTGGTGGGTCGCAAACCCAACGCGCAACCCGTTTCACTGGAGGTTGAAATCAATTACACGCTTGTATAGCGAGCCGCTTGATTCAAGACAGACGCCCGCTTGCAGCCGCACCACATGGTGATCAGACGCTGCACTTTGAATCCCCCAGCAAGCCCTTAAACCGATTATGTCGGAGTGGCCTTACCAGGTTGTCGCCTACTCACGTTTAGCTCACCACCAAACGGGTGTTCGGTGGTTACCCAGAGGATACTTGAGCACAAAGCCCGGAAGTAGTGAGCTGCTTGAACCGCATGCAAAAGAATCGCTCTCGCCATTCCCAGGTGAATGCCGATCAGAAACTTTCCCCACTTGCGTGGACTTCTGCACACGGCCCATAGGTAGCCATATTAAAATATAGGATAAATTTTCTTCCGGAAACTGGACCCAGGACCGACCTATTCTAAAATATCGTATAAGTGGCTCGATTTACTAACTAACTAACAGCTACGAACTGTCAAATGGCGTAAGTGGTTCATGCATATGGGAAAGAAGAATAGAACTAGGAGTTCAGATGACATCAAAACCAGCCTATTGTTAGCTTAATGGTTATCAATGCGTGCCCAAATTTCTCTGATGAAGAAGCTTATCGGCTTCCGAAATGGATCTATAAGAAAAGCTATGGCGGTTGTCTCTAAACACTATTCCTACTCTATTCAATTAAAAAACTTTTAATAATTAATTACAAATGATTATTAAAAAATAAAAACAACAATAACTTTCATAAAAACTCAAAAAGTGAAAAATTATTATTCTTGGCCTTGAGCTCGTTTTATGAATACTTGAAAATATACAGGCCGTAAGTCAACAACAATTTTTGGTATAAAAAAGCAATAACAAAACAGAGGGCACGCGGTAAGGCAGTTCTACTGATGATGATAAAACAGATCTGTCAAAAAATCCATCATGATCACACTACTAAATGTCAAATGGTGGAAGTGGTTCATGCATATGGTAAAGAAGAATAGAACTAGGAGTTTAGATAACATTAAAACCAGCGTATGTTTAGCTTAATGGTTAGCAATGCGTGGCAAAATTTCTCTGATGAAGAAGCCTAGCAGCTTCCGAAATGGATCTATAAGAAAAGCTATGGCGGTTATCTCTAAACATTTTTCCTACTCTATTCAATTAAAAATTTTTTAATAATTAATTAAAAATTATTATTAAAATATAAAAACCATAATAATTTTCATAAAAAATCAAAAATTGAGATATTATTATTCTTGGCCTTGAGCTCGTTTCATAAATACTTGAAAATATTCAGGCCGTAAATCAAGAAAAATTGTTGGTATAAAAAAGCAATAAAATAAAAAAAGATAATTAATGCCACCAAAGAAAGCATCACTTGGAAGAAAAACGCCAAAAACAATGCACATGAGGGAATACAGAGCAGATGAAACGGAATCCCAACGAAATATTCGACTTGAAGCAAATCGTGTACGAGCTACAACCTCCAGAGATGCTGAAACATTGGAGTAAAGGGAATCTCGCCTCCAACAAGATTGTCTAAGAGTTTCAAGCGTGAGAAATTCCAAAAATTCTGAACAACTTAACGAACGGCTTCAAGCTAATCGATCACCACTGACTTATTCAAGAGAAATAACACAGCTAATGTTGGCGGCATATAATTATGACAAAAACATAGAATACATAAATCATCCTGATGTCACCATTGGACCGATGAATAAAGTTGTCCGCATTGCCATGCTTCAAAGTTCGAGAAGGTGTCTCCAGGACTGTGGTGTTTAAATGGGAGAATAATATTGCCGTCGATAATGGACCCATCTAAGCCACTTCTGAGCTACCTTTTTGGAAAGACTCCAAATTCAAATCACTTCCTTAGAAATATACGCAAGTACAATTCTTGCTTTCAAATTACTTAATTTGGCGCAACAGCAATTATATCTGACGGTTGTTACATGCCAACATTTAAAGTTCAAGGCCAAATATGTCACAATATTGGATCATTACTGCCTCTGCCACAACAAGATGCAAGATTTCTACATATCTATTTTACGGGAAATGATGAAATACAATTAAAACAGCGTTACGCAATTTGTTCTGGGATTCAACGAAAAATCATTTAAAACTTACAAAAATGAACAAAACATTTGATTCGCCTCTTTAAACCAGCTATTGATGAAATGCCATCAGAAGACTATACTGTTGTAATTAGAGCAGACAAAACTCTAGTCGATGAATACGAAAGGCGCTTCAATGCTCCAGTAAGAGGAGATGTTGCAATTCTAATAGTTGGTACCGAATTCGATCGACGTGACATTGTCATTCACCGGAAAAATTATAATGTGAAGAGAATAGCGGAAACGCATCGATCGTATGATGCACTCCAATATCCAGTGCTGTTTCCACATGGTGAAGATAGGTATCATTTCAATATCAGGCAAATTAACCCCAACACAAATGAAGAGACGACAAAAAAATTGTCCTGCATGATTTATTGTGCTAGCCGCATTATGATTCGTGGGAATGAATCCAATCATATTTTGAAATGTCAACTATTTCAACAGTTCATTGTGGACATGTACACGAAAGTCGAAAGTGAGCGTTTTCTTTTTATTCGGTTAAATCAAAAGAAGCTGCGAGTTGAGGAATACGTTCATTTACGTGATGCAGTTGCCAATGATGGAAACGGTGCTGACATTGGACAAATGGTAATTTTACCAGCAACGTATACAGGTAGTCCCCGACACATGCACCAATACGTTCAGGATGCTATGACCTACGTTCGAGATATGGGCGACAAGACCTATTTATTACCTTCACCTGCAATCAGTCATGAAGTGAAATAACGGAGCTGCTGTTCTCAGGCCAGAGTCCATCGGACAGACATGATATTATTGCTCGAATTTTCAAGCAAAAGCTAATAAGTCTTATGAACGTCATCACAAAGAATTTTATTTTTGGAGAACCCGATGCTGGAAGTACTCAATTGAATGGCAAAAAAGAGGCTTGCCGTATGCTCACATTTTGATTTGGTTGAAACAAAAACTCTTACCTACGCAAATTGATAGCATTATATCAGCCGAGCTTCCAAATCAAGCCAAAGATCTTATTCTTTTTGAAATTATTAAGAAAAAATATTCATGGGCCATGCGGTACTATGAATTCCAATTCACCATATATGCAAAATGGCAAATGCCGCAAGCGATATCCGCGCGAATTGATTACAGAAACTCAAATTGGAGGTGATGGATATCCTCTGTATCACTGATGGTGGGCAATCTACTACTATTAAGATGAGAAATGTAGATATCGACATAGATAACCGATGGATTGTGCCATACTTACCGCTACTTCCAAAAATGTTTAATGCTCACATCAATGTTTAGTATTGTATTCGGTAAAGTCCATTAAATATATTGTAAATATCTTAACAAAGGCAGTGACATGGCAATATTTGGACTAGCAAATCGAGGTGATGAGATTACACAATACCAAACAGGTCGCAACATCAGCAGCAACGAAGCAGTATGGCGAATATTCCAGTTCAATATCCATGAATGATATCCGACGGTTCAGTATCTCGCTGTACATTTGGAAATTGGTCAGAGAGTTTACTTCACTGAAGAAAATGTGCGAAATAGAATAGAACAACCACAAAACACAACATTGACCGATTTTTTCCAATAGTGTGCATATGATAATTTTGCTAAAACGGTGATATACCAGGGTGTGCCCAAATATTATACTTGGAATACATCGACAAGTCAGTTCAACAGAATGAAAAGAGGAGCCATTGTCCTAGAGAACCCTGCTATATATTTGTCGGAAGCATTGGGACGAGTCTGTTCATCCAAATAATGAAGAGTGCTATTATTTACGGTTGCTGTAGCATCATCATTTATCGCTTTGAAAACTATCGACGGAGTTGAATGCGAAACATATAGAGAAGCATGCTTACTCGAAAATTATCAGCATTGGGGCACAACTCTGACGAAAGCTTCACTTACGTGTCATCCAAAGCAAATACGAACTTTGTTTGGGATAACTCTAACCACATGCGCACCATCGAACCCTCGACAATTGTGGAAAATGCATCGAGAAAGCCTCAGTGAAGACATTTTAAGGCAAGCACGTGCAACTAATCCTGATCGGGAATATTCGGATAATATTTTCAATGAGGCTTTAATATTAATAGAAGACTTATGCATTTCAGTTAACAACAAAAGTCCTTGTCAACTCGGTACGCCATCACCGATGCGGAATAGAAATGATATACAAGACAGATACTTGATGCGAGAACAACAGTTTGAAATAAATCAGCTTGCACAATTTGTACAAACGCAAGAAAATCTATTAGTTCCTGACTATAAAAAAGCTTATAACAAAATCATGGAGTGTGTAACCAACGATGATGGCGGAATTTTCTTCCTAGATGCTCCAGGAGGTAGGAAAAAGACATTCCTCATCAATTTAGTCTTGGCATTAGTTTGAATCCAAAATGAGATTGCAGTAGCAGTAGCATCATCAGGGATTGCAGCAACACTACTTAAAGGTGTATGTACGGCCCATTCATCTCTTAAGCTTCCATTAAATTTGAACCAGACTGAAACACCTACATGCAACAGCTGCAAAAACTCTGGAGTGGCTACAGTCCTTAGAACGTGCAAAACTATAATTTGGGAGGAATGCACAATGGCGCATAAGAAATCGCTCGAAGCAGTTGATCTTGCAGCTGATTTTCGTCAAACATTACCCGTTATACCAAGCATCGCATTTTTGGAACAATGTACAAAAAATTACACTTACAACAAATATGCGTGTGCATTTAATGCAAGATGAGTCTGCCCGAATATTTTCGAAGCAGCTGTTGGACATTGGGAACGGTCAATTACAAAAATTCAGAATGGCTGCATGAACGTGCAATTTTAGTATCAAAGAACGATGATGTTAACAAATTAGATGGTCAAATTCAATTAAAAATTCCCGGAGATACGGGTCAATATAAATCCATTGATACGGTAATGGACAGAGATCAAGCTGTTAATTACCCATCTGAATTTCTTAAGTCTTTAGAGCCACTGGGAATGCCTCCTCACATATTGACGTTAAAAGTTGGATCACCAATCACTTGGAGCAACAATCATCAGCGGTAAATTCAAAGGGGAAGACGTGCTGATTCCACGTATACCGATGATTTCCAATGATTTACCGTTCGAACTCAAGTGGCTTCAAGTTCCGCCTTGCATTTACTATAACCATAAATAAAGCACAAGGGTAATCATTAACTATCGCTGGCCTGGATTTGATAAATTCGTGTTTTTCACATAGTCAATTGTACGTCGCCTGTTCACGAGTTGGATCTTCAAAAAATTTATTTATTTACACACCTAATGAAAAAAAACCAAAAATATTGTTTATCCGTTAGCAGTAAGCTAAATAAAAACGTCCTTAAATGGTAAAATCTTAAAACACCCCATTTTCTTTGGCGTAGCAACGCACGCCGGGTATTCCTAGTAATTTGCATAAAAATTAAAAAGTGAAAAATTATTATTCTCCGCAGTTCTGCTGATGATGATAAAACAGATCTGTCGAAAAATCCATCATGATCACACTACTAACTGTCAAATGGCGGAAGTGGTGCATGCATATGGTAAAGAAGAATAGAACTAGGAGCTTAGATGACATCAAAACCAGCGTATTGTTAACAATGCGTGCTAACATTTCTCGGATGAAGAAGCCTAGCAGCTTCTGAAATGGATCTATAAGAAAAGCTGTGGCGGTTGTCTCTAAACATTTTTCCTACTCTATTCAATTAAAAAACCATTTAATAATTAATTAAAAATGATTATTAAAAAATAAAAACAATAATAACTTTCATAAAAAAATTCAAAAAGTGAAAAATTATTATTTTTGGCGTTGAGCTCGTTTCATGAATACATGAACAATAATAGTTGAAAAATACATTATAAAATACTAAATTATGCTATCCTTTGCTGCTCTAAATTAATTTTTATAAACTCAAACAATGTAAATAAATCCTAGTCCTATTATTAATCGAATGCTACTATCTAACTATGAAAAATTACAATAGTGTTTTAATATTAATAGTAAGTGCTAAAATAAAAGACTATAATTTTTAACAATTATAACAATTAATTTTGTTCATTTGAAATGAAAAAATTTGTTTTTACTTACTTTTTTCCCCAATAACTAATAAAACTTGGAAAGTATCTCTTATTCCAATGTAGTAAACAATAATTTCCACAAAATATATAAATATATAATAAAACTGTGCTATTTTAGCTGCATTGATAACCGGTATCTGGTTTGTCAGGAAGTGCCTGAGCTTCTTACCGAAAGGGTTTTGCTTTGCTTTTATTTATATGTGAGGGCATATGAGAGTGCTTTAAATATTTTTTTTTGTATTCAAAGTGTAAATTTGTATCTGTGCCTATATATTGGAGGGCAAAACAAAAACAAAAGTGCCTCAAGTGTATAAGACATGCGCAGCGCTGCATATGTGCTTTGTTTAACGTAAAAGTAATGTACGTACCTCATGCTTGTTCGCCAATTTTTCGGCAAAGTGTCCGTCAAAAATTTTTTTTTTCTACTTATCAGATTGGTATATGAACGCTGTATTCTGTCTCCACCTTTGTGATAATGATCAGCATGAGTAAGTTGCCGCTTTATATCGTTATTGCTTTTATAGCGGCTTCTAAATGGGCAGGAACTTATGTTAAGCATTTTCAAAGTTGTGTCAGGATTTAGTAAATATTTATTATTTATTCTGCCCCCAAAATGTTGTTCTACGTCATTCAACAGAGGCCTCTGCAATACAAGCTCATTAAGTTTTCTTTCTTGCAAACAATTCCCATTATTTTGATTATTTGATTGGTCTGGTGTTAGCAACGAAACGTTATGTTTTGGGAAATATATGCCATATTTTGATGAAGTTTCCAATTTCCGAGGCATATAGCCGATACTGATACTTTCGTCCTTATTATTTTCAAGATCTGTTTTAGTACCTGATTTAGTATGAATTATTATGAAAAAGAAAACGAGAAATGAAAATAGAAAACAGGAAAGTAAGAATGTAAAACATAAAATGAAACTTATTTCAATTGCTATACATCATACTAGGACCAAGCAGTGTTTTCAATGTTTACAGAAGGCCCCCACAGAGAAAGGTATTATGCGCTAAGGCAACAGTTGCAAGAAGGGTAGTAAATCATTAAATGCTTTAACTTATATATTCGACAATATAAGAAAAAAGGATCATTGGTAAAGAGATTAAAGTCGGCAAATAACGTTATGCCACTTTTATACCTATCATGAACAGAAAGAAGTATAACTTTGTTCCGATGCTTGTACGTAAGACAAGGAACAAAGACCTAGGGAAAACAAAAAAGAGAAAACATAAAATTAAAATTTAGCTATGCCTGAATGCCTACTTGCACGTAAAATTGTCTCTCAGTTTAGAGATATCTTGCTGAAACTCTTCCCTCCCCATTTCTTTCTTTCTCATATTGCTTTTCCCCACCCCCATATCCTGTTCATCATCTTACCCTCTTAATTTTCATGTAACACCCCCACATCTCAAATTTACACTTCCTACTCCCCTTCTCCTTTTCCTTTGTTGGTGCTGATACGTGAATAGTTTCGAATATAAAGCGAATTTTGGTCTAAGCACAGCTAACTTTTTGAAAGGTGTTTTTTTAATTGAATTAACGAGTTGTGCCGAATTGCAACTTTATATAGCCTGGAGGCTTTTCCAAAAATATGTATGGGTTGTGTCGTACCTATCGGGCTCCTGAACCCTGTCCATAAACTTTGGACATGAATGAAGGCCAAACAACAAAATAAGTGGGCGTGGCACCGCCAACTTTTCTAAAATTCTAAATTACACTACCCGACAAAAAAATATCCTCGACATTTGATACATGATGCCTATGTATGTATGTCTTCTGATCCAAATATGTTATCAGATTGTTTAAAAGTAGAAAAGTTTTCGAGATATTTTGGAACTTAAGTTTTTCAGCTAAGAAAAAAAAGAATAATTACTAGTCTGTCAGTATCTCCGTCCTTACCGCCTTGATTTATATTTTTATTTTCAGTCTGGTTTCGGACCGTATTGAAAAAATTAGTGAAAAATTTGAGCGTCTCTGTGATATATCTACAAATCCACTTATCTGTAATCTAAATAACTGATAGTTATCCTAATATATAATTATGTATATACTAAAATTAAGAAACAAATACCTAAACTGATTTTAACTCTAATCAAAAAATTCGTAAAGGTTTTTTTTTAAGCTTATTTCCTGTTGCCAAAGCTATCTTTTTTTTTCCTTTTATCTATACAATTTCTAACAAAATACATCTATACTCTTTTTCCCAAAATACAATGCTATAGCTGTAAGGTTTATCGATAAGCCATATCTTCTAAAATTACTGTATTTAAATATAAAATAAAATGAATGAATGAATATTTTTATTTTATTTTCTCTCATTTCATTTTAGGAGGATGAAATCCCATTTAAACCAAAGCAAAGTTTTCTAATTTGCGTTCCCACAAACACACCTTTTGCTTTGGCATCTGATAAATGAGGAAACGCTGCCCTCAGCTGATCAATTGCGCGATTGCTGCCAATTTTCTGCAAAGCCTTTACGAAATTTTTGAAAATACTGAGTTTTCGATGTAAGGCAGGTAGTATAGTGTCATGTTTTTCCAATGGTGGCTTAAATTTAATGTTATCCTGGCCGACAGTAAATCCTATTGGTTCTGGCCGACATTTTTTACAGTAATTATCCGTACGCGACCGAGCGTCCCATTTGCACAAAAAACGCAACGACTTTAAGATCTGAGCAAATCTTCAAGTCATGTTGTTTATATTTGATAAGGTCAACGATTTTCCACATGGATTCATATGATTCTTTCATATCAACTGCGTGCACCACTGGAATTGATGGTTTTTTGTTACAGTGTTATAGTGGTCCAAAATTCCCAAGATCTGGATGATCAATGAAAAAATAAATTAAGGTTTGTTCACTTAATCTCTTTTAACATTACCATTTTCCTACTGATTATAGTCCGGAAAGTACCAAAGTGTTCACTAAGAAATAGTCTATTGACTTACAGGTTATGGATGTTTTTCGAAAATTTGTTGGGTATTGTTAAAGGATACATATATAAAAATATGATTAATTTAGACCAAATATATTTAGAGTTATGGCAAATTAAAATTGTATATAGCCTGGGGGTGCGGCACTTCCTATTTTTCCAAAGAGTTATCCCGTTACTCTTCCTTGCCCTCTTCATTTTCCCCTAACACCCCCTCTACATTTCAAATATTCTATTCCCACTCCCCTTTTCTAGGTCTGATATGTAAATAGTTTCGAAGATATAGCGAATAAAGGTTTTTTGATATATAGAACATACCTTATAAATAACAAGTAATAGAAACCCAGTTGGGAGGGAACCAAATATTAAACACAAAGCTGTGTAAAAATGGTCGTTGTAAATTGGTAAACTATTGTGGAATTATGACTTGTAGATGTTTCACATATATTATATTACTATGAGGGCATATCTTATAAATAGCAAGTAAGGAAGTCTAAGTTCGGTTGGAACCGAACATTATATACCTAGTAGTGATCTATTATGGCATACTAACCTACCCAGGTCTATTTTAATATATTGCTGTTCGTATTATAAAGCCAGTTGATTGTTTTATTAAAAACATTTCTGTCATGAGTTTTGACGGATACATTTACCTAAAAAAAATATAAATGTATAAATAAACATGTATATTATTATAAACATCCTGAGAGATTTTTGCGCCAAGGTTCCCTTCCAAATTGAAATTTTTCGTACAAATTGGCGGGACCTACAGATTTTTGCCGACTTCGAACGGCATCCACAAAGGAGATGATTTTTTGCTGAGAAGCCTTCCACGGCAAAAAGACACTCGGAGAGTTTGCTAAACCACTTTTTATGTTACATGTCCCGGGACTTGAACCTTCGACCTTCGGTGTGGTAGGCCGGCAACACTACCGCCACACCACGGCGGTCGCCATTAATTTATTTGTACAACTGCTAAGGAAATTTTTTCAAAATACCAATGCATGCATATTTTATGTTTGAAAAATTTGTGTTGAAATAGACAGACGGACAGACCGACAGACGGACGGAGAGACGGACATTGCTAAATCGACTCAGCTCATCGTCCATTATTTCAGTTTACTTATTGAAGGGGCCATCTCTTCTTCTTCTAATACTTACAAACATTTCATGTTTACGAAAGGCATGAAAATCAAAAAAGGTATATAACTTCCCTATTGCAGTGGGGTATTAACAACTTGCCCGGATATTTTACTTGTGCTTATCCGATTTGGTTAAGTTTTCACAAGAGTATACTACATTCTATCAAGAAGCCGATGACAAATTTTGATTGAAATATCTTGTTGAAATTACAAGCAATCACCTTTGAAAATACCGAAATTTTTTTTGCGGAAAACTGGGGGCGCCACGCCTATTTCACCAAAATTCACAAAATTTTTGTGCGGTTGAGTTTTCTTTAAAAAGCTTATTATGTGTACAAGATCTTGTTGATATAGCTTGCCGGGTTATAAAAATATCGCGTTTTACATTTTGCAAACAAATTTTTCAGAACTATGTTATAAAACTAAGCGTGGTCGTTGACCGATTTCGCCCATTTTTACAACAAACATTTACCTTTATATGTGTAATATTTTCGCCAAATATCTTTCCGATACATCAATTTTTGTCAGAGTTATGGCATAAGAAGTTTTGTGGAATAATCCACTATAGAAGGGGCGGGGCCACTCCCATTTTAAAAAATTTATATTTTTCGACTTTCTTCGTTCACGAACACTTTGAAAAGTTATTGCCTATTAAATATATCTATGTTCCTTTTCAAATCTTTCGTATAAAAGTGGCCGTGGTTCTTAACCGCCTATTTTTTTCCGGAACGTACCTTTTATGTGCCTAGCACTACTAGGTATAAAAATGAATGTGTGTCTTTTATAGGCGTCAAGTGCTACACCGATCTTTATGGAATTTTCACAGTAGATTTTCGGGTTTTCAATATCAAATTAAATTAAATTAAATTGTGAGGCAATTATTTGGAATATTAGTGGAAAACAGTGGGAAAAAGTATAATTACCTAGTTTGGCTGCTGGTGACTGTCGTACGTGCCGTGAACAAGTGAAAGAGTTTTTCAGATAAATTTAGTTCTATACCGCCGCCGAATGCCTACTTTTGTTAGGTTCGGAGGGGTAAGAGCTGTTGTCGGTAAAAAGACAAATGTAACCGCGCGAGCAGATGCGGAAGTCTGCATAATTACGAAGGGCGTCCGTGATATTTAGGCCGATGGGCTAAACATGCCGGCCCCTTTGCGACTAGCAACCTCAAATCAAATGACGCCGCCAGCAAACATTCCGATTTAAATATAACTTAAAATAAAACAGCGAAATTAAATATTAATAATTATAATAACATTAAACTCTGAGTATGGGGATATTATGCCAATACCCGCATCCTCTTCTTCACACCTGTTGTGGATGAGAAAAGAAAGATTAGTATATAAGGACGTGTTTTGCTAGTTAACTGCACCTTATTATTTGGATTTCTCCTTTCTCGGATTGGGTGCCGAATTCAAATTCTATGCTTATTGTTGGTAGGCCCCCGATATGACTAAGCCGAGAATTGTGGCCTGTGCGAGAAGCCCATTGATACTCGACGGTGGAGTGCCGCTTCGCATCAGGCTGGCATAAGCGTCGGCGCCTAGTGTAAGGCGAACGGGCGAGGCACGGAAAGATTCGGGATCTGCCAACCTCATAAACTGAAAGGGGGCAGCTACAGTGGCGTCGATATTTGAGGCTGCAATGGTGGCCTGTAAGGACTGTGGCTTGAGTAGTGACCCTTATGGTCACCCCATACTTCCCCCGAACTACCAGCGTGCACCTGATCGGCCGGGTCCCCCAATCCGACGGTAGCAAGCTTGCCGTCAATGACCGTGGTTGGTGAGCACGGTGTCGACCAGGGCACGGACAAAGTGCAGTGCGCCACCGGGCTCGATGCACACCGAAGCCATTGGTATGATAGTGACCAATGATCGCATGATGAACAGATGGGCAGACACGCCGCATGCCGGGCAGACATTTGGCATGTCAGGGTTCAGTCTGGATAGGTAAGAGTTTAGTCTGTTACAATATCCAGAACGAAGTTGAGCCAGCGTGACTCTTGTCTCCCTAGGTAGTTCGCGTTCCTCGTCGGCAACAGGTGGAGCTTGTGCCTGTAGGACTGCATTCGCTGGACGAGACCTGACAAAGGAGTTTACCGACTCCGTGTGGATGAGGTTGAGGGCTCGCCGGTGCACCAATGGATCAAACGGCGAGGAAATGTGGTGCCGGCTCTCGTCATAGTGCTTACGGAGGTGATTCTTCTGGGAGGCGGATTTTCGTTGAGCAGGCTCCTGCTCGGATGCTGCGGTTTATAGCAGTTGAACAGGATTTGCCTGGTCAACATCTCGCAATGCTCTTTAGCATCAAGCATTTTTGCCTCACTATGAAGATGGTGCTCAGGAGACATAAGGAGGCACCCCGTGGCAGTTCTGAGTGCGGTGTTTTGGCAAGCCTGCAACCTCCTCCAATGTGTGTCGGCTAACCGCGGCGACCACATAGGCGTCGCGTAGCTCAGAACCGCCTATTGTTAGCTTAATGGTTATCAATGCGTGCCCAAATTTCTCTGATGAAGAAGCTTATCGGCTTCCGAAATGGATCTATAAGAAAAGCTATGGCGGTTGTCTCTAAACACTATTCCTACTCTATTCAATTAAAAAACTTTTAATAATTAATTACAAATGATTATTAAAAAATAAAAACAACAATAACTTTCATAAAAACTCAAAAAGTGAAAAATTATTATTCTTGGCCTTGAGCTCGTTTTATGAATACTTGAAAATATACAGGCCGTAAGTCAACAACAATTTTTGGTATAAAAAAGCAATAACAAAACAGAGGGCACGCGGTAAGGCAGTTCTACTGATGATGATAAAACAGATCTGTCAAAAAATCCATCATGATCACACTACTAAATGTCAAATGGTGGAAGTGGTTCATGCATATGGTAAAGAAGAATAGAACTAGGAGTTTAGATAACATTAAAACCAGCGTATGTTTAGCTTAATGGTTAGCAATGCGTGGCAAAATTTCTCTGATGAAGAAGCCTAGCAGCTTCCGAAATGGATCTATAAGAAAAGCTATGGCGGTTATCTCTAAACATTTTTCCTACTCTATTCAATTAAAAATTTTTTAATAATTAATTAAAAATTATTATTAAAATATAAAAACCATAATAATTTTCATAAAAAATCAAAAATTGAGATATTATTATTCTTGGCCTTGAGCTCGTTTCATAAATACTTGAAAATATTCAGGCCGTAAATCAAGAAAAATTGTTGGTATAAAAAAGCAATAAAATAAAAAAAGATAATTAATGCCACCAAAGAAAGCATCACTTGGAAGAAAAACGCCAAAAACAATGCACATGAGGGAATACAGAGCAGATGAAACGGAATCCCAACGAAATATTCGACTTGAAGCAAATCGTGTACGAGCTACAACCTCCAGAGATGCTGAAACATTGGAGTAAAGGGAATCTCGCCTCCAACAAGATTGTCTAAGAGTTTCAAGCGTGAGAAATTCCAAAAATTCTGAACAACTTAACGAACGGCTTCAAGCTAATCGATCACCACTGACTTATTCAAGAGAAATAACACAGCTAATGTTGGCGGCATATAATTATGACAAAAACATAGACTACATAAATCATCCTGATGTCACCATTGGACCGATGAATAAAGTTGTCCGCATTGCCATGCTTCAAAGTTCGAGAAGGTGTCTCCAGGACTGTGGTGTTTAAATGGGAGAATAATATTGCCGTCGATAATGGACCCATCTAAGCCACTTCTGAGCTACCTTTTTGGAAAGACTCCAAATTCAAATCACTTCCTTAGAAATATACGCAAGTACAATTCTTGCTTTCAAATTACTTAATTTGGCGCAACAGCAATTATATCTGACGGTTGTTACATGCCAACATTTAAAGTTCAAGGCCAAATATGTCACAATATTGGATCATTACTGCCTCTGCCACAACAAGATGCAAGATTTCTACATATCTATTTTACGGGAAATGATGAAATACAATTAAAACAGCGTTACGCAATTTGTTCTGGGATTCAACGAAAAATCATTTAAAACTTACAAAAATGAACAAAACATTTGATTCGCCTCTTTAAACCAGCTATTGATGAAATGCCATCAGAAGACTATACTGTTGTAATTAGAGCAGACAAAACTCTAGTCGATGAATACGAAAGGCGCTTCAATGCTCCAGTAAGAGGAGATGTTGCAATTCTAATAGTTGGTACCGAATTCGATCGACGTGACATTGTCATTCACCGGAAAAATTATAATGTGAAGAGAATAGCGGAAACGCATCGATCGTATGATGCACTCCAATATCCAGTGCTGTTTCCACATGGTGAAGATAGGTATCATTTCAATATCAGGCAAATTAACCCCAACACAAATGAAGAGACGACAAAAAAATTGTCCTGCATGATTTATTGTGCTAGCCGCATTATGATTCGTGGGAATGAATCCAATCATATTTTGAAATGTCAACTATTTCAACAGTTCATTGTGGACATGTACACGAAAGTCGAAAGTGAGCGTTTTCTTTTTATTCGGTTAAATCAAAAGAAGCTGCGAGTTGAGGAATACGTTCATTTACGTGATGCAGTTGCCAATGATGGAAACGGTGCTGACATTGGACAAATGGTAATTTTACCAGCAACGTATACAGGTAGTCCCCGACACATGCACCAATACGTTCAGGATGCTATGACCTACGTTCGAGATATGGGCGACAAGACCTATTTATTACCTTCACCTGCAATCAGTCATGAAGTGAAATAACGGAGCTGCTGTTCTCAGGCCAGAGTCCATCGGACAGACATGATATTATTGCTCGAATTTTCAAGCAAAAGCTAATAAGTCTTATGAACGTCATCACAAAGAATTTTATTTTTGGAGAACCCGATGCTGGAAGTACTCAATTGAATGGCAAAAAAGAGGCTTGCCGTATGCTCACATTTTGATTTGGTTGAAACAAAAACTCTTACCTACGCAAATTGATAGCATTATATCAGCCGAGCTTCCAAATCAAGCCAAAGATCTTATTCTTTTTGAAATTATTAAGAAAAAATATTCATGGGCCATGCGGTACTATGAATTCCAATTCACCATATATGCAAAATGGCAAATGCCGCAAGCGATATCCGCGCGAATTGATTACAGAAACTCAAATTGGAGGTGATGGATATCCTCTGTATCACTGATGGTGGGCAATCTACTACTATTAAGATGAGAAATGTAGATATCGACATAGATAACCGATGGATTGTGCCATACTTACCGCTACTTCCAAAAATGTTTAATGCTCACATCAATGTTTAGTATTGTATTCGGTAAAGTCCATTAAATATATTGTAAATATCTTAACAAAGGCAGTGACATGGCAATATTTGGACTAGCAAATCGAGGTGATGAGATTACACAATACCAAACAGGTCGCAACATCAGCAGCAACGAAGCAGTATGGCGAATATTCCAGTTCAATATCCATGAATGATATCCGACGGTTCAGTATCTCGCTGTACATTTGGAAATTGGTCAGAGAGTTTACTTCACTGAAGAAAATGTGCGAAATAGAATAGAACAACCACAAAACACAACATTGACCGATTTTTTCCAATAGTGTGCATATGATAATTTTGCTAAAACGGTGATATACCAGGGTGTGCCCAAATATTATACTTGGAATACATCGACAAGTCAGTTCAACAGAATGAAAAGAGGAGCCATTGTCCTAGAGAACCCTGCTATATATTTGTCGGAAGCATTGGGACGAGTCTGTTCATCCAAATAATGAAGAGTGCTATTATTTACGGTTGCTGTAGCATCATCATTTATCGCTTTGAAAACTATCGACGGAGTTGAATGCGAAACATATAGAGAAGCATGCTTACTCGAAAATTATCAGCATTGGGGCACAACTCTGACGAAAGCTTCACTTACGTGTCATCCAAAGCAAATACGAACTTTGTTTGGGATAACTCTAACCACATGCGCACCATCGAACCCTCGACAATTGTGGAAAATGCATCGAGAAAGCCTCAGTGAAGACATTTTAAGGCAAGCACGTGCAACTAATCCTGATCGGGAATATTCGGATAATATTTTCAATGAGGCTTTAATATTAATAGAAGACTTATGCATTTCAGTTAACAACAAAAGTCCTTGTCAACTCGGTACGCCATCACCGATGCGGAATAGAAATGATATACAAGACAGATACTTGATGCGAGAACAACAGTTTGAAATAAATCAGCTTGCACAATTTGTACAAACGCAAGAAAATCTATTAGTTCCTGACTATAAAAAAGCTTATAACAAAATCATGGAGTGTGTAACCAACGATGATGGCGGAATTTTCTTCCTAGATGCTCCAGGAGGTAGGAAAAAGACATTCCTCATCAATTTAGTCTTGGCATTAGTTTGAATCCAAAATGAGATTGCAGTAGCAGTAGCATCATCAGGGATTGCAGCAACACTACTTAAAGGTGTATGTACGGCCCATTCATCTCTTAAGCTTCCATTAAATTTGAACCAGACTGAAACACCTACATGCAACAGCTGCAAAAACTCTGGAGTGGCTACAGTCCTTAGAACGTGCAAAACTATAATTTGGGAGGAATGCACAATGGCGCATAAGAAATCGCTCGAAGCAGTTGATCTTGCAGCTGATTTTCGTCAAACATTACCCGTTATACCAAGCATCGCATTTTTGGAACAATGTACAAAAAATTACACTTACAACAAATATGCGTGTGCATTTAATGCAAGATGAGTCTGCCCGAATATTTTCGAAGCAGCTGTTGGACATTGGGAACGGTCAATTACAAAAATTCAGAATGGCTGCATGAACGTGCAATTTTAGTATCAAAGAACGATGATGTTAACAAATTAGATGGTCAAATTCAATTAAAAATTCCCGGAGATACGGGTCAATATAAATCCATTGATACGGTAATGGACAGAGATCAAGCTGTTAATTACCCATCTGAATTTCTTAAGTCTTTAGAGCCACTGGGAATGCCTCCTCACATATTGACGTTAAAAGTTGGATCACCAATCACTTGGAGCAACAATCATCAGCGGTAAATTCAAAGGGGAAGACGTGCTGATTCCACGTATACCGATGATTTCCAATGATTTACCGTTCGAACTCAAGTGGCTTCAAGTTCCGCCTTGCATTTACTATAACCATAAATAAAGCACAAGGGTAATCATTAACTATCGCTGGCCTGGATTTGATAAATTCGTGTTTTTCACATAGTCAATTGTACGTCGCCTGTTCACGAGTTGGATCTTCAAAAAATTTATTTATTTACACACCTAATGAAAAAAAACCAAAAATATTGTTTATCCGTTAGCAGTAAGCTAAATAAAAACGTCCTTAAATGGTAAAATCTTAAAACACCCCATTTTCTTTGGCGTAGCAACGCACGCCGGGTATTCCTAGTAATTTGCATAAAAATTAAAAAGTGAAAAATTATTATTCTCCGCAGTTCTGCTGATGATGATAAAACAGATCTGTCGAAAAATCCATCATGATCACACTACTAACTGTCAAATGGCGGAAGTGGTGCATGCATATGGTAAAGAAGAATAGAACTAGGAGCTTAGATGACATCAAAACCAGCGTATTGTTAACAATGCGTGCTAACATTTCTCGGATGAAGAAGCCTAGCAGCTTCTGAAATGGATCTATAAGAAAAGCTGTGGCGGTTGTCTCTAAACATTTTTCCTACTCTATTCAATTAAAAAACCATTTAATAATTAATTAAAAATGATTATTAAAAAATAAAAACAATAATAACTTTCATAAAAAAATTCAAAAAGTGAAAAATTATTATTTTTGGCGTTGAGCTCGTTTCATGAATACATGAACAATAATAGTTGAAAAATACATTATAAAATACTAAATTATGCTATCCTTTGCTGCTCTAAATTAATTTTTATAAACTCAAACAATGTAAATAAATCCTAGTCCTATTATTAATCGAATGCTACTATCTAACTATGAAAAATTACAATAGTGTTTTAATATTAATAGTAAGTGCTAAAATAAAAGACTATAATTTTTAACAATTATAACAATTAATTTTGTTCATTTGAAATGAAAAAATTTGTTTTTACTTACTTTTTTCCCCAATAACTAATAAAACTTGGAAAGTATCTCTTATTCCAATGTAGTAAACAATAATTTCCACAAAATATATAAATATATAATAAAACTGTGCTATTTTAGCTGCATTGATAACCGGTATCTGGTTTGTCAGGAAGTGCCTGAGCTTCTTACCGAAAGGGTTTTGCTTTGCTTTTATTTATATGTGAGGGCATATGAGAGTGCTTTAAATATTTTTTTTTGTATTCAAAGTGTAAATTTGTATCTGTGCCTATATATTGGAGGGCAAAACAAAAACAAAAGTGCCTCAAGTGTATAAGACATGCGCAGCGCTGCATATGTGCTTTGTTTAACGTAAAAGTAATGTACGTACCTCATGCTTGTTCGCCAATTTTTCGGCAAAGTGTCCGTCAAAAATTTTTTTTTTCTACTTATCAGATTGGTATATGAACGCTGTATTCTGTCTCCACCTTTGTGATAATGATCAGCATGAGTAAGTTGCCGCTTTATATCGTTATTGCTTTTATAGCGGCTTCTAAATGGGCAGGAACTTATGTTAAGCATTTTCAAAGTTGTGTCAGGATTTAGTAAATATTTATTATTTATTCTGCCCCCAAAATGTTGTTCTACGTCATTCAACAGAGGCCTCTGCAATACAAGCTCATTAAGTTTTCTTTCTTGCAAACAATTCCCATTATTTTGATTATTTGATTGGTCTGGTGTTAGCAACGAAACGTTATGTTTTGGGAAATATATGCCATATTTTGATGAAGTTTCCAATTTCCGAGGCATATAGCCGATACTGATACTTTCGTCCTTATTATTTTCAAGATCTGTTTTAGTACCTGATTTAGTATGAATTATTATGAAAAAGAAAACGAGAAATGAAAATAGAAAACAGGAAAGTAAGAATGTAAAACATAAAATGAAACTTATTTCAATTGCTATACATCATACTAGGACCAAGCAGTGTTTTCAATGTTTACAGAAGGCCCCCACAGAGAAAGGTATTATGCGCTAAGGCAACAGTTGCAAGAAGGGTAGTAAATCATTAAATGCTTTAACTTATATATTCGACAATATAAGAAAAAAGGATCATTGGTAAAGAGATTAAAGTCGGCAAATAACGTTATGCCACTTTTATACCTATCATGAACAGAAAGAAGTATAACTTTGTTCCGATGCTTGTACGTAAGACAAGGAACAAAGACCTAGGGAAAACAAAAAAGAGAAAACATAAAATTAAAATTTAGCTATGCCTGAATGCCTACTTGCACGTAAAATTGTCTCTCAGTTTAGAGATATCTTGCTGAAACTCTTCCCTCCCCATTTCTTTCTTTCTCATATTGCTTTTCCCCACCCCC
Organism: Merzomyia westermanni; assembly: GCA_949987695.1. Taxonomy (NCBI): domain Eukaryota; kingdom Metazoa; phylum Arthropoda; class Insecta; order Diptera; family Tephritidae; genus Merzomyia; species Merzomyia westermanni. The sequence goes on from OX465288.1 coordinate 92,179,015, forward strand.
ATATCCTGTTCATCATCTTACCCTCTTAATTTTCATGTAACACCCCCACATCTCAAATTTACACTTCCTACTCCCCTTCTCCTTTTCCTTTGTTGGTGCTGATACGTAAATAGTTTCGAATATAAAGCGAATTTTGGTCTAAGCACAGCTAACTTTTTGAAAGGTGTTTTTTTAATTGAATTAACGAGTTGTGCCGAATTGCAACTTTATATAGCCTGGAGGCTTTTCCAAAAATATGTATGGGTTGTGTCGTACCTATCGGGCTCCTGAACCCTGTCCATAAACTTTGGACATGAATGAAGGCCAAACAACAAAATAAGTGGGCGTGGCACCGCCAACTTTTCTAAAATTCTAAATTACACTACCCGACAAAAAAATATCCTCGACATTTGATACATGATGCCTATGTATGTATGTCTTCTGATCCAAATATGTTATCAGATTGTTTAAAAGTAGAAAAGTTTTCGAGATATTTTGGAACTTAAGTTTTTCAGCTAAGAAAAAAAAGAATAATTACTAGTCTGTCAGTATCTCCGTCCTTACCGCCTTGATTTATATTTTTATTTTCAGTCTGGTTTCGGACCGTATTGAAAAAATTAGTGAAAAATTTGAGCGTCTCTGTGATATATCTACAAATCCACTTATCTGTAATCTAAATAACTGATAGTTATCCTAATATATAATTATGTATATACTAAAATTAAGAAACAAATACCTAAACTGATTTTAACTCTAATCAAAAAATTCGTAAAGGTTTTTTTTTAAGCTTATTTCCTGTTGCCAAAGCTATCTTTTTTTTTCCTTTTATCTATACAATTTCTAACAAAATACATCTATACTCTTTTTCCCAAAATACAATGCTATAGCTGTAAGGTTTATCGATAAGCCATATCTTCTAAAATTACTGTATTTAAATATAAAATAAAATGAATGAATGAATATTTTTATTTTATTTTCTCTCATTTCATTTTAGGAGGATGAAATCCCATTTAAACCAAAGCAAAGTTTTCTAATTTGCGTTCCCACAAACACACCTTTTGCTTTGGCATCTGATAAATGAGGAAACGCTGCCCTCAGCTGATCAATTGCGCGATTGCTGCCAATTTTCTGCAAAGCCTTTACGAAATTTTTGAAAATACTGAGTTTTCGATGTAAGGCAGGTAGTATAGTGTCATGTTTTTCCAATGGTGGCTTAAATTTAATGTTATCCTGGCCGACAGTAAATCCTATTGGTTCTGGCCGACATTTTTTACAGTAATTATCCGTACGCGACCGAGCGTCCCATTTGCACAAAAAACGCAACGACTTTAAGATCTGAGCAAATCTTCAAGTCATGTTGTTTATATTTGATAAGGTCAACGATTTTCCACATGGATTCATATGATTCTTTCATATCAACTGCGTGCACCACTGGAATTGATGGTTTTTTGTTACAGTGTTATAGTGGTCCAAAATTCCCAAGATCTGGATGATCAATGAAAAAATAAATTAAGGTTTGTTCACTTAATCTCTTTTAACATTACCATTTTCCTACTGATTATAGTCCGGAAAGTACCAAAGTGTTCACTAAGAAATAGTCTATTGACTTACAGGTTATGGATGTTTTTCGAAAATTTGTTGGGTATTGTTAAAGGATACATATATAAAAATATGATTAATTTAGACCAAATATATTTAGAGTTATGGCAAATTAAAATTGTATATAGCCTGGGGGTGCGGCACTTCCTATTTTTCCAAAGAGTTATCCCGTTACTCTTCCTTGCCCTCTTCATTTTCCCCTAACACCCCCTCTACATTTCAAATATTCTATTCCCACTCCCCTTTTCTAGGTCTGATATGTAAATAGTTTCGAAGATATAGCGAATAAAGGTTTTTTGATATATAGAACATACCTTATAAATAACAAGTAATAGAAACCCAGTTGGGAGGGAACCAAATATTAAACACAAAGCTGTGTAAAAATGGTCGTTGTAAATTGGTAAACTATTGTGGAATTATGACTTGTAGATGTTTCACATATATTATATTACTATGAGGGCATATCTTATAAATAGCAAGTAAGGAAGTCTAAGTTCGGTTGGAACCGAACATTATATACCTAGTAGTGATCTATTATGGCATACTAACCTACCCAGGTCTATTTTAATATATTGCTGTTCGTATTATAAAGCCAGTTGATTGTTTTATTAAAAACATTTCTGTCATGAGTTTTGACGGATACATTTACCTAAAAAAAATATAAATGTATAAATAAACATGTATATTATTATAAACATCCTGAGAGATTTTTGCGCCAAGGTTCCCTTCCAAATTGAAATTTTTCGTACAAATTGGCGGGACCTACAGATTTTTGCCGACTTCGAACGGCATCCACAAAGGAGATGATTTTTTGCTGAGAAGCCTTCCACGGCAAAAAGACACTCGGAGAGTTTGCTAAACCACTTTTTATGTTACATGTCCCGGGACTTGAACCTTCGACCTTCGGTGTGGTAGGCCGGCAACACTACCGCCACACCACGGCGGTCGCCATTAATTTATTTGTACAACTGCTAAGGAAATTTTTTCAAAATACCAATGCATGCATATTTTATGTTTGAAAAATTTGTGTTGAAATAGACAGACGGACAGACCGACAGACGGACGGAGAGACGGACATTGCTAAATCGACTCAGCTCATCGTCCATTATTTCAGTTTACTTATTGAAGGGGCCATCTCTTCTTCTTCTAATACTTACAAACATTTCATGTTTACGAAAGGCATGAAAATCAAAAAAGGTATATAACTTCCCTATTGCAGTGGGGTATTAACAACTTGCCCGGATATTTTACTTGTGCTTATCCGATTTGGTTAAGTTTTCACAAGAGTATACTACATTCTATCAAGAAGCCGATGACAAATTTTGATTGAAATATCTTGTTGAAATTACAAGCAATCACCTTTGAAAATACCGAAATTTTTTTTGCGGAAAACTGGGGGCGCCACGCCTATTTCACCAAAATTCACAAAATTTTTGTGCGGTTGAGTTTTCTTTAAAAAGCTTATTATGTGTACAAGATCTTGTTGATATAGCTTGCCGGGTTATAAAAATATCGCGTTTTACATTTTGCAAACAAATTTTTCAGAACTATGTTATAAAACTAAGCGTGGTCGTTGACCGATTTCGCCCATTTTTACAACAAACATTTACCTTTATATGTGTAATATTTTCGCCAAATATCTTTCCGATACATCAATTTTTGTCAGAGTTATGGCATAAGAAGTTTTGTGGAATAATCCACTATAGAAGGGGCGGGGCCACTCCCATTTTAAAAAATTTATATTTTTCGACTTTCTTCGTTCACGAACACTTTGAAAAGTTATTGCCTATTAAATATATCTATGTTCCTTTTCAAATCTTTCGTATAAAAGTGGCCGTGGTTCTTAACCGCCTATTTTTTTCCGGAACGTACCTTTTATGTGCCTAGCACTACTAGGTATAAAAATGAATGTGTGTCTTTTATAGGCGTCAAGTGCTACACCGATCTTTATGGAATTTTCACAGTAGATTTTCGGGTTTTCAATATCAAATTAAATTAAATTAAATTGTGAGGCAATTATTTGGAATATTAGTGGAAAACAGTGGGAAAAAGTATAATTACCTAGTTTGGCTGCTGGTGACTGTCGTACGTGCCGTGAACAAGTGAAAGAGTTTTTCAGATAAATTTAGTTCTATACCGCCGCCGAATGCCTACTTTTGTTAGGTTCGGAGGGGTAAGAGCTGTTGTCGGTAAAAAGACAAATGTAACCGCGCGAGCAGATGCGGAAGTCTGCATAATTACGAAGGGCGTCCGTGATATTTAGGCCGATGGGCTAAACATGCCGGCCCCTTTGCGACTAGCAACCTCAAATCAAATGACGCCGCCAGCAAACATTCCGATTTAAATATAACTTAAAATAAAACAGCGAAATTAAATATTAATAATTATAATAACATTAAACTCTGAGTATGGGGATATTATGCCAATACCCGCATCCTCTTCTTCACACCTGTTGTGGATGAGAAAAGAAAGATTAGTATATAAGGACGTGTTTTGCTAGTTAACTGCACCTTATTATTTGGATTTCTCCTTTCTCGGATTGGGTGCCGAATTCAAATTCTATGCTTATTGTTGGTAGGCCCCCGATATGACTAAGCCGAGAATTGTGGCCTGTGCGAGAAGCCCATTGATACTCGACGGTGGAGTGCCGCTTCGCATCAGGCTGGCATAAGCGTCGGCGCCTAGTGTAAGGCGAACGGGCGAGGCACGGAAAGATTCGGGATCTGCCAACCTCATAAACTGAAAGGGGGCAGCTACAGTGGCGTCGATATTTGAGGCTGCAATGGTGGCCTGTAAGGACTGTGGCTTGAGTAGTGACCCTTATGGTCACCCCATACTTCCCCCGAACTACCAGCGTGCACCTGATCGGCCGGGTCCCCCAATCCGACGGTAGCAAGCTTGCCGTCAATGACCGTGGTTGGTGAGCACGGTGTCGACCAGGGCACGGACAAAGTGCAGTGCGCCACCGGGCTCGATGCACACCGAAGCCATTGGTATGATAGTGACCAATGATCGCATGATGAACAGATGGGCAGACACGCCGCATGCCGGGCAGACATTTGGCATGTCAGGGTTCAGTCTGGATAGGTAAGAGTTTAGTCTGTTACAATATCCAGAACGAAGTTGAGCCAGCGTGACTCTTGTCTCCCTAGGTAGTTCGCGTTCCTCGTCGGCAACAGGTGGAGCTTGTGCCTGTAGGACTGCATTCGCTGGACGAGACCTGACAAAGGAGTTTACCGACTCCGTGTGGATGAGGTTGAGGGCTCGCCGGTGCACCAATGGATCAAACGGCGAGGAAATGTGGTGCCGGCTCTCGTCATAGTGCTTACGGAGGTGATTCTTCTGGGAGGCGGATTTTCGTTGAGCAGGCTCCTGCTCGGATGCTGCGGTTTATAGCAGTTGAACAGGATTTGCCTGGTCAACATCTCGCAATGCTCTTTAGCATCAAGCATTTTTGCCTCACTATGAAGATGGTGCTCAGGAGACATAAGGAGGCACCCCGTGGCAGTTCTGAGTGCGGTGTTTTGGCAAGCCTGCAACCTCCTCCAATGTGTGTCGGCTAACCGCGGCGACCACATAGGCGTCGCGTAGCTCAGAACCGGCTGGCCGATTGCCTTGTACGTTGTCAGTAACGCTTCTTGGCCTTTTCCCAAGTACTGCCAGCTATCCCCGGATAGGGATGGAAGGTAGGAATTAATTCTTGAGCAGAGCTCGTCAACGGAGGGGCCAGTCGCCAGGAGCGTGCAGTCATCGGCGTAGGAGACGATCGAGATGCCTTCTGGTGGGGAAGGGAGCCTCGATATGTAATAAATAAACAAAAGCGGGGATAGGACACCACCCTGTGGCACCCCTTGCTTAATTATACGTGGTTTTGATCTTTCGCCTCTAAATTCAACCGATGACTGCCGACCACTCAGATAGTTGGCGGTCCAACGCTTTAGACAGTTGGGAAGATTTGAAACCTCCAGGTCGTTAATGAGTTGCGCATGATTGACAGTGTCGAAAGCTTTCGACAGATCAAGCGCAACTAGCACGGTCCTGTCATTTGGACGAGGTTGGTTGAGACCGACACCTATCTGGGTGGTGATGGCGTTTAGCGCGGTGGTAGTGCTATGCATTTTACGGAATCCCTGCTGATGTTCGGCTAATCGCAAGTTAGCGGTATAATAAGATAGCAAGACCATCTCCAGGGTCTTCACTACTGGCGAGAGGAGTAATATCGGTCGATAGGACTCCCCCTCGTCAGCCGGCTTGCCGGGCTTTAAAAGTGGCACCACCTTTGCCTGTTTCCATCTTTATGGTCATAGACAGATTGAAGACAGTTGTTAGGTACCTTACTCCCTCTTCTCCGAGATGTTTTAGCATCAGCATGGATATACCGTCTGGGCCAATAGATTTCGAGTTTTTGGACTCCCGTATGGCCTCCCGCGCCTCCGTGGTGGTGATGGCAATGGGCTCTTGGCTGTTTTTACGTTTGTGCGCTTCCCTAATGGCACGCGCTCACGCATCTCTTTGGTTTCGACTGTAGCTTTTCACCGAAGGTGATGGATATTTTGTCGTTAGGTTTAGTTGGATTTGACAAGGATTTAACAGTGGACCATAATTTGCCAACACCAGCAGAGACGTTACAGGACCCTAGGTGCTCCTCCCATTTGGCGCATTTGTGTTGATCAACCAGCCATCTGATTTCCGCATTGAGATCTTGAATTTGAGGATCCGTAGGGTCCAAGCGTCGCACTTGGCCACGTTCATTAGCCAGGACCGCTGCCTTTCCGGGGATATACGGACGTATCTCCTTAATTCTACCTGACGGAATGTTTTGATTTGAGGCTGAAGCTATGACCATGCGAAACGCTTTTTCCCCTTCTCGTACGTCATACGGGGTGGGAAGAGCAGCAAAAGAGCTCTTAGTGAAGTTAAGAAAACCAACCCAGTCAGTTTTGTTAATATTAGTGAAGGTGTGATGTTTAGAGGTGACAAAGTCGGTGTGGCGGTCGATTGAGAGGACTATCGGTAACTAGTGAAAGTGCGAAATAACAAAGTCATTGGGGCGATCGATTGAGGGGACTATCGGTAAATGATCCGATGCAAGAGTGAGCATTGGTCGCCATTGAACGCAGTTTATAAGACCCGCGCTGACAATTGTGGGGTCTGGCGAACTAGAACAATTTACGGCAACTCTCGTGGGGGCATCCCCGTTTACAGATCAAAACGTGGAATCGTCTATTTGTTCAGTAAATTCCTGTCCCCTACCATCAACCTGTTGGCTTGAGTGCTACAGATCGTAGTGTGCGTTGAAGTCTCCGAGGATTACACGATTATCGCCTCTGAGTAACGCACTGATGTCGGGGTGGTAATCCCTCGGACAGCAGGTGGCAGGAGGTATATAAATGTTAATGATTTCTAGATCGACGTCGCCTGTCCGGACAACCGTACCTTGACGTTCCAGGAGGTTGTCCCTCGGGTCGACGTCAGGCTCAAATAGACGATAGTGCACTGATTGGTGAGTGACGAAGGCGAGTCCGCCCCCAAGTCCTCTCTCTCGGTCACGCCGGTGGATGTTGTAGCCTTCAAAAGTCCGAAGATCTGATCGCGCGTTTAACTTTGTTTCCTGAATGGCAGCGATCTTGATGTTTTGCCGCTGCATGAAACTCACTACTTCACTAACCTTGCCGGTTAGACCATTGCAGTTCAGCTGTAGGACACGAAAGTGCGAAGGGGGAGAAATATTCACGATGGGAGTCAAGGACTGGTGCGTATGCCTCGGTGGAAGCAGGCTGCATAGGCCTTTTCTAAGGCATCGCAGAACCCGTGTACTTCCACGTCGTTGGATGGCGTGAAAGGCACCCATCGCGGTATTTGGATGTTATTAATTTCGGTATAATCCTGCATGAAGCTTTGCAACCGGTGTAGGGTTTTCGTAGAAACTCTTTCGTCCCAATCAGTCCCCTCTAGCTTTATGTTTTGCATAAGTATTCTGGCTACTATAATGACTGGTGCCAGCCAGCCAAACTGGTCGAACGATTTGGCGATGGCTGAAAGCATTGCCCTTTTCGTAATAATATCCCTATTTTCGATGGGTTTGCCGTAAAACAAAAATAGTCGGAATGCGCGTTCCAACTAATCCCTAGGGTTTTAACTGCACTCGAATCCTCGAACTCCAGGAAGTTCTCGTTTAGACGATGAGGTTTGGGTATTCCTTGCAATATTTTGCTGCAGTTCGACGCCCATTTTCGGAGGCAAAATCCTGCTGATTGCAATGCGTGCGATATTTCATGGCGAGCATGGAGTGTTCAACCTCTACTATGCCCCCCTGCGAGGATGTCGTCGACGTACATGCTTGTTCGGATAATATTTGCTGCTGTTGTGACGAAGTCTCCACATCGTCAACTTTTTGATGTAGGGTTCGTATCGCCAAATAAGGGGCGCAGTTTACTCCAAAAGTAACTGTCTGTAATTCGTACACACTTATGGGATCGCCGGGATTGGGTCGAAAAACTCTGCTTTGGAATTTCGTTTGATTAGGTTTTTCCCATATTAGGCGGTACATCTTTTCGACGTCTCTATTAAAAACATATTTGAAAAATCTCCATCGAAGGAGTAGGATCATTAAATCGGTCTGAAGGACTGGGCCTGTATGAAGTACGTCATTTAAGCTTGTGCCATTAGCAATGGGACACGAAGCGTTGAATACCAATCGGACCTTTGTGGTCGTGCTTTCTTCTGTTATAACCGCATGATGGGGTAAGAAGTAGCAATCCGATGAATGGGTGGTATGGCGATGGGAACCTTTGCCATATGTCCCAATGTCCCGTATTCTGCTAATACCCTATTGTATTCTGTCTGTAGGGCCGGTGTCTTCGATAGGCGTGTCTCATTCCGATAGAATTGAGAGCACACACTTTTCAGAGAAGTTCCTAAGCAGACATTGGATGGGAACTCTTCTTTAAAAGGCAAGGCTACGATATATTTCCCAACAGCGGTCCTTTCAGTTATGTATTTAAAAAGTGCGTCGCATTAGGCGCTATCCTCGTTTAATGCCTTTTCCTTTGGCACGTTTTCCAATTCGCAGAAAGAGGTAAGCTGCTTGTCCAGGTTTATTTCATTGTAAAAGGATACCCGAGTATTGGTTGGTTGAGGTGTGTCTGCACGACCGGTTAAAATCCAACCGAATACGGTTTCTTGGGCCAGAAGCGTATTCGAAACGTTCCTCCGTATACCGTTTAGTATAATTTGGGGATAAATGTCGCCTCCTAGGATGAGGTCGACTGGTTCATTAATAAAGAACCTCTTATCCGCCAATATTAGATCAGGGAATGCTTGGCGAGTCATTGCGCATCTACTGCATCGTGTCACAGTGTGGCCAGCCGACAGGTAGTTCGAGCAACAACTGTTGTTCTTGACGTAGGCTATTTTGTCAACAGTGGTCAGACTACGGAATTTTTTGCAATTTCGTAATTTATGCTCCTTACTGTTGCACATCTTACAAGAAGCTGCGTTTTCCGTGAACTATGTGTGTTGTTATACTTGGGTGCTTTGGAGGTTTTGCTATCTTTGAGGTCGGAGACCGTTTCTAATGTTTGGAACAGATTGGAAAAGAATTTAACTACGTCTTCCCATTTTGGAATATCTGCTTTGTTCTCTATGGTTTGTTCCCATACAGCCAGAGTGCATTCTGGGAGTTTGGTAGAACATAAATATGTTATTATTGCATCGCAATCAAATGTTAATTTGATGACATTGGAGCGACGAGATGCAATTATTTATGTCGCGTTGTAACTTCTTCGTCGATGTTCCGCACTCATTTTCTATTTCTACTGCGGTCAGACTAAACAGAGTTTTTAATTGAGGGTGTACCAGTACACGTTTGATTTCGTACCTGTCACTTAGATTTTTCCAGGCTGTAGAAAACCTTTATTTGTGAATGGACACCTTCGCACAATTTCTTTTGCCTCTCCTTCAGTCTTTTGGTTGATATGATATAATTTCTCAACGGGAGGAAGCCGTTTATTAAGTATGTATATGGTCGTGAATAAGTCCCTAAAGGTTGGCCAAGAAAGATAGTCACCTTCGAACACCTCGGTGTCACAAGGAGGGAGGCGAATATTATTTTCCCGGACTGAAGTTTCAGGCACTTTTAGTGGCAGTGCGGCGGGGACGGTTAACTTTTCGACCTCAGCATTAATTGTAGCCATGCATTTCGCGTAACAGGCGAAACAGGTCTTATTTTTTCGTCTCAAAGACTACAGGTCTTCTTTGGAAAAGTATTAGAACTAAGAAGACTCCCATACGTCGTTTTGGTCTTCTTCCACTATGACTTCAACTCCTCTTGCTCGATTGCAAGGCTGTGCTTATCTAATTACACTGTGGAACCTAACTTTTGCTAACCAGAATTTGTTCCACAGTGTTACAGTAAGCTTAGAGCGGAAGTAGCTAACATAAAATGACCACTAGACAGTGGCGATGTGGAAAGTAGTGTCCTGCATTTAAACAATACTTTATACTCCATATTTTTTTCATGTGTCCCTCAATCTCGTCACTCAAAATCATCGTGTTATACTTGAAAAATCAAAAGACACGGTGGTTCAAGAAATATAAAAGAACTGGTTCCACAACTGACTATGGTGTTTATTCCATTTTTTAAGTATCATGAATATGAATGAGCTCAAGGTCACTCCTAATTTTTCTATAGCGAAAATTATTATTGTTTTTTAATTTTTTTTTAATAATTTATTTAATTAAAAGTTTTTAATAAAATAGAAAAGGAAAATTTTTAGAGGCAACCGCCATAGCTTTTTCTTTGTTGTCACAGCCTGCTACCGGGTGCTCACGGTTTTTAAATTATTGCTTTTTATTCCAACAATTTGTTGGTTTTCACGGCCTATACATTTTCAAGTAGCATGAATATGAATGAGCTCAAGGCCACACAGCTATCCTCAATCAAAAAGAAGTTTCATGAAAATGCCGAATAAAACGGTTCACGGCATCTTCTTTCAGCTATTTTATAGTTTCAAAATCCGTTTCAAACGAAATCCTAGCTGATCGTTTTCCGGTTTTCCGGCGGTCATATATATGTGTGGCAATAATGTATTCAATTTGCAATTTAGGTTTTCAGGAAGTCGGAAGAGGTAAATCTCATCCTTGTAACAGTTCTACTCAATCTCGATATAATGTATTGCAATATGTGGAAAAACTTCCCGAAAAACAGAAACAGCAACTTGCGACTTCGATATTAAAAAGGAAAATTGATTTATCTAGCAACTCTAACGATAATAACACATCTAGTAATCAAAATACGTCATTTACTTTGAGTACAATGGGCCGTAAGTTAAGAGTCACTATAAATCCAGTCGAAACAAAACCTGTTGTTTTTACTGCTGAGACTTTGGACAATTATCACTCTAATACTGGCTCATTGGCTAAACAGATGAAAAAAATGACGAATTTTTTACGAAGTAATGCAGGAAAAAAATCTGTTCCATCTTATTATCTCAAACATCTGTCCGAAAAAACAAAACAACTAGATAATATATACAAAAGCTATGTTTTCGAATTTGATGTTTCAAATTCACAGACAAAACTTAGAAGACCTGTAGTATGGGCAGACGCAGAAGAAATTTTAGATTTCGTTTCAGAGAAAAGAGGTATAATAGGCAATGTACTCATAAAAATGATGATGGATAGAGGTCAAAATTTTTTTGAAAATATGCTTGTCAATATTTAATAAATCTGATACACCAGAATTTGAAACGAACAGGAGTATTTATTCTGAAGGTGGCACTTGGGCCAAAAAGGCTAAATTAACAAGTGTCAAAAGACTAATATTGTTAGCTGTTGTACCAGATGTAAAAGAATCTTATGAAAATGTACGATCCCTAATCAACCTAACCAATGTCAATAATATTCCTTTTAAGCTAGTTAGTGATTTTACTTTTGCTCATCGTTAATGGTCAACAGACGGCCACTTCAATGTATCCTTGTCCGTATTGTTTTATTTCACTTAAAGAGCTGAAAGGGGATAAAGAAGACGATTCAACTGATAGTGAGTATAATGAATTGAATTCTGGGTCGAACTGTTTAAAAGCTAGCAACGCTTGTTTAAGTTTAAAAACTTATGGAGATTTGAAAAATGATCATGAGCAGTTTATTCTTGCGGGTGGACACAAGAAAGTTGCAATGGAAAATCATAGCACTGTTGAATCGCCTCTCCTCAAAGAACATGATGATGTATTTGTTGTTGAAAAATGTCCAGTTCCCGAATTACATTTATTACAAGGATATGTTAACCATTTGTTCGGGAACGGATTAATCCCGCTGCTTACAGAAGAAAAAGAATTACTGTGGCCAAAGAAGTTGAAAGTCATTTCCAAGAATTATCATGGAAAAATTTTTGAAGGAAATGCTTGTAGACAACTTTTACAAGAGTCAGATGCACTTGATGATCCAGAAATTTATTCGAATGTAGGCAAATTTGCAGTTGCACCTTTCATTGCTGCTTTCAAAGCTATGAATAAAATTGTGAAATGTTGTTTTTCTACATCGACACCCGGCCCAGATTTAAGTAAACTCATTAAAGAATTGAAGAAAGCTTATGCTAGTACAAAAGTTTCTGTGACATTTAAAGTTCAGGCATTTTCGAACATCTTGAGCATTCTCTTCATTTCCTGGATGGCGAAGGATTTGGACTTTGGTCAGAGCAGCCAGGTGAATCAGTGCACAGAGACTTTCTTAATGTTTGGAACCGCCACAAAATGAACGTGATAGATGATCCATCCTATCCAGCAGGATTGAAAAGAGCGGTCATAAAATACTCCTCATTACATATTTAAATTTGGCATTACAAAAATTTAGATTAGTATTATTATTTGGTTGAAACCGTATCGTTCTGTTCATTATTTTTATAGGTTATAGTAATCAACAGCTATTTTTCAAATAGCATACATTCTTATCATTCCAAAATAATTGAATTCATTTCTAAATTAATAAAAAAAAATAAAAAGAAAACACAAAAAAAAAAAAGACAAAACAAAAAAAGAAATGGAACCGTCGTACCATCACGTCCACGTCGTGGATCTGGGTTAGGCTGAGAGTGGTACAAGTAGAAATTATATTTAAAAAGCACTGACTTTCATAATCCGCTAAAACGTGTCGTCAAAAATAAGTGAAAGTATATAAAAATTAAAAAAAAAGTAATTGTTGAATAAAACCGGAAAACGATCAGCTAGGATTTCGTTTGAAACGGATTTTGAAAATATAAAATATCTGAAAGAAGATGCCGTGAACCGTTTTATTCGGCATTTTCATGAAACTTCTTTTTGATTGAGGACAGCTGTGGCCACTAATAATTTTTTTTAGCGAAAATTATTATTGTTTTTTAATTTTATTTTAATAATTTATTTAATTATTAAGAGTTTTTAATTGAATTGAAAAGGAAAATTTTTAGAGACAAACGCCATAGCTTGTCTTATAGAACCATTTCGGAAGCTGGTGGACTTCACTCATCAGATAAATTTTGGCACGCACTGCTAACCATTAAGCTAACAATACGTTGGTTTTTCTCTCCTCTAAACTCCTTTTATTCACTTTACCATATACATGACCAACACCGCCATCTGGCAGTCAGTTCTTGATCACGATGGATTTTTTTGCAGATCTGCTCTGTTGTCACAGCCTGCTACCGGGTGCTCACGGTTTTTATACCTAGTAGTGCTTCGCACACAAGGTATATTAACTTTAGTCGCGTAACCGCAGTACGTAACGGCATTAACGGATCGAGATAGATATTGACTTATCTATATTAAAATGTTCAGGACGAAAAGAGAAATTGATTAAGCCATGTCCGTCCGTCCGTCCGTCCGTCTGTGAACACGATAACTTGAGTAAATTTTGAGATATCTTAATGAAATTTGGTATGCGCGTTCCTTGGCACTCATCTCCGAGCGCTATTTAAAATGGGCGAAATCGGATGATAGCCACGCCCACTTTTTATATATATAATATTTTCGAAAAAACAAAAAAAGTGATTACTCAGTACATAATACACCTATAAGGATAAAATTTGGTGAATACATTGAGATTGACGCATAAAATAAATTTTTCAAGAAATTTTTGAAAATGGGCCTGGCACCGCCCACTTTTGATTAAGTCAAATTTTAAATAATATTAATCATAAATCAGAAACCGTTCAAGATATTGAAACGAAATTCAGCACGAAGGTTTCCAGGTATGCAAGGAATGTTCTAGGAAAAAAAGGGCGGGATCGGTTAATGTCTACGCTCACTTTTATAATTAAGATTTTGAAAAGGATCATAGATATATTAAATAGGCAATAACTTTGCGTAAAATAGCAAATTTAAGTTTTAAAGTTTCCGTAAACAAAGAAATCCAAAAACTTAAAATTTTCGAAAATGGGCGTGGCCACGCCCTTTTTATAGTGGACTATTCCACAAAACTTTTTATGCCATAACTCCGCCAAAAATTGAGTTGTCGAAACTAAATTTGGTGATAATGTTCTGTATATAACTGTATGCTGTAAAAATTTTTTTTGTTAAATTTAAAGAGCGATATTTCTACAACTGAATAAGTTATATCAATTAGATTTTTCACACATAATAAGCTTTTTAAGAAAAACTCGGCCGCAAAAAGTTTTTTCAATTTCGAAGAAGTAGGCGTGGCGCCGCCCACTTTTCAGCATAAAATTTCTGCTATTTTCAAAGACAATCGCTTATAATTCGATCTTGATATTTCAATGAAATTTGGTCAGCTGCTTCTCAGTAGTATGTATTATACTTCTGCCAAAATGTATCCAAATCGGGAAACACAAGCAAAATGTGCGGGCACGTAGTTAATAGCCCACTGCAATAGCGAAGTTATATATCTTTTTTGATTTTCATACCTTTCATAAACATAAAATGTATGTAAGTATGAAGAATGTATGTGAGTATAAGAAGATAAAAATTCACTAAAATTATCAGCACGATGAGGTGGAGTCCTATATATACAAGGTGGCGCAAAAGTAAGCTTCCGATGTTCAGCATATCGGTTGTGGAACGTGCAGTGTGTGCTGTTGCACCGTCTTGTTGGAACCACATGTTTTCCAATCCCAATTCATCAAGTTGCGGCAAAAAGAACTCGTTGATCATTGCTCTGTAGCGCTCACCATTCACAGTAACCGTTTGGCCCCGACCGATTATTGGTCAAATAAATAGTCAGCAATATTCCGCGTTCTGGAGCAGTGTAGCGTAACATTGTTTATTAACGTGTATTTCGCATGTGTTTACTACACAAATGTCAAAACAGAACTGACTTTAGGGGCCAATCGCAAAATTTAAAACATTTTCTGATAGGAGGATTACTTTTGCGCCACCTTGTATAAAGGTAACTGTCTGTTGTAAAAATGGGCGAAATCGGTTAATGTCCACACCCAGTTTTTTAACATAGTTTTGAAAAATATTTTTGTAAAATTTAAAAACCGATATTTCTACAACCAAGCAATTTATATCAATCAGATTTTGCACACATAATAAGCTTTTTAAGGAAAACTCTACCGCAAAAAAATGGTGTCCATTTTGAAGAAGTAGGCGTGGCGCCCCCCCTTTATAACGCAAAATTGTTGCTATTTTCAAAGGCAATCGCTTATAACTAAATTTTTACATTTCAATGAAAATTGGTCAGCTGCTTCTCAGTAGTATGTATTATACTCCTGCCAGAAATTAGCCAAATCGGGAAACACACAAGCAAAATATTCGGGCGCGTAGTTAGTAGCCCACTGCAATAGCGAAGTTATATATCTTTTTTGATTTTCATACCTTTCATAACCATTAAATGTATGTAAGTATGAGAACAAGAAGACAAGAGTTCAATAAAATGATCAGTCTGCCCGTCTGTCTATTTGAACGCAAACTAGTCTCTGTTTTACAAAGGAATGCTGAAATTCGTTGTTTGCTTTCGCCATTTTATAATATACTAGCAAACCCGGTAGACGTTGTTTTGACGTTTTGATACATAGAACACATCTATATATAAAATGTCATTAACTTGAACCAAATAAAATCCTAACTATACCGAACTGCAGCTTTATATAACCCGGGGGCTTTTCCAAAAGCTATATACAGACTGCGTCGTGTCCAGCGAACTCCTGAACCTATCGTGAAAGTTCAAGAGCAAAACAAAACACAAAATATGTATGTGTGCCACCGCCCACTTTTAAGATATGTAGATATTGACTAAGTGACACATATGTATATCCGAATTTCATTTATTTAGAACAAAAAAGTTCTGAGTTATGACGAATTGAAAATTTATAGCCTGGCTGCGTGGTTCCGCCTACTTTTCCAAAACTATATATTGTCTATGCTGTACCCAGTGAACCCAAGTATACATTTACATTTATTTACTTAATTTCATTGTACAACTAAGACTAGCCAGTCTTTTATATGTACATCAACAACGGTATACATTCTTACTAATAATTAAAAAAACATTATTTGAGAGATATAACAAAATATATGCAAGCTTAACACTAGTATAATGAAAAATTAAACAGCTAAGATCAATAAATGATATAGATAGTAAATCAGATTTAGAAAATAGCGAAAGTTGGAAAATAGAAATTAGGATATTAGCAGCTTATTTATATGTAGCTACGAAGCTAGAGTCATATTGAGGTCACTAAGCTTTCTGAAGTTGTTTCTATTTAGTGTGATTTTATATTTTCTGGTATCCTGTTCCAGAATTTAACTGCACTAATGAAAAACAGTCGGCTAGATGTTAGTGTACTATATTTCGGGGTTATTAAGTTATTCACTCTCTGAGATCTGGTTAATTGAATCTTGTCATACAAATATTTAGGGGTTTTCCATTTCAGCAAACTTAAATTTGAAAACATAGTTCCTGGCGGTCAAATAGTGCATAATATTTCAACCCAATATTTTATCGTGCCATGATGATATGTGGGCATAACGACTTCTGCCATAAACGTACCGTGTTACATTGTTGAAGGCTACATTTACCTTGTTTGCTGATTGCGAGTCAAATTTACTGTATACTAATTCCGCGGATGTGAAATGGGGCACAATTAATTGTATCGCGAGTGTTTGACGTGTTTCTTGTGGCGTAAACGCTGCAGACATTCTCAACCTACGCAGAATAAAATAAACATTGCTTACTAATCTGTTAACATGATCACAGCAACTAAGTTTACTATTTTTTATAAACCCAAGGTTCTTTATTTTGTGAGTGATCTCAAGGGTGGAGGTACCAATTACTAAAGGCGGTATGCCAACAGGGTCTATTTCAGTTTTACATATAGGTACGACATATGATTTCTTCTTCTTTAAATGGTCATCTAACCGCCCGGGCGATTTTGACCGTCCAACATAGCTCGCCAGTCGTTTCTTCGTTGCGCCAACTGGCGCCAACTGGAAACACCGCGGGATCGCAAATCGGTCTCCACTTGGTCCTTCCATCCGAGTGGTGGGCTCCCTCTTCCTCTGCTCCCACCGGCGGGTGCCGATAAGAATACCTTCTGGGCTGGAGCATCTTCGCTCATTCGCACTACGTGGCCTAGCCAGCGAAGCCGTTGTGTTTTAATTCGCTGAACTATGTCGGCGTCTGCGTAAAGTTCATACAGCTCATCATTAAATCTTCTTCGGTACTCGCCGTCACCAACGCGTAGAGGTCCACAAATCTTTCGAAGAACCTTTCTCTCGAATACTCCCAGAGCCGCCTCATCAGATGTTGTTAGTGTCCACGCTTCTGCACCATATAGCAGGACGGGTGCGATGAGTGACTTGTAGAGTGTTATTTTCGTTCGTCGAGAGAGGACTTTACTTTTCAATTGCCTACTCAGTCCGAAGTAGCATTTGTTTGCAAAAGTAATTCTTCGTCGGATTTCTAGGCTAACATTATTGATGGTGTTAATGCTGGTTCCCAGGTAAACGAAGTCGTTTACTATTTCAAAATAATTGCTGCCAAACTTCGTTTTGCCCTCGTTCACCACCAAACCCATTTCTTCCGCTTCTTTTTCTAATTTGTAAAAAGCAGATGTTACGGCGCGGTTGTTAAGGCCAATGATATCATTATCGTCAGCATATGCCAACAGTTGCACGCTTTTATAAAATATTGTTCCAACGCGGTTAAGTTCTGCAGCTTGTACTATTTTCGCCAGCATTAAATTAAAGAAATCGCACGATAGGGGGTCACCCTGTCTGAAACCTCGTTTAGTTTCGAACGGCTCGGAGAGGTGCTTCCCAATTCTGACCGAGCTGGCGGTGTTGCTCAAGGTCATTTTGCATAGCCGTATAAGTTTTGCGGGGAAACCAAATTCAGACATAGCGGCATATAGGCTGCTCCTTTTCGTGCTATCGAAAGCGGCTTTAAAATCAACAAAGAGATGATGTGTGTCGATTCTTTTCTCACGGGTTTTTTCCAAGATTTGGCGTATTGTAAAAATCTGGTCGATGGTAGATTTACCAGGTCTGCAGCCACACTGATAAGGTCCAATCAGTCTGTTCACATCAGGCTTCAGTCTTTCGCACAATACGCTTGATAGGACCTTATATGCGATATTCAAAAGGCTGATTCCGCGATAGTTGGCGCAGTTTACAGGATCGCCCTTTTTGTGGTGATTTACTGGCATTTAAACAAAGAACATTTTTTTGAGCCCAGCACAATATAGCAGACAGATCACTATTTACTTTACAACATAAATCTTCAACAAGACCGATACGATTCGAAAGATATAACTGAATATCATCAGCATACGAATGCGCACTTACATATTTACACACTGAAAATACGTCATTAATAAACATACTAAACAAGAGCGGACCCAGGATTGAGCCTTGCGGGACGCCTGCTTTGATATCTCTAAACTGAGATGATGCATTATCGCATTTAACACGTTGAACTCTTCCCGTTAGATAGCTTAACAAGAGTTTTGACGAACTTTCAGAAAACCCGAAAAAATGCTTTAGTTTCCAACACAACAGAGAATGGTTAACTGAGTCAAATGCTTTAGAGAAATCTAAGAGGCAGAGTATAGTGGTTTGTTAATCGTCGAGATCTAAAACTGCTCAGGAACAGAGAAAACTTCATCAGCTAAGTAAAGTAGATATAGGATAGATTATAAATTAAGAAATAACTAGTTAACAGAATAAAATTATTGTTAAAAGTTAAAATAGAAGTCAAGGAATAAGAAAAAATTAGTAGCTATGAATTTAGGATAGAAAGAATTGATTTTTTTATGCTGAAAAGCGAGTCTGAAATATCAAATCTACCAGAAAGAGAGTTATAATCTTGACACAAACAGCGAAAAGGCTCATTTAACTGAAAATTGGTTCGGCACTGTTTTAAGACTAGAGGTTTAAAATGCCTTGAAGGACGAGACGGTACATTGAAGTTCACTTCACTTAGAAGAAATGGGCTGGATAGTGAACCATTTAGCAATTTAATCATACAAATAATTCCAAGCATTTCCCTCCGACTAGAAAGTGTGTGCAGATTAATGAGTTTTAAACGATTCGTATAGGCTGGCAGATTGTACAGGGGATCCCAATGAAAATCTCTTAAGGCAAATAGTAGAAATTGTTTTTGAACTGATTCAAGGCGATCTACATGAACCTGGTAACGCGGGTTCCAAATTATAGAACCGCACAGGAAGCCGGCTGAGAAATTCCACGCGAAAAACCCATGTGTTTACATTTTTTAAGGTTAAGTGGCATATAATTTAAATCGCACCACGTAACTAGTGTATCTAGATCTTATTGTAGCTTATTTCTATCTTCAAATGACGCGAATGACATGAAAAGCTTTACGTCGTCGGCATACAATAACATTTTTGAAAATTTTATTATCGTAGAAATATCATTTATAAACAACAGGAATAGAATCGTGCCAAGATGGCTTCCTTGAGGAACCCTCGAAGAGACATAAATGACCTCGGATACTACATTTTTAAACATAACTCTTTGTGTCCTGTCACTAAGGTAAGAAGAGATCCAGCGATTGAGACCCGGCTGGAAGCCCAACTGATCGAGTTTATGAATAAGTAATGAGTGACACACTTTGTCAAAAGCTTTGCTGAAATCCGTGTAAATAACGTCGGTGTGCAGATTTTTTCTAAAGCCATTTGAGACATGACTGGTAAACTCAAGTAAATTCGTAACTGTGTACTTTCCCTTACTGAACCCGTGTTGGCAGTCAGCTATCAAAGTAGAGATCGGACCCGTAAGTTGATTTGTAACAATAGCTTCAAACAATTTTGGGATGGCAGAAAGCTTTGCGATGCCACGATAGTTCTCTATAGAAGACCTACTCCCGCTTTTATGCAGCGGTAGAAAAAACGATTCTTTCCACGCAGTTGGAAAAACACCACACTTCAGTGATAAATTGAACAAATTGGTAAGGGGTTGGTAAATATGGTTCGCACACTTTTTCAAGAAACATGTAGGAATCCTATCAGGACCGTATTTAACAGATTCTTTTAAGGTAAATTAGAACATCTTTGGCGCATATAATTGGTGAATTAATTGAATTTGTCCCGTGTAGCTTATAAGGATAGCTTTGAAAGTTTGAATTGGTGACAGCAGAATAATTAGAAGTGAAAAATTGAGCAAAAAAATTTGCGATATATTGATTATCGCTAGATATGTCTTGATACTTCATGGCTGAGGGAAACCCTGATACTTTACGTTTAGAATTTACGAAACCATAAAATGACTTTGGATTGAGAATAATATCTCTTTTGGTTTTAAAGATATAAGCTTTATAGCACTTTTTATTTAAGTCTATGTACTTCTGACGTAGAATGGAATACAGTAAGTAATGTTTATTTAATCCGGATTTCTTATATAAATTAAATGATCGCGTTTTCCTATTTTTAAGAGCCTTAAGCTCTTTAGTAAACCAAGCTTGCGTAGGATGATCATAAGTTACTTTACGTTTAGGAATAAACTTCTCAAATAGGCACTAAATAGTTTCATTGAAATGTGAGACGTTTAGATCGATATCACAACCAAATTCAGGCCAAGTTAATTTAGACAGTTCTTTATTTAATTTCTTGTAGTTTGCTTTGGAAAAGTTAAAATCAAAGCTACTACATGAGTAGCATTGAGTGCCTTGGCCATTACTTATGGTTTCGTAGACTATTTCCATAGAAGGGTGGTAAAGGTCTTCTGGTTAAACCAACGGATCACAACGATTTACAGAAAATTGGTTTATATCATTAACATACACTAAATCTAAGACTTTCCCAAACTTGTTAGCGGTAACATTTATTTGATTAAGGCAAAGATCGGAAATTCCATCTAAAAAGTCATTGTACCCCAGTTTGGACGGATTTGGAATAATGTTGCCATCAGATATGTTCCACCATATATGAGGTAAATTAAAATCACCCAAAACAATAATTGAATCTGAAGCTTTAGTCATAAAGTTAAAAGTTTTGAGCAGAGAGACATGTTGCATGTAGACTGAATAATCTGATGCTGGAGGGATGTAGCAAACATATAAGTACATACAGACGTTGTCTAGTTGAAGGCGGATGCAATTGAACTCAATGAAATCGAATATTAACCTCTTCTGAAGGGATGGAGTAATGAACGGCAAGTAGAACACCACCGCCGACCCTGTTCAAGCGATCATTTCTATATACTTGATATTCATTACATAAAAACTCTGAATTGAAAGCATGAGGTTTTAGCCAAGTTTCGGTAAACGCAATTACGTTATATTTACAATGAAAAGATTTCAAAAAGAGATCAGTTAATTTGGTATTTAAACCTCTGACATTTTGATAAAAGATATTCACGGATTTAGTGCTCAGTTTTTTGACTCAACGTTATTACGAGAAATTTTCGCTACATTTTGAACATTCCTATTCGGTCTGTATTCAAACTCCCGCACAAGAGCCCCGGGAGGCCAAAAAGAGCTGTCCAAAAGAGTATCGAAATCTTTCCCAGATACATCAATCTTAAACGAAGACATACTTCTTTGCTATGTGAAATTAAATTTTCTAACAGTCACGCTTTGGTCTTTAAGTTTAGAATAAATATGGTACATCAAATCATCCTCGGTAGTGTCTGGATGGAACCTAGACACAAAAATAGATTTTTTGCGAGGAACCACTGCCAGCTTACCAACGATTGGTTAAGACTCTATTGCAATAGTTGGAGGTTCCGGGTTTTTCCTAGTGGACATTTTTGAAGGGGCGTTCTTCGACGTTGCTCGGACAACCGTATTAGGAATTGGAGAAGCCAAATCGATAAGTTCAGGGGGTTGAGGCAAGTTCGGGACTGTTGAGGTAGTAGGCCGATCATCCGTACGCCTGCGCTTGTTTTCGCGATTATCAGGGCATTCCAAATGAGGCGAATTCTCCAATGTTTCCAAGGTTTTGAAAATATTTTCATATTTTTTGAATTTTTCAGTCAGCAATGAAAAATCTTTGCTTATTTCAGAAAACCCGTTTCTGATATGCCTAAAGATTTTACAGAGATCAACTTCCGTCGACCGGCATTTGGAACAGGACCAGCGCAGGCCTTTTCCTTCGTTAAGCAGGTCAGCTATTCTACCGGTTAACCCAGTGCACTTGGCGTGGACAAGTCCATCACACAGCCAGCATGCTACAAAGCGTTCGGACTCGCTTTTTACCTGGCAGTTTGCTATCACGCAAGAAATTTTCGTATAAATACTTATATAAATTTATAAGAAAAATTATAAGTTAAAAAAAATTAAGCGGATTAAAGAAAAACAACCCTGACAGTTTAAATGACACAGTCCTGAGCGAACAGTTTTGAACACACTGTATCTGACGTTCAACAAACCACGCAAAACAGCTGTAACGAAAAAGAAATAAGAAATAAGAAAAGCAAGTCAGAGCACAACAACAATTGCAATATGAAATAAAGCCTTTCAATAGCAACAAATAAAATATGCAAAAAACTCGGCACACACAAATTCAACAAAATGAATTTATAATAATGAATCACTATCAAAACTTTTTAACACTATTCACACCAAGTAGTGAAGCACAATTAGGTATTTATCTCTATTAACTTTAATTATAACTTTAGAATATCAAAGATATTATTAATTTATTAAATATAATCACAGATAAAAATATAAACAGAACTACACAGCTTGACGTTTTGCGTTTATACAGTGTTGCGTGCAACTTTATAATCACACCATGATGCATTCGTCTTTAGCCTTCTCCACTTTGCATGCAACTTGTTTCGTTTTTGCATTGCAGCATTAACTTTCATGTTAAACCAGGGGCAAGATTTATTTATGACTTTAGCATTACGGGGGGCACATGCCGATCAAAAAGGGACACCAAATGATTGTTAAGGAACTCGAGCTTTGAGTCTACCGACTCGTAATTCCAACATTGATTCCAATAAATAGCGTTACAGTCTGAGAACAAAGCACTGGTATCAATAGAACGGAAATCACGGTACGAAAAAGTAACACCAACAACAGGACGTTCCAACACTACATCAACAGTATAGAAAAGCAAATCATGGTCCGATATGAAAAATAGTTGGTCAAATTTAGGAATTAGGGCCAAATCAGTGGTAGTAACAAAATCTAAAAGGCTTGGGCTAGCGTTGTTAGAGTATCTTGTAGGCATTTCTTCATTGACAATAGTTAGTTCAGCTGCTGATATTTGATCACGGAATTTGATACTATACAATTGCGAACTCGTTACTGTACGGACGTGCTTTTTTCTGTCGCTCGCAATAATTATTGTTTGATCTTTATTTTATATTGTTTTAATCTGTTTTAAATTGTTGCTTCATTATGGATGATTTCTGTGGCAAATGTGATAGAGGTTTTTCAAGGAGTGACTTATATATTGTGCCTTGTAATGGCTTTTGCAAAAAGCGTTTCCATCGCGGTTGGTGTGAGGGCTCTGTCACCGAGTCTGACGTTAAGGTTATTAAAGCTAACAACAATATTCGCTATTGGTGCCTTGATTGTGTGAATGTGCCTGAAAAACTCTCTAAGTCGCTTGATGCTATCCTAGCTTCTCAAACGCTTAATTTACAAGCTATTTTAACTGCTTTTGAGGTGAAATTCAAGGATTTAGACACACAAATTGCTACAATAAAAAACCATAAAGTCCATATTGATGCTAAATTTACATCATTAATTAGCGAGTTGAAAGCAGATAAAAATAATAACGAAAACAAAATCAATGCGCATGGGAAATCGAGGGTGAGAAGTACAAATAGTGCCAAAAGCAACAACAATGCTAATATTGGTGCCTTAGTTGCAGAAATTAGTGCGCTCAAAGCAGTTGTCGTTAACTCTGTTTTAAATTGTTGCTTCATTATGGATGATTTCTGTGGCAAATGTGATAGAGGTTTTTCAAGGAGTGACTTATATTTTGTGCCTTGTAATGGCTTTTGCAAAAAGCGTTTCCATCGCGGTTGTTGTGAGGGCTCTGTCACCGAGTCTGACGTTAAGGTTATTAAAGCTAACAACAATATTCGCTATTGGTGCCTTGATTGTGTGAATGTGCCTGAAAAACTCTCTAAGTCGCTTGATGCTATCCTAGCTTCTCAAACGCTTAATTTACAAGCTATTTTAACTGCTTTTGAGGTGAAAATCAAGGATTTAGACACACAAATTGCTACAATAAAAAACCATAAAGTCCATATTGATGCTAAATTTACATCATTAATTAGCGAGTTGAAAGCAGATAAAAATAATAACGAAAACAAAATCAATGCGCATGGGAAATCGAGGGTGAGAAGTACAAATAGTGCCAAAAGCAACAACAATGCTAATATTGGTGCCTTAGTTGCAGAAATTAGTGCGCTCAAAGCAGTTGTCGTTAACTCTTGCACAAAGAACTTAAACAACAACAATGCAATTGCCGAAATGGATGTTTTCACGCTTTCGCCTTTGCCAAGTGTTTCGCGCTCGCCCAATACTCCTGTTGTTGGACCTTCAGCTGTGAGTGTAGTGAATGCAGCCGCTAATGTCATCAATGCTTTGCCTTCTTCTTCGTTACCTGCATTTGTACTGTCACCATCTGCTAATTATCCGAGAAACACACAAACTTCTCAGCTGGTAGCCGATGTTAATGTTGATGATGCTGATACCGATATTGTTGTTGTCGCTGCCAATGCTAAGGCGACTATAGCGAATGGCCATGCTGACAATGCTGCTGCTGGCGTCTCTGCATTACCTCTTATGCAGACATTTGCTGATGTCACTAAATCTACCTCTGCTACTGCATCACCACGCACAGTGGAACAAGGGCACTTGCAGAGCCTTCAGAATCAGTTTAATTTAACTGGATGTAACTCTACCTCTGAATTAGGTGTTGCACCTCTATTGAAATGGATTCATCTTTCATCATTTCAACCCTCAGTCACTGCAGATAACATTATTGACTATGTTGTAAAACATGCGGGTGTTAGCAAGGGTGAAATAGTGTGTAAGAATCTAATGAAAGCTAATGTGCCGGCTAATTCAATAACTAGAGTGAGCTTTAAACTTTGAATCTCTTCAGAAATTTTCCCTAAATTGCTTTCTGCTGATCTATGGCCAGCTGGCGTAAATATTCGCCCGTTCAAATTTTTTCGCAAACGGAATAAATCAAAGGAGTTTTAGCTCACATGATGCATATAGCTATCAGAAGACGAGTAACACTCGTAGTCTTAAATTATATTTTCAAAATATCTCCGGGCTTAGAACTAAGTCTGATGCTGTCATGTTACTTAGCTCGCAGCTCGACTATGACGTTTTTGTAATTGTGGAAACATGGCTTACTGATGCCTTATATGATGCCGAATTTTTTGATCCGCAGCTTTTTTCCGTATTTCGTAAGGACCGCGATGTTGGCAGAACTGGTCGGTCTAGGGGAGGTGGTGTATTGATTGCAGTGCAACGCAAATATTCCTCTGCCTTGGTTAACCTGGTGAATATGGACACCCTACTAGATCAGCTTTGTGTGTGTATTGGTGGCTCGTCTCTTTCGAGTTCATTATTTATTTTCGCATCGTACATTACACCGAATAGTGCTGATAGCCTATATAGAGCACATACTGACAACATCTTAACATTTGTACACGATAGACTAGGTGACAATCAGATTTGTGTTTTTGGCGACTTCAACCTTAGTGGCGTTAGCTGGTCGAACAATAATTCATGTTCTGGCCTCGTTCCGAATAATTTGTCCTCTTCTCATGAATCTTATGTTATCGATAGCTTACTTAGCTTAAATTTATGTCAAATTAATAACTTTGCTAATAAGCTCGGTAGAACTTTAGATTTAATCTTTGTTGACGATGGCTTCAATTATAATCTAACTGAATGTCTTGCTCCAATTTCTTCGTCTGGGCTGCACCATGTTGCCCTTGTGCTAAAAGTTGAGTTTTATCATTTCGCGCAGGTTAGTCCGTATAATTACTTAGCTTACAATTTTGCTCTTTGCGATTTTGACCACCTTAATCAAGTTTTTTCTGATGTTAACTGGTATGATTCTCTGGAAGGTTGGGATGTTTCCAGTAGTTTTAAATCTTTTAAATCATTTAAAGACATTTTAGGAACCATCTGTTCCAATAATATTCCTAGGATTAAAAGTAAACCGCACAAGTTACCTTGGTATAACCATCGCTTAAAGAAGTTAAAAAACCTACGCAATAAATGGTATAAGAAATTTAAGTCATTTAATAGTCAGTTCAATTACAATACTTATAAGCGTTATCTAAAGGAGTTTAATTGTCTGGATAAGTTTCTGCATCGCAATTATATCTTTAATGTGGAGCAAAGCATCAATTCCAATCCCAAAACCTTTTGGAACTTTGTAAGATCAAAAAAATCCTGCTCCACGTTACCTTCATCAGTTTTTCTTAATGATAAAACTGCTAATACTCCCTTGGATGCCGCAAACTTGTTCGCCAATTTTTTTAAATCTAGTTTTGATGGAAGTGATATTGAGCCTGATCTTGACCTAAACTTTTCATCAAATGCAAATATCACTTCTGGTTTTGGGTCGCTGCTTCTCTCATATGAAGCTGTTGCTAAAGGTATTGAGAAGTTGAAGCTTTCCTCACGTACCGATGTCGATGGTATGTCTGCGCACTTATTAAAAAAATGTCCAGCTTTGATTTCGCCTTTACTAAGTATCTTTAATAAATCGTTATCTACGGGTGTTTTTATAGATGCTTGGAAGTTGGCTTCTATAACCCCTATTTTTAAAAGTGGTAACAAGAATAATATTAGCAATTATAGACCAATTTCCAAATTGTCCACTGTTTCAAAACTCCTTGAATGCATTGTTAAGGACAAAATGTATTTGTCAAGAGCTTAATTATTCCAAATCAACATGGATTCATTCCTGGGCGGTCTACAGTTTCTAATCTGGCTGTGTTTAGCGAATATTGCTTATCAACTTTCTCTACTGGATATCAGGTAGATTGTATCTACACAGATTTTTCTAAAGCATTTGATAAAGTATCTCATGGGATCTTAATCATGAAGCTTGAGTGCCTGGGCTTCCATTCTGTTTTTTTAAATTGGCTTAAATCGTACTTGTCTCATAGACCATGCGTAGTTTTGGTGGAAAACATCTCATCTGAATTGTACATTGCCACATCAGGTGTCCCGCAGGGTAGCATACTTGGTCCACTGCTCTTTGTATTATTTATTAATGATATCAGATCGTGTTTTCAGTTCTGCCACTTTCTGTTATATGCCGATGACTTGAAGTTGTTCTCGAGTGTCGCGAGTGCTGCTGACGTGGATATGATTCAACTTGACCTTGATAATTTGCACTCATGGTGCGTGAAGTCTCACCTTCCGCTCAATATCAGTAAATGTGTCCATGTGTCTTATACGAGGTCTAATAATATGCTCACAACGTCTTACTGTATTTTGACACATGCATTGCAAATAATTAATGAAATCAAGGATCTTGGTGTTATTTTTGATGCCACAGCCACATCTCAAAGTCTTATGCAATGCTAGGCTTCATTAGGAGAAATAGTGCAGACTTTTCAAATCCCTACACTCTAAAGTTACTCTACGTTTCCTTTGTCCGCTGCCATCTAGAGTACGCTGCCTTCATCTGGCGTCCATTCCATCAATTTAGAATAGACAGGATAGAACGTGTTCAAAAAATTTTTCTAAAATATGCTTTACACTGCCTTCGTTTTTCGGACCCAGTTCCATCTTATAACTCCAGATTACTGCTTATTAATCTTAAATCCTTAGAAAAGAGAAGGTCTGTACTTTCCCTGACTTTTGCCTTTTGTATTATCCAAGGAACTGTTGATTGTTCTTACCTCTTGGAGCGGATTTATTTTAATGTACCGCAAAGAGCACTTCGTTATTCAAATATTTTCTACTTCGAAAATCTTAGGACAAACTATGCGCGAAATGCTCCTCTGTTACGGGTCATGAATGAATTCAACGCTATCTCAAATTCTATCGATCTTGATTTTTCTGTATCGAAATCATATTTTGTTAATTTTATTAACTCTATTCCCTAATTTAATTGTATGTATGTAAGTTTGTCAACTTTTATTTTGTGTGTTTCTCTTAGTCTGTAAGAATAATGAATATGTTCATAGACTAAAATTAAAATTAAAATTAAAAAAATTAAAAATTAAAATTAAAATTAAGTTTACATTGAAATCACCACATATAACATAACATTCATACTCAATAACATGAACAGATAGTTCA
The DNA here is from genome assembly GCA_949987695.1 of Merzomyia westermanni. Lineage (NCBI taxonomy): Eukaryota > Metazoa > Arthropoda > Insecta > Diptera > Tephritidae > Merzomyia > Merzomyia westermanni. Next base: position 92,207,296 of record OX465288.1, read on the forward strand.
GAAAAGTAGCCATCTAACAATAAACATTTATTCGGGTTGTATACGCATGAAACAAGTACTTTGGTTATACCATCTGTAACCTCTGAAATAAAATATTCAGTACCGCAACCTTCAGATTTAGCTAGACTTATGATTTTAAGCGATTTTCTGCAATATATAGCTACCCCACCCCCTTTTTTGTACTTTCGGTCATTTCGCACAACATTATAATTGCTGATACAGAAATGTAGATCAGTGACATGTTCACCGAACCAGGTCTCAGATATACAAATAATATCCACCAACGAATTATCAAAAACATATCTAACATAATCCATCTTATCAGAGTTCAAGCTACGTGCATTAAAATGAACTACGATTGTTTACACAGTATATCCAACATCAGCTTTTGTTTAACCTTAGAGCAGAATGTTTGTTGAACAGTCATGTTAAATGATACACAACTTCACTGAAAGCATTTCTAGTCGGCAGTAGAACAAGTATGCAAACATGCCTAGCAACACAAATAAGGCAAAAATAAACAAACAGAAATAGTACAGGGAAAACAAGTGTAGGCAAAATTAAAGAAGTAAACAAGAAAAGGAGGAAGATATGCGTGTGACATCTCGAGAAGTGTAAGCAAGAATCAGAGCAGGATAAGAATATAGAAAAAAGCAACACCAGAGATTGAAAGAGAAATAAAAGATGTGAGAGAAAAATACTTAGTGAAACTTAAATTAAACATAACAAATACATCACTGCATGAGAAAACCATTCTTCCTATTTTATGATGTGCCGACAATTTCGTCAATTTCACGTTTCTCATTTACTCGAATCGCCTTCTCCCCGTCTCTTTTACGTACAAACACTTGCCCGCGTATTGAGAAAGCATCTACCAGATGTTTTTGGCGTTTGAGCTGGGCTGCATAATGCATAAGCTCACGATTTGCTTTCGATAAACTTTCGTGCAGGTGAATGTTCGCAGCACCTTCAACAGCAATATCAAGTAGGGTTAGAGCTCTCTTATTGGCTTTGCAATATCCAGCTACCGACATAAAGAGTTTACTGCGGGCATATGAAGAGTGAAGTTTCACAATAGGCCCGATCACATTCAAGACGGCGACTGCAAAGCGCCATCTGTCATATTATTTGTACACACGTTCTTATGTAAAGCATTATTTTAAGCGCGTCATAGCTACATGGCTACAAACCACGAAAGCCGCTGTCGCCAGATTAAATCTATTTCTATTTTTACAAGCGACAGATCGTGGCGTTGTTTTCTTTTGGTCAATAAAAACGAAAGGAAGAGTGAATAACTTGTAATATAAGTTTCATTTATTGAGGTATATGTATCTTTCACACAATTTGTACTTTTTCTATAATTCTTTGCTACTTTTTAAGATAATTCACACCTGTCGCTGCTGCTTTCATTGTAATCAAGTAGCCAATGCTTGACTACAGTTGTCGCATAAATTTGTTTTATTGTAGCTGTGGTTCGTAGCCACCGTATTCAATGTGTTCAGCCCTAATGATGGGTGAAGAAGTCGACGTCGATGTGTGCGGGGAGCTGCTGCCGCGGTTTGGCTTCGTATCAGGTACTCGGAATATTTCTCTAACTGCTGACATCTCATGCTTCACTGCTTTGCAAATATCCGAGAAAATCTCCAAACAACTCTTTTTTGCCCAATTGGGTATGCCGCTAAATATGAGGTCAGTAGCAGCAGCTGCTTTCTCTTACTTAGCCGACTCGTTTTTCAGCAAAGCCACCTCTGCCTTAGGCGCGGCAATTTCTTCACACGAAGATTCTACAGCAGTCAGCCTCACATCGAAGAGTTTGACAGTGGTCTTAATACTCTGCAACTCTGCTGCAATGTCGTTGAGTCGCTGAATAAGTTGCTCTTCACTGCTATTTATGTCCCCATTTAAATGCGCCACCATGCTCTCCAGTTTACTCCCCATTTGTTTCATATGTTTCAACCATTGCGCCGTTTGTGGGCTCTCACCATCTCTGACTTTACCAAGAACCGGGGTGTTACCTTTGGGCGGGGACAACTTTGTGCTTCTTGTCACTTTTTTTTCAAACGTAGACATTAGAAAAATTTAAGAAAATCAATAATTACGCGCGAAAGAATTAACTTTAAGATAATATTTCAATGCCCGAAAAACAAGCAACAGATAAGTACTCAGTTTTTGGCTACTTTACGTGTGTATATAAATTATTATTATAGGAAAAAGTGACAAAACCGACAGCACGACATAAACACGTCTACACTTGCATATCTTTACTTAATTATATTGTGAAAGTTTCATATAGATCGGTTGAGTTCTTTGGCGCCTATAAAAGACACACATTTTTATACCTAGTAGTGCTACGCACACGGCCCCAACGGCAGTACGTAACGGCATAAACGGATCGAGATAAATATTGACTTATATATATCAAAATGTTCAGGACGAAAAGAGAAATTGATTAAGCCATGCCCGTCCGTCCGTCCGTCTGCTAACACGATAACTTGAGTAAATTTTGAGATATCTTAATGAAATTTGGTATGCAGGTTCCTTGGCACTCATCTCCGAGCGCTATTTAAAATAGGCGAAATCGGACGATAGCCTCGCCCACTTTTTATATATAGAATATTTTCGAAAACACAAAAAAAGTGATTGCTCACTACATAATACACCCATAAGGATAAAATTTGGTGAATACATTGAGATTGAGGCATAGAATAAATTTTTCAAGAAATGTTTAAAAATGGGCTTTGCACCGCCCACTTTTGATTAAGTCAAATTTAGAAATAATATTAATCATAAATCAGAAACCGTTCAAGATATCGAAACGAAATTCAGCACGCAGACTTCCAGGTATGCAAGGAATGTTCGAGGAAAAAATGGGTGGGATCGGTTAAGGTCTACGGAGGATCGTATACATAGTAACTAGGCAATAACTTTTGCGTAAAATAGCTTTATATCTTCTATATTTCACTTTTAAGGTTTCCGTAAACAAAGAAATCCAAAAACTTAAAATTTTCGAAAATGGGCGTGGCCCCGCCCTTTTTATAGTGGACTATTCCAAAAAAACTTTTTATGCCAAAACTTCGCCAAATATTGATTTGTCGAAGCGAAATTTGGTGATAATGTTCTATATATAAAGGTAACTGTTTGCTGTAAAAATGGGCGAAATCGGTTAATGTCTACACCCAGTTTTTTAACATAGTTCTGAAAAATTTTTTTGTAAAATTTAAAAAGCGATATTTCTACAACTACGCAAGTTATATTGATCAGATTTTGCTCACATAATAAGCTTTTTAAGAAATACTCGGACGCAAAAAAATGTTGTCAATTTTGAAGAAGTATACGTGGCGCCGCCCACTTTCCAGCCTAAAATTTCTGCTATTTTCAAAGGCAATTGCTTATAATTGAGTCTTGATATTTCAATGAAAATTGGTCAGCTGCTTCTTAGTAGTATGTATTATACTCCTGACAAAAATCGGGAGACACACAAGCAAAATATTCGGGCACGTAGTTAATAGCCCACTTTTTTGATTTTCATACCTTTCATAAACATTAAATGTATGTAAGTATGAGAACAAAAAGAGAAAAGATCACTAAAATGATCAATCTGTCCGTCGGTCTATCGGAACGCAAACTAGTCTCTCAGTTTTACAAAAGAATGCTGAAGTTCGTTGTTTGTTTTCGCCATTTTATAATATACTAGCAAACCCGGTAGACGTTGTTTTGACGTTTTGATACATTTGATTTTGACCGTCCAACATAGCTCGCCAGTCGTTTCTTCGTTGCGCCAACTGGCGCCAATTGGAAACACCGCGGGATCGCAAATCGGTCTCCACTTGGTCCTTCCATCGGAGTGGTGGTCTCCCTCTTCCTCTGCTTCCACCGGCGGGTGCCGATAAGAATACCTTCTGGGCTGGGGGCTTTTCCAAAAGCTATATACAAACTGTTGGAAGTCCACGCAAGTGGGGAATTCTGATCGCCATTCAGCTGGGAATGGCCAGAGCGATTCTTTTTCATGCGGTTCAAGCAGCTCACTACTTCCGGGCTTTTGCGCCCAAGTATCCTCTGGGTAACCACCGAACATCCGTTTGGTGGTGAGCTAAACGTGAGAAGGCGACAACCTGGTAAGGCCACTCCGACATAATCGGTTTAAGGGCTTGCTGGGGGATTCAAACTGCAGCGTCTGATCACCATGTGGTGCGGCTGCAAGCGGGAGTCTGTCAAGCGGCCAGCTATACAAACGTGTAATTGAATTCAACCTCCCGTGAAACGGGTTGTGCGTTGGGTTTGGGACCCACCACATAAAACAACGTTCCAATGAAATTCAACAACAAAGCCTCGGATATGAGAACCCCTTTTTTAGATGACAACACCCGCAAACGAGATAAGGATAACGAGATAAGGGCATGTACCTGGAATGTCCGGTCCCTTAATGGGGACGGTGCCGCTGCCCGGCTGGTTGAGGTCCTGAGAAAAGCAAAAGCTGACATCACCGCCGTACAAGAGATGCGATGGACGGGGCGAGGAAACACGATCAAAACCCCTTTGCAACATCTCTGCCGTCTGGTGTCCTTTACTTAGGTATGCATTTTGATTGCAAATTCAATCAGTAAACGATAATAACGCTATTTTTTCACTTACTTGATTAAGCTTTTGATCGAATTTACAATTTAGATACCAAGTAAGTCGAGCTACTGTTGATGCGCCTTTCAAATAAAGAAGAATAAGTAAGTAGACAAACTTTACAGGCTCAATAAAATATTACCACGCAATAATAAAGTAAATCGATTTATTATTTTTTTTAATAACTTACCGTTAAGTTATTTGAACTAAATATAAGATTATTCTTTACAAATAAAAAACTAAAGCAAAAATTCTTAGTCTACTAATTCGGTACAGGAAACTAGAAGAAAAAGTCCAAAATAATCATATTTCTGGAATCTCTTCCGTCATATCTTTAATGCTTTCTACTGCTGGTAATTATTTCCAGAACATTTGTTTGCGTGGACCCATATGGCATGCAAGTTCTTTAATTATTTTCTCCTTCTTTTGCAAATTAATACCTCTGCAATAAATAATGTTAGTTTAAGTTATGCATTAAATAAATTCTTTGTAATTAAAAAACAGTATTTGGAAAAACGTGTCCACCTATACAGACATACCTACAGGATGTCACCGAATCTGGCATACCAATCTTAAGCTTTGGTTTCAATATAAAAACTTCACTGCAATCCTCTTCTTCTAATTCGCGTTTAAAAAACAACTTTCTAGATCCTTTGCACTTGTTTTATTTCTTGAAGTTTCGGAGTGGAGCTGTCCTTTTTGCCTAATAGGCAACCATTTCCTAAAATCATCTGGGCGTAGACTAACAATGTGATTTTTTTTGTTTGAAGATCTAATTAGACTTTCTAAGTCTTCAAAATCTAGACCTTCAGTTGCTTGCTTCCACTTTTTGCCTATTTGACCATGTATGGAGTCAGCTTTCATGAAACTATGGCCTGGTTCAAAGTATTTAAATGTTATGGTTTCTGGACCCCATTTTTCATTCACAAAAGTGATGCAGGCAGTGAACAAAACCCAGTTCTTGTTCTGAGTGGTGCCCAAAAAATTACATGTTTTGTAGTAGCCTGCAGCCTTTTTATCATATTGTAATAAGCTGATGTTACGTCTGGGCTATTGCGACCCATTATAGCCTCATGCCATAAACACACATATTTTCTCCACCTTTCTTCATACTATTCGCAAAAGTTTCGAGGAAAGCTACCAGTCTGCTCACAAAAAACGAGTTTTTAATTGTCATTTTAGGAATTATAATAACTTTTTGCATGTCTACAGCATATATATCTGTGTTTTCGGGCAATTTCTGAACAGCATTTTTAGTGTACTCTTCTCTAGCGATTCGATACCTTTCACGGTGTTTTGTGTATTGTATACAGACTTTACAACCAGTGACTGTGGATGTTTGAGTTTCAGTATTTGCTATATCTTCTGTGGGATTATTTTGACCGTTTGTATTATCAGGATCCTTGGGGTAAGTACAAACGTGGTTCTTGAAAGAAGAGCAATTTCCACAGTCATCTTGCGAAGGGGCGGAAAATCCAATGTTCTCCTTTTCAAAAACTCGACGATATGTTTCGTATGCCACTTTAGCATGCTTTGAGTTAAAATCTGAATGCATAGACCTAATTGTAATATCGCCGGTTAGATATCTTCTATGTGGGGAGTGGGAGAGGTTATAATAGGATTGTTGCGGATGGTATGAGTTAATATGTTCTTTTATAACTTCATAATTTTTAAATGATATTTCTTTCAAACGTAATTTGGTGTTTTGTCACCTTCTGTCATCTAACGGTTGAAAATCTTCTGAATTTTTTAAAAACTCTGTTATTATAGAGTCTGATTTAAGTCCAATTGGCGGCCGCCGTGGTGTGAAGGTAGTGTTGCCGACCTACCACACCGAAGGTTCATGGTTCGTGCCCTGGTACAGGTAACATCAAAAGTGATTTGAAAAAAGTTTTTCAAAACGGGGTCGCCCCTCGGCAGTGGTTTGGTAAACTCTCCGAGTGTATTTCTGCCATGACAGGCTTCTCAGCAAAAATTCGTCTCCTTTGTAGATGCCGTTCGGAGTCGGCAAAAAACTGTAGGTCCCACCAATTTGTAGGGAAAATTCAAATCGGCACACCACAAATTGGAAGAGAAGCTTGGCGCAAAAATCTCTTAGGAGGTTTATGATGATATACCTGTTGTATATCGCGCCATAGAGAGAGAGAGAGTTATTTTAGAGTATAACCTTGCAATTTTATTTCAGAATATTTTGCAAACATTAAGCTTCCTATTGCTTATTCGATTTTGCGTTCATTCCAAACTGTAGACCATGGGATTCTCCACCGTTCTGGTCTGAATTAATTTTCCATGAGTTCAACCGTTTCTCAGTAAGAGCGCTAAAAGCGCAAGTCAAACTTAGCACTATTCTGAGTAATAGGTTGAGTATTTCGACACATTCCCTAAGCTGCAACTTGAATAATAATTGCTTCATCAGGACAAATTTGAATAGATACTCTTCAAAACTGCACTAATGATTGCGTATATGGACTAGTTCTGTTTATTAGCACGCTCACTCTTTTATGAAAGACTATTGCATTTAAGTTTTCGTGCTATCAGCCATATTAGGCAGCAGTACATAGAACGTAAAAAATAAAATCAAAATATCTTTTATAAACAAGTTAGGAAGTCTAATCGACTGATATATATGCACCTTGTAATTATCTATTTTGATAAATTTCGGGTCTCAATATTCCTGCAGAATGCAATGGTGGCCATAAAACTAGACTTACATCTTTTTTATACGTACAGAGAAAATTTTTCAACCCGATGTCATAGATACTACGCAATAATAGAAATCACCGGTTATTAGACGAACAAAAATTTCAAATTCTTTAATTTTTTCTGTCTGTGTCTATTAAGTTTGTACGCAAATCGCCTATTTCCACGGTGAACAGTTAACGTTATAATACCAAAATTTACAAAAATTAATTTTTGTCGAGTTATGGCATTGAAAGTGTTCCACTCGAGAAGGGCGGGCCACAATCAATTTAAAAAGTTATATTTTTTCACATTTATTCGTACAATATATACTTGGGAATAAAATAGCACTCATATAAAATTATTTTTCGCAGAGACATTGTTTATTATGTTTGCCTAGCATACTTTTAACTATCTGTTATATAAAAGTAGCAGTCGTCCTTAACCGATCACTGTTTTTTTGCATCTTACGAAATATTCAATACAAAAAGGAAAGGGCTGTCTTCGGCTGTGCCGAAGGCTTTATACCTTTTATGACACAAGGTTTTAAGTGTCCGATCCTTACTTACAATAAGTACAAACTCTGCAAAATTTGATGGTCTTGCCCTGTTAATTTAAAGACACCTTGCTTAAACCCCCATTACACGAAAAATATGTTCTATGCGGGCTATACGATACACGGCTAAAAATTTAAACCTAAATTTAAAACTTTTTTGGGCTACATATATGTCCAAACCAAATTTGGTTTAGAAATTAAATTGTGCCAGTGTTCGAGAAAATGAGCGTAAAGAAAAAAGTTTAAATTTTAAACCAAAAATGTCTTTACAATTAAAAAACATTTGTATCAGTTGGCAGGATTCCAACCGAAGCTTCCTGCATCAGAGTCGTCTGCTTTACCCACTGAGCTACGGGGCACACAAAATTGTATAGAGAAAAATTCAATGACTTGAAAAAGCTTTCAGTAATAAATGAAAAGAAAATAAAAAAATTTTAGTCGTTTATTTTAGTTCAGTTTTATTTCTAATTTCAATAAATTCAAAATTGATGCAGGTATTTGAACGGTTTAGAATTTATCACAAAAACGTTTAAAAATTTGCTTAAACCGACGACTGGTTTAAAATTAAGGCTCAAATTTTTAGCCGTGTATATGAGTCCCATCTTGACGATTTTCACTACACACATTACATATATAATAAGTACTGTAGCTGCCAAATTTTGTGTTTCTCGCTTTTTAATCGCAAAATTTATAGCCCAAAACCCATTTATCTCAACTATCGATTATATGGGAGCTATATGTTATGTTGGTCCGATTTGGCTGATTTTCAATCAAAAAAACTTATATAATATGTACAAAACTTGCAAAATTTTATGTTCCTACCTTTTTAATTGCAAGAGTTATAGGCCAAAACCTGTTTATTGGTTCCGACAAACGATCAATATATTACAGAATGAAGGCCCCGTTCCAAATTTCATGGAAATATCTCTAAAACGAAGGGACTAGTTTGCCTTCAAACAGACAAAGAGACGGATAGACGGACATGGCTATATCGACTCAGCTCATCGCCCTAATCATTTCGGTATACTTATTGGTGTGTCTATCTCTTCTTCTTCTCATACTTACACACATCGGACAAAAGTTAAAATACAATTTCATGTTCATGAAAGGTATTCAAAGTAAGTTAGGCCCATTTCAAATATCGATGTCAGATGAGTACCAAAAAATTTCAAGATGGACATGGCTTAATCAATTTCTTTCTTCCTCCTGAGCACTTTGATATACATATATTTTTAAGTATTTATCTAAACGATGCAAATATGGTTAATTGTTAAATGGGTTGTTAAAAAACTTTGAATTCTGCTAATATGCAAGAAAACTTATTCATAGATTAAAGGGTCTAGAATATTAAAAGGAAAGCCTAATGAATTTTCTTTTCGACGTTTGCGTTACATAAAAAATTGCAACACAACTAATAAAAAGAAGTGTGAAACCGTTCTTTATATCAAATAATTTTTGAAAGTTTACTTTTAGCGGAGGGGTGTAAGTTATATTAAATGAAATAAGGATAGCGCTGTTTTCGGCTGTGCGGAAGGATCTATAAATTTCATGGCTACGAATTACGACTCTCACTTCCCGATACTTAATTAGAATGAGTAGAAACTGTTTGGAATTTGACTTTGTTACTTATTTTATTGAAAGATATATGGTGTTTGGGCTACCATTTATCGGAACAAGCGATTGTATACTGAAGTAGTAGAAGTAATACAAGACACAAGTAGTTTTTAACTTTTTGAATGAAGCTACAACTTTAACTGTATGAGGGCAGTGGTAGGCCAAAGTTTAAGGGTGCCAAGCATAACTTCAGATATACTTTTGACCCTTTCAATTCTTTTGTTATGCACATCATAAAATGGATTCGAGTTATTGAGCCGTATTCCATTATTGATCTGACAAAAGCAATATACAATAATTTCCTTGCATTTCCTTAAATTCAGAGATGCTTCTTTTAACAAAGACTAAAGCTGAATAAGATTTTGGAATTATAGATATAAAGTGAGGCACAAACGTAAAATATTAGTAAAAAATTACTACAAGAGATCGTAGTTTTCCCCCGTAGTTAACGCGGTACCAGAGAGAGTACGTTGATAACAATTTATTATGCTGTTTAAAGTAACTGCCGGTGTAGCTATTCTGAGAAGTAGCCAAAGATTGTATGCATCTGTTAACTGCGGTATTTAAAGCAAAAAACTGAAGGTCCCACCAATTTGTAGGGAAAATTCAAATCGGCACACGACAAATTGGAAGAGAATCTCTTGCCTACATTCAACAAATTGTACTCTTTTCCCTCCCAATTTTTCGCTTTTTCTACATTTATCCTTAGCTCCTCCTTTTCTTTCAACTTTTGCTTTTCCCCTATTACCCATGTAACATTACTCAACTTTACCCTCTTAATTTTCTTCTAATACCACCTCTGTACCTCAAATTTCTCTTCCTACTCCCCTTCTTTCCCTCTCCTCAGCGGGTACTGAAGTGTACATAGTTTAGAAGATACAGGCTGGCTGATGAATTTTGCTACATTAAGAAACTCAAATAATTTTTTTTCAGTGCATGGAATTCATTTTTCTTTTATTCATGTTAAAGATCATTAAATTTTATTAAATATAGCTTAATTAGTTTTAAAAATAATGGAATTTAAATACCCCCCCTGCTCGTCGATGCATGTGCGGCATCTTACCAAAAAATTGTTCATTACTGCTTGGAGAGTTGAGACAGGAATAGCCGCAATTGTTTCTCAAATGGATTGCCTTAGTTCATTCAAATTTGTTGGTTTTGCTTTGAAGACTTCCTGTTTGCAATAACCCCACAAGAAAAAGTCAGGTGCAGTAAGGTCAGGCGACCTGGGTGGCCAACGGAATGTGGAGTTTCTGGATATCAGCTTATTGGGAAATTTTCGTCGCAATTCTGTCATAACAGGTTGGGCTATATGAGGAGCCGCACCATCTTACTGAAACCACACAGAGTTGAAAGAAATTCTCATTCGGCGTAATTCTGGATAGAAAAACTCTCTCAACATGCTCAAGTAACGGTCTCCAGTAACCGTAACGGTGTGACCGTTTTCTTCGAAGAAGTAGGGCCCGACAATGCAGCGTGATGAAACTGCACACCACACTGTGACACGAAGTGGATGCAATTCCGTCTAATGGAGTATCTGTGGGTTGGAAGCACTCCATATTCGACAATTTTGTTTGTTTATGTTGCCGTTTAAATCGAAATGGGCCTCGTCACACATGAAAACACAGTTCAACATGTTTCCATCCTCTTCCACCATTTGAAGCATCTTCTGGCAAAATTCCAAGCGAATCGGCAAGTCTGCAGCGTTCACTTTGTTGGCCATTTGAATTTTATATGGGAATAAGTCCAAATCTTTGTACATAATTGACTGTAATGACTGTCTGCTTACACCCATTTGAGCAGATAAGCTTCTTGTCGAAACACGTGGATTGTTTTGTATGGCAGCAGCTACAGCAGCGATTGTTTCCTCCGTTCGAACTGAAGGGTTTCGATGGTAAGGTCTTCTGTTGACTGTCCCATGCTCGGCAAAATTGTTTACAAGTCTTATTATGGTCCATCTGCTCGGAGGATTGCCGCCAAACGTGCGCCTCTACTCTCTTTGAACCGAAACTACGGACTCCAGTGCGTGATAGCGGCGGACAATCCAAATTCTTGTTTCCGTGTCCCAGTTATCCATTTTTGTTAAATGTAAAAGTCAATCTGGTACAGGTAACATCAAAAGTGATTTGAAAAAAGTTTTTCAAAACGGGGTCGCCCCTCGGCAGTGGTTTGGCAAACTCTCCGAGTGTATTTCTGCCATGACAGGCTTCTCAGCAAAAATTCGTCTCCTTTGTAGATGCCGTTCGGAGTCGGCAAAAAACTGTAGGTCCCACCAATTTGTAGGGAAAATTCAAATCGGCACACCACAAATTGGAAGAGAAGCTTGGCGCAAAAATCTCTTAGGAGGTTTATGATGATATACCTGTTGTATATCGCGCCATAAAGAGAGAGAGAAAAGTCAATCTGCAAAATAAAAAAAAAATTAACCAGATTCATTAAATAGAAAAAAAGTTATTTAATTTTTTTTGGGAGCGACTTTCATCAGCCACCCTGTATATAGAACACATATCTGTATATAAAATATCATTAACTTGAACCAAATTAATTCCTAGCTATATCGAATTGCTACTTTAAATAGCCTGGAGGCTTTGCCAAAAGCTAAATATGTGTCGTTTGACAGAGATTGACAATAAATGTTGGACATTGATGGCACAAACAAAACACAAAAATTTTGAACGTGGAACGTCCCAATTTTCCAAAACTTTGTAAATCTTGACTAATCTTCGCGTACCCACCGAACTTCTGAACATATCGTCAAAGTTTTATAGAACGACTATAAATTTGGAAACATTAATGAAGCACAAACAAAAGACAAAATATGTGGGCGTGGCACATATAAAGGACACATTTATACAAATATCATTATTTTAGACCAAACCCCCAGTTTTCCAAAACTATATATAGATTATGCTTTAACCTGTGATCCCAAGAATATACTGTGAAAATGTCATAAAAATCGGTTGAGTACTTTGGACGCCTATAGGGGACACACAGCCACACAGACACGCAGACACACAGGCACAAACTCAATTTTATTTATCCTTGCCAACAAGCAATGGATAAAAATTGGAGAAACAGTGAGTCGCGCATACCAAACAACTGGTTAAAAAAGTGGACAATTTTGTTCGGCGAGGTTCACTTTTTAACCATGTTGAAAATGTTTTTACGTGTAGGTGTGAGTGCATACTTTTAGGCACTTGTTGTTTTCCATATAGATTCCAAAAGTATGCTTTCGTGTTAGTAAAAGTTTGTGAATTTGTGGAATTAGATTTCACCACGGTTAGACTTGGTTGGTAGGGTTTCACGTTTTCACCATGTAAATTGGCGTGCTGGGAAAACTTTGTGATTATGTAAGGCTAAACATTGAACTCAACTTTGATTGTTAAACTAACTTCAGTTAAACAAGTAACTCAACTTGGTTGTTTAGCTAACTTCAGTTTGTATGCCAGGTAAATTTGTCATAAATGAGCCCTAAATCAGATCAAATATATTAAAGAAAAAATTATTAAAATCGGTCAAGCCATTTTTGAGTTTTGCACAAATGCATTTTCATATATAGGGATAATGCTTATTTATAATGAATAAGATTACACATATTGATATGTACCTAAAGTTTCAGTTTACAACAGCTTAAATTTAAATACACTAGGCAGAAAACGTCTGCGTTCATATAGCTTTTTGATATGTCCATCAATTTTGGCTTTAGTGAAATTAATCAAAATTATGTTTTCTAAATATATAGGCCGAAGTTGAATACAGAAAATGTAAATTATATTATAAAAATGTTTTCAGAATTCGCGAAATGTCGAAAAATTTCATAAATATTTTCAGGTGTTTTTCAGAATGTTTAGAATTTTTGAAGTGTGCAGTTTCCTGTTCAATTTACTATAGCAAAACATATGTCTTTTTATTGCGATTTTCTTTTTTCGCAGTAGAAATAAATACATGTTACAATGAAAATAATCATCGATCAACGAAACTCTTTGATACTTACCCTCGATTCCCACCACAAGTTAGAAAGGGACATACAACAGAGCAGTGTCTTTGGTCTAATAGTTTTTTCCTTTGTTATTTGCCAAATTTTTCTACAATTTTGATACGATAACGGGAGTAGAAAATATCGGTATCGAAGGGCAAAAGTATCTATATGGTACCATATTGTATCGAAATTCGTGCCCCTATCCAGAACCCTACCTACTTACCAATGAATCGGGACTTACGTCTTTTTTCACCAATTAATTTCGAAGAAAGATACGCTTCCCTTAAGATGTAATTAATAATAAATGTAGGCTCAATAGACGGCCCACATGAACAGACCCATTGAAGTCGGGAAATTACATTTAGATAAGTATTTTAGTTGCTACTACACGCTCTCTACGCTGTTTGTTCACAAGTTCGGTATTGCTAGGCTTAGAATCACTAAGAGCAGTAGCACCTCGAACATCAGCTTCAGACAGTAAAACAGGTTTAGAGCTTATTTTATTAATAGCAGCAGCGGCAGACTAAGAACGCGGATCGGATATGTTTGCTGTCGAAGCAGTAACATCAGGATCTAATTTTCGTTTCCGAAATCTGGATATACTCCAATAAAACGCAAGTTTTTTCCATACCTGAATATAATTTCCTTGCAAATACCAACGACCTTTATTCTGCAGGTGGTGTTGGCGTTTTTGTTCGTAGTGCGTACGAGTGTGATTTTTTTAAATATAGTGTCACAAGCGCTGACATTTTAAAGGTTACATTAAGTATCTCCAGCAAGGTTTTTAGTTTTATATGTGTATACAGGTTACACGCAGTTTCTATGCAAACGTTTTTGGAAGAGTTTTCAGGTATTCTTTGCAGGGAAAACTCTAGGAATACTATTATCTTAGGGGACTTTAATTTGGATCTCCTCAGCCTGAGTGCTACAACAGAAAGCTACCAAACCCTTATGGCTAATCATGGCCTGACGTCGTATTTGAACGAACCAACTCGTATTATTTCTGAAAGCTGCCTTGATCACGTTTTCTGTCGGAGTAGTTGCAATACTCTTAGTTTTAACAGCATAAACCTTGATTTAAAAATTACAGACCACACCATGACTGGTGTAATAATAAGAATCTTAACCAAGATAGATTTCGGCTTATTAAATGAGAGATTGCGGTTTGAACCCTGGGACACAGTCTATGCTGCGGAAAACGTATCCCTTGCCAACAAAATGTTTTTAAATACTTTGAAAATCACATTAAGGCTGCAAGTTGTTCTTATGTCACATGTAGAAAACGAACAAAAATAAAACTCTGGATTACCAATCAGTTAGTTAGGAAAATAAGTCTAAAAAATAAACTCGGTCAGAAGTGCACACCCGTGCAATACAAGTCTTCGTAGCCGGTATCTCAACCTGTGCAGGAACTTGAGAAAACAAGTACGTATGGAACGAGATAACTACTATCGTTACGAGCTAAGGGCCTCGTTTGGTAACCCAAAGAAGGAATGGGATATCATCAACCGTCTTCTAAACCGAAAGTGTACAACAAATAACACAAAAATTAATCTTCGTTATAGTGGTGAAATCATTTTTGACGCTAAAGTAATAGCTAATCTTTTTAATGATCACTTCTCCTTAATAGGGCAATCAGATATTTCCTCACATCCGTGCGAAATTTTGTCTACGGCAACCGCAGCTTCATATGAGCGGAACAGTTTTTTCTTAGAGGCTTTTACAAGCAATTTAGTCTTCAAAGCTATTAAATCTTTGAATAACTCCAGGTCGCGTGGCCCTGACGGAATTTCCAATCAGGAACTAAAATATGTGGAATTCAATATAGCTGATATTTTAACGCATCTTTTCAATACAAGCGTTTTGTCGGGAACTTTTCCTGCTGATTTGAAGTGTGCTGTTGTCATTCCCTTATTTAAAAAGGGTGGCAAAAAAGATATGGACAATTATAGGCCAATCTCCCTACTTTCTTCCATTTCAAAAGTTTTCGAGAAGCTCGTAAAATGTAGAATTCTTTCTTTTCTTGAAAGTAAGAACTTTTTCAGCCCTATGCAATTGGGATTCAGATGCGGGAGGTCAACAGAAGATGCTCTGTTGGATTTTTGTTCCTTTGTGTACAGGGAACTAGACAACAAGAAGATTTGTGCTGGTCTCTTTGTTGATATCACGAAGGCTTTTGACATGGTAGATCACGAAATTTTACTAGAGAAATTGTTCTCTGCCGGTTTTCGTGGTTTCTTCTTTGACTGGTTCAAATCTTACCTAGCAGGAAGAGTGCAGAGAGTAAAGGTTAATTGCAGCCTAAGTAACACTATTACAATTGGGTTAGGAGTACCTCAAGGTTCTGTTCTAGGCACAATACTATTTTTGATATATCTGAACTCGCAGATGACCTTGCTATTGCTTATGGTTCATCGAACTATGTGGATATGATAGCAGGGGTTAATCATGACGTCCATTTATTAAGGGTGTGGTTTGCTGCTCATAAGCTTATAGTCAGTCGGAAAACGAAGATGATGTATTTCAATCTACATCCAAAAATCTTACCTGACATAGCCATTGTATTCCATGCTACTGACTGCAAGCGGTTTGCTCTAAACCATATGTTGTTTTCTGGCACATAATTTACATCTGATATAAACTGTTCGGAAAAATGCTTCCCCATTGCAGAAGTAAGCGATTTTCAATACCTGGGTGTCTCCGTTGATCAAAACTTAAGTTGGTCTACGCATACGAGTATATCCCGCTTAAAGTCATACATGCGGTCTACCGTTCGGTATTTTTATAACCGAGCGCAACTCTTAAAACTATTCATTACGCTTGGTTCACTCCAAACTCCAATATGGCATAAGCTGTTGGGGAGGTGCATCTTATAGTAAAATTCAGCAGCTTTTAACCACTCAAAAATGTTTCATAAGAATAATATGTAATGTAAGTCGTCTTCATCACACCATCGACCTGTTTAGAGATCTGAAAATTCTTCCCGTAAGACATTTGTATTACTACAAAACGTTAAAGATATTTTTCCTGCGCTGCGGGTGCTTACATAGCCTGGTCTATGATAGATATAACTTGAGGCAAAACTCCCACGGACTTGTTTATGTTCCCACATCTCGTAAAACTCACTTCAAAAACTTCTTTACTGTTGTTTCTTGCAAAATGTTCAACGCGTTACCTGCGTCTATACGAGTCATTCGGAATTTACGAAAATTTTGCTGAATTCTACCACTTAAGAAATTTAAGCTATGTTGTTAAATCTGTGTTTCTTTTCTTTTTCTTCGTTTTATGATGTGTAAATATAATTTGCATAATTTAATTTAAAATTTATAATTTATACTGAAACCTACCCCACACACTTTTGTAAAAACTCTCTTGTAAAAATAATTTCAGTTGTTTAGAGATGGCATTTAATACTAAATATTAATACTTTTTACAGAATGCCTTACTTTTTCTTTCATTTTATTTTATTTTATTTTAACGGTCCTTTATTTTAAGGTACCATTGTAATATACTCATGTATCTTGAAATAAAAATTAATAAATAAAAATCTAATCTAAAAAAACAAACAATAGCAGCAGCAGGAGGGGAGGGGGTTACTAGAGGATGGGAGAGTGAGAGCGAGAACCTCTTGAATATTAGTTTGAACTAGCACCGCTAATTTATTTTTGTCGGTTTTGTTTGCTGTTTTCTGACTACGGTTTTGACTATTCCCATCACAATAGTTTTTATTAACATTACCAGAACACTCAGGTAAATTGAAGGAAATAGCCTTTTTTGCATTAGTTAAATGCACTTCTAAAGTTTGTCGGTCAACGACTAATGTCTTCGGGTGTGTCACAATAACCCCTGCAGTCAACTGTCAAACTGGTAAGTAAACATTCTAGTTCATTAACTAGATATTCGTGAGCTTATTCATACCAGTTTGAGCGACTGCAACGTTTCCGCTATCAGAAGCAGCAACAACCCTCTGAAAAAGAAAAAAAGACAATTATAATTCGGGCCGCAATGGTGCAGTTAACAACGCCGTCCTACATTTAAAATTTCTTGTAAATAATAGTGCTGATAGTAAAACCATAATCCTTTTGAGAATTTCGTGGTTTAAATAGCACATTTGGGTTGCAGATCATGTACGTACGTGCATGTCAACAAAATCACCCTTATTTTTGCCACGTCCCTACTGCAATAACGGCGCAGCAGCGAAGCAACAACGAATAAAACATGAAATCACGGAGAATAACAAGGTGGTTAAAATAGCACTTTTTAAAAAATTTAGTTGCTAAGAACTTGCACATTATGTACTAGAATTTTATAAGCGAGTTATCTGCATGATTATTTGCATAGAACCTTGAAACTGAAAATTTTCACCATTAAAAGCTAATCTTCGTTGAATTTCCTTAATTTTATGTAAAGATATTTTTAAAAGTATGGATTAGATATTATCTAAGATTAATATATTTAAATTTTCCGTAAAATGCTTCAAGAAAATTTAATGAATTATTCCTGTGAAATCAATTATAAAATTGAATCAAAAAAGAACTATTATTAAAAAAGAAGACATTTCCTTTTTAGAAATGTTTTTCATAGATAGATAGATGTGATAGAAAATAACACTCTATAAGTCACTCATCGCACCCGTCCTGCTATATGGTGCAGAAGCGTGGACACTAACAACATCTGATGAGGCGGCTCTGGGAGTCTTCGAGAGAAGGGTTCTTCGAAAGATTTGTGGACCTCTACGCGTTGGCTACGGCGAGTACCAAAGAAGATTTAACGGCAGACGCCGACATAGTTCAGCGAATTAAAACACAGCGGCTTCGCTGGCTAGGCCACGTAGTGCGAATGAGCGAAGATGCTCCAGCCCAGAAGGTATTCTTATCGGCACCCGCCGGCGGAAGAAGAGGAAGAGGGAGACCACCACTCCGATGGAAGGACCAAGTGGAGACAGATTTGCGATCTCGCGGTGTTTCCAATTGGCGCCAGTTGGAGC
The DNA here is from genome assembly GCA_949987695.1 of Merzomyia westermanni. Classification (NCBI taxonomy): domain Eukaryota; kingdom Metazoa; phylum Arthropoda; class Insecta; order Diptera; family Tephritidae; genus Merzomyia; species Merzomyia westermanni. The sequence continues at coordinate 92,225,725 of OX465288.1, forward strand.
AACGAAGAAACGACTGGCGAGCTATGTTGGACGGTCAAAATCGCCCAGGCGGTTAGATGACCATTTAAAGAAGAAGAAGATAAATATATTTTTATATCTGGTGAGTTATATTTTATATCTGATGACCGTACAAGGTCGTGAAACTCTCTCTTTTCTCTTTATGGCGCGATATACAACAGGTATATCATCATAAACCTCCTAAGAGATTTTTGCGCCAAGCTTCTCTCCCAATTTGTGGTGTGCCGATTTGAATTTTCCCTACAAATTGGTGGGACCTACAGTTTTTTGACGACTCCGAACGGCATCTACAAAGGAGACGAATTTTTGCTGAGAAGTCTGTCATGGCAGAAATACACTCGGAGAGTTTGCCAAACCACTGCCGAGGGGCGACCCCGTTTTGAAAAACTTTTTTTTTTTCAAATCACTTTTGATGTTACCTGTACCAGGGCTCGAACCATGGACCTTCGGTGTGGTAGGCCGGCAACACTACCTCCACACCACGGCGGCCGCCAAGGTCGTGAAACGTATTTCCAAATATTACATAGTCGATGTAAACGGCAGAGAGACGAAAGCATCGCTCGACCGATTGAAGCCAACATTTTTAACACGCGATCAGTAAAAAGACTTGCGAAAAAACTACGGGGGGAGTACTGTGGCAACTATTGATTTCCACACTTCTCCTGTAATATGGTAAATCAAACAGATGATAGTAAAATTCGCCACAGCAAGTTGTCAAACCGAAAAACAAAAATAATATTTTCTTCATCATTTTCGCCTTCATTGTAAACACACGTTGTTTCATTAAACTTAAATTTTGTAAGTAGTTTTAAGAACTGGAAATAATAAAGACTACATATATTTCAAAAATGAGTAAAATCGGTTTGACTAATCTCGAGAATATTTGCAAAAACTATAGAGTTCCAAAAACTAGCTATAACTTTGAAGACAATTCGAGTTTTAAAAAAACTGGCCCAAATAAATGTTTTATATTCATAAAATTTTTTTAATTTTTTTACCATCCATGATGAAAAAAATAATAAATATTATTTTAACGAAACTCAGCATAATATGTAGCTGTAGGACGGCATAATCGGTATTGCACGCGGGCGAACAAACTGCTAGCGGCCGCCTGGTGACAGCATTGTTTCACGACCGATTTGCTATCCGTGCTGTTAATTAAGCCTTTAATAACATATGAAGTTTCTGATTGGACGTAACCCTGCTAGAGCATGCTGATGGATACTCCAATACTTTTACAACATTTTTGACAATACAATTACAAATAATTTTCTTCCGTTTCTTTTTGATTTGACAGTTCATCATAGAACGCAGACGTGGAATTTTTCTAAGCCTATAAAAATATTTTATAAAATATGATTTCGTTGTGTTTTTGTGTAAAAATAGGTGCGAAATGAATAAAAGGCATTTAAGAAACTGCTTTAGTGCTGAAAAAAGGCTATTTGAAGCCAACGTAGATAAATTTAGAAGCTTGCTTGAAGCTGAAAACGCGGAGTGTGGTTTCTGAGGATATTAGTCAGGATTTGTTTCCTGTGGCCCAAATTGGAATTTTGGAATAGCATAATTATGAATTACGTGGCAGTGTTGTTGAGTGTGACGGCGGTGCATGTCGTGATAATGAGCGAAAGGATTACATGTCCTTATCAGCATATGTAGATGCCTCAGAGGTAAGTGCATATGCTGTTGAGGGCTTGGATTCGGTAACTGTTTCCTTTAGGAGACAACTGCTAAAACGCGTCCGAAATTATCGGGAAAGGTATGAAAATACGCGTTTTGACCTCGATAATCCGGAAACGGATTTGCGAGTTTTTGTTTCAGTGAAGAGATATTTGCAATCAAAGTTGAAAACTCTGTCATTTCCATGTGGGTGTTGTAATCACAGATAAGGGTGTACCGAAAAGTGTGTTCTGCGCAGAAATACTGTGGACCGCGTAGCCGGTGTTGGACCGGCTAAGGGTTATTTTTTTGAAGCGCGGCCGGAAGCCGCCTACCAGAAAGGTGTTCTGCACATAAATACCTTGGATCAAGCCCCCTTTTTGGTATCGGATCTCGGTAATTTTTGGGTTTTTCGCGAATAACTTTTCACTGAAACAAAAAATTGAAAATCCGCTTTCGGATTGTTGATACCGAAGTCAAAACACGTTGTTTGATACCTCTCCCAATATGTTTGGCCGTGTTTTAGCAGTTGCCTCCTAAGGGAAACAATTACCAAAATGAATCTTTACCCATTTTAAATTTCATATAATTTTCCAAGTCTGTTGGAAGGAGTGCCAAAAAAAAAAAAAAAAAAATAAGGAAACAATTACCTAAATATCTTCTGTTGCACGCATGAAGCTTATACGCACCACACTTTACAATACTACCATTCTCGCACAGCTTAAATACTTGAAAGTACAATGTTTACAAATGTCACAATTGCATTTATATTTTATAAAATTTATTGTTGATCACATTTGCGCAGCATTCCGTAAACTATGTACAGCTATGGTGAGTAGATAAATGGTTGTATATTATTTACATTTTATATTAAGCTATACGTTTATTTTCTTACAGTACAAGTAGTGGGCTTAACCGAAAAAGTGGGTGATAGCGCCGACGAAGAACTCAAGCTCATACATGATGGCAATACGGCGCGTACATGTGGCCAAACATTGGCCTATTCGAATTCATCACTATTAGCACTTAAAGAATGTATACGAGCTTTGGGTAAACAATCGGCACATTTGCGTTTCCATGTATCGAAACTAAAACAAGTAATGGACAGTTGTGAGAGAATGATGATGTTGCGGTCACTTGGTGTAAGTGGAAATGTGGCAATTATTCTGTTACGAAATTTTCTAATGTAAATATTTGAGTCAGAACTTTAACAAAACTTAAAAATTGTCTAGTTCATGAACTAAGTATTTATTGCTTTATAGATTAGAATCATCTATATCGCATACCCTTATTAAGTCCGATTTTTATTACTTGACGGTATTTATTAACAAAATACTTCTCTTTTTACACAGGAGCACATGTCCGATGAGTTGCTTGTGCAACACGCAGCCATCTCCGATTTGCAACAAACCGAAGAAAGGGTAGTTGAGCAACATTGTTTAGTCAATGATTTGACACAACAACAACATGATCAGGATGCATATTGTAAACAGGGCGAAGCGCCTTTCACACAACTTGCTGAACTTGCAACTGGTTGTCGAGACTTGATGGATGATGGCCAAAGAGGAGATGTTGTCGTGCACGATGAAACACACTGGCGGCAAGCACTAAAAGAACGTGTACAAAACAAAAAATTATGTGTACAAAACAATGCACAGTATACAAAACAAGCCACACATAATTATATATATATTAATAAATGATGTTGAACAACAACAACATGTAGGCGCATCAATTTAATAATTATAAAGAAGAGAATAAACAAGAAATACTCCTTAAACTAACGCACTCAAATTAACATCGCCACAATGGCAACGCAGCTTTGTATGATTGTATATAATTTATTGTTGATCACATTTAACAGCTACAACTACAAGATTCTACATTCCATATCGCTCATACAAGTCTCACTCGATATATTATATATTCTATTATTATATTTAATGAAATTAATTAAACAACGTGTATGCGCTACTTCAACACAATGCCATATATATTATCAAAATGTATTATATTATTATATTACCTTAGTACATAGTGCGTTCTACATTTAATATTATATTAATAAAATTAATTAAAAATACATATTTAAATAAATATGTGAATGAATTTTAAATCAGGTCTAATTTTATTTATACAGGCGTGATAGGTTTCTGCTTCAGCTTTATTTACTCAAAGCTGACTGATATCTATAACAGGGTTGAGTGAAAAGCGGGCAGTCAAAGACAAGGACAGCCTTATGCAAAACTTCATTAGTAAGAGCGAAACGCACAACAATACACGTATACGAATGGTTTATACAGTTTTGTTATGTTGCTCTCATAAATTGATGGAAATTTTGCTCTACAGGCTGACATATATTTCCATCAGCCATATCTGTCAATTGATTCCTCAATTGACTGATATATGTCTAGCAGGGAAAACAAACCTTGAATGGTGCGGACGTGTCTATTCTTCGCTCCGTGGCTTCTGTTATATTTGCTAACTTTGAAAATGCTAAATAAATCCTGCTTTTTAATTTTTTGAGACAGAGATTCAGTTCTGGAATTTTAGTTCCAAGAAATTTTTTACTCTAACAAATTATTCTATATTTATAAAGAATCGATTGATAATTATTATAAAAAAAAAATAAAAACAATAATAATTTTCATAAAAATTAAAATGTGAATAATTATTATTCTTGAGCTCGTTTCATGAATACTTGAAAATGTACAGGTCCTAAATCAACAAAAATCGTTGGTATAAAAAAGCAATTATCCATTAAAATAAATTGTATCATGCCGTGTTAGTGTGGACAAAAGGTTGATCGTAGTCAACAAACAGTGATGTGTGCTAATTACAACAACCTCTTTCAGTTTAACTGTGTCGACATGTCAGCTTCAGATCTCGAATAAACATTTTTACTGTAGTAGGGACCCGTGACGATACTGCAGGCTTGACTGAGAATTTTTATGGGTTAGTACACTCAGCGGTCCTCGTGTGACACCTACTTGAATTCGGCTTTCGTCTCTCTCTGTCGGCGTTGATTGGGTGAAGTCTAAAATTTTCGATTTCTTAATTTTAGAGGGTGGTAATGTTATGCTGTTCTAGGCAATTGCACCAACAGCTCTAGCGCAATAACTTCCACTTCCGCTGTAGACGCAATTGCCTAGCGCGGCACAACATTAGTACCCTTGTTCATGCTCTCACACAGATTGGTTACGCTCTTTCTTTGGAGATTGATTTAGTCGTCGTTGTGCAAGTCATAAATAAATAGATTTGAGACTCTTTGTTTCGAGAGAGCACTGCCAAAATGCACATTTTTTTAACAATCGTCATTGGTGCGACTCCGTGAAAAATGAATAAAACTGAGTATGGGTATTTTTAACATATATTTTGCGGATTTCGGAAGTTTGGTATTTAATTCGACTTATGTAGCGATAAATTAATTTCTTGCAACTTATTTTTCAAAAATATTATAAATAAAAGTAAGTCCACACATAAATAAAGAAATACTCGTATATATATATAGATGAAGGTTACAAATAACATATAACACTGTCATGAGCTGGTACTGATGTAATGATTTTATCGAGAAATATGGACGACTTATATACGACTTTTTTGGTACAGGTTTCGTTGTCTTAGTCCGGCCTTCGGTGAAGCGGAATTTATTTTGACTCTATACTGGCAACAAAGCCAGATAAAGAGAAAAAGTGAGAGAGTAAAACGAAGTCTCGTATGTCCGTGTCCAAACGGGGAGACTCGGAGTTGCTTTTATCGGCAATTGATTTACTTCTGAACACAGAACTAGGCGCCAAATCCCAGATGCTTGTTGTAGTGAACAAAATAGGAGCACAATAGCGCAAAGAGAGCTGTGTAGAAGGATAGGGGAAGACAACTATGACCATAGGCGTCAAGCCCATCAAAGAGTGAGCCGCCATAGAACAGTTTTAAGCAACATGGTGTAGCATTACTCAGAATGCGTTTCACTTTCAATGCATTTCTATGCATATACAAATATTGACCCAAATAAATTATGTTGAACCCAACGGGAGTTCAACAACATATATACACGCCACGCATCTGCTTACATTTGTCACCCAATTACTCAACCCGGCACACTGACCAACACACGTATTGATCAGCATGACTGTCAATGTGAACTACCAACTTATTGCTGATATAACATGTAAACACTTGTGGCTTGTAAGTATTAGTGTAAATTAGTGTAAGAAATTTCGTATAAAAAGAAAAAGAATTTCCAATAAAGAATCAATTCTTGTCACACGCTTAACTTGAGCGTTTCAAACAGTTCATGGCGATCCTGCCAGTTTTCTAATCAACAGACTGCTATTTTCAAAGTGCTGAGAACAGCACTGTAATTCTAATCAGCAGACTTATATTTTCAAGGTTCTGAGAACAGCACTGTAATTAAATTGTTTGTATTCATTCAAACTCACTTCGCTAATCAGCGAACATTCAATTAAAACCAATATATTACATGGCGATCCTTAAAAGGAAAATATTGTTATTACAAATGATCAAAATCGTTTGAAGTTGTATTTGAAATTGATGCTATTGGAATTTTGCAAGTTAGTGCAGAAGACAAGGGAACTGGCAGCATGACTGGCAGCAAGACTGGCGGCGATTTAAGTAAATTTAGAATAATTTGAGCCCCCCTCACGGCCGCTAAGCCAGGAGCAAAATTATTACTTTGCTTAGGGAAAATATCTACACAAAAAAACGAATGAAATTTTACCAAAATTATAAGATTATAGCATAGTTACCGCATTTTGATTATGCGCCAATAAGATTTTGTAACACGAATAAAATATTTAAAAAAAAAATACATTTAGATCGGTTGAATACAAATGCAGTTAGGCAAGTTCAGGTTAAAGAAAAGAGAGCAAAAAAAAAAAATAATGCGAGACCTTACGACTCAAGAGGAATTTAATAGAATTTTCAAAAAGTGCGAAGGCACTATTATTGAATTTATAAAAATTGCCGAGCAAACACTCGAGAGACGTAAAACTGCACAGCAAGGTCCGACACCGATTACCATATAAGAGTATCGGCGAAGGAACAAGCTCACTAAAAAGGAAGAAATTCCAAAAGTACCTACCCCTATAAAAATCCACAAAAGGAAACGGGGAGGCAAACGGGTTAGGAAGAGAAAAGAAATAGCCGAAACTTTTAGGCTACTTAACCTGACAACAAATACGGTTGATAGATTAAGATTAAAAGAAAAAATTAACATGTTTAGAAATAAAAAATAGAAAAAAAAATTTTTTTTTTTGCGGAAAATAAGAAATATTGTTAATAAACAAATTGAGTAAATTGGAATGTAAATAAAGTAAAAATACTATTAAATTCAAAATTTTTTCTTCTAAAAATGGCATCGCGGAAAATTGCACTAAACGGTATCTTAATAGGAATAGCGGGATACGAAGTAGGTAAGGAAAATTCTGCAGGGAAAAATTATGAAAATAAACTGGTTAGATACGAACCACACCCTAACATAGAAAATAAGTAAGAGCTTTCAGACAAATGGTTAACTATCTTTGCATGCGTAATTACACTTTCAATTGTGGCAATTGGAATTTTAATAAAAAACTATATAAAGAATAAATTGAGACAATTAAATAATCTACAACAACGCGTCTAATCAAAAACTCAATATACCAAAAAATGAATCAATGGCAGGAAATATACAACACGTTATATGAAGAAAAAGCAAAAGCCAGTAAGTCGTACAAATGCATAAATAAAAGTACTCCTATTACAACAGAGACAATAGTAAAGCATTTGAACATAATTTTAGAAGCTCTGGTGTGAAGGTAGTGTTGCCGGCCTACCACACCGAAGGTCCATGGTTCGAGCCCTGGTACAGCTAACATCAAAAGTGATTTGAAAAAAGTTTTTCAAAAACGGGGTCGCCCCTCGGCAGTGGTTTGGCAAACTCTCCGAGTGTATTTCTGCCATGACAGGCTTCTCAGCAAAAATTCGTCTCCTTTGTAGATGCCGTTCGGAGTCGGCAAAAAACTGTAGGTCCCACCAATTTGTAGGGAAAATTCAAATCGGCACACCACAAATTGGAAGAGAAGCTTGGCGCAAAAATCTCTTAAGAGGTTTATGATGATATACCTGTTGTATATCGCGCCATAGAGAGAGAGATTTAAGTCCAATGGTATGGAGGAACATTGTCTTACAAACTGGAACATAAAGATCCATGTTAGCCAAATTAGTGACATCCATGTGTGACTTTATAGATGGTAGGTTGTAGGTTAATGAGAATTTTTTATTTGTCTCTGCATCAGCTTTTCTATACTTTATGGGTTTTTTGATGACATACTTTGACAAAAATAGTCTCTTTTCCCCAAAATTCAATTTGTTAAAGTATACGAAAATTGTTCTTCGCATAACTTCATTGACGCGCTCAAAACACTTCTGTCTGCAAGTCGCTTTATAAACGGGTAGTAAGCTAACTGTTAGCTTTTCGTTTCGTTTGGAAATCTTTTTTACTCTTTTTATTCCATCACATTCGGCATCGTCTACTTGTTCTGTATTTTCTGCTACTTTCTCTGTAGAACCATTTTTGGTTTGAATAGTTTCATTAACTTCTAAGCCATCAACTTCTTTATGTTGGTCTTTACATAACGAGTAATAATTTTTTTCAATAGCGTTTATTGAAGAAATATCTGCTGATGGTGATTCCAAGTAGGGTTGAATTGCAAAATTTGAGATTTCTCCAATATCGTTATATGTATCTTTGTTGTCGTTAGATTTTGGTTTGAGTTCATAAGGCGATAGCTTTATATTTTGAAGGTTAAAATAAACTTTCGAGTTATCTTCAATTTTTGTTAGTATTTGGTACAAGGACGATTTCCTGATATCTTTTACTTGAACCGGCAGTTTCCCAAGACTCCAAGTTTGGAAAAATGTCGGTATGATTGCAGTATTGAAAATGTTTTTTTCTTTTAGCATTTAATTCCATATGTGGGTCGTAGTTAGGGCCTGAATCGCTCTCATCAAATGGTGAAGGTACATTCAATGAGACACTAGGAAGGAAAAAATAATGGTGCACGATGAAAATGACACGTCACAGAAATGCAAATTATGTTAATTTTTAGCCGTTCAAAACATGTTCTAAATATAACTATTACTTTATTGAATGAATATAAATAAATATTCTAAAACATCGTGCATGAATGATATACTCGTAAAACCTTAAAATCCATATCAATTATTACCTGGTATTTTTATTAGTATTTATTTTCTTCAACAAATCTGAAATTCTACGTCCCCGTCGAAAACACATTATTTTGGCAATAAATCTGTTGAATATATAGTAAGATTGTTTTCCACTGAATATACCAAGACGACTAAAAAAAATGAATATAGCATGACAGCATGAAAATCGTTTAGACAAAAAACATAAGATCGTTTTCATTATTGCAGAAACAAGTTATTTTTTAGTAAGTAGTAGTAAGTATATAAAAATTACTCCAACCAAATCCTAGCGTCGTCTTGCGATTATCAAAAATATCTTATTGCTCATACATTCTAAGTTTCTTAAGACTAAGTTAACATTAATTGCAGGTCTTTTGTTGTGAGCAAGTCTATTTACTTAATGGCCTCTTCGTAGAAACTCTTGAGTATGTATACATACTTTGTTCATCATTTGAAAAGACGATGCTCATTTTATAGTAAGTCAACTTACTTTATTTTTCGGGTGTAAATTTTAGCATATGAAGTAAGCAAGTAAACTTGTACAATTTTTGAAAGGTAGAATAAATAAAAACAATTTGAAATTACAAATTTCACCAAGTAAGTCAATTTGCTATATATGTTAACATCAGCAAATATACTTACTATAATTTGGATGGATATATCCTTATAAATAAAGGATTAGAAAGAGGATCTGAAAGTACCTATATGTAGAGTAGATCAAGGAGAATCAAGAAATGCATAAAGATCAAAAACCAAGTAAGTCGAGTTACTTGATTTCTGAATTGTACGGCAGATCTACTGGAGTGATGAAGACAAGCGCAGATTCGGCGTGGGATTTGTGGTGGGAGAGAGACTCCGTCACCGAGTACTGTCGTTCACACCCGTGAACTAGCGTCTCGTCGCAATCCGCATAAAAGTACGATTTTTCACCATATCGTTTACCTGCGTTCATGCACTGACGCAAGAGAAGGACGAAGTGGAAAAGGATGCATTCTACGAGCGCCTGGAAGAAGCATACGAGCGCTGCCCCCGTCATATCAAAGTCGTGCTTGGCGACCTTAACGCCAGGGTGGGTAAGGAGGGTGTATTCGGCCCCACTGTCGGAAAGTTCAGTCTCCACGATCAGACTTCCCCAAATGGATTCAGGCTGAACGACTTCGCCAGTGCCCGAAACATGGTCATATCCAGCACTAGACGGACGGCATGCCTCCAGCGAGGACCTAGCATCGACTCTGATCACTACCTAGTAGCAGTCAAGATTCGTACCCGCCTCTGTACGACAAAACAGGTGCTACAAAAAACGCAGAGAAAGCTGGACATCGACAAGCTGCAATCGCAACAGACCGCCAATTATTTCGCAGATCGCCTCAGGCAGGTGTGAACCTGCTCTCCGAGAGCACAATTCAACCTAGTGGAATGCATGAGCAGTGGGACCATATATCCGTATCGCAGCCGAAGCAGTAATTGGATTCCGGCGAACGCGAAGAAACAGCTGGTATGAAGATGAAGAGCGCCGCGCTACAAAGAAAAGAAAGGACGAAACCTACAAGGCAACGCTGAGATCGAATGCAACGAGGAGTGAGTGTGAACACTACTGCGAGTTGAAGAGGGAAGAGAGGCAGCTTTTCAGGGCGAAAAAAAGAGAGGCAGAGACGCGTGAAATAAAGGAGCTTGAGGTGATGGTCAACAGGAATAATGCCCGAAAATTCTATCAAAAAATTCGGCGAATGACAGAAGGTTTTAAACCCGGGGCAAACTCCTGTAAGAATGAGAACGGCGATGTTCAGAGAGCACTCAGAATATGGAGGGATCACTTTTCTGCCCTTTTAAATGGAGAAACTGAGCAAGAAACCAGAGAAGATGCCGAACCCGAGCCCACAATCGAAGATGATGGAATTGACGTTCCACAACCCGACTATATTGAGGTGCGAATAGTAATATCGCGATTGAAATACAATAAAGCAGCCGATGCTGATGGTTTGCCTGCTGAGCTATTCAAACACGGAGGCGAGGAGCTGGTAAGGCGCATGCATCAGCTTCTATGTAGAATATGGTTGGATGAATGCATGCCTGAAGATTGGAATCTAAGTGTTCTCTGCCCAATCCACAAGAAGGGTGATCCTGCAAACTACGCCAACTATCGCGGAATCAGCCTTTTGAATATCGCATATAAGGTCCTATCAAGCGTATTGTGCGTAAAACTGAAGCCTGATGTGAGCAGACTGAGTGGATCTTATCAGTGTGGCTTCAGGCCTGGTAAATCTACCATCGACCAGATTTTTACATTACGCCAAATCTTGGAAAAAAACCCGTGAGAAAAGAATCGACACACATCATCTCTTTGTTGATTTTAAAGCCCCTTTCGATAGCACGAAAAGGAGCTGCCTATATGCCTGAATTTGGTTTCCCCGCAAAACTTATACGGCTATGCAAAATTACCTTGAGCAACACCGCAAGCTCGGTCAGAATTGGGAAGCACCTCCCCGAGCCGTTCGAAACTAAACGAGGTTTCAGACAGGGTGACCCCCTATCGTGCGATTTCTTTAATTTAATGCTGGAGAAAATAATACAAGCTGCAGAACTTAACCGCTGGAACAATATTTTATAAAAGCGTGCAACTGTTGGCATATGCTGACGATATTGATATCATTGGCCTTAACAACCGCGCCGTAACTCCTGCTTACTCCAAATTAGAAAAAGAAGCGGAGAAAATGGGATTGGTGGTAAACGAAGGCAAACCGAAGTACCTTCTATCATCATGCAAAGAGTTAGCGCATTCGCGGCTTGGCAACCAAGCCACTGTTGGGAGCAATCATTTCGCAATAGTAAAGGACTTAGTTTACCTGGGAACCAGCACTAACACCAACAATAATATTAGCCTAGAATTCCGACGAAGAATTACTCTTGCAAACAAATGCTACTTCGGACTGAGTAGGCAATTGAAAAGTAAAGTCCTCTCTCGACGAACGAAAATAACACTCTACAAGTCACTCATCGCACCCGTCCTGCTATATGGTGCAGAAGCGTGGACACTAACAAGATCTGATGAGGCGGGAGTATTCTAGAGAAAGGTTCTTCGAAAGATTTGTGGACCTCTACGCGTTGGCGACGGCGAGTACCGAAGAAAATTTAATGATAAGCTGTATGAACTTTACGCAGACGCCGACATAGTTCAGAAAACTAAAACACAGCGGCTTCGCTGGCTAGGCCACGTAGTGCGAACGAGCGAAGATGCTCCAGGCAAGAAGGTATTCTTATCGGCACCCGCCGGTGGAAGCAGAGGAAGAGGGAGACCACCACTCCAATGGAAGGACCAAATGGCGCAACGAAGAAACGACTGGCGAGCTATGTTGGACGGTCAAAATCGCCCGGGCGGTTAGATGACCATTTAAAAAAGAAAGATATACAAACTGTGTCGTGCCAAGCGAACTCCTGAACCTATCGTGATGGTTCAAGAGCAAAAACAAAACACAAAATATGTGGGCGTGCCGCCTCCCACTTTTCGAAAATTATGTAGACATTGACTAAGTGACACATATATCCAAATATCATTAATTTAGACCAAAAAAGTTCGGAGTTATGACGAATTGAAACTTTATATAGCCTGGGGGCGTGGCTCCCCCTACTTTTCCAAAACTATATATTATCCATGCTGTACCCAGTGAACCCAAGTATATATTTTGAAAATTTCATAAAGATCGGTTATGTTCTTTGACGCCTATAAAAGGCACACATTTTGTATATCTATATTTGTTACGCACACAAGGTACATTACTTCATTCGGCATAAACGAATCGAGATATATATCTATTAATGTATATCACAACGTTCAGGTGGAAAAGTAAAATATCCGGGAAAGTAGTTAATACCCCACTGCAAAAGCGAAGTTGTATATCTTTTTTGATATTCATACCTTTCATGAACATGAAATGTTTGTACGTATACTGAAATGATCAGGAGGATGAGCTGGGTCGATGTAGTCATGTCCGTCTCTCGATACGTCTATCTGTCTATTTGAACGCAAATACGAACTGAAAGTATTAAAATAGAGCTGCGAAAATTGGGATGACATAATAGATCACTACTAGATATATAATGTTCGGTTCCACCCGAACTTAGAGTTCCTTACTTCTTTATTATTGTTTTTTATTCCAATAGGTCGCTGGTTTTTCTGTCCTCTAAACTCCTTTTATTCACTTTACCATATACAAGACCAACACCGCCATCTGGCAGTCAGTTTTTGATCATGATGGATTTTTTTGCAGAGCTGCTTTGTTGTCACAGCCTGCTACGAGCTGTTCACGGTTTTTTAATTATTGCTTTTTATTCTAATAATTTGTTGGTTTTTACGGCCTATACATTTTCAAGTATCATGAATATGAATGAGCTCAAGGCCACTTATAATTTTTCTATAGCGAAAATTATTATTGTTTTTTTATTTTTTTTAATAATTTATTTAATTATTAAAAGTTTTTAATTGAATAGAAAAGGAAAATTTTTTAGGGACAAACGCCATAGCTTTTCTTATAGAACCATTTCGGCAGCTGCTAGACTTCACTCATCAGAGAAATTTTGGCACGCACTGCTTACCACTAAGCTAACAATACGTTGGGTTTTCTGTCCTCTAAACTCCTTTTATTCACTTTACCATATAGTACATGACCAACACCGCCATCTGGCAGTCAGTTTTTGATCATGATGGATTTTTTTGCAGAGCTGCTTGGTTGTGACAGCTTGCTACCGGGTGCTCAAGGTTTTTTAATTATTGCGTTTTATTCCAAGAATTTTTAGGTTTTTACGGCCTATACATTCAAGTATTATGAATATGAATGAGCTTAAGGTCACTAATAAATTTTCTATAGCGAAAATTATTGTTTTTTTTTTATTTTTTTTTTATAATTTATTTAATTATTAAAAATTTTTAATTGAATAGAAAAGGAAAATTTTTAGAGACAACCGCCCTAACTCGACGTAAATATAACCTTTGTAATAAAAAATGTTACAAGGATTACATCATCAGAATGAAGGTTCAAATTTCTAGCTAAGGATTTTTTTTGATTTCGTTAACTCAAAACGTACGGTTAAAGAATTCCCATCCATAATAAAATACAACGAGTTGATGAGCAAAGATAATGCCTGTATTGCCGTTATGTTTGCAGACTTTTTTAAAGCTAACTATGGTTGTTCTGCTAAGTCCCTTTTGGAACCGCTCACTTACCCATCCACGTTGCCATTAGGGCTGAACACATGGAATACGGTAGCTACAAAGCACAGCTACAATAAAACAAACTTATTTGAGAACTGTAGTCAAGCATTGGCTACTTGACTACAATGAAAGCTGCAGCGACAGGTGTGAATTATCTTAAAAAGTAGCAAAGAATTATGGATAAAGTACAAATTGTGTGAAAAATACATATACCTCAATAAATGAAACTTATATTACAAGTTATTCACTTTTCCTTTCGGTTTTTTATTAGAAGAAAACAACGCCACGATCTGTCGCTTGTAAAAATAGAAATAGATTTAATATGGCGACTGCGGCATTCGTGGTTTGTAGCCATGTAGCTATGACGCACTTAAAATAATGCTTTACATAAAAATGTGTGTAAAAATAATATGACAGATGACGCTGTCCAGTCGCTGTCTTGAATGTAATCAGGCCTATTGTTGGACTTCAAACTCCCGACTATTTCAGCTAGTGATGTTCTTTCAGATCTAGAAAGTCTTAAAACTTCTTACAATGAAAAGTTGTGCTGAATTTCTCTACATACCTCTAACAAACATATTCAACGCGTCTTTGAGTCAGGGTATATTTCTTAGAATTTGGAAGGAGTCATACATTGTACTTTTCTACAAAAGTGGAAGTAAAACGTGCGTCGTGAACTATAAGGGCATTGCTAAGCCTAGCGTCATACCCAAGCTGTTTGAGTCTATAATTACATAGCAATTGTCGTTTTCAGTATCATGTGCTATCAATCCGTCTCGGCATGGTTTCTACATGCGTAAATCCACTGTATCTAATTTGTCATCTACACAAACTCTATCAAAGCTTTTGATAAAGTTTCTCACTCGATTCCAAATTACCCAAATTTGATCGTATGGGATTACCGCCTGTTTTCTTGCGTTGGACATCATCTTATTTAAAGAACAGATCACAAAAAGTGATCTTTAGAAATAGTTTATCCGGCCTAACCGATGTTACCTCTATTGTGCCTCAAGGCAGCCATCTTGGACCTATTTTGTTTTTGTTGTTCATTAACGACCTTCCCACTATTCTTAGGCACTGCAAGTCGTTAATGTATCCTGATGATGTCAAACCTTTTCTGCCCATCAAAACCGCTGAAGACAGGGCAAGTATTCAAGCAGATCTTAATAACTTAGTGAGATGGTGTGATGTGAATAACATGGCACTCAACCTGAAGAAATGCAAATACAGAGAAACCTCTCCTAACGAACACCTCTTTTGGGCTGACATTTTCTTATGCACTAAGTTTAAAATACAATCATTTGCTATAAAACTGAACCAAAAACCTTTATTGAGCGGACAAAGGGATTTAATTTCATAACAAATTAAACAAAAACCTCTTGAACCTCGCGAACTCCTCATGGGCGGACAATACATAGGTTTATATAACAATATAAAACAGCCAACGAAACGTTCGTTACACTTATAAAGACGTTTAAAATCGTCGTATTGGCTGTGTACATACTATGTATATAAATGAAAAAGGGGACTCCCCATGTTTCTTTAAAATATTTTTTTAAAGTGCAAGCCTAGTTTGTTTTGATCAGTTGCAATTATGTTGAGTGATAGCGCAAACACGTGAAACGACGGCGAGGTCAAACCTTAACTTAAAATGTAAAATTGAGATCATACACGCGAGTCAGGAAAACAATTTGTCTGTACGCGCATTAGCCGAAAGGTAATCGTGAAACTTATGTAACTTAAATTTATTTTCCGTGTGTTAAATCATTTTCTAGCGAATAAAAATGGGCTTAACTATGTATGTAAACCCAGGCCGCGCTCATTGTTAAAAATAATGAAGATATCCGAGCGAAATGGATGTCTGGAAGCAATGTTGAAAGTAAAAGGTCCCTCATGAAAGTAGATGGGAAAAAAATTTACGAAATGTGCTTCGAGTGGTTTTACAAGACGAGAAGCCAAAATATTTCCACATCTGGGCGAATAATCCAAGAAAAGTGTAAAGAAATCGCTTTAAAACTCGGTGTCAATGATTTTGTGGCTTCTAACGGCTGGCTACAAAAATGGCGTATTATACATAACATAACTTTTCGGTACATTTGCGGTGAACGTGCTGCGGTTGATATGCTAGATGTAAAGCAATTTTGGGAAAAACTACCATCAATGCTGATTGGATATAGCCCTAGGGATATTTATAATGCTGACGAGACAGGCCTTTGTTCAGAGCTTTGCCAAACAAAACTTTGGCTCAAAAAAACGGGGTATGCCGTGGAGGCAAGCTTTTCAAAGAACGTCTAGCTGTCCTATTTTGTTTAAAGTTTGAAAGTAATAAAAATACACATATCTTGTTGATCAATGTTATATAAGTATATTTTATTTAAATGAAAAAGTGGTGAGCATTAAAAGATTTATGAAATACCTACACACTCCCTTATGTGGACACCTCTGTTGGGTGGAAAAAAATTTACTGCCGTTGAGTGTCCGCCCAAGGAAGGTTACACTGTACATGTGTTTTACTAGAAAATCAATACCGGTGCATTATTGGTGGATACCCAATTTAGTTGGTATCTAGCTGCATTGACTTAGGTGTTACACTGGACCCTAAAATTTATTTCAAGTCTCGTACTGAGAATAGTGTTAATAGGGCTAAAGGAGTGTTAGCTTTCATTAAGCGATGGTCCAAAGAATTTATTGACCCTTATATAACCAAAACACTTTACCTGGTAAGGCCAAGTTTGGAATATGCGTCAATAGTCTTTTACCCGCGTTATCAGATTCACTATGATAAATTGGAATCGGGTCAAAGGCAATTCTTGCTTTTCACTTTACGTGACTTGCCATTAGATCCGGTAAGAAAAATTCTTCCCTACTGGAGTCGTAGTAAAATGCTCGGTGTTTTATTTATGGTAAAACTATTAAGAGAGCTGGTGAGTAGCCCATATCTGCTTGGTAAATTTATGTTTAGTATCCCTACTAGACCATCTAGGTATTTCCAATCGATTTTCCTAAGCCCTTCAGATCAAATTATGAGTTGCATGACACTTTTCGATGCTTGTGCCAAGACTACAATAATACCTGCAAAAATTTTGATACCTTTGATTCGCTTTTTTCTATTAAGAGATACTTGCTTACTATTTTAAATTAGTAGTGGCTTGGAAACACGCCCTTTCCAACCACACCTTAGCGCAGTGCTGCCAATGATAACTATACACACCTTATGTAATTGTGTAACATATGTACTGTGCTGCTCGGAATCGCGTCCATTCCGGCAGCATAGTATCAGAAATATAATAAGCACCTCAACAACAAGACCACGTTTAAATAAGTATACCAATAAATCATAAGGCTCTACCATAGTATTGAGCTGGAAAGCAAGAATGGGAGGATTGGAAACGCATGTTGCTCAGAATCGCGTCCACTCCGACAACATCAACAACACAACATCTAAGTTAACAAGAGGGCAAACACTCCTAACGGTGTGAATTTGCTGACACCGCACTTCCTACAACACGCGCATAGCCAATGCAGGTAATTTGATCTGCAACGCATGCAAAACGATTTGGCTATACGGCAGCAATATGAATTGGTTGCATAAACCTAAATACAAATCAGGAGAAGCGCAGCGTCAGCAATTAATAAGTTAAGTCAAACTGTTGAGAAGCTAAGTGGTAGGCTTAAGTAAAATTGTAACTTCACTTTGGATCGAACCGTCAATGGTAAATATACACATTAACCGCATTTGTTTAATTTCTCCATAGGAATTCTTGGAGCCGCCCCCAACTTTAATCTTTTAGAGTCCACATCTGTGGACTAATTGAGTTCTATATTTATAGGAACATGTTATGAGATTTAAGCTCTTGTTCTCAACCTCCGTGGACGCTGATTCTGATGAGCCCTTCCTGGCTCACGTGCCTCCTTCTGGGCACTATGCATCAGCTCCTTACTGAGCTTGCATACAATAAACATACTATGTAAAGTACACTTATACCTGTTTGTAAACTACTATGTTAAGAAAGTTAAATTTGGATGCTTTTTACTTTATATACTTGTAATATTTATTTCTTCATTTTAATTCGTAACCTGTAACTAATTGGTTGTAAACTTCAGACTTTGCTTTATATTCTTTTTTACGGTACCCTCATCCTGTGTGTATGTGCACTTTCAAATGTAGTCTGTAGGAATTATTCAATTTGTAGACTATTCAATAAATAAATAAATAGAAAATCGAGGATTTCCCCTCCACCAGAGACATTCCTTCATATAGTATCCTGCTCTGACGACTGTACTATTATGCCCTCGGGAAAAGGGCCACTCCATGGACGAATTCTGTACAAGGTCAATAGTTATCTCCACGACCCTTTTAGCTCCTTCACCGAATAAAATCTGACCCTATCTCCGACTAAATCGACGGTGACTCTTTTTACGACGTGGAAGAGGCAAGAGTTAAACGTCCACGTAAATCGAATAACTCTACCTGCTGTAGCCACCAAGCCCTTGGTCGGGAAAAATTCTATGGTCAATCCGGTACGATAGGGCCGGCTTTTGTTGGTATGAGATACGGAGTCGCAACAATATTCTACAAATAAACGTTACGATTACGCACGATGATTTATTCACCCAATCTTTCTGCATCAATTGGAGGAAGTTATAAGTCTTCCAACAGACCACTATCAGAGCTGTCTTCTTATGTCATCTGAGTTTCAGCTTCATCAAGGGACTAAAATGCTCAATGATAAAAAGCATTAGAGAGAAGTCTTAAAAAAAGTACTTAAAATCTAAGACACAAAAAGTTGAGTCGGTAAACTCCTTTGGCAGCTCTCGCCCAGTGAATCCCGCTATTCAGGCACAAGCTCCATCTGTCGCCGAGGAGGAACGTGAACTGCCTAGGGAGACAAGAATCATGCTAGCCCAACTTCGTTCTGGATACTGCATAGATTAAACTCTTACATGTCCAAACTGAATCCTGAATATGGTGTCTCCCCTTGACACCAATCATCTGCTCAGCAGAGTAGGCTCTTCTAACACCAATATTTTTCTGCTTCTTTAAATGGTTATCTAACCGCCCGGGCGATTTTGACCGTCCAACATAGCTCGCCAGTCGTTTCTTCGTTGCGCCAACTGGCGCCAATTGGAAACACCGCGGGATCGCAAATCGGTCTCCACTTGGTCCTTCCATCGGAGTGGTGGTCTCCCTCTTCCCATGCTTCCACCGGCGGGTGCCGATAAGAATATCTTCTGGGCTGGAGCATCTTCGCTCATTCGCACTACGTGGCCTAGCCAGCGAAGCCGTTGTGTTTTAATTCGCTGAACTATGTC
Source organism: Merzomyia westermanni (assembly GCA_949987695.1). Taxonomy (NCBI): domain Eukaryota; kingdom Metazoa; phylum Arthropoda; class Insecta; order Diptera; family Tephritidae; genus Merzomyia; species Merzomyia westermanni. The sequence goes on from OX465288.1 coordinate 92,245,130, forward strand.
GGCGTCTGCGTAAAGTTCATACAGCTCATCATTAAATCTTCTTCGGTACTCGCCATCGCCAATGCGTAGAGGTCCACAAATCTTTCGAAGAACCCTTCTCTCGAATACTCCCGCCTCATCAGATGTTGTTAGTGTCCACGCTTCTGCACCATATAGCAGGACGGGTGCGATGAGTGACTTATAGAGTGTTAATTTCGTTCGTCGAGAGAAGACTTTACTTTTCAATTGCCTACTCAGTCCGAAGTAGCATTTGTTTGCAAGAGTAATTCTTCGTCGGATTTCTAGGCTAACATTTTTGTTGGTGTTAATGCTGGTTCCCAGGTAAACGAAGTCCTTTACTATTTCAAAATTATTGCTGCCAGCAGTGGCTTGGTTTCCAAGGCGCGAATACGCTGACTCTTTGCATGATGACAGAAGGTACTTCGGTTTGCCCTCGTTGGCGGTTGTTAAGGCCAATGATATCAATATCGTAAGCATATGCCAACAGCTGCACGCTTTTATAAAATATTGTTCCAGCGCGGTTAAGTTCTGCAGCTTGTATTATTTTCTCCAGCATTAAATTAAAGAAATCGCACGATAAGGGGTCACCCTGTCTGAAACCTCGTTTAGTTTCAAACGGCTCGGAGAGGTGCTTCCCAATTCTGACCGAGCTGGCGGTGTTGCTCAAGGTCATTTTGCATAGCCGTATAAGTTTTGCGGGGAAACCAATATTACTTTGGTGTAACCCTATTGGAGCCGCGAGACTCCTGGGACTTCTGTTAAAAGATTTTTATGAGAATGCTAGGTAAGGAAAGTGACGACTACCCCCTCCCCTAATCAACAGCCCACTTTCGGGATAACGGGCAGTTTATCTTCTAGCACATAAATCGAACACAATTCCCAGGCACTAATTTCCTCTCCAAAACTAGCAAGACTCCACACCTGTGCTTTCAAAAAATTACTGTACAGAACCTATAGTCACTGGGGGGGGGGGGGTGGTTTGCGCGACCTCCAGCTTCACCCAACACTGGCGAACCCGAGTTCTTTAGCCCAATTCTACATACTCTATACATACCTCGAACTGGGGTATGATCTTTGGAGACGTTTTCTCTTTCGTCAGATAATGTGATATTTTGAGACCAGTTTTTTTCATTCATACTGAAGGACTAGAAGGCAACGGTTCTTTCATATTTATAACGAAGTAAATAATATTTTTGACTCACCCTAGAAAATTCCAGAGGGTACATCATGACGGGCTCGTCTCTTCTAATTTCAATCAAATAAGGAGACATCATTTTTGCTTTAAGCCTCTTTACTGTGTCCAATACTTCGTCAAGTATAATGTACTTTTCCAATTTTGCTACATGAAAGCTAGGGTTAACACGAATGCTTACCATTAAATGATGTCCATGGGCGCTAGATTTTTCTGTTCTTTTATGGCTGTTTTTCTCTTGAGGCACACGACTTTTAAGTATCACGGCTCTAATAATATCGGCAGATTTTGCATGTATAGGAACCACATCCATTGAGAGTAACGACACAATGAGAGAGGTCACGAATATTAATTTCATTTCCTTGAATTCGAAAATAAATGAAAGAAAAATATGTATTAATAAAAGTCGCTACACATTCAATATACATAATTTGACGGTGAAATCCATGATTCAATCACAAGAGTCCCCATAAACATTCTCGGAGTGCTCATAATTTATGAGTCCTAAACATGTGAAAAATATGATCATATGGGAATGAGTCTTGTACGACTCGGATGTCATGAAAATTATGAGCTCAATGCCAAGAGTGTTAATTATACGAACAACTTTAGAACAAATAATCATGTCGTTTCTTTTTGAAAAAAGTTTTGTTGGCAAATTTACAAAGATGAGCTGTTTAAGGGTATTATAGCCTCAGACATTATTTGTTCACATTCACATTAATAATCAAAGATTATTCGAATTTTATTGGAATCGAAAATTTTTTCATTGAAATTTTGTTTTCCAAGCTTTTAAATTTCTTTTCTTTGAAAATGAGAGCAAAAAGAATAAGTTGGGTGTGGAATATATAAAATGCAGCCAAGCAAATCAAGTTCCCACCTCCGATTTCGAATATATCAAAGTTTAAAGAAGTTGTAAGTAATGCATCAATGATTCGTTATTGGTTGTATGGGTATATTTCGACTTCCTTAATTGCATTTCAAGACCCTATATATAAAAATCTAGGTGGCCAATATTTTCATTAAATATTTATATATCCCAGCTCAATCAGCAGAGTCTGAGCGTATTTCCCCCTTTCTTTCCTTTACAACAATAAGGCATTCATGAAAGATATTGATTGAAATTTATAAACGTTTTGCTCACTTTCAACTGGAGGCATTCAATGTGCTGTGGAACTCAGTTGCTTGGTTTACTTGCTCAATAATCTCTACATATAATAAAATTTCAGAATTTTTGTCTGTATCGCTCGTTCTTTTTTCAACTGCTTTTGGAAATATAATTATTAAAATCGGACTTAGTCTGACATAAGTTCTGCGACGCAGCGAAAAGCGGTCGGGTTTTCTAGTTTTTAATAAAAATGTCTGAAATGAACCCATATATATATACGATTTTCAACATTCGAAGAATCGCTCAACAGCGATTATTCGAATAATTGACGATGCACTATTATTCAAATTTGACCAATCGAATTTTGGAAATCGAATGTTATGGCATTCGAATAATTCGAATACTCGATTACCACCAGCTCTAGGAAATATCCTCATTTCGGACTCATAAAATGAGCTCATAACGTTCTTATTTAGGAATATTTTGTGACTCAATTCTGACTCTTATGGTTTGCTGGGAAGGTTTGCTCATTAGTGGCAAATTTTGACAATATCGGCAATCTTTCTGACTGAAAAATTGTCATTCACATTCTGGGTTGCCTTTTATCAAAACTATGAAAAAATAGCAGTATTACCCATGGCAGAAAAAAGGAGGTAGCTCCATTGTAAATTTTTGGTCGGTATGTTAGCTACCTGACAATTAAAAAGATTATGACGTTTTGTACTACCATTTTCCATTAAAAAATCTTGTTTGGGTACTTTTGTTTGTTTAAAAATCAAAAAATTGTTTGTAAAATTAAAAAGTGTTGTGTAGACTGAAAATCTTTGCTTTTTGCTATGGAAATAGAAAATATGAAATGTTAATTTAATAACAAACTAAATATCTATGCAATACAGAAATAGTCTTCGGGAAGAACATTCTGATATTGCACTGGCCCTCAAGGAATATATTTTTGATATATTACCCATGATTCTAATAATGCATGAAAATCTGATAGAGCTGCTCCACAATTCAAACCAGGGAAGACCTGCTAAAGAAGGTAAATCATATAGACCAACATCTCCCTCTGTAATATTGAGGCCCAGCTCGTAATCAGCTTATTGAACGCTCCGATATTATTTGTTCGTAGCCGGCAGTGGCATAGCCAAAGGACTCTCCAACATATAATTCAGACAAGAAACACTCTTGAAATATTCCTTCTTTCTATCCATCTCAACCATCACCTTGTGCATATTGGCTTCGGTAGCGCGTTGCCATAAGGCTTACTTCAGTTACACAAACCTTCAACTTTCTCCCACCAATTCCTCAGACACACTCTTTGTCACCACACCTGAAGAAGTTACATTACATCTGAACATCACCGTTTATGGCACAATAATCCCAACAGTAAACAAATATTAAGTGATATTTCTCGACAAACACAACAATGCACCGAAATTACTTGGTTTTATTATTATAACCTTGTTTAAAACTTCCCATTTCGTGGTGACATGAGACTAAGGCGCGCGGACTATTGTTATAGCAAGAAAGTCAATAAGGGGCCACAACATATCCATTAAATATTCTAAGGCTTACACCCATAAATATTTTTAAATGAATAAAAACAAATTTTAAAACCCAGAAATACAGTTCTATTAGCCTTGATCTTTCACACCACTCTTTTAGAGGTTCAAATAAAAATTGTATATTGTTTGTATTTTTAAATGAAAGTTTTATTATATAAGCTTCCACCAACAACAATTTGGCAAAACCCCCAAAATATGTTTAAAAATTTCCCTTTACTGTATGTCCGATTGGGCAACGCTATGCTAAATTTTTACTCCAAAAGAACGTCAAAAATCTCTTTTTTAATCAAAAATGAAAAAAGATTGACAACCAATTTCTGACAATGCAACTACCTTCTTTTTTATACAATGGTATTACTATGGCATAATCACAAGGTAGCAGTACCACAGTTGACAATTAGATTTTTTTTTTTCTTTTATAATGTAATTTGTCAAACTCTGTTTACAAAACTGTTTGTTTACATTTAATCAAAACAAAGTTTGTTTACCTTTTGTTTTTGAAAAATTATTTTTTTGAAGCAATTTATTCAAATTAAAGCGCTTTGCGTGAGTTTTTTTAGAATCAAATAATAAGTTTTAAATGGTTAAGTGCATATTATGCAGCAAAAAACGATTGCAAGGCGAAGTCCCTTTTTTTTAAAGTTCCGCAAGAGACACGCCGTAGGACTGATTGGAACAGACCTTGTGGCTTCACGTTCGCAGAGACCGATGGCGTATGCATTGACCGTTGTAGAGTTAATTGTATTTAATAATTATATTGCTATTTCCACTTTGTATTGTTATACTTTGAATATTTGTTTGCAAACAATATTATTGAATTTTTAATTTTCAATTTTTATTTGTAAATTTTCAAATATTTTCATTCAGAAGAAAATATCGGATCATACAAACGATCCTCAATAAAAATTAAATTTATTCTAATTCATATTACTGAACCACTACATTGGCGATCCTGCCAGGAGAGGCTTGATTTATTTAAGAAATTGTTAAAGATAAAATACCTATATAGTGGTCAGAACATTTGTGCGCTCCACCGTGAAAATAATAAAATGTTTGCTCAGAGTCGTAGTGATGCTACAACAAATGCGAGAAGCAGAAACAGCGACCAAAAATAAAATGTCAAAAACTGAATGTCAAAAATAATCAAAATACAAATTATAATTGTATACTGCGTTATGTTTACTGAAAACCTATTGAAATTATCAAATTTCATGTGCGAAATATATGTACCGAAAGCAAAAGAAGTGGACATTTCTCAAAAAGCATTATAAATGTGGCAGTTATAAATAAGGAGACAATCATAGTGAAAAAATATATCCATACAAATATACACATACTATCAAAATTTGAATTAAAGAAAGCGAGAACAACAATAATAACAACAAAAAGCAAAAAAAAAAAATACATACTTAAAACTATAAACATATATGAACGTATAAATAAAATAGCAAATAGTAAAAATTGAAAATCTTTAATGACATTTAAATTTGAAATTTGTGGAAAATGAAAAATGAAATAGAGATTTGTATAAAAATATTACATCAAAAAATGTCTACATAAAATTGGTGTTATTGTTTTTATTTGAACAAAGATATTTCAAACAAGTTTGTTACAAAAACAACAACAAAGGTGAAATTGCAACAGTTTGAAGGAATATGATTGAAACTACAATTAAAGGATGGCAAATATACAATAACAGTAAATGTTAACAATAATAAAATCAACTACATTATCAACTACAGCAACAATTAAGGATATAATCAACTATATGCATTTAGCTACCAACAACAACTACTTAAGAAGGAATCTACTGACCAATTTCAAGTAACGCAAAGATTTGGTGAGCTGTATCTAACGTTTAATTTATTTAAATTTTGATTGTTTTCTTTTTATATGTATATGTATAAGAATGTATATTCATCGAGGTTAATTACATTTTCTTGATTTTTTTGTTTATATTTGTAAACCCTCCTTTCCGGACATTTCCTAAACAATATAATTTTTGTATAAAATCAAATAATATTGACTTCGAAAGTTTAATTAGCAATGCTTCGTTCACCACTAAACAATACACACACATCTACTCCACGAAATCAAGTAAACGATTCGCTTATTGATTTAGATGATGCAACTTATCAAAATGATTTACCAAATCCATATGCGAATCAAAATAACGAAATTTTTGCCACATCTGTGAAACTTCCCCAATTTTGGACTAATTGTCCTGAAGCATGGTTCATCCATGCTGAAATGCAATTTAATAGGAAGAACATAACTCAGGAAGGGTCAAAATATGAATATGTCATAACTGCACTTCCGCAGGATGTAATTATGACAATTCTTGATTTTATTCAAAACCCCCTGAAAGTAACAAATTTTCTGCATTAAAGCAAATTTTAATTGAACGGAACTCATTAAGTGAGAATGCAAAATTAGATCGAGTGTTATCCGATTCCGAGATGAGAGATCGCAAACCTTCTGATTTTTATCGGTCTCTAGTGCTACTCTCTGGAAACAATTTTAGCAAGGAAATCCTTAAAAAACTTTGGATGAGGAAGTTACCAAAAAATTTGAGTATTTTTCTTGCCAGTTCGAGTTCAACCGAAATAAATGAAGTAATAAAGTTAGCTGATAATATTTGGGAAGCCAATAATAAAAATGAAATAGCTTTAGTTAGCAATTTTCCAAATTCTAAAAGCGAAAATGCAATAATTTCAAATTTGGTTCAAACAACTAGTATTATTTGTAAAAATTTCGAAAAATTATCATTAGGGATCAGTGAAATTAAAATCAGAGGAGCCAAAATTATTCAAGGTCCCGGTCTTCTAGTAGGAATCGTTTTAGAAGTCCTTCTAGATATAGATCAAAATCTCGCGACAACCCAAATTGGCTCTGCAGGTATCACTATAAGTTCGGTGATCAGGCTTGGAAATACGAACAACCATGCGCTTTTAAGAATAACAATAGTTCGACAAACTAAAGAATTCCGTTGTTGCGGCGACGAACAACGGGAACTTAGAGATTTCAACTCGTCGCTTATTTGTATTTGACAGAGAGAACAAATTGAATTTTTTAATAGATAGTGGAGCAGAAATATCAGTGCTTCCGTTTTCAAAATTTTCATGTTCGAAAAGTCATCAGATATTATTTTAACAGCAGCTAAGGGTACAAAGATTTCGACATACGGTAAAAAACGTTTAAATATAAATTTAGGACTACGTCGCGAATTTCCGTTAACGTTTTTAATAGCAAATATAGCCAAACCAATTATCGGTGCTGATTTTCTTTGTAAATATGGTCTCTTAGTTGATATTAAACGAAAACGCTTAGTAGATCCAGTAACAAGTCTTTCAGTTAACACAATTTCATGTGTTTGTAACGTTTCGCTACCAAAGGTTTTCGCTGTTGATAACAAATTTACAAAGTTATTGAAAGAATTTCCTTCTCTATTTTCTGAACCTGATTATTCACTGCCATTTAAACATACAACAGTTCACAGACTCGTCACTGAAGGAAATTTGCCATTTTCTAAACCAAGGCGTTTAGACCCTATTAAATTTAAAGTAGCTAAAACTGAGTTCGATTTTTTAGTAAAGACAGAGATATGTAGGCCCTCCAATTCATCGGTAACATCTCCACTGCATCTTGTACCCAAGAAGGAATTAAATGACTGGCGTCCTTGTGGAGATTTTCGAAGATTAAACGTTGTAACGGTCCCAGACCGTTATCTTTTGCCCCAAGTTCATGACTTCAACATGAATCTCAGAAATAAGAAAGTATTTTCAAAGCTAGATTTGGTAAGAGCTTATCACCAAATTCCAATGGCAGAAGAGGATATCTATAAAATTGCAATCACTACGCCTTTTGGCATGTTTGAATTTTTACGAATGCCTTTTGGGCTTAGAAACTCCGCGCAAACTTTTCAACGGTTTATTAATGAAGTAATTAATGATTTAGACTTTGTTTTTACATACTCGTACGTTGGTGGCAAGCGAAAATGAGGAACAACATTTCAAAGATATTCGCATACTATTCCAGCGCCTCAAAGAGTACGGTTTAAATATAAAACCAAGTAAATGTATTTTTGGCGTTACAAATGTTGACTTTTTAGGACATAACATTTCTGAAACGGGAATTAGGCCAGCGGAGGAAAAAGTTTTAGCTATTCGAAATTTTGATCGTCCAAAATCTGTTAACCAGGCACAAAAATTTATTGATATGGTTAATTATTACCATCGATATATACCAAAATTAGCAGAGTTTACAACAGTTATCTATGATTTAATTAATAGGACAAATAAGAGGCGAGACAAGATTTTAATTTGGGACGATACATCTAATGCATTAAAGAAAAGTTTGCGATATTGTTAAATCATTTTAATAAAGATGCAAAACTTTCTTTAAATGTAGATGCATCCAATACGGCAATAGGTGGTGTCATGCATCAAACGTTTAACAATAAATCAGAACCACTTGCATTCTTTTCAAAGAAACTGTCTCCATCCGAAATTAAATATAGTGCATTTAATAGAGAACTATTAGCTATTTATTTGAACATTTTCGTTACCTTCTAGAAGGACGTCAGTTCACAGTTTTTACTGATCACAAGCCTCTAGTATTTGCTTTAAATTCAAAAACAGAACGCAGTCCAAGACAAACTAGAAATATGGAATTCATTGCACAATTTACGAATGATATTAGGTATATTAAAGGACAGGAAAATGTTGTAGCTGACACATTATCTCGTGCGTTTGAAGTAGAAGCGATTAATAATTGGGATATTAATTTCAAAATTTTACATAGTGAACAACAACAAGACAGTGAATTAGGCAAACTTACCTCAGAGCAAACATTTCTAAATCTAAAACTAATAAAAATTCCTGTTCTTAACTTTAATATATGGTGCGAAGTGTCAAGAGAAAGTCCTAGGCCTTTCATTCCAAACAATTTAAGAAAAATAATATTTGATACGTTGCATGGGATTTCACATCCTGGTAGTAGAGCTACATGTCGTTTGATAGTTAAGAAATATTTTTGGCCTAAAATGAATAAAGACATCAATACTTGGTCCAAAGAATGTATAAGTTGCCAAAAATCGAAAGTACATCGTCATACAAAATCTCCAGTTATCAAAATTGTAATTCCAAAGACTAGATTTAAACACATTCATTTAGATATTGTCGGACGCTTGCCTGTTTCGAAAGGATATCGTTACATATTAACTATAATTGATAGATTTACACGTTGGCCGGAGGCATTCGCACTAAGAGACATTTCTGCAGTTACGGTTGTAAATAAATTTTTTAAGGAATATATTTCACGTTTTGGGGTTCCATTGGAAATAACAACGGATCAGGGCTCCCAGTTTACTTAAAACTTGTTCTCAGAATTAACGAAACTTCTTGGAAGTCATCAAATAACAACTTCCTCCTATCATCCCCAAGCTAATGGAATGGTAGAACGCTTCCATAGGCAGTTTAAATCTTCAATAATGGCTAGGAATGGGTCCAGGGATTTGTATGAAGAGTTACCAATAGTACTTATGGGTTTGCGATCGACTTTTAAGGAAGATATTTCGGTAACACCAGCTGAAATGGTTTATGGCCAAAATTTAAGACTACCTGGTGAATTGTTTGTTTCAACTACAGAGAATATAACTTCAGCGGATGTTTTAAGTAGTTTGCGTGAACATTTTAAAAATTTTAAATCAAATTTAGAATATCATAAAAATTCTATCGGTATTTTTGTTCCAAAAGATTTACAAGATTGTCATTTTGTTTTTGTACGTGTGGTAAACAAACATTCATTGCAGCATCCGTATGAGGGGCCTTATAGAGTTATTGAAAAAAATATTAAAAACTTTAAAATTGAGATAAATAATGAAATTAAATGCATTCCTTTTGATCGTTTAAAACCAGCAATGGTTGATAAAACACAGATACCTAACACAAAAACAAAAAAAAAAGTTACTTTTAATTTATTTCACGTTAAATCTCTGGAAGGGGGAGTATTGTAGGGTTAATTGTATTTAATAATTATATTGCTGTTTCCACTTTCTATTGTTATACTTTGAATATTTGTTTCAGAAGAAAAATATTGGATTATACAAACGATCCTCAATAAAAATTAGATTTATTCTAATTCATATTACTGAACCACTACAACCATTTCCCGAGTGGTCAACTGATTTGTGGCGCAGAATGCACGCACCTGATGCCCAACTCCGTTCCAACGCTTTATATAAATCCTCCCTTGTAAGTATACCTGTAGACAAGGTCCTTCATGGTATACATAGGTAAATCTTCTTTTGTAGATGTGGGAGTGATAATATAGTGGTTGATGTAAGTGATGAATCATTTAATTCAAATATCAATATATTAGAAGTGGAAGAAAATGGTTCCTTAGGAACCATTAATCAATGTGTCGTACGTACCAGCAGCCATACACAAACTGAGTGAGTTGTTTGAGACCATACATGCTTATGATTACTTTTCTACGCCGTTGTTTCTTCCACAACATACATTTCTTTAGTCCCATAGTTCTGCAGCGTGCAATGGCTCTAGGATTGCAGACTTGAAAACTCGAAATAAGCAGCTGCTGAAGGAAAACGTAATGTAAAAAATACTTAAATTTTGCTTACTAGTTTTTATTTGTTATGCAGACAAAAATGTGAAATGGTCGTGGAGCGATATTCCCAACGCCATATGCATCCAGCATACATACATATACGGTATCAAATCGTTTCAAAAATTTATCAAATGTTTTCTCTTATTTGCGTATAAATTCAAATGCCCAGTCTCCACTTTGGGTACAATGGGCTATGATAATATAATTTCGTAAGTAATATCCTCGTTAAATGGTTTTTGTTGTTATTGAATATTATTAAAATACATCTTAATACATATATCGCGCCTGTAATGCGTAAGAATATTGAGCCACAGCAGTATGACATATAAGCCTGTTACAGATATCAGCACTTAGAATGTTTTATGGTTGAGTTTGTTGCCTTCTTTAACATGAATAGGCGCAATTTATTTTTTTTTTTAATTTTTAGTCGACACTAACACAAAACAGTCGACTCTTGAATATATAAAACGTATTTTTACAAAACAGAAATATGATATTAAATTTATAAAATATAACAGAACTATAATTAACAAAACTAAGGAAAGCATACATTTATTTATTTTTTATATTTTTGTGTACTGCTAAGTGGATGGTTTATTTCAAAACAATTATTGTCTATAGCCAGTATTCGTTGATGATCACGATTTTAATATAAGTTACAATACAACTTTAGATCTTACATGTGAACATTGTCAGCAACCACTTGGTTTGGATTCCGATCTGAAAATATGAAGCTTCTTTAGCTAACCCTTCCTCCCGTCTCTCCTACTACATCTACCTCAATCTTTTTCTTCAGACTGCAGAGGGGTGGACCCGACGAAAAACTTTTAAAGTATTTTAAATGTTACTTGTTCCTTTGCCTAAACCTTTCACCTTGTATGAACGGCTGGCAATAATAAGGTTTGTATTCGGCGTTAGAATACGCTTCCCTGCCACCGAATTTGGTCGCCCGTTTTAGTCCAACATTCACGACATGTTCAGGTTTATGGGCCGGCATCGTCCGATCAAAACTAGTGGCAGTGGGAGGGTAGCCTTGTTCTGATTGATGAAATAAGAGTCGAAAAAAAGGCAAAGGCAAGGCCAGATTAGAAACGAATTTTGGGCATGCCGCATATGTATTACTTATGGGTAAAGAACTCTCACTTCGGCAAATTTCCCCAAAAACGATGAACAGTGCCCTTGTCTTTAATTCAACAGCAATAGGATATTTGATTTAATGCCGGTAAGCGCACAATAAACCGACGTTTTAAACTTATCATTTATAGTATCTTTGTAACATAGCAATGCAATGTTGTATGCCCGTTGTTGTTGGGTTTTTTTTATAAATAGCAGATGAAGGTCCCCAACTCTGTAAGGTAGTTTGCACATTAAAACTATTTAGGATCGACCTCGGGTTATTTTTTTGGTTTTTCGCAAACATTTTCGAAAATAATTAAAACATTTGCTTTCCGGAGGCGTATTCTCAATGCGGGGACCGAAACGAGTCTTTGATATCCATATCGACAATTTTGGACGAACATTAGCATTCGGTGGCGGTCGAAAACAATTACCTGTTGTTGAGGCAAAACATATGAAATTGGAATTTCCTTCACAAAGACTGCACAATACTGAATTGTCAAAATTTCTTTGAAAGAGTGACTGTTTTAACAAATTTATCAATTTCTCGTTTGACAATTTAGGTTATTCAAGCAACAACAAAATATATGGCTGGCAAGATGGCAGGGTTGATTTTTCCTAGTTACAAGAAAATTTAAGAAGGTTGGTTTGTAGAAAATTTATTAACTTATCACAGTTCATATATAAATTACTATTAATATTAACTATTGCTAAGATCGGATTTGAGCCAGAGTGACTCAAGTTTCCCTAGACTGTCAGCGTGCTTCTCATTTTAAGGTACTGATTGAGTACTGATCATTGCGGTTGCCGGCAGAATCAACAAAATAGCCAACGAATTTTTGTGAATGTAGTTCTTGAATGTTGCCGGATCTAATCGTGGATGTTTAAAACCCTAGACATTACATACCTAAAAGGTCAACCGTAACTTTAAAGTTGTTCCTTATGTGATTCGGAGGCTGATATTTTTGACAAAACTTTACTACCATTAGCAGGGTTGAATAATCAGTTCTTTCTTAACTTATTTACTAGCATTTTTAATTCATACTCCCACGGCTACAAATTTAAGCCTAAATATAAAACTTTTTTGCACTACATACGAGTATATGCATTCTGTTTGAATTTTCAACGCTTTGTTATTAAACTTATATGTTTAAAACTTTAAACTTAAGACCATATCGATTTTTTTCAAACCTGATTTTATTAAAAATTCGCATTTGTGGGTTATAGATCATACCATTTGATTTTAAACCTAATTAATTTCAAGTGTAAACATGATTTTATGCGTACAAGTTTTTATGGGTTTTAAATAAAAGCATGCCGTAATTTAAATTCAACCTGAACCGATTGAAAATTAAACGTGAGTTTGTTAAAAGTTAAGCCAGACGTTTAAAACAGAAAAGGTTTAAAAAAAAATGCAGTCAAATTTAGTACTACTTGGACTAAAAGGACGAAAAAAAGAAGATGGTTTATTCAGTTTTGTCGCATTTTATTTATTTTTTATTTTTTTATTCTAGTTATTATAAATAAAGTTATAAATACGTAATCATTAACATTTAGGCACATAAGAACTAAGTTATTTTATTATTACTTTAATCGCCTTTTAAAGTTTTATATCTTTCGTGAGAAGAATAAGAGATAGACCCACCAATTAGTATACAGAAATGATCAGGGCGATGACCTGAGTCGATTTAACTATGTCCGTCTTCCCGTCCGTCTGTCTGTTTGAGGTCTCTCCATCAGTTTTTAAGATATCTTTCTGAAATTTGGTATGGGGCCGACATTTTCTAATATATGAATAATTTTTCGGAACCTCCCAGATCGGACCAATACAACACATAGCTTCCAATAACTGGCCAATAACTCTTTCTATTAAAAGCTAGGAACGTAAAATTTTGCAGATTTGGTACATATTATATACGTAATGTGACAAATGAAAATTAGCTAGATCGGACCTACATAAGATGTAACCCCATACAATCGATTGTTGCGATAAATGTGATTTTTTTTATAACTATTGCAATTTAACAGCGAGGACCAAAAAGTTTAGCAGCTACAATACTTTTTACATGCGTAATGTGTGTAGTGAAAATCATCAAGATTGGACCAATATATCGTAAAGTCCCCATACAGCACACGATGTGTGCGCTATATCCTTAAATTAACAGGGTAAGACCGTCAAATTTTGCAGAGTTTGCTCTTACTCTAAGTAATGATTGGACACTTAAATCGTGATGAGGGGTATAAAGCCTTCGGCACGTCCGAGAACCGCGCTTTCCTTACTTGTTTTTAATTCTGAGGCGTTTTTATTTTAATTTATTCATGCTAGAAATTTCGTAAAAGTTACTTGCCATTGAGATTGATGTAAGCGTAATGATGGATAACTGTAATCGCAATATAAAACAAGTAAGGAAGTCTAAGTTCGGGTGGAACCGAACGTTATATACCGGGTGGCTGATGAAAGCCGCTACCAAAAAAAAAATTAAATAACTTTTTTTCTATTTAATGAATCTAGTTAGTTTTTTTTTATTTTGCAGATTGACTTTTACATTTAACAAAAATGGATAACTGGGACACTGAAACAAGAATTTGGATTGTCTGCCGCTATCACGCACTGGAGTCCGTAGTTTCGGTTCAAAGAGAGTATAGGCGCACGTTTGGCGGCAATCCTCCGAGCAGATGGACCATAATAAGACTTGTAAACAATTTTGCCGAGCATGGGACAGTCAACAGAAGAACTTACCATCGAAACCCTTCAGTTCGAATGGAGGAAACAATCGCTGCTGTAGCTGCTGCCATACAAAACAATCCACGTGTTTCGACAAGAAGCTTATCTGCTCAAATGGGTGTAAGCAGACAGTCATTACAGTCAATTATGCACAAAGATTTGGACTTATTCCCATATAAAATTCAAATGGCCAACAAACTGAACGCTGCAGACTTGCCGATTCGCTTGGAATTTTGCCAGAAGATGCTTCAAATGGTGGAAGAGGATGGAAACATGTTGAACTGTCTTTTCATGTCTGACGAGGCCCATTTCGAGTTAAACGTCAACATAAACAAACAAAATTGTCAAATATGGAGTGCTTCCAACCCACAGATACTCCATGAGACGGAATTGCATCCACTTCGTGTCACAGTGTGGTGTGCAGTTTCATCACGCTGCATTGTCGGGCCCTACTTCTTCGAAGAAAACGGTCACACCGTTACGGTTACTGGAGACCGTTACTTGAGCATGTTGAGAGAGTTTTTCTATCCAGAATTACGCCGAATGAGAATTTCTTTCAACTCTGTGTGGTTTCAGCAAGATGGTGCAGCTCCTCATATAGCCCAACCTGTTATGACAGAATTGCGACGAAAATTTCCCAATAAGCTGATATCCAGAAACTCCACATTCCGTTGGCCACCCAGGTCGCCTGACCTTACTGCACCTGACTTTTTCTTGTGGGGTTATTGCAAACAGGAAGTCTTCAAAGCAAAACCAACAAATTTGATTGAACTAAGGCAATCCATTCGAGAAACAATTGCGGCTATTCCTGTCTCAACTCTCCAAGCAGTAATGAACAACTTTTTGGTAAGATGCCGCACATGCATCGACGAGCAGGGGGGGCATTTAAATTCCATTATTTTTAAAACTAATTAAGCTATATTTAATTAAATTTAATGAGCTTTAACATGAATAAAAGAAAAATGAATTCCATACACTGAAAATTATTTGAGTTTCTTAATGTAGCAAAATTCATCAGCCACCCTGTACCTAGTAGTGATCTATTATGTCATCCCAATTTACGCAGGTCTATTTTAATACTTTCGGTTCGTATTTGCGTTCAAACAGACAGACGGACAGACAGGTAGACGTATCGAGAGACGGACATGCCTATATCGACTCAGCTCATCGTGCTGATCATTTAAGTGAACTTTTCTCTTCTTCTTATACTTAGATACATTTAATGTTTATGAAAGTTATGAAAATCTAAAAAGATATACAACATCGCTTTTGCAGTGGACTATTAACTACTTGCCCGGATATTTTACTTTTCCTCCTGAACGTTTTGATATGCATTAATAAATATATATCTCTATTCGTTTATGCCAAATGAAGTAATATACCTTGTGTGCGTAACAAAAATAGATATAAAAAAGGGTGTCTTTCATAGGCGCCAAAGAACTCAACCGAACTTTATGAAATTTTCACAATATACGAGTATACTTGGGTTCACTGGGTACCGCATAGACAATATATAGTTTTGGAAAAGTAGGCGGATCCACGCCCCCAGGCTATATAAAGTTTCAATGCGTCATAACTCCGAACTTTTTTGGTCTAAATTAATAAAATTTGGATATAGGTGTCACTTAGTCAATATCTACATAATTTTTCAAAAGTGGGCGGTGCCACGCCCACATATTTTGTGTTTTGTTTTGCTCTCGAACTTTCACGATAGGTTCAGGAGTTCGCTGGGCACGACACAGTCTATATATAGCTTTTGGAAAAGCCCCGAGATTATATAAAACTGCAAAAACAACGTCTACCGGGTTTCCTAGTATATTATAAAATGGCGAAAGCAAACAACGAATTTCAGCATTCTTTTGTAAAACTGAGAGACTAGTTTGCGTTCAAATAAACAAACGGACAGACGGACGGAGAGACGGACATGGCTAAATCGACAGGAGTATAATACATACCACTAAGAAGCAGCTGGCCAATTTTCATTGAAATATCAAGATTGAATTATAAGCGATTTCCTTTGAAAATAGCAGAAATTGTTTGCTGAAAATTGGGCGGCGCCACGCCTACTTCTTCAAAATTGACAAAATATTTTTGCGGCCGACTTTTTCTTAAAAAGCTTATCACGTGTGCAAAATTTAATTGATATAACTTGCTTAGTTGCAGAAATATCACTTTTTAAATTTCACAAAAAAAATTTTCAGAACTATGTTAAAAAACTCTGCGTGGACATTAACCGATTTCGCTCAAACAGTAATCTTTATATATAGAACATTATCACCAAATTTCGTTTCGACAAGTCAATTTTTGGCGCAGTTATGGCATAAAAAATTTTGTGGAATATTCCACTATAAAAGGGGAGGGGCCACGCCCATTTTCGAAAATTTTAAGTTTTTGGATTTCTTTGTGTACGGAAACTTTATAAGTGAAATATAAATGATGTAAAGCAATTTTACGCAAAGTTATTGCCTATTTAATATATCTACGATCCTCTTCAACATTTTTCATATAACAGTGGGCGTAGACCTTAACCGATCCCGCCCATTTTCTCCTGGAATATTCCTTGCATACCTGGAAATCTGCGTGCTTTCGTGAATTTCGTTTCGATATCTTGAACGGTTTTTGATTTATGATTAATATTATTTCTAAATTTGACTTAATCAAAAGTGAGAGGTGCCAGGCCCATTTTCAAAAATTTCTTGAAAAACTTATTTCATGCCTCAATTTCAATGTATTCAGCAAATTTTATCCTTATGGGTGTATTATGTGCTGAGTAATCACTTTTTTTGTGTTTTCGAAAATGTTCTATACACAAAAAGTGGGCGTGGCTATCGTCCGATTTTGCCCATTTTAAATAGCGCTCGGAGATGAGTGCCAAGGAACCTGCATACCAAATCATTAAGATATCTCAAAATTTACTCAAGTTATCGTGTTCACAGACGGACGGACGGACATGGCTTAATCAATTTCTCTTTTCGTCCTGAACATTTTGATATATATAAGTCAATATCTATCTCGATCCGTTTATGCCGTTACGTACTGCCGTTAGGCGACTAAAGTTAATATACCTTGTGTGCGTAGCAGTACTAGGTATAACGCTGGTATAAATGATGTAAAGCAATTTTACGCAAAGTTATTGCCTATTTAATATATCTACGATCCTCTTAAAAATTTTTCATATAAAAGTGGGCGTAGACCTTAACCGATCCCGCCCATTTTTTCCTGGAATATTCCTTGCATACCTGGAAATCTGCGTGCTTTCGTGAATTTCGTTTCGATATCTTGAACGGTTTTTGATTTATGATTAATATTATTTCTAAATTTGACTTAATCAAAATTGGGCGGTGCCAGGCCCATTTTCAAAAATTTCTTGAAAAATTTATTTTATGCCTCAATCTCAATGTATTCACCAAATTTTATCCTTATAGGTGTATTATGTAGTGAGTAGTCACTATTTTTGTGTTTTCGAAAATATTCTATACATAAAAAGTGGGCGTGGCTATCATCCTATTTTGCCCATTTTAAATAGCGCTCGAAGACGAGTGCCAAGGAACCTGCATACCAAATTTCATTAAGATATCTCAAAATTTACTCAAGTTATCGTGTTCACAGACGGACGGGACGGACGGGACGGACGAACGGACATGTCTTAATCAATTTCTCTTTTCGTCCTGAACATTTTGATATGTATAAGTCAATATCTATCTCGATCCGTTTATGCCGTTACGTACTGCCGTTAGGCGACTAAAGTTAATATACCTTGTGTGCGTAGCACTACCAAATTAGTACCAAGTATTCGTGGAGTTTGATCTGTAAATTGAATTAAACTAAAGATCGCCCAGTGGCAGAATTTCAACCACAAAACTTGATTTTAGTTTAGTTATTTCCCATTTCTTTCTTGCCCCTCTATCACTTCTCTTCTCTGCTGTTAATTTCCCTTTAATATATTTGTATTTTATTTGTTTTCTTTTTCTTTCAACAGCAGTGGCGGAGTGAGGAAGGGGTGTAGGGTGTTATCATGCCCTGAGATCTACTCACAAAGGGCGACAAATAGTCCGAAAACAATAAATGGCTTAACGGTTTTTATTTGTATTATAATTGCTTGATTCAATTTCATTTTAAATTCAGTCCGAGAGCAATATAATGAATCTTAATCTCTACATATTGTGACGAATTCGATGATTCCTTGATTATCAATCCTGGGTTCGATCACTATTAAGTCAAATAAACACACCTACAGATTTTGTAACTAATAGCTAGTTTTATTTACTAGTAATAAACGCAATACCAATTTAAGAGTTTGGTAACTTCGCAGTAGTTCACTGTATAACACTTGAAAATAAACTGATCAACCTGCATTGCTTCGACACTGTCTTGTATAGTCCAACAGGCTGCTTTCCTACGCACCGAGAACTTTCTTGGTTGTTCGCTCTTCGTGTTCTCGAAGGGTCGGCGTTATTTATTGACATCTCCTATTTGCCTTGTATTCGCAAACATTCGCGCCATCTCTGTTGTGTTTAACTAGTGGGACAGTGTTATTGAGCTAGGGATGGTACATGCTTGAGAAGAATCGACACACTGCCCTCCACCTAAGTCTGATCGTCCCGATCAGACACCTTGCCCGAGCCAAACGCAGCTAGCCTTTCTAAATGGACCACCTTCATCTTATTCCTTGGCCTTCCCATAGTTTGTATCCGATATAACACATCGTTGATCCGTTTTATGACTTTGTATGGGCCTTCCCAGTTACATTGTAGTTTTGGGTACAAACTTTTCCTACGCTGTGGGTTGTATAGCAGCACTAAATCTCCTTCTTAAAAACTTTCGAACTTATTGCTTTGTCGTACCAGGCCTTCATCTTATCGCTCATGATCTTAGTCGGTTGTCTCACAAGGTCGTGAATTTCTTTCATTTCTTCTCCAAATACGCTAGTAGATTTCCGAGCACTTACTCCTGCATCAGCGTTTATCCCAAACTTCAAGTCAGCTGGCAATCGAAGATCATTCCCGAAAATTACCTTTGCAGGGGTCTGACCAGTTGTTTCATGTACTGCAGAGCGATATGCCATTAGCAATAAGGAGATGTGTGTATCCCAATCCTTCTGGAACTTATCCACTACTTTCTTCAGGTGCTCTTCCAAGGTTCTATTGAATCGTTCCACCATGCCATCTGACTGAGGATGCAGTGCAGTTGTTCGAGTTTTCCGAATGCCCAATGTCGTGCACATTTCCTGGAACACAGCTTATTCGAAATTCCTGTCTTGGTCAGAATGTATCACCATCGGTGCACCAAAGCTAGCTTCCCAATTGTTAGTGAACACTTCTGCTATGGTTTCTGCCTCTTGGTTTGGAATAGGGGACACTCCTGGCCATTTGCTGAAATAATCCATAACTACCAGTACATATTTGTTTCCGAGTTTGCTAGCAGGAAATGGACCAGCTACATCCATGGCTATCCTCTCAAATGGCGCATCTGAGTTATACTGTTTCATTTGGCCATGGCTCCTTGATTTCGGTCCTTTAGCTTTCATGCATACTTCACAGTTGGAAATCCACTCCGCGACCGATTGCCGCAACCAACCCAATAGAATCTTTGCTTGACTTTCTCCAAGGTCTTGTGGACTCCAAGATGACCTCCGCTTGGACCGTTACGTAATTCGTTGAGTACATCAGGGATTTTCTTTCTTTGGACGACTATCAGCTTTCGAACACATTGATCATTCTCACTCTCCCATATTCGATGAAAACGACCGCATTCTAATTGCAAACTATTTCACTGCGCCCAATATGACTTGGCAACAGGACTTTCTGCTGACATCGCCTTTCTTGATGGTCGCTCGTCTCGTTCGATTCCTTGCATCACACGTGTAAGATCTGGATCTTCGTGCTGACACCTCCTTAATTGATCCATGTTCCATTTGTCCGTAGATGTTATAGTCATGAGCCGCACATCTATAATGTCTTCCTTGGCCTCAGCTTTCGAAAAATGCATGCATTCCAAGGTACATGGTCTTCGTGACATTGCATCAGCATTTCCGTGGGTGCTACCTTTGCGATGCTCTATGGAAAAGTCATAACTTTGCAGTCGCTCTATCCACCGTGCCAATTGATCTTCCGGATTACGGAACTGTAAAAGCCATTTCAACGCTGCATGGTCTGTCCTGACGTGGAATCGCTGCCCATAGAGATACTTGTGGAAATGTTAACGCACTCTACCAATGCCAACAGTTCTCTCCGGTTTACACAGTAGTTCCTTTCAGGCTTCCCAATTCTTAAGCTGAAGTATGCAACTACCTTCTTCTGTCCATCGACAGTCTGGGACAAGACAACTCTTATAGCAGAACCACTCGCATCTGTATCCAGAATAAACCTTGAACCTGGAGTTGGATATGCTAACATCAGGACAGTGCATAGTCGTTCCTTCAATGTTTGAAAAGCCACCTCCTATTCCTTCTTCCATTCAAAACTCACTTCCTGTTAAGGTTATGGAGACTACTAGTTAACCTGGAAAAATTCGCACAGCCCAAGGAAGCTCCGTAACTCATGCAAATTTCTCGGTCTCGGTAGTTGCCTTGTAACCCAAATAACTTACTTTCTTTTTAAACAAGGAACACTTCTTGGGACTTAGTTTCTTACGAGCACCAGCTATTCTTTGAAAAACTTTCTCCAAGTTCTTTAGGTCTTCCTCACAGCTTTTTCCCAGCTCGATGATGTCGTCGAGGTACACCAAACATGTTTGCCAGTGCAATCTTTTTAGTATCTGATCCCTGAGTCACTCAAAAGTAGCTGGAGCATTGCATAGCCCGAAGGGCATTATCGTAAATTGATGCTTCACAACTTTGGTCCGACCTGGCTTGGAACCATCCTTGTCAAATATGCTCGAGTAACTTAGTAGAAGTTCCTTTGCCTTTTCCTGATGATCTTTTTCGAGGCCTGCCGTCCACGACGTGATATCATCTGAAAGATCAATCTTGCTGGTAGAATCATTTTCCTGAAGCTGTTCACAATTCATAACTACCTCGACCTCTTGGCTTTGTCCCAATATTGCTTCTTTGGAAAGTTTAATCGGCGATTTGAACTCATTAAGTACTCTTACCGGTACACGTCCATCTTGTTTTGTCATGGCCAGGGCTTTTCCTACTAATATGTTGGTGATTTATTTTGTTGTGTTGATCTTCCGACAGGGTAGTAAGCTGATTTTTGTTGGAACGATTTTCCGTCATCCCTTGTCAAGTTTTGTTTTGTGACAAACCGGTTTCGGCGTTCTGCCATTTTCAATGCCTAGTTTCGTTCTGGTCTGTGTCTATCCGCTGCGTTGTTTTTATAGTCCGTGGGTGCTGTGGCAGGTAATGTCAATCTATGTGTTCGTGGTAGGTAACGTTAATATGCGTGTGTGTGTGCGCGGTATTGATACGTCCGAATTGTTATCTGTCCCAAGGGTTGTTTTTGTAGGTATGTAGACATACCACTTGTTAGCTAAGCGGTAGGTTGAGGTAGGTAGAAATCGGTGATTTTTGCAGTTTGGTTCATATTTCGTTTTTGCTTGTTCATTGTTACGTGTTTGGTTGCTGTACCTGCTGGCTTGTGCTGTTTTTTGTAAACTAATTTTAAGGGTTCAAATATTTCGTCAGAGATAGTGTTGGTTTGTTCGTTTATGATCCTGTCGTCAAATGTTTTTAACTTGTATATCTCCATGTTCTCAAGTACATTAAGCCGCCGGCCTTTTCCTTGTACGTGAAGTATTCGAGCCGTTGTTTTTATGTTAGCTGGGGTGCAGTTGTTCTCGAACATGTGGTTCGCGAAATTAGATTCTGGTATTATGGTGGGTTTTCGTGTTTTTTTGTTGTAGTCCCTGATATGCTCTCGGAATCGTGTGCTTATTTTTCTTCCTGTTTGTCCTATGTAGCTGTATTGACATTCACAAGTAAGCCTATACACTCCGTGTCTGTTGAATGGGTCATCAGAATTAGTGTCGGTTCTTCGTTTTTGTCCGACGTTGTTAGATGTTCTGAATGATGTGTTGATGTTATACCTTTTAAAGAAGTTTGCTAATTTGTACGTCGTTTTTCCAGTGTATGTCATTGCCGTCCAAACCATTGGATTTTCCTCTACGTTTACTCTTTTTTGTGTTCCATGGCTACTTCTGAGTTTATCCACAAGTGCTTTCTTGTATCCATTATTTGCCGCTATGTTATATATTGTATTAAGCTCTCTCCAGTATGCTTCCTGTGTGAGCGGCGTTCTCTGAAGCCTATCCACTAAGTGCCTCAATGCTGCATTTTTGTGCTGTTGCGGATGGTTTGATGTAGAGTGTATTATGGTGGTCCTTGATTTGTTTGCTGCCAATCTTTGCCCATATGATTGCTTCTGACTTCGGTGGAATTTGTTGGCTCTCCTCCCAAGCACTCGCGTACTAACGTATTTGTTTGCGTAACCAAATTTAGTGGCACATCCATGTTCTGGTAATTCGTAATCCGGTTTTGCATGTCGATCTTGATGCCTTGCTCGCTTAAGAAGTCCACACCAACTGTGATTTCGTCAACAATATATGCTACTATAAAACTGTGTAGAACGGCCACGTTTCCAATTGCGATTTCATATGTTACTTTCCACTTCTACGCCATGAGCCTTGGTTGCAGGTTTACTCAAAAGCGAGCCTGTTTCCTAGGTCAGAGCATGCGATACCGTTTCAGCGAATGTCCTTTTGGGGTTTGCATATGTGACCCGCTTCGTCTCCACATCGCGTATTCCATTTACGAAACACTGGATTTTTACCCTCTCCGTATACTCTACAGGTGCGTCTGCATTTGCTAGATGGGCCAACCTCTCGATATCCGATGAAAATTCCTGCAAAGCCTCATTAGGTTTCTGGAAGAGATTCTGTAGCTCCATTTGGTATGTATGTTTCCGATGTTCGCTACCATATCGCCTCTCAACTGCACCCATCAATGCTTCACAATCGTTCCGTTCTCCGTCAGGAATAGTCTGCAAAATTTTCAGCTGCAGATCCCTTCAACGTCACGAATAGTACAGCAACTTTGTCTTCCGTGTCCCATTCACAACTGCCGTCTTCTCAAACTGTAGCTTAAATACCTGAAAAGGAACAGAACCATCAAAGGACGGAGTTTTTAAACTTGGAGTATTTGTGGAGGCTGTTGGACGATGCAGTTGCAGCTCCTGGATACGACCTCTCAGTGCATCAACCTCAGCCTCAATTTTGCCTGCCGTTCTCTGAATACCTCCTGCACTTCAGTTTTTTTTGCGTCCTGCATTCTTATCTGTGATACCATTCGTCCTGCCTGTGCCGTCAGCTGCAATGCAATTCTCGCCATGTGTGTCTTTTGCTCTTCCAACTGAGATGCCATGCAAGTTTTCTGTTCTTCCAGCTGAGATGCCATTTGAGATGTAATACGCGTCTCTTGTTCTTCCATTTTAGTCGACATCTGAGTTAATACAGCCAATATCATGTTTTTGTCCACGGTTGCCACTGGATTCGGAGACTCCTTTTTTCCATTTTTTTTTGTCGGTGCCTCCTCCGCAAGATGAAAAACATGATCGTCAACGTTGATTCCTCTGATTGCATATCCTCTCGCAATCGTGACTGTAATTCTGATTTATTGCCTGTAGTGTTTAGTCCGCGTTGTTCCAACTCATTTTTGAGTTGCTGAATCCTTAATTCATTCAGCTTCGGCATGTCCTCGTTATCCTTGAAATCACTGGTATTTATTCAACAATACCGCTTCTGACACCAATTGTGACGTATTCGATGATTCCTTGATTATCAATCATGGGTTCGATCACTATAAAGTCAAATAAACACAAGCACAGATATTGTAACTAACAGCTAGTTTTATTTACTAGTAATATACGCAATACAAATTTAAGAGTTTGGTAACTTCGCAGTAGTTCACTGTATATCACTTGAAAATAAACTGATTACCCTGCCTTGCTTGGTTACTGCCTTATATAGTCCAACAGGGTGCTTGCCTAAGCAGCGAGAACTTTCTTGGTAGTTCGCTCTTTGGTGTTCTCGAAGGGTCGGTGTTATTTATTGACATCTCGTCTTTGCGTTGTATTCGCAAACATTCACGCCATCTCCCTTCCTCTTCCTAGGTACACACTTGCATGCATAAGACTAGCCATCGTCATCTCGGTTGTGTTTAACAAGTGGTGGGAGTGTTACTGAGTTAGGGATGGTACATGCTTGAGAATAATCGCCACAATATAATAAAATTGTAACAGATCGATGTTTGTACATTGCAGATGTTCAAGAAAAATTTATAGTAGGGTTCTTCATTGAGCCAATATAATCCAAATCAACAGCTTTTAGAATTTTTGTCTGTGTTAATGGAACGTGCATAACATCATGTTTATCTTAAAATTTAAGATATCCTTTAATTCGATATCTCGACCGGAGTTATCGACCAATGTGTGGATCAGGGTGACTCAAAATGTATTGGTTCAATATGGGTATCAAACGAAAGGTGTTAATTAGTGCTGCAATAAGTGATGTTATTAAGTCTCATATCTCTGGTTTCGAAGAAACAATGATTAAGCCCAGACACAGTTTATTATAAGTTCTGAGACCCAGAGAAGCGTGGGCGATCTGCTAATAGACTTATATTTATCTAGCAAAATTTCATTATTTTTTCGCTAATTGCAGTATTCGAGTGACTTGCGGAGCTTTTTGTGGGTCTGTAGCTTCGTAGTTATAGTCTTTTATATATACAGTAGTTCAAGCCGAAACTCGTATAACCATTGCCACTCTTGGTTCCGCTAATATACAGCGAACTCATTTTGGAATTAAAACAAATACTATATACAAAATAGTATACTTGGTAACACATTAAATGCCAAACACCAAATTTTGAATATTCATTTATTTATTAAAAAAAAAATATTACCAAGAAGTGCCACTCGTACAGTTGATCAGGCAACACTGTTCACAATCACACCTAACTGCACGTTATTTTGAAAATGGCGTCCGAAATACATATTAAACTTCTTTACAAACTTTTGAAAATTGTGTCATTTGTTGAAAGAGCGCTATAAAATAGTGAAATGGGCAGACAAAGAGGACAAACCAGTATTGATGTGCGAAAATTAGTAACTCATCAATACAAAAAACAAAAATTGCTACGCAAAATGTCTGAAACTATGAATCGGAGCCGATCGACAGTTCAGTTTATCATAAAACGGTACAAAACGAATTAAAGTATTAAAAATAGATCAAAAGTTGCCAATAACAAAATCTTTTCCACAAGTGATGAAAAATATATTTTACGGCTAGTCAAAAAGGAGCCGTTTTTAAGTGCCCCGAAACTCGCACGAAAAAAATAAGAAATATTCTGCATAATGCTGATTTCAACGCCAGAAGAGCAAGGCATAAACCCCTTATTAACTAACGTAATCGAAAAGTAAGGCTTCGATTTGCAAAAGAACATCAATCAAAAGATTTCTCGTTTTGGAGAAACGTTCTATTTACCGAAGAAAGCAAGTTCAACCTTTTTGGTTCAGATGGCAGACCCTATGTATGGAGAAGGTCAAATGGAGCGATCCTTGGCAAAAATATGAAGCCCACGGTAAAGCAATGTGGTGGATCTATAATGGTGTCAGGCTCATTTTCTGCATCTGGGCCAGGAACTTTATTGAAGGTGTTATGAACCAGGCTGTGTATCTTAACATTTTAAGAGAAAAATTGCCTCTTTGTAAAGAAAAACTTGATGTGGGGGAATCTTGAATTTTTACTAGAACAATGATCCCAATCATAAGGCTTATAATGTGTGATCATGGTTGCTTTATAATTGTACACATGTCATGGATACACCAGCCCAGAGTCCAGACATAAGCCCCATTGAGAATTTGTGGAGCTATCTGGATGTGAAAGTTCGACAGTATACCATCAGTTCAAAAGAAGACATGAAGAGAGTTCTTCTACACCAATGGCAAAAAATTTAGCCCGACTTTTATGAAAAGCTTGTTAGAAGTATGCCAATTGTAAATGGTTATCGAAAACAAAGGCATGTAGACAAAATATTAATATGTATTTACATTAATTTTTTTTTATACCGCACGAGATTAACTTTGACATTCAACAACAGGCAATTATACTGTGCAGGCAATTTCAATTTTTCTCTCTCTCTCTCTCTCTCTCTCTATGGCGCGATATACAACAGGTATATCATCATAAACCTCCTAAGAGACTTTTGCGCCAAGCTTCTCTTCCAATTTGTGGTGTGCCGATTTGAATTTTCCCTACAAATTGGTGGGACCTACAGTTTTTTGCCGACTCCGAACGGCATCTACAAAGGAGACGAATTTTTGCTGAGAAGCCTGTCATGGCAGAAATACACTCGGAGAGTTTGCCAAACCACTGCCGAGGGGCGACCCCGTTTTGAAAAACTTCAAAAAAAATTTAAATTTTTCATCCCAATAAAAGTGTCGTTGAATCAGGGTTTGAAAATGCTTAACTATTTTCAAGTATTTCAAAATTGCTTTTACTCGAGTTTTGAAAATGATTCAGCACCTAAAAATAAGCAAAGTAAAAAAATTCTTTTTTCATTTTACTTCAGCAGTAAGTTGAACGGGAACGAGCTTCAGCAAACAGTAGAAAAAAAAACTTGAGAATTTTGCTGAGGCTTTAAGCTATTAGCTTTTTATATTTAAGTTTTTTCATTTTTCATATGTTTCAGTTTTTTCACAGCCGAATTTATGTTTCGAAGTGCTGACTGAAAGATAGTAAAACTAAATTTTGTTTGCTTTATTTCAGCAGCTATTTCAAAATTTCATAGGGAAATTCAAATAATTATACGATGTTCTGATCGTACTGGTGCAATTCCTTCGATTGTTATATGCCTTTTTGCTCTACTTACATCCGAAAGACATACGTACGGATGTGTATATGGAAAAACAAAAGTAAGACGATATGGAAAAACAAAACGAGACAAACGATGTATTATGGCTAAACGGGTAGTGTCGGACACATCCCTTTTGTTATTTTACGCGTACAGTTGGACAAGTTTGCTTTCAACTCCTATAAGTATGCTACACAAATTAATACTGAATTATCCCAACTATGCCCATATGGGACGAGTT
This sequence comes from Merzomyia westermanni, assembly GCA_949987695.1. Taxonomy (NCBI): domain Eukaryota; kingdom Metazoa; phylum Arthropoda; class Insecta; order Diptera; family Tephritidae; genus Merzomyia; species Merzomyia westermanni. Next base: position 92,272,554 of record OX465288.1, read on the forward strand.
GAAATCAATTATAGCCCACTGTAGACGAAAGGGATGAATCGCGGACAATTCTCTTTAGAGATTAGTGCACGATTTTTTGCAGGGGTAGGCCAACACACTACCTCTATACCACGGCGGTTTTATTATGCGAGGCTCAGTTGGAAGAAGTTTTTATATTTCGAATCCCAAGCCTAACGTAATATCTGTTATGCAGAGAATAATACTTCGTTTGTTACTCGTCTTACTTTTGTTTGTCCATATACACATCCGTACATATGTCTTTCGAATGTAAGTATAGCAAAAAGGCATATAAAATGCGAAGGAATTGCACCAGTACGATGAAAACATCGTACAACTATTTGTATTTCCCTATGAAATTTTGAAATAGCTGCTGAAAAAAAGCAAAAAAATGTTAGTTTTACTATCTTTCAGTCAGCAATTCGAAACATAAATTCGGCTGTGAAAAAACTGAAACATATGAAAAATGAAAAAACCTAAATATAAAAAGCTAATAGCTTAAAGCATCAGCAAAATTCTTAAGGTTTTTTTTCTGCTGTTGCTGAAGCTCATTCTCGTTCAACTTACTGCTGAAGTAAAATGAAAAAAAAAATTTTTTTACTTTGCTTATTTTTAGTTGCTGAAATATTTTTGAACTATAAATGTAGGCTACAAGCAAATTTTCGAATCTGACAAAAAACTGATTTCTAGTTAAGCTCAAAATTTCAAACTTTTGCTAATTTTCAGCCAGCAACTCAATCCCTGAATTGAATTTAAAATTTTAATTTGAGTATTTAATTTTTTTTTTGATACTCTGATGTGCTAATAAACTACACAATGACTTTTTTAAACGTTTCTTTTATTTATGGCTTTTGACACATAAAATATAAATTTTTTAGCGGTACGAGTTTCGCTTGGGGCTACTGTATGTAATATTATATGGTTTCAAAATTAAGGGGAGCGGGCGCTGAAAAAGTATTGTGCACCGGGCACGAGCTAAGCTCACTACGCCACTGTTCGACAATCTCAATTTTTAGGTTATTTTACTGCATTATATTTTATTGTTTCCCTGGATTAGGTGATCCAATCAGCGGAAATCGCCATGTAAATTGGACTTCTTTTTTTATATGAATGAAGATAAGTGTTGGAGTACTCAATAACAAAAGCAGCTACAGTAATGAAATTTATTTGTTATTCAAAATTTTGAATTAAGAATAAAACTTCAATTATTATTCAAGCTTTGAAAATAAAGAAAAGCACAACGAGATACAGCAAAATTATATCCATATGTGCCTATAGATATAACGTGTATTTATGAAGATTTTTTAGATTATTTTTGTGTAAATTGAGATCCACTGAGGTGCTTTGACTTAAGTTCTGGATCATTGCCTGACAAAATAAGGATTTTTCGGGTTCTTTCGGGACATTTTCGGAATTGTGTTTGAAGCTTTTTTCTGGTCATTACGGTACTGTTTTCGGGACTTTTTGGGATTGGTTCGGGAGTACTTTGGAATTATTTCAGGTCTTGTTGTTGTTGTTGTTGTTAACAGTGCTTCGCCCTGCCCAATGGGCTCGATCACTCTAAATTGTCATCAGGCTCTTCTAACGGAAGTCCGAGGAAATGCGCAGTTTCCACAGGGTTGGACCAGAGTGATGTGGGTGTTAGAAGAGTGGGTTCAACTGAACAGGAAAAGAGATGTATGGTATCATGAGGGGTCATACCACATGCAGGGCATGTATTTGGTATGTTGGGGTTCAGTCTGCATAAGTAAGAGTTTAACCTATTACAATATCCAGAGCGAAGTTGTGCTAGTATGACTCTAGTCTCCCTCGGAAGTACACGCTCCTCTTCAGCCAATTCAGGTGGTTGAGTATTAATAACGGGATTCACAGGCCGAGATCTGAGGGATCTGTCTACCGACTCAGTGTGGAGGTCATTTAGAGCCCGTCTATGGTTCCGCAGATCAAACGGCAAAGAGATATGATGCCGGATCTCATCGTAATGCTTACGGAGATGTCTCCTTATGTCTCTGGGGGGCGGTGCTACATCCAAAAGATGTCGGTTTGGATGACTAGGTTTGTGACAGTTCAGAAGGAACTGTCTACTCAAGAGTTCCGCGTGCTCTTGAACATAGAGCAATTTCGCCTCTTGATGGAGGTGAGGCTCAGATGACATAAGCAGGCATCCCGTGGCAGTTCTGATGGCGGTGTTTTGGCAGACTTGCAATTTCCTCCAATTGGTGTCAGAAAGGTTGGGCGACCATATAGGCGCAGCATAGTCAATAACCGGCCGGCCAATAGCCTTATATGTAGCAAGCAATGTTTCTTTGTCTTTTCCCCAAGTACTGCCGGCCAGTGACTTGAGGATCTTATTGCGGCTCTGTACCTTTGAGGCTATTGCGGTGGCATGACCAGCGAAGGTGAGGCCGTTGTCAAATGTCACGCCCAAGATTTTTGGGTGGTTGACAGTAGGTAGAGGTACTCCATCTACGTGGACATTTAACTCTTGCCCCATCTGCGCATTCCATGTGGTAAACAGGGTCGCCGTAGATTTAGTCGGAGACAGGGTCAGATTACGCTCGGTGAAGAAGCTGGAAAGGTCATGGAGGTAACTGTTGATTCTTATACAGAGTTCATCAATGGAGGGACCCTTGCCCGAGGCCATTATCGTGCAGTCGTCAGCGTAGGAAACAATGGAGACTCCCTCTGGTGGGGGGGGAAGTCTCGAAATATAGAAATTAAACAAGAGGGGAGAGAGAACACCACCTTGCGGCACCCCTTGTTTTATTCTTCGTGGTCTAGATTTCTTGTTCCTAAATTTGACTGTTGCCTGTCGACCATTGAGGTAATTAGCGGTCCACCTCTTAAGGCCGGCAGGGAGCGGTGTCTCATCCAGGTCTCGGAGGAGAGTGGCGTGATTGACCGTGTCGAATGCATTTGACAGATCAAGTGCCACGAGAACCGTCCTATGGTTTGGTGGATTTTGATTCAAACCGTTGTTAATCTGCGTTGTAATGGCGTTCAAAGCGGATGTCGTGCTGTGATTTTTGCGAAAACCATGTTGATGATCGGCCAATTTTAGATTTGTAACGAAGTAAGGAAGCAGAATGGACTCTAGCAATTTCGCTACCGGCGAAAGGAGGGATATCGGACGATAGGACTCTCCTAGGTTCGCCGGCTTCCCTGGTTTTAGTAGGGGAACTACAATCGCTTGTTTCCATATCTCAGGAATAACGAAGGTAGTTAGAGAGAGATTGAAGAGAGCCGCTAAATAATTCTGTCCTTCTTGGCCAAGGTGTTTGATCATCTTCATGGCAATTCCGTCGGGTCCGATGGATTTTGAGGGTTTGGCCTTCATTATGGCTTCCTTAACCTCTGCGGCTGAGACGGCAATGGGCGCAGTAGAGTGTTTATGTTTGCGCGCACGTCGGAAGGCTCTTCTCTTAGCCCTATCCGCAGGTGGATGCATTATAAACAGCCGGCAAAAGGAGCTCGCGCATTTCCTGGCGTCCGATTTGACACTGTCGCCGAAAGCAATGGCGACCTTGTCTTTGTGTTTGGTCGGATTGGATAGGGCCTTGACAGTCGACCATAGTTTGCCGACTCCGCCGGAGAGGTTGCATGTCTCAAGGTGTTGTTTCTACTTGGTCAGCTTGTGTTCGTTGACAATCCTACGGATTTCAGCATTGAGATCTTTTATTCTGGGATCTGCGGGATTGATAAGTCTCACTTGGTCACGTTCTCTTGCCATCGCCGCAGCTTCTGCCGGGAAATTCGGACGAATTTCTGGTATTCTGCCAGCAGGAATAAAGCGGCATGAGGCTGAATCAATGATCTTGCGAAACTCTCGTTCACCTTTGCGTACGTCCGTTGGAGTGGGTAAGGCAGCGAAGGAGCGCTCTGTATATTCAGTAAAGCGGTCCCAGTCCGCTTTGGTGAAGTTGATGTATGTTATTTTATCAGTCGTTATGAAGTCGGTCGGTCGTTCAACAGAGAGTAAAATGGGTAGGTGGTCTGAAGCTAACGTAAGCATCGGTCGCCAGATGACAAAGTTAATAAGGCCCGCGCTCGTTATGGAGATGTCTGGCGAGCTGTGACAGTTACCTGCCACCCTGGTGGGGGCATCTCCATTGACTGTACAGAATGCTGAGTTATCTATTTGGTCTGCAATTGCCTGTCCTCTACTGTCTGCTGGCAAGTTGGAGTGCCAGAGATCGTGATGTGCGTTGAAGTCGCCTAAGATTAGGCGGTTATCGCCCCTTAGCAACGCACTAATGTCGGGATGATAATCTCTAGGACAACACGTGACAGGAGGAATATAGATGTTTATGATTTGCAGGTCGGCGTCTCCTGACCGGACTGCTATGCCTTGGCATTCTAAGGTAGAGTCCCTGGGGTCGACGTCAGGGGAAAATAGATTGTATTGTACAGAGTGATGTGTGATGAACGCAAGGCCACCCCCAAGACCGCTGGGACGGTCTTTACGATGTACATTGTACCCATCACAAGTTCGTAAGTCCGATCTCGTGTTCAGTTTTGTCTCTTGTATCGCGGCGATTTTGATGTTGTGCGTCTTCATAAAGTCAGTTATCTCCGCGATCTTTCCAGCTAATCCGTTACAGTTCAGCTGCAGAATTTTGAAGTGTGTAGGAGGGGAGGCGGGGGACATACTAGGCGTGAGGGACGGATGCGTTTGCCTAGGTGGAGGTAGGCTAAGGCCTAAACTATGTCGCAGTCTAGAGTTGACAGCGCCATGGCCGATGTTGTCTGGCGTGGAGGGCGGCTGTGTACTGCAACAGGGGGCTATGAACGAATCCGTCCAAAGGTTGCCGTTTGCGAGCCCAGAGCACATAAGGGTGTGACACAGGCCAAGGCAGCTGTTGCACTTGACCGATGTCGCAGGCGTATACAATCTTTGCCGACAAACGGTGCACGTAGTGAAAGGTACTAGGAGGTGGTGTTCCTGACCCACGTGCAGGCTGGAAGCAGGGGGGGGCATTAGAGGCAGAGACAGAGGGGACTGACGCTCGGCGATGCTCATATCTGACCTATTCCGGGGGGAGTAGGAGTGTTGAGCGGCCGTGTGAGATGGAGACGCTGGCGTGCGTGAGCGACAGTCGGGAGTGGGTGAGGCAGGGATGGCAGCGGTGCTGCCAGTCGTGTAGACTGAGCCACTATTGTGACTATTGGAAGTAGTTAGAGGAGGTAAGGGAGTGCCAAAGCGGCGGCTACCGCGGGACGTCCTAGGACGTGTACAGCAAGGTGCCTCAAAGGTACTAAAGAAAGTACGGGGTCTGTGGATGGCAGGGTTAAGCCCTGAACATCCAGATTTATGTAACCATCTCTTACACTTGGCGCATTGTACCGAATACGACCGTTTAATATAAATTTTCTTCCAGCAAACGCAGCAGATCCAGTCTCTTGGTCCAGGGTTGGGTTCGACCCCAGCCCGTAACAAGAGACAATGGAGCAACCCAGCTGCAAGGGTTTGCTCCGAGGACGACAATTTAAGGGTGGGACGGGACAGATTGGACAGGGTTACACTGAAATAACAGCCCTTGGCCGGGTGAGAAAACCCGGGTCATTCCGGTGCGATAGAACCGGCTGTTGTGGGAATGTATTATGTATGGGAGGAATGGATTATTTCAGGTCTTGTTTGGGGTCACTTCGGGATTATTGAATTTCTGACAAGTGAAAAGCTGCATGAATGCAGATCTCCGTAACTGTGAAATGGTTTCTTTGCACGGAAACGGTTCTTCCGCTTTTCAGTTGATTTTTTATTGGTTTGGTAGAAGTATATGTTTTCAGATAATTTTAATAAAATTACTTTCTACATAACAGACAGCAAAAATTATGTGTGACAGAAGTCGAAGTATTTGAAAAACTGTAACGATTCTATTTCCTTAAATGAGAGAGTCATATTTTAATGCTTCTTAGCAATCGGATACTTGGAATGTGTAATCAATTTTGGCTTTTAACTTTCAAACTGTCCAAAAATGCATTTTTTGAATAATACGCTGTACGCTATATATGTTATATTGGTGATCTTCGTAGTTCTAATCCTGCTTAGCGAAGGCTGAGTGTTGAAATATGCTGTAGCTACTCAACATATACTATTGTAGAATTTATCAATATTTCAATAACACGTAAAGTCAACAGTCTCCGTGGATTTTTCATTCCTATTTTTTAAGATTTTGAATAAACGTGTTCAGTTTTAAACTAAAATTCTCAAACAATCAAAATATGCAGTTTGATGAGGATTTATTAGCAAGTGTCAGCAATATTGTGTTCGAGAGCTATATTCAAGATGCAGAAGAGGCATTCTCCTCTGCACCATAATTAGACGGTAATTTCTTTTCTAGTAGTTTCTCTGGCATTAGCAATGGCTCTCAGCTAATCACTGCTAGATGCCAATTGTGCCCACAGTCGAAATTTATTAGAGGCACAACAAAATCAGCTTACATTTTTATAAGCCATTTACGCCCTAATGCTGGTGTGGTAACAACATTCGTTGTACCGGCAAATAAATAGTTTGGAATCTTTTACATCCTTTTGGTATTCTGCAGGCTTCAGTTGCAGTTCAACTTCGTTACCACCAAAATAGGTGGTTACGTCGCGTAACCGCGAAAAATTGCACGTGTTTTGTAAATATTTTTGTGGTCAGAAAATACCGTAAATGTTGTACACACACTAGTTCACAAGAATTAATAAATACGATAGCACTTTTTTACAAAAAGTTTCGTTCACGTTTGCATTCCATTCACTTTTGCGCATTGTCTGTTTTTGACAGCGCTCCCATGCACGCTAGAATCGCGGTTACATGAACTGCATTGCCAACGGTTACGATTTTCAGTTAGATAATCCTCCAGGCACAAAATTACCGGTTACGCACAGAATTGACCCGTTAAAGGTAAGTTCACAAATTTTTTGGTTTTGTACTTTTTGCTGTTTTTTTCTTGTTTGGCGGTATATGACACCCATTTTCGAAACTTGGCTAAATCGTATCCAAGAAAGGGTAATCGATGACCCTTATAAAAATTAGAAAATGAAAGATTAAGTATATTTCTGATTAGAAACAATATCCTGTTGGTATCTTCAAAAATGTTATAATTCCAAAAAGTGGCATTAAACATATTAACTTATTACATATTAAAACATATATCTCCACTATTTACTTCAATCACACAAAAAACATTTTCGACATTGTAAAACCTAACATATATATTAAAAATACATACTTATGTACATAAAATATATGTAAATACTGAAATAAATCGTTCAACTCGAAATCCCGTTGTATTTTATTTACCTTTTCGTCAAACTTAATCGGATAATCCCGAAAAAGGCCCGAAAAGAATCCCGAAAGTACCTTAAAAAAATCGAAGAATGATCCATAAAACAGTTCCAATATAATCACGAAAAAATCCAGAGCACAACCCCGAAATGACCCGAAAAAGCCCACAAACCAAACCAGAATGATCCCTAAAACAAATCCAAAATGGGCCCAAAAAGTCCTCATATAATCCCTAGAACAATTTCGAAATCGTCTTGAAAGATACCAAAACTATCCCCAAACTACCCCGAAAGGAAGCAAATAGCTCCACCCAAAAGCTTATTTTATCGAGCAGTGACACCGAGCTAAGTCAAACTACCTCAGTGAATCTCAATTTACACAGAAATAATCCAAAAAAATCTTCATAAATACACATTATATCTATAGGCACATATGGGTATTATTTTGCTGTATCCCGTTGTGTTTGATTTTGATTTTCAAAAGCTTGAATCAAGGCAAACTAAACAAGGTAGAATTGACAATTGAAATATTTTGTTTTTGTAGGAATTCTTACTTCAAAAAAAAAATAAAAACAATTGTATTAACACTTTGTGGCTCGGGGAAAATATTTGGGTCCCATACAATTTTATTTATTAAAAATTAGATCAGATTTGCTGAAGCCGCAATATGATTAATATTGGAAAAGATCATATTTGGGAACCAGCATTCCCAACCGAAAAACTTTAATCTAGAAATGAGACGGAGTTAGTTTTGCCACCAATTGCTACTTTGGCATCTACAGGGTGGCTGATGAATTTTGCTACATTAAGAAACTCAAATCATTTTTTTTTCAGTGTATGGAATTCATTTTTCTTTTATTCATGTTAAAGCTCATTAAATTTTATTAAATATAGCTTAATTAGTTTTAAAAATAATGGAATTTAAATGCCCCCCCTGCTCGTCGATGCATGTGCGGCATCTTACCAAAAAGTTGTTCATTACTGCTTGGAGAGTTGAGACAGGAATAGCCGCAATTGTTTCTCGAATGGATTGCCTTAGTTCATTCAAATTTGTTGGTTTTGCTTTGAAGACTTCCTGTTTGCAATAACCCCACAAGAAAAAGTCAGGTGCAGTAAGGTCAGGCGACCTGGGTGGCCAACGGAATGTGGAGTTTCTGGATATCAGCTTATTGGCAATCCAATGAGACCGATCATTAATTTTAAATCGGCACCATGCTATAAGCTATCTAAGTATTTAAAAACAGTATTGAAGGACACACTGGAACTTAGCAACGAACACACCATAACTAATACATCTGAACTAATAAACAAACTTAGGACCGTTGAAGTGACAAAGGACAGCAAATTGGTATCTTTCGACATAAAAGATCTATACACATCAATACCACTAGCAGAGACATTGAACATAGTAAACTCTATAATACTACGTAAAACAAAAGATAAAGTGAAAAGTACGCAAATCACGAACACGGTAAGAACCACACTACGTCAAAACTATTTTCAATTCAACAATAAAATATACAGACAAACAAACGGACTTGCGATGGGAAACCCAACATCGGCTATTCTTATGGAAGCGTTTATGCAAAACCTGGAAAAAGAGTATATACAGGAATTAAATTCCAAATTAGGAGTGTTATTTTACGCAAGGTACGTGGATGATATCATATGCGTTTTAACTACCAACAACGAAGAGCAAGTACTGGAGTACCTCAACAAGCAGCACGGGAACATAAAATTCACAATGGAAACCCCAAAATACGGAGCAATCAATTATCTGGACCTCAAAATAAGTATTGATAAAGCTAGCTATAAATTCAACTACGACATATATAGGAAACCAACGGCCACCGACACAATAATACATAATACCTCGAACCATCCACAACAACATAAAAATGCAGCGCTAAGGCACTTAGTACAAAGATTGGAAAGAACACCTCTTACACAAGAAGCATATAGAAGAGAGCTTGGAATAATATATAACATCGCTACAAACAACGGATATAAAAAAGGACTAGTAGATAAACTCAGGAGAGACCTTAGAGAACAAAAAAGAAACAATGGAGAAGAAAGTACACAAACCTGGACGACAATGACATATACTGGAAGGGCAACATATAAATTAGCAAATTTCCTTAGAAAATACAACATCAACACAGCGTTCAAAACATCGAACAATTTAGGACGGAAGCTAAGAACCAAAACTAACTCAGAAGATCCATTTAGCAGCCATGGTGTATACAAGCTCACTTGTGAATGCCAGCACAGTTACATACGACAAACCGGACGACAAGTAAGAACGAGGTTCAGAGAACACATTAGAGATTACAACAAAAAGATACGGAATCCAACCATCATACCAGAGTCCAACTTTGCGAATCACATGGCGGAGAATAAATGCCTCCCCGGAAACATCAAAAAAATAGTCAAGGTCCTACATGTACAAGCAAAAGGCAGACGTCTGAACGTACTGGAAAACATGGAAATCTACAAACAAAAAACATTCGACGGTAGAATAATAAACGAACAGACAAACACTGTTTCCGAGACAATATTCGAAACTTTAAAATTGGTTTACAAAAAACAAAGCAACCACTCAGGTACAACAAACACACACGCACCGACAAATAAGCACAAAACAGCAAAAGATCAAAAACAACAAACAAGCAAAAAAGGTCAAACAACAAAAATCACCAACTTTTACCTGCCTCAGTCAAGCACAAAAAAACCGATCGATGCAAACCACCCCCGTTTCTGAATGTACACACACAACACATGCACACACGTACACAAACAGACACCCATGCTGACGTTACCTGCTACCTACTATAAATACAAGACAAACGACCACAACAGATCAGAACGAAAATCGACACTGATGATGGCACAACCCCGAAACCGGTTTGTCTCAAAACCAAATTTGACAAGGGATGACGAAAAATCGTTCCAATATACATCAATTATTGGGAAATTTTCGTCGCAATTCTGTCATAACAGGTTGGGCTATATGTGGAGCTGCACCATCTTGCTGAAACCACACAGAGTTGAAAGAAATTCTCATTCGGCGTAATTCTGGATAGAAAAATTCTCCCAACATGCTCAAGTAACGGTCTCCAGTAACCGTAACGGTGTGACCGTTTTCTTCGAAGAAGTAGGGCCCGACAATGCAGCGTGATGAAACTGCACACCACACTGTGACACGAAGTGGATGCAATTCCGTCTCATGGAGTATCTGCGGGTTGGAAGCACTCCCTATTCGACAATTTTGTTTGTTTATGTTGCCGTTTAAATCGAAATGGGCCTCGTCAGACATGAAAAGACAGTTCAACATGTTTCCATCCTCTTCCACCATTTGAAGCATCTTCTGGCAAAATTCCAAGCGAAGCGGCAAGTCTGCAGCGTTCAGTTTGTTGGCCATTTGAATTTTATATGGGAATAAGTCCAAATCTTTGTGTATAACTGACTGTAATGACTGTCTGCTTACACCCATTTGAGCAGATAAGCTTCTTGTCGAAACACGTGGATTGTTTTGTATGGCAGCAGCTACAGCAGCGATTGTTTCCTCCGTTCGAACTGAAGGGTTTCGATGGTAAGGTCTTCTGTTGACTGTCCCATGCTCGGCAAAATTGTTTACAAGTCTTATTATGGTCCATCTGCTCGGAGGATTGCCGCCAAACGTGCGCCTATACTCTCTTTGAACCGAAACTACGGACTCCAGTGCGTGATAGCGGCGGACAATCCAAAATCTTGTTTCAGTGTCCCAGTTATCCATTTTTGTTAAATGTAAAAGTCAATCTGCAAAATAAAAAAAAAATTAACCAGATTCATTATATAGAAAAAAAGTTATTTAATTTTTTTTTGGTAGCGGCTTTCATTAGCCACCCTGTACGTCTTTAAGGACCATTGCATTATGACAATGGCGAGTATAGAATATTTGTAGACTCCCGCCGGTGGCAATGCAGTAAGGAGACCCCCACTGTGTTAAAAAAAACTGATGGATAAGGACGTGGTTTCTCATACAGTTTATTTATGGGCATCAGTGATTGAAAAAACTGTATTTATATAATGGCCTTTGTAAATTTTTTTGTTTTCATGTACGATTTTTTTATATTTTCTCTTGCTCAATTTTTTGTTAAAATGCTTCATTCTAAGAAATATCTCGCCTCTAAAAAACGATTTCAAATATATACATATGGACTTAAACTGGTATGGTGGGAAATTTTTTGGCCTTTGTGAATACCCTTTCTATAAATTTAATTTTATTAAAAAATGCATGCTGAGGCTTACCCAGACTTACATATTCTCTCTTGTTTATCCAACCCTAAAAAGTTTAATTTTCTTTCTCATAGTGGGTAAGATCCAGTTTTCGGATTATATATCCAGCAATGTTGTCAAGGCCATATTAATACATGTCATCTTATTCAAGGGTTTCATCGATAACGAATCGGTCTTATTGCATTTTTGTTAATATCGCATATATTCCCTCGTCCTTACCATAACTTTCTGAACATATTCCAGTACTGGCGAAGGGAACATGTTACAGCCGTTTCAAAATTTCCTTTCACACTTTCTCGACATTTCTTGCTAAAATAGAGTCTCGGAACAAATGTATAGCAATACGATTTGTTATTTCTTTTCACTCTTGATGAAATGTAAAAAAGTTTCAAACATAATGGGTTAATAATTTTTTTTATTTGACGCCAGAATTCCTACAGAAAAGAGAGAACTGTCAAGTTCACTATTACTTTGTTTAATATACTTTGGCTTGGATAATAATTGAAATTTTACTTTTTATTCATGATTTTTTGAATAACATTTCACTCATCACTCCAATTTGATTGAATTAGGAATACAATTTTATCGCATATTCAACAAAAACGAAGTCAAATCGACAAAAAACGTTAATAATAGTCAGCCTACCTTGAAAATTGTTGCATCAATTATAAAAATGTTATTTTAAAATTGAAATGATTTTATGATATATCACGTTGACAATTGGCAATATGACACTTTCTCTGCGTAGGTTAGACATCAGAACTTTGTTAATTCAAAACTCTGCGATGTTTGTTTGAAGCATATTTCACGATGAAGCAACAACGCATAATGGTTATTTTAACCTTAAACCCTTTTTAATTAGACATTGTTTAAAGGTAGATTTATTGTCAAAGACGCTTTGAATTGTCAATTTGAAATTACTTGAATGTCAAGTAAACGCTGTTATTTCAACAACATTACATTTTCATATTTGACATTGAAGCGTTAATTTGAAATAAAATCGCATGTTGTATTAAAAATGGATTATTGTTTTGGTAAATAATATCTTTTTAATTAACACATATGTACCTTTAAATAAGGACATTGAAAATATAAAAATAACTTAAAACAAGTAAGGAAGTCTAACTTCGGGTGGAACCGAACATTAAATATGCGGCTGTGTAAAAGTGCTCGTGGTAAATTGGTGATTTGTTGTGGAGTTATGACCTATAGAGGTTTTACACTTTTTCTACTACCATGTGGGCAATCTTATAAATAAAAATTAATGTGTGTCTGTGAGTCTGCCGCCCAAAGTGCTTAACCGATCTTTATGAAGTTTTCACAGTAGATTCCTGGCTTCGCTGGTAACAGTGTAGGCTATATATAATTTTAGAAAAGTGGGTGGTGCCACGCCCCCATGCTATATAAAATGTTAATCTTTAAAGGTGGGCATGTTCGTCCCCCAATTTTGCTTATTTTCCGTGCGCGTACTCTACACGTCTATAGTAACCTCGTATCAAGTTTCGTAATTCTATCTTACACCATTCTGAAGTTATTAACAGTCGAATTTGAAATTTACTTGACTCATATGTGGGCGCCCATTTTCCGAAAATTTTTAGTAAATCTACCAAGTTTCATTATTTTAGCTGCTTTCATTATTGAACTATCTCTTTTTAAACGTTTTTCGAAATTTTCGATATCGAAAAAAGGGGCGTGGTTATGGTCCAATTTTTCCCATTTAAAATACCTTGGCCAGAAAGCAACCTGTATATAAAATTTCATTCAAATATCTAAATTTTACTCAAGTTATCGTGTCCACGGGCGGACGGACATGTCTTAATGGATTCCTATGTTCATTGTAAGAACTTTGATATATGGAACTATATACAGGGTGGCTAATGAAAGCCGCTACCAAAAAAAAATTAAATAACTTTTTTTTTATTTAATGAATCTGGTTAATTTTTTTTTTATTTTGCAGATTGACTTTTACATTTAACAAAAATGGATAACTGGGACACTGAAACAAGAATTTGGATTGTCCGCTGCTATCACGCACTGGACTCCGTAGTTTCGGTTCAAAGAGAGTATAGGCGCACGTTTGGCGGCAATCCTCCGAGCAGATGGACCATAATAAGACTTGTAAACAATTTCGCCGAGCATGGGACAGTCAACAGAAGACCTTACCATCGAAACCCTTCAGTTCGAACGGAGGAAACAATCGCTGCTGTAGTTGCTGCCATACAAAACAATCCACGTGTTTCGACAAGAAGCTTATCTGCTCAAATGGGTGTAAGCAGACAGTCATTACAGTCAATTATGCACAAAGATTTGGACTTATTCCCATATAAAATTCAAATGGCCAACAAACTGAACGCTGCAGACTTGCCGATTCGTTTGGAATTTTGCCAGAAGATGCTTCAAATGGTGGAAGAGGATGGAAACATGTTGAACTGTCTTTTCATGTCTGACGAGGCCCATTTCGATTTAAACGGCAACATAAACAAACAAAATTGTCGAATAGGGAGTGCTTCCAACCCGCAGATACTCCATGAGACGGAATTGCATCCACTTCGTGTCACAGTGTGGTGTGCAGTTTCATCACGCTGCATTGTCGGGCCCTACTTCTTCGAAGAAAACGGTCACACCGTTACGGTTACTGGAGACCGTTACTTGAGCATGTTGGGAGAATTTTTCTATCCAGAATTACGCCGAATGAGAATTTCTTTCAACTCTGTGTGGTTTCAGCAAGATGGTGCAGCTCCACATATAGCCCAACCTGTTATGACAGAATTGCGACGAAAATTTCCCAATAATTGATGTATATTGGAACGATTTTTCGTCATCCCTTGTCAAATTTGGTTTTGAGACAAACCGGTTTCGGGGTTGTGCCATCATCAGTGTCGATTTTCGTTCTGATCTGTTGTGGTCGTTTGTCTTGTATTTATAGTAGGTAGCAGGTAACGTCAGCATGGGTGTCTGTTTGTGTACGTGTGTGCATGTGTTGTGTGTGTACATTCAGAAACGGGGGTGGTTTGCATCGATCGGTTTTTTTGTGCTTGACTGAGGCAGGTAAAAGTTGGTGATTTTTGTTGTTTGACCTTTTTTGCTTGTTTGTTGTTTTTGATCTTTTGCTGTTTTGTGCTTATTTGTCGGTGCGTGTGTGTTTGTTGTACCTGAGTGGTTGCTTTGTTTTTTGTAAACCAATTTTAAAGTTTCGAATATTGTCTCGGAAACAGTGTTTGTCTGTTCGTTTATTATTCTACCGTCGAATGTTTTTTGTTTGTAGATTTCCATGTTTTCCAGTACGTTCAGACGTCTGCCTTTTGCTTGTACATGTAGGACCTTGACTATTTTTTTGATGTTTCCGGGGAGGCATTTATTCTCCGCCATGTGATTCGCAAAGTTGGACTCTGGTATGATGGTTGGATTCCGTATCTTTTTGTTGTAATCTCTAATGTGTTCTCTGAACCTCGTTCTTACTTGTCGTCCGGTTTGTCGTATGTAACTGTGCTGGCATTCACAAGTGAGCTTGTATACACCATGGCTGCTAAATGGATCTTCTGAGTTAGTTTTGGTTCTTAGCTTCCGTCCTAAATTGTTCGATGTTTTGAACGCTGTGTTGATGTTGTATTTTCTAAGGAAATTTGCTAATTTATATGTTGCCCTTCCAGTATATGTCATTGTCGTCCAGGTTTGTGTACTTTCTTCTCCATTGTTTCTTTTTTGTTCTCTAAGGTCTCTCCTGAGTTTATCTACTAGTCCTTTTTTATATCCGTTGTTTGTAGCGATGTTATATATTATTCCAAGCTCTCTTCTATATGCTTCTTGTGTAAGAGGTGTTCTTTCCAATCTTTGTACTAAGTGCCTTAGCGCTGCATTTTTATGTTGTTGTGGATGGTTCGAGGTATTATGTATTATTGTGTCGGTGGCCGTTGGTTTCCTATATATGTCGTAGTTGAATTTATAGCTAGCTTTATCAATACTTATTTTGAGGTCCAGATAATTGATTGCTCCGTATTTTGGGGTTTCCATTGTGAATTTTATGTTCCCGTGCTGCTTGTTGAGGTACTCCAGTACTTGCTCTTCGTTGTTGGTAGTTAAAACGCATATGATATCATCCACGTACCTTGCGTAAAATAACACTCCTAATTTGGAATTTAATTCCTGTATATACTCTTTTTCCAGGTTTTGCATAAACGCTTCCATAAGAATAGCCGATGTTGGGTTTCCCATCGCAAGTCCGTTTGTTTGTCTGTATATTTTATTGTTGAATTGAAAATAGTTTTGACGTAGTGTGGTTCTTACCGTGTTCGTGATTTGCGTACTTTTCACTTTATCTTTTGTTTTACGTAGTATTATAGAGTTTACTATGTTCAATGTCTCTGCTAGTGGTATTGATGTGTATAGATCTTTTATGTCGAAAGATACCAATTTGCTGTCCTTTGTCACTTCAACGGTCCTAAGTTTGTTTATTAGTTCAGATGTATTAGTTATGGTGTGTTCGTTGCTAAGTTCCAGTGTGTCCTTCAATACTGTTTTTAAATACTTAGATAGCTTATAGCATGGTGCCGATTTAAAATTAATGATCGGTCTCATTGGATTGCCAATAAGCTGATATCCAGAAACTCCACATTCCGTTGGCCACCCAGGTCGCCTGACCTTACTGCAGCTGACTTTTTCTTGTGGGGTTATTGCAAACAGGAAGTCTTCAAAGCAAAACCAACAAATTTGAATGAACTAAGGCAATCCATTCGAGAAACAATTGCGGCTATTCCTGTCTCAACTCTGCAAGCAGTAATGAACAACTTTTTGGTAAGATGCCGCACATGCATCGACGAGCAGGGGGGCATTTAAATTCCATTATTTTTAAAACTAATTAAGCTATATTTAATAAAATTTAAACGAATAAAAGACACGAATAAAAGAAAAATGAATTCCATACACTGAAAAAAAAATTATTTGAGTTTCTTAATGTAGCAAAATTCATCAGCCACCCTGTATCTATCCCCATTATTTTGTACCGTTACAAACCACCGTTATATGACCAAAACTGTAATACCTTGTGTCCTAGTACACGCTGGGTAAAATAAGGAAATTCTTAAGTTCCCAATACTTATTCAACATAAGACGTACATATTCGCATGTTTGCACACAAGTAGTTATCCAAACAATTTCTTTATATTTTTTCAACTTTGGTTTATTTTTAATTGTTTCAATTAGTGTTTAGTAACATTTTAATTAAAATTGAACTAAACCCTAAAAATGTTAGAAATGTTTCTATTCAAAAGTATTTCAAATTATTATATGGATTATATTTGCACACGAGAAACAAAAATAAGTACAAGATTTAAATATTATGCATTTTTCGGAAAGGGGAGAAAAAATAAAAATACACGTGTATCGGCGATTTTCATGTACACGTCAGATTGTTTTTTTTATGTATAAAGTGTCCGTCTGTCCGCCTGTGTGAAAGACTTTGGATCGATTTTTAACCCTTTTTTCGTGATCCAATCGAGCTGAATTTTGCAGGCAGACTCGTGGAAATGTCTGTATCACGTCAAATTTTTAAAAAAATTGATTTTTATCAATTCTCAGATTTTCTTGAATTTTTTTTTTACTTTTTTCGGCATAACTTGAAGGGACTCCAAATTTTTAAACTACTAAAGCGCTCCGAAAAAAAAGTGTTTTTCGACCCATCCTACTCCATATATTTGTAGTTTATCAATAGTAACTTTCTAACACTAAACTGTTTATGACTTTTACAACACTTACAACTGGTATGACAGATGAAACATTGAATTGTACAATTGAATTTCAAAAGGGTTAAAAATCGGTCCAAAGTCACTCACACAGGTAGACAGACGGACACTACGAGCTTTATACTTTATACATAAAAAAAAATTCTGACGTGTACATTAAAATCGCCGATAACGTTTGTTTTTATTTTTTCTACCCTTTCCGAAAAAGTATATTTGTTTCATAGGACAGAATGTGTGTACCGCGGTGTTATTATTCATTTTTGTGAAAAATTGTTTAGTATTGTGTAATCGGTATGGAAACAAATTAAATCTGTTTAGTTCAACAATAAGTTTTTCCATTGTTTATAGAGTACAGATGAAAGGGCTTCAATGTATATGAGGAAATTTTTATAATTATTATTAATTAATTATAATATATAAAATATGAACTAAACGACTTTAAGTTAATTGGGTCGCTAAGCTTCCGATGTTCAGCATATCGGTTGTGGCACGTGCAGTGTGTGCTGTTGCACCGTCTTGTTGGAACCACATGTTTTCCAATCCCAATTCATCAAGTTGCGGCAAAAAGAACTCGTTGATCATTGCTCCGTAGCGCTCACCATTCACAGTAACCGTTTGGCCCCGACCGATTATTGGTCAAATAAATAGTCAGCAATATTCCGCGTTCTGGAGTAGTGTAGCGTAACATTGTTTATTAACGTGTATTTCGCATGTGTTTACTACAGAAATGTCAAAACAGAACTGACTTTAGGGGCCAATCGCAAAATGTATAGCATTTTCTGATAGGAAGATTACTTTTGCGCAGTAACCGTTTTTCACCGACCTATTATTGGTCAAATAAATAGTCAGCAATATTCCGCGTTCTGGAGTAGTGTAGCGTAACATTGTTTATTAACGTGTATTTCGCATGTGTTTACTACACAAATGTCAAAACAGAACTGACTTTAGGGGCCAATCGCAAAATGTATAGCATTTTCTGATAGGAGGATTACTTTTGCGCCAACCTGTAGTTAGCCCATTGGCATGTAAGCTAAATAATAACCGCTTTTGTATGTTGTAAGTCGATAAATTACATATTCTAAAACATGAACATTGCTATAATACATTTTTTCAGTTACCACTATTTTTAAGAAGTACTGCACCAATTCTACTTCTTCTTCTATGCAATCTTCATGAACTTTGCGAATTGTAATCCAATTAGGTTAGGTTAGTTTGAAGTGGCTGCCGCGAGGGCACACAACAACAAATTTGAATACTTGATGAAGGCCATCAAGTCCTTGATGTCATACTTCGCAGTCTGGCGAATGTTGTCCAGGAAGGGTGTACATTAGTCGAGATCTCTTGGGGTCCCTTTTTGGCCAGTCGATAGGTATATTCTTTTAGCAGTAGCCTACATGTGGCAACGCCAACGGCGTTCCGCACGTACGGCCACTGGACCTTCGGGATGGCACCACGATCATTTCCGCGGTCCAAGATAGCAACAAGTATGCCGTCCTTGGCCACCACCGCAAAGCTTGGCTTGCCTACCCCAGGGTTGTTCTGGTACCTCTTAGGAGGAGGTTTCAGGTCTCCGTCGGACCTTTGGCATTTGAAGGGGTCGCGCTTTCCACCGTTGTCACTGCAGGACACTGGAACTTCGGTGGTAGAGCTCGCGCCGTCTCCACCGCATTCCTGACACTTCGGGGCAACGTATCCAGCGGTGCCTCCCGTATTTTTTAAGACCTTAATGGCCCTCCTGTTCTCCCGAAGCAGAGAGGGATTGGGAGAGGGGTCCAGAGGGAGCCGACCGGCAGTTGCTATCGTAGTCGGTCCTCCGGTTGTAAAATTGAAATTAAGGGGGCAGCCTTCTCCTTAGGCTCATAGTAGCCAGGTCGTGAGACCCCTGCCACCGCTTTGGGGAGACTGGTTGCCGCGACAGCCCTTAATGGACGTTCGGCATCAGCAGGAGCGGCGCCATTCACCGTTGCCAGCAAGCCGCTCGTGTTGGGTTTTGGGTTCGAGGTTGCCCTCTTCCCCCATGCGCTCGAGGTGCCTTCGGCACGGTCCACCCCCGTGTGGAAGAATCTTGTTTAGTTTTGTATGTGTTCATCATCTTGTTCGTACGATAATTCGCTGGACAAGGCCAGCTTGTGTTCAAAAGCTTAGAAAGGGGAAAGGTGTCATCCGCTGCGGCGGAGCCAAATACCGCGGAAAAAAAAACTACTCTCAGAGGCGGTCCGGTGTCAGAGAGGCTCCGTATTAATACAGCCACGATTAACCTCCCGGCTGAAAACGTCCAATGTGCACGGGACCGCATAACACCCTGGATTGGGAGGAAGTAGATCTTAGTCATCGCTCTCCCGAGGAGGAAGAGCTGCCCACGCGGATCAGTTTACCCTATGTTTAGCGACTAAGCCCGCGCACCACGGCCAGGTACCTACCTTTCGCGAGGGATATGGAGAGTTAATTCGAGACGTTACTTATTTACGAGATCTATTATTTAGATATTTGTTTGCTTCTTTGTGATTAGCCTTAAAACGAATTCTCAACAAATCATTAAAGGGCTCACATTTTTGAGTAGCTGTAGCATAGTCAACTAGAAAGTGGTGTTCAGGTTTGAGTGCTCCATACAGCTTTAAATATAAAGAATGATGATTTCGTCGTGGAGTTTGATCTGTAAATTGAATTAAACTAAAGATCGCCCAGTGGCAGAATTTCAACCACAAAACTTGATTTTAGTTTAGTTATTTCCCATTTCTTTCTTGCCCCTCTATCACTTCTCTTCTCTGCTGTTAATTTCCCTTTAATATATTTGTATTATATTTGTTTTCTTTTTCTTTCAACAGCAGTGGCGGAGTGAGGAAGGGGTGTAGGGTGTTATCATGCCCTGAGATCTACTCACAAAGGGCGACAAATAGTCCGAAAACAATAAATGGCTTAACGGTTTTTATTTGTATTATAATTGCTTGATTCAATTTCATTTTAAATTCAGTCCGAGAGCAATATAATGAATCTTAATCTCTACATATTGTGACGAATTCGATGATTCCTTGATTATCAATCCTGGGTTCGATCACTATTAAGTCAAATAAACACACCTACAGATTTTGTAACTAATAGCTAGTTTTATTTACTAGTAATAAACGCAATACCAATTTAAGAGTTTGGTAACTTCGCAGTAGTTCACTGTATAACACTTGAAAATAAACTGATCAACCTGCATTGCTTCGACACTGTCTTGTATAGTCCAACAGGCTGCTTTCCTACGCACCGAGAACTTTCTTGGTTGTTCGCTCTTCGTGTTCTCGAAGGGTCGGCGTTATTTATTGACATCTCCTATTTGCCTTGTATTCGCAAACATTCGCGCCATCTCTGTTGTGTTTAACTAGTGGGACAGTGTTATTGAGCTAGGGATGGTACATGCTTGAGAAGAATCGACACACTGCCCTCCACCTAAGTCTGATCGTCCCGATCAGACACCTTGCCCGAGCCAAACGCAGCTAGCCTTTCTAAATGGACCACCTTCATCTTATTCCTTGGCCTTCCCATAGTTTGTATCCGATATAACACATCGTTGATCCGTTTTATGACTTTGTATGGGCCTTCCCAGTTACATTGTAGTTTTGGGTACAAACTTTTCCTACGCTGTGGGTTGTATAGCAGCACTAAATCTCCTTCTTAAAAACTTTCGAACTTATTGCTTTGTCGTACCAGGCCTTCATCTTATCGCTCATGATCTTAGTCGGTTGTCTCACAAGGTCGTGAATTTCTTTCATTTCTTCTCCAAATACGCTAGTAGATTTCCGAGCACTTACTCCTGCATCAGCGTTTATCCCAAACTTCAAGTCAGCTGGCAATCGAAGATCATTCCCGAAAATTACCTTTGCAGGGGTCTGACCAGTTGTTTCATGTACTGCAGAGCGATATGCCATTAGCAATAAGGAGATGTGTGTATCCCAATCCTTCTGGAACTTATCCACTACTTTCTTCAGGTGCTCTTCCAAGGTTCTATTGAATCGTTCCACCATGCCATCTGACTGAGGATGCAGTGCAGTTGTTCGAGTTTTCCGAATGCCCAATGTCGTGCACATTTCCTGGAACACAGCTTATTCGAAATTCCTGTCTTGGTCAGAATGTATCACCATCGGTGCACCAAAGCTAGCTTCCCAATTGTTAGTGAACACTTCTGCTATGGTTTCTGCCTCTTGGTTTGGAATAGGGGACACTCCTGGCCATTTGCTGAAATAATCCATAACTACCAGTACATATTTGTTTCCGAGTTTGCTAGCAGGAAATGGACCAGCTACATCCATGGCTATCCTCTCAAATGGCGCATCTGAGTTATACTGTTTCATTTGGCCATGGCTCCTTGATTTCGGTCCTTTAGCTTTCATGCATACTTCACAGTTGGAAATCCACTCCGCGACCGATTGCCGCAACCAACCCAATAGAATCTTTGCTTGACTTTCTCCAAGGTCTTGTGGACTCCAAGATGACCTCCGCTTGGACCGTTACGTAATTCGTTGAGTACATCAGGGATTTTCTTTCTTTGGACGACTATCAGCTTTCGAACACATTGATCATTCTCACTCTCCCATATTCGATGAAAACGACCGCATTCTAATTGCAAACTATTTCACTGCGCCCAATATGACTTGGCAACAGGACTTTCTGCTGACATCGCCTTTCTTGATGGTCGCTCGTCTCGTTCGATTCCTTGCATCACACGTGTAAGATCTGGATCTTCGTGCTGACACCTCCTTAATTGATCCATGTTCCATTTGTCCGTAGATGTTATAGTCATGAGCCGCACATCTATAATGTCTTCCTTGGCCTCAGCTTTCGAAAAATGCATGCATTCCAAGGTACATGGTCTTCGTGACATTGCATCAGCATTTCCGTGGGTGCTACCTTTGCGATGCTCTATGGAAAAGTCATAACTTTGCAGTCGCTCTATCCACCGTGCCAATTGATCTTCCGGATTACGGAACTGTAAAAGCCATTTCAACGCTGCATGGTCTGTCCTGACGTGGAATCGCTGCCCATAGAGATACTTGTGGAAATGTTAACGCACTCTACCAATGCCAACAGTTCTCTCCGGTTTACACAGTAGTTCCTTTCAGGCTTCCCAATTCTTAAGCTGAAGTATGCAACTACCTTCTTCTGTCCATCGACAGTCTGGGACAAGACAACTCTTATAGCAGAACCACTCGCATCTGTATCCAGAATAAACCTTGAACCTGGAGTTGGATATGCTAACATCAGGACAGTGCATAGTCGTTCCTTCAATGTTTGAAAAGCCACCTCCTATTCCTTCTTCCATTCAAAACTCACTTCCTGTTAAGGTTATGGAGACTACTAGTTAACCTGGAAAAATTCGCACAGCCCAAGGAAGCTCCGTAACTCATGCAAATTTCTCGGTCTCGGTAGTTGCCTTGTAACCCAAATAACTTACTTTCTTTTTAAACAAGGAACACTTCTTGGGACTTAGTTTCTTACGAGCACCAGCTATTCTTTGAAAAACTTTCTCCAAGTTCTTTAGGTCTTCCTCACAGCTTTTTCCCAGCTCGATGATGTCGTCGAGGTACACCAAACATGTTTGCCAGTGCAATCTTTTTAGTATCTGATCCCTGAGTCACTCAAAAGTAGCTGGAGCATTGCATAGCCCGAAGGGCATTATCGTAAATTGATGCTTCACAACTTTGGTCCGACCTGGCTTGGAACCATCCTTGTCAAATATGCTCGAGTAACTTAGTAGAAGTTCCTTTGCCTTTTCCTGATGATCTTTTTCGAGGCCTGCCGTCCACGACGTGATATCATCTGAAAGATCAATCTTGCTGGTAGAATCATTTTCCTGAAGCTGTTCACAATTCATAACTACCTCGACCTCTTGGCTTTGTCCCAATATTGCTTCTTTGGAAAGTTTAATCGGCGATTTGAACTCATTAAGTACTCTTACCGGTACACGTCCATCTTGTTTTGTCATGGCCAGGGCTTTTCCTACTAATATGTTGGTGATTTATTTTGTTGTGTTGATCTTCCGACAGGGTAGTAAGCTGATTTTTGTTGGAACGATTTTCCGTCATCCCTTGTCAAGTTTTGTTTTGTGACAAACCGGTTTCGGCGTTCTGCCATTTTCAATGCCTAGTTTCGTTCTGGTCTGTGTCTATCCGCTGCGTTGTTTTTATAGTCCGTGGGTGCTGTGGCAGGTAATGTCAATCTATGTGTTCGTGGTAGGTAACGTTAATATGCGTGTGTGTGTGCGCGGTATTGATACGTCCGAATTGTTATCTGTCCCAAGGGTTGTTTTTGTAGGTATGTAGACATACCACTTGTTAGCTAAGCGGTAGGTTGAGGTAGGTAGAAATCGGTGATTTTTGCAGTTTGGTTCATATTTCGTTTTTGCTTGTTCATTGTTACGTGTTTGGTTGCTGTACCTGCTGGCTTGTGCTGTTTTTTGTAAACTAATTTTAAGGGTTCAAATATTTCGTCAGAGATAGTGTTGGTTTGTTCGTTTATGATCCTGTCGTCAAATGTTTTTAACTTGTATATCTCCATGTTCTCAAGTACATTAAGCCGCCGGCCTTTTCCTTGTACGTGAAGTATTCGAGCCGTTGTTTTTATGTTAGCTGGGGTGCAGTTGTTCTCGAACATGTGGTTCGCGAAATTAGATTCTGGTATTATGGTGGGTTTTCGTGTTTTTTTGTTGTAGTCCCTGATATGCTCTCGGAATCGTGTGCTTATTTTTCTTCCTGTTTGTCCTATGTAGCTGTATTGACATTCACAAGTAAGCCTATACACTCCGTGTCTGTTGAATGGGTCATCAGAATTAGTGTCGGTTCTTCGTTTTTGTCCGACGTTGTTAGATGTTCTGAATGATGTGTTGATGTTATACCTTTTAAAGAAGTTTGCTAATTTGTACGTCGTTTTTCCAGTGTATGTCATTGCCGTCCAAACCATTGGATTTTCCTCTACGTTTACTCTTTTTTGTGTTCCATGGCTACTTCTGAGTTTATCCACAAGTGCTTTCTTGTATCCATTATTTGCCGCTATGTTATATATTGTATTAAGCTCTCTCCAGTATGCTTCCTGTGTGAGCGGCGTTCTCTGAAGCCTATCCACTAAGTGCCTCAATGCTGCATTTTTGTGCTGTTGCGGATGGTTTGATGTAGAGTGTATTATGGTGGTCCTTGATTTGTTTGCTGCCAATCTTTGCCCATATGATTGCTTCTGACTTCGGTGGAATTTGTTGGCTCTCCTCCCAAGCACTCGCGTACTAACGTATTTGTTTGCGTAACCAAATTTAGTGGCACATCCATGTTCTGGTAATTCGTAATCCGGTTTTGCATGTCGATCTTGATGCCTTGCTCGCTTAAGAAGTCCACACCAACTGTGATTTCGTCAACAATATATGCTACTATAAAACTGTGTAGAACGGCCACGTTTCCAATTGCGATTTCATATGTTACTTTCCACTTCTACGCCATGAGCCTTGGTTGCAGGTTTACTCAAAAGCGAGCCTGTTTCCTAGGTCAGAGCATGCGATACCGTTTCAGCGAATGTCCTTTTGGGGTTTGCATATGTGACCCGCTTCGTCTCCACATCGCGTATTCCATTTACGAAACACTGGATTTTTACCCTCTCCGTATACTCTACAGGTGCGTCTGCATTTGCTAGATGGGCCAACCTCTCGATATCCGATGAAAATTCCTGCAAAGCCTCATTAGGTTTCTGGAAGAGATTCTGTAGCTCCATTTGGTATGTATGTTTCCGATGTTCGCTACCATATCGCCTCTCAACTGCACCCATCAATGCTTCACAATCGTTCCGTTCTCCGTCAGGAATAGTCTGCAAAATTTTCAGCTGCAGATCCCTTCAACGTCACGAATAGTACAGCAACTTTGTCTTCCGTGTCCCATTCACAACTGCCGTCTTCTCAAACTGTAGCTTAAATACCTGAAAAGGAACAGAACCATCAAAGGACGGAGTTTTTAAACTTGGAGTATTTGTGGAGGCTGTTGGACGATGCAGTTGCAGCTCCTGGATACGACCTCTCAGTGCATCAACCTCAGCCTCAATTTTGCCTGCCGTTCTCTGAATACCTCCTGCACTTCAGTTTTTTTTGCGTCCTGCATTCTTATCTGTGATACCATTCGTCCTGCCTGTGCCGTCAGCTGCAATGCAATTCTCGCCATGTGTGTCTTTTGCTCTTCCAACTGAGATGCCATGCAAGTTTTCTGTTCTTCCAGCTGAGATGCCATTTGAGATGTAATACGCGTCTCTTGTTCTTCTATTTTAGTCGACATCTGAGTTAATACAGCCAATATCATGTTTTTGTCCACGGTTGCCACTGGATTCGGAGACTCCTTTTTTCCATTTTTTTTTGTCGGTGCCTCCTCCGCAAGATGAAAAACATGATCGTCAACGTTGATTCCTCTGATTGCATATCCTCTCGCAATCGTGACTGTAATTCTGATTTATTGCCTGTAGTGTTTAGTCCGCGTTGTTCCAACTCATTTTTGAGTTGCTGAATCCTTAATTCATTCAGCTTCGGCATGTCCTCGTTATCCTTGAAATCACTGGTATTTATTCAACAATACCGCTTCTGACACCAATTGTGACGTATTCGATGATTCCTTGATTATCAATCATGGGTTCGATCACTATAAAGTCAAATAAACACAAGCACAGATATTGTAACTAACAGCTAGTTTTATTTACTAGTAATATACGCAATACAAATTTAAGAGTTTGGTAACTTCGCAGTAGTTCACTGTATATCACTTGAAAATAAACTGATTACCCTGCCTTGCTTGGTTACTGCCTTATATAGTCCAACAGGGTGCTTGCCTAAGCAGCGAGAACTTTCTTGGTAGTTCGCTCTTTGGTGTTCTCGAAGGGTCGGTGTTATTTATTGACATCTCGTCTTTGCGTTGTATTCGCAAACATTCACGCCATCTCCCTTCCTCTTCCTAGGTACACACTTGCATGCATAAGACTAGCCATCGTCATCTCGGTTGTGTTTAACAAGTGGTGGGAGTGTTACTGAGTTAGGGATGGTACATGCTTGAGAATAATCGCCACAATATAATAAAATTGTAACAGATCGATGTTTGTACATTGCAGATGTTCAAGAAAAATTTATAGTAGGGTTCTTCATTGAGCCAATATAATCCAAATCAACAGCTTTTAGAATTTTTGTCTGTGTTAATGGAACGTGCATAACATCATGTTTATCTTAAAATTTAAGATATCCTTTAATTCGATATCTCGACCGGAGTTATCGACCAATGTGTGGATCAGGGTGACTCAAAATGTATTGGTTCAATATGGGTATCAAACGAAAGGTGTTAATTAGTGCTGCAATAAGTGATGTTATTAAGTCTCATATCTCTGGTTTCGAAGAAACAATGATTAAGCCCAGACACAGTTTATTATAAGTTCTGAGACCCAGAGAAGCGTGGGCGATCTGCTAATAGACTTATATTTATCTAGCAAAATTTCATTATTTTTTCGCTAATTGCAGTATTCGAGTGACTTGCGGAGCTTTTTGTGGGTCTGTAGCTTCGTAGTTATAGTCTTTTATATATACAGTAGTTCAAGCCGAAACTCGTATAACCATTGCCACTCTTGGTTCCGCTAATATACAGCGAACTCATTTTGGAATTAAAACAAATACTATATACAAAATAGTATACTTGGTAACACATTAAATGCCAAACACCAAATTTTGAATATTCATTTATTTATTAAAAAAAAAATATTACCAAGAAGTGCCACTCGTACAGTTGATCAGGCAACACTGTTCACAATCACACCTAACTGCACGTTATTTTGAAAATGGCGTCCGAAATACATATTAAACTTCTTTACAAACTTTTGAAAATTGTGTCATTTGTTGAAAGAGCGCTATAAAATAGTGAAATGGGCAGACAAAGAGGACAAACCAGTATTGATGTGCGAAAATTAGTAACTCATCAATACAAAAAACAAAAATTGCTACGCAAAATGTCTGAAACTATGAATCGGAGCCGATCGACAGTTCAGTTTATCATAAAACGGTACAAAACGAATTAAAGTATTAAAAATAGATCAAAAGTTGCCAATAACAAAATCTTTTCCACAAGTGATGAAAAATATATTTTACGGCTAGTCAAAAAGGAGCCGTTTTTAAGTGCCCCGAAACTCGCACGAAAAAAATAAGAAATATTCTGCATAATGCTGATTTCAACGCCAGAAGAGCAAGGCATAAACCCCTTATTAACTAACGTAATCGAAAAGTAAGGCTTCGATTTGCAAAAGAACATCAATCAAAAGATTTCTCGTTTTGGAGAAACGTTCTATTTACCGAAGAAAGCAAGTTCAACCTTTTTGGTTCAGATGGCAGACCCTATGTATGGAGAAGGTCAAATGGAGCGATCCTTGGCAAAAATATGAAGCCCACGGTAAAGCAATGTGGTGGATCTATAATGGTGTCAGGCTCATTTTCTGCATCTGGGCCAGGAACTTTATTGAAGGTGTTATGAACCAGGCTGTGTATCTTAACATTTTAAGAGAAAAATTGCCTCTTTGTAAAGAAAAACTTGATGTAGGGGAATCTTGAATTTTTACTAGAACAATGATCCCAATCATAAGGCTTATAATGTGTGATCATGGTTGCTTTATAATTGTACACATGTCATGGATACACCAGCCCAGAGTCCAGACATAAGCCCCATTGAGAATTTGTGGAGCTATCTGGATGTGAAAGTTCGACAGTATACCATCAGTTCAAAAGAAGACATGAAGAGAGTTCTTCTACACCAATGGCAAAAAATTTAGCCCGACTTTTATGAAAAGCTTGTTAGAAGTATGCCAATTGTAAATGGTTATCGAAAACAAAGGCATGTAGACAAAATATTAATATGTATTTACATTAATTTTTTTTTTATACCGCACGAGATTAACTTTGACATTCAACAACAGGCAATTATACTGTGCAGGCAATTTCAATTTTTCTCTCTCTCTCTCTCTCTCTCTCTATGGCGCGATATACAACAGGTATATCATCATAAACCTCCTAAGAGACTTTTGCGCCAAGCTTCTCTTCCAATTTGTGGTGTGCCGATTTGAATTTTCCCTACAAATTGGTGGGACCTACAGTTTTTTGCCGACTCCGAACGGCATCTACAAAGGAGACGAATTTTTGCTGAGAAGCCTGTCATGGCAGAAATACACTCGGAGAGTTTGCCAAACCACTGCCGAGGGGCGACCCCGTTTTGAAAAACTTCAAAAAAAATTTAAATTTTTCATCCCAATAAAAGTGTCGTTGAATCAGGGTTTGAAAATGCTTAACTATTTTCAAGTATTTCAAAATTGCTTTTACTCGAGTTTTGAAAATGATTCAGCACCTAAAAATAAGCAAAGTAAAAAAATTCTTTTTTCATTTTACTTCAGCAGTAAGTTGAACGGGAACGAGCTTCAGCAAACAGTAGAAAAAAAAACTTGAGAATTTTGCTGAGGCTTTAAGCTATTAGCTTTTTATATTTAAGTTTTTTCATTTTTCATATGTTTCAGTTTTTTCACAGCCGAATTTATGTTTCGAAGTGCTGACTGAAAGATAGTAAAACTAAATTTTGTTTGCTTTATTTCAGCAGCTATTTCAAAATTTCATAGGGAAATTCAAATAATTATACGATGTTCTGATCGTACTGGTGCAATTCCTTCGATTGTTATATGCCTTTTTGCTCTACTTACATCCGAAAGACATACGTACGGATGTGTATATGGAAAAACAAAAGTAAGACGATATGGAAAAACAAAACGAGACAAACGATGTATTATGGCTAAACGGGTAGTGTCGGACACATCCCTTTTGTTATTTTACGCGTACAGTTGGACAAGTTTGCTTTCAACTCCTATAAGTATGCTACACAAATTAATACTGAATTATCCCAACTATGCCCATATGGGACGAGTTGAAATCAATTATAGCCCACTGTAGACGAAAGGGATGAATCGCGGACAATTCTCTTTAGAGATTAGTGCACGATTTTTTGCAGGGGTAGGCCAACACACTACCTCTATACCACGGCGGTTTTATTATGCGAGGCTCAGTTGGAAGAAGTTTTTATATTTCGAATCCCAAGCCTAACGTAATATCTGTTATGCAGAGAATAATACTTCGTTTGTTACTCGTCTTACTTTTGTTTGTCCATATACACATCCGTACATATGTCTTTCGAATGTAAGTATAGCAAAAAGGCATATAACATGCGAAGGAATTGCACCAGTACGATGAAAACATCGTACAACTATTTGTATTTCCCTATGAAATTTTGAAATAGCTGCTGAAAAAAAGCAAAAAAATGTTAGTTTTACTATCTTTCAGTCAGCAATTCGAAACATAAATTCGGCTGTGAAAAAACTGAAACATATGAAAAATGAAAAAACCTAAATATAAAAAGCTAATAGCTTAAAGCATCAGCAAAATTCTTAAGGTTTTTTTTCTGCTGTTGCTGAAGCTCATTCTCGTTCAACTTACTGCTGAAGTAAAATGAAAAAAAAAATTTTTTTACTTTGCTTATTTTTAGTTGCTGAAATATTTTTGAACTATAAATGTAGGCTACAAGCAAATTTTCGAATCTGACAAAAAACTGATTTCTAGTTAAGCTCAAAATTTCAAACTTTTGCTAATTTTCAGCCAGCAACTCAATCCCTGAATTGAATTTAAAATTTTAATTTGAGTATTTAATTTTTTTTTTGATACTCTGATGTGCTAATAAACTACACAATGACTTTTTTAAACGTTTCTTTTATTTATGGCTTTTGACACATAAAATATAAATTTTTTAGCGGTACGAGTTTCGCTTGGGGCTACTGTATGTAATATTATATGGTTTCAAAATTAAGGGGAGCGGGCGCTGAAAAAGTATTGTGCACCGGGCACGAGCTAAGCTCACTACGCCACTGTTCGACAATCTCAATTTTTAGGTTATTTTACTGCATTATATTTTATTGTTTCCCTGGATTAGGTGATCCAATCAGCGGAAATCGCCATGTAAATTGGACTTCTTTTTTTATATGAATGAAGATAAGTGTTGGAGTACTCAATAACAAAAGCAGCTACAGTAATGAAATTTATTTGTTATTCAAAATTTTGAATTAAGAATAAAACTTCAATTATTATTCAAGCTTTGAAAATAAAGAAAAGCACAACGAGATACAGCAAAATTATATCCATATGTGCCTATAGATATAACGTGTATTTATGAAGATTTTTTAGATTATTTTTGTGTAAATTGAGATCCACTGAGGTGCTTTGACTTAAGTTCTGGATCATTGCCTGACAAAATAAGGATTTTTCGGGTTCTTTCGGGACATTTTCGGAATTGTGTTTGAAGCTTTTTTCTGGTCATTACGGTACTGTTTTCGGGACTTTTTGGGATTGGTTCGGGAGTACTTTGGAATTATTTCAGGTCTTGTTGTTGTTGTTGTTGTTAACAGTGCTTCGCCCTGCCCAATGGGCTCGATCACTCTAAATTGTCATCAGGCTCTTCTAACGGAAGTCCGAGGAAATGCGCAGTTTCCACAGGGTTGGACCAGAGTGATGTGGGTGTTAGAAGAGTGGGTTCAACTGAACAGGAAAAGAGATGTATGGTATCATGAGGGGTCATACCACATGCAGGGCATGTATTTGGTATGTTGGGGTTCAGTCTGCATAAGTAAGAGTTTAACCTATTACAATATCCAGAGCGAAGTTGTGCTAGTATGACTCTAGTCTCCCTCGGAAGTACACGCTCCTCTTCAGCCAATTCAGGTGGTTGAGTATTAATAACGGGATTCACAGGCCGAGATCTGAGGGATCTGTCTACCGACTCAGTGTGGAGGTCATTTAGAGCCCGTCTATGGTTCCGCAGATCAAACGGCAAAGAGATATGACGCCGGATCTCATCGTAATGCTTACGGAGATGTCTCCTTATGTCTCTGGGGGGCGGTGCTACATCCAAAAGATGTCGGTTTGGATGACTAGGTTTGTGACAGTTCAGAAGGAACTGTCTACTCAAGAGTTCCGCGTGCTCTTGAACATAGAGCAATTTCGCCTCTTGATGGAGGTGAGGCTCAGATGACATAAGCAGGCATCCCGTGGCAGTTCTGATGGCGGTGTTTTGGCAGACTTGCAATTTCCTCCAATTGGTGTCAGAAAGGTTGGGCGACCATATAGGCGCAGCATAGTCAATAACCGGCCGGCCAATAGCCTTATATGTAGCAAGCAATGTTTCTTTGTCTTTTCCCCAAGTACTGCCGGCCAGTGACTTGAGGATCTTATTGCGGCTCTGTACCTTTGAGGCTATTGCGGTGGCATGACCAGCGAAGGTGAGGCCGTTGTCAAATGTCACGCCCAAGATTTTTGGGTGGTTGACAGTAGGTAGAGGTACTCCATCTACGTGGACATTTAACTCTTGCCCCATCTGCGCATTCCATGTGGTAAACAGGGTCGCCGTAGATTTAGTCGGAGACAGGGTCAGATTACGCTCGGTGAAGAAGCTGGAAAGGTCATGGAGGTAACTGTTGATTCTTATACAGAGTTCATCAATGGAGGGACCCTTGCCCGAGGCCATTATCGTGCAGTCGTCAGCGTAGGAAACAATGGAGACTCCCTCTGGTGGGGGGGGAAGTCTCGAAATATAGAAATTAAACAAGAGGGGAGAGAGAACACCACCTTGCGGCACCCCTTGTTTTATTCTTCGTGGTCTAGATTTCTTGTTCCTAAATTTGACTGTTGCCTGTCGACCATTGAGGTAATTAGCGGTCCACCTCTTAAGGCCGGCAGGGAGCGGTGTCTCATCCAGGTCTCGGAGGAGAGTGGCGTGATTGACCGTGTCGAATGCATTTGACAGATCAAGTGCCACGAGAACCGTCCTATGGTTTGGTGGATTTTGATTCAAACCGTTGTTAATCTGCGTTGTAATGGCGTTCAAAGCGGATGTCGTGCTGTGATTTTTGCGAAAACCATGTTGATGATCGGCCAATTTTAGATTTGTAACGAAGTAAGGAAGCAGAATGGACTCTAGCAATTTCGCTACCGGCGAAAGGAGGGATATCGGACGATAGGACTCTCCTAGGTTCGCCGGCTTCCCTGGTTTTAGTAGGGGAACTACAATCGCTTGTTTCCATATCTCAGGAATAACGAAGGTAGTTAGAGAGAGATTGAAGAGAGCCGCTAAATAATTCTGTCCTTCTTGGCCAAGGTGTTTGATCATCTTCATGGCAATTCCGTCGGGTCCGATGGATTTTGAGGGTTTGGCCTTCATTATGGCTTCCTTAACCTCTGCGGCTGAGACGGCAATGGGCGCAGTAGAGTGTTTATGTTTGCGCGCACGTCGGAAGGCTCTTCTCTTAGCCCTATCCGCAGGTGGATGCATTATAAACAGCCGGCAAAAGGAGCTCGCGCATTTCCTGGCGTCCGATTTGACACTGTCGCCGAAAGCAATGGCGACCTTGTCTTTGTGTTTGGTCGGATTGGATAGGGCCTTGACAGTCGACCATAGTTTGCCGACTCCGCCGGAGAGGTTGCATGTCTCAAGGTGTTGTTTCTACTTGGTCAGCTTGTGTTCGTTGACAATCCTACGGATTTCAGCATTGAGATCTTTTATTCTGGGATCTGCGGGATTGATAAGTCTCACTTGGTCACGTTCTCTTGCCATCGCCGCAGCTTCTGCCGGGAAATTCGGACGAATTTCTGGTATTCTGCCAGCAGGAATAAAGCGGCATGAGGCTGAATCAATGATCTTGCGAAACTCTCGTTCACCTTTGCGTACGTCCGTTGGAGTGGGTAAGGCAGCGAAGGAGCGCTCTGTATATTCAGTAAAGCGGTCCCAGTCCGCTTTGGTGAAGTTGATGTATGTTATTTTATCAGTCGTTATGAAGTCGGTCGGTCGTTCAACAGAGAGTAAAATGGGTAGGTGGTCTGAAGCTAACGTAAGCATCGGTCGCCAGATGACAAAGTTAATAAGGCCCGCGCTCGTTATGGAGATGTCTGGCGAGCTGTGACAGTTACCTGCCACCCTGGTGGGGGCATCTCCATTGACTGTACAGAATGCTGAGTTATCTATTTGGTCTGCAATTGCCTGTCCTCTACTGTCTGCTGGCAAGTTGGAGTGCCAGAGATCGTGATGTGCGTTGAAGTCGCCTAAGATTAGGCGGTTATCGCCCCTTAGCAACGCACTAATGTCGGGATGATAATCTCTAGGACAACACGTGACAGGAGGAATATAGATGTTTATGATTTGCAGGTCGGCGTCTCCTGACCGGACTGCTATGCCTTGGCATTCTAAGGTAGAGTCCCTGGGGTCGACGTCAGGGGAAAATAGATTGTATTGTACAGAGTGATGTGTGATGAACGCAAGGCCACCCCCAAGACCGCTGGGACGGTCTTTACGATGTACATTGTACCCATCACAAGTTCGTAAGTCCGATCTCGTGTTCAGTTTTGTCTCTTGTATCGCGGCGATTTTGATGTTGTGCGTCTTCATAAAGTCAGTTATCTCCGCGATCTTTCCAGCTAATCCGTTACAGTTCAGCTGCAGAATTTTGAAGTGTGTAGGAGGGGAGGCGGGGGACATACTAGGCGTGAGGGACGGATGCGTTTGCCTAGGTGGAGGTAGGCTAAGGCCTAAACTATGTCGCAGTCTAGAGTTGACAGCGCCATGGCCGATGTTGTCTGGCGTGGAGGGCGGCTGTGTACTGCAACAGGGGGCTATGAACGAATCCGTCCAAAGGTTGCCGTTTGCGAGCCCAGAGCACATAAGGGTGTGACACAGGCCAAGGCAGCTGTTGCACTTGACCGATGTCGCAGGCGTATACAATCTTTGCCGACAAACGGTGCACGTAGTGAAAGGTACTAGGAGGTGGTGTTCCTGACCCACGTGCAGGCTGGAAGCAGGGGGGGGCATTAGAGGCAGAGACAGAGGGGACTGACGCTCGGCGATGCTCATATCTGACCTATTCCGGGGGGAGTAGGAGTGTTGAGCGGCCGTGTGAGATGGAGACGCTGGCGTGCGTGAGCGACAGTCGGGAGTGGGTGAGGCAGGGATGGCAGCGGTGCTGCCAGTCGTGTAGACTGAGCCACTATTGTGACTATTGGAAGTAGTTAGAGGAGGTAAGGGAGTGCCAGAGCGGCGGCTACCGCGGGACGTCCTAGGACGTGTACAGCAAGGTGCCTCAAAGGTACTAAAGAAAGTACGGGGTCTGTGGATGGCAGGGTTAAGCCCTGAACATCCAGATTTATGTAACCATCTCTTACACTTGGCGCATTGTACCGAATACGACCGTTTAATATAAATTTTCTTCCAGCAAACGCAGCAGATCCAGTCTCTTGGTCCAGGGTTGGGTTCGACCCCAGCCCGTAACAAGAGACAATGGAGCAACCCAGCTGCAAGGGTTTGCTCCGAGGACGACAATTTAAGGGTGGGACGGGACAGATTGGACAGGGTTACACTGAA
The DNA here is from genome assembly GCA_949987695.1 of Merzomyia westermanni. NCBI lineage: Eukaryota > Metazoa > Arthropoda > Insecta > Diptera > Tephritidae > Merzomyia > Merzomyia westermanni. The sequence continues at coordinate 92,307,301 of OX465288.1, forward strand.
ATAACAGCCCTTGGCCGGGTGAGAAAACCCGGGTCATTCCGGTGCGATAGAACCGGCTGTTGTGGGAATGTATTATGTATGGGAGGAATGGATTATTTCAGGTCTTGTTTGGGGTCACTTCGGGATTATTGAATTTCTGACAAGTGAAAAGCTGCATGAATGCAGATCTCCGTAACTGTGAAATGGTTTCTTTGCACGGAAACGGTTCTTCCGCTTTTCAGTTGATTTTTTATTGGTTTGGTAGAAGTATATGTTTTCAGATAATTTTAATAAAATTACTTTCTACATAACAGACAGCAAAAATTATGTGTGACAGAAGTCGAAGTATTTGAAAAACTGTAACGATTCTATTTCCTTAAATGAGAGAGTCATATTTTAATGCTTCTTAGCAATCGGATACTTGGAATGTGTAATCAATTTTGGCTTTTAACTTTCAAACTGTCCAAAAATGCATTTTTTGAATAATACGCTGTACGCTATATATGTTATATTGGTGATCTTCGTAGTTCTAATCCTGCTTAGCGAAGGCTGAGTGTTGAAATATGCTGTAGCTACTCAACATATACTATTGTAGAATTTATCAATATTTCAATAACACGTAAAGTCAACAGTCTCCGTGGATTTTTCATTCCTATTTTTTAAGATTTTGAATAAACGTGTTCAGTTTTAAACTAAAATTCTCAAACAATCAAAATATGCAGTTTGATGAGGATTTATTAGCAAGTGTCAGCAATATTGTGTTCGAGAGCTATATTCAAGATGCAGAAGAGGCATTCTCCTCTGCACCATAATTAGACGGTAATTTCTTTTCTAGTAGTTTCTCTGGCATTAGCAATGGCTCTCAGCTAATCACTGCTAGATGCCAATTGTGCCCACAGTCGAAATTTATTAGAGGCACAACAAAATCAGCTTACATTTTTATAAGCCATTTACGCCCTAATGCTGGTGTGGTAACAACATTCGTTGTACCGGCAAATAAATAGTTTGGAATCTTTTACATCCTTTTGGTATTCTGCAGGCTTCAGTTGCAGTTCAACTTCGTTACCACCAAAATAGGTGGTTACGTCGCGTAACCGCGAAAAATTGCACGTGTTTTGTAAATATTTTTGTGGTCAGAAAATACCGTAAATGTTGTACACACACTAGTTCACAAGAATTAATAAATACGATAGCACTTTTTTACAAAAAGTTTCGTTCACGTTTGCATTCCATTCACTTTTGCGCATTGTCTGTTTTTGACAGCGCTCCCATGCACGCTAGAATCGCGGTTACATGAACTGCATTGCCAACGGTTACGATTTTCAGTTAGATAATCCTCCAGGCACAAAATTACCGGTTACGCACAGAATTGACCCGTTAAAGGTAAGTTCACAAATTTTTTGGTTTTGTACTTTTTGCTGTTTTTTTCTTGTTTGGCGGTATATGACACCCATTTTCGAAACTTGGCTAAATCGTATCCAAGAAAGGGTAATCGATGACCCTTATAAAAATTAGAAAATGAAAGATTAAGTATATTTCTGATTAGAAACAATATCCTGTTGGTATCTTCAAAAATGTTATAATTCCAAAAAGTGGCATTAAACATATTAACTTATTACATATTAAAACATATATCTCCACTATTTACTTCAATCACACAAAAAACATTTTCGACATTGTAAAACCTAACATATATATTAAAAATACATACTTATGTACATAAAATATATGTAAATACTGAAATAAATCGTTCAACTCGAAATCCCGTTGTATTTTATTTACCTTTTCGTCAAACTTAATCGGATAATCCCGAAAAAGGCCCGAAAAGAATCCCGAAAGTACCTTAAAAAAATCGAAGAATGATCCATAAAACAGTTCCAATATAATCACGAAAAAATCCAGAGCACAACCCCGAAATGACCCGAAAAAGCCCACAAACCAAACCAGAATGATCCCTAAAACAAATCCAAAATGGGCCCAAAAAGTCCTCATATAATCCCTAGAACAATTTCGAAATCGTCTTGAAAGATACCAAAACTATCCCCAAACTACCCCGAAAGGAAGCAAATAGCTCCACCCAAAAGCTTATTTTATCGAGCAGTGACACCGAGCTAAGTCAAACTACCTCAGTGAATCTCAATTTACACAGAAATAATCCAAAAAAATCTTCATAAATACACATTATATCTATAGGCACATATGGGTATTATTTTGCTGTATCCCGTTGTGTTTGATTTTGATTTTCAAAAGCTTGAATCAAGGCAAACTAAACAAGGTAGAATTGACAATTGAAATATTTTGTTTTTGTAGGAATTCTTACTTCAAAAAAAAAATAAAAACAATTGTATTAACACTTTGTGGCTCGGGGAAAATATTTGGGTCCCATACAATTTTATTTATTAAAAATTAGATCAGATTTGCTGAAGCCGCAATATGATTAATATTGGAAAAGATCATATTTGGGAACCAGCATTCCCAACCGAAAAACTTTAATCTAGAAATGAGACGGAGTTAGTTTTGCCACCAATTGCTACTTTGGCATCTACAGGGTGGCTGATGAATTTTGCTACATTAAGAAACTCAAATCATTTTTTTTTCAGTGTATGGAATTCATTTTTCTTTTATTCATGTTAAAGCTCATTAAATTTTATTAAATATAGCTTAATTAGTTTTAAAAATAATGGAATTTAAATGCCCCCCCTGCTCGTCGATGCATGTGCGGCATCTTACCAAAAAGTTGTTCATTACTGCTTGGAGAGTTGAGACAGGAATAGCCGCAATTGTTTCTCGAATGGATTGCCTTAGTTCATTCAAATTTGTTGGTTTTGCTTTGAAGACTTCCTGTTTGCAATAACCCCACAAGAAAAAGTCAGGTGCAGTAAGGTCAGGCGACCTGGGTGGCCAACGGAATGTGGAGTTTCTGGATATCAGCTTATTGGCAATCCAATGAGACCGATCATTAATTTTAAATCGGCACCATGCTATAAGCTATCTAAGTATTTAAAAACAGTATTGAAGGACACACTGGAACTTAGCAACGAACACACCATAACTAATACATCTGAACTAATAAACAAACTTAGGACCGTTGAAGTGACAAAGGACAGCAAATTGGTATCTTTCGACATAAAAGATCTATACACATCAATACCACTAGCAGAGACATTGAACATAGTAAACTCTATAATACTACGTAAAACAAAAGATAAAGTGAAAAGTACGCAAATCACGAACACGGTAAGAACCACACTACGTCAAAACTATTTTCAATTCAACAATAAAATATACAGACAAACAAACGGACTTGCGATGGGAAACCCAACATCGGCTATTCTTATGGAAGCGTTTATGCAAAACCTGGAAAAAGAGTATATACAGGAATTAAATTCCAAATTAGGAGTGTTATTTTACGCAAGGTACGTGGATGATATCATATGCGTTTTAACTACCAACAACGAAGAGCAAGTACTGGAGTACCTCAACAAGCAGCACGGGAACATAAAATTCACAATGGAAACCCCAAAATACGGAGCAATCAATTATCTGGACCTCAAAATAAGTATTGATAAAGCTAGCTATAAATTCAACTACGACATATATAGGAAACCAACGGCCACCGACACAATAATACATAATACCTCGAACCATCCACAACAACATAAAAATGCAGCGCTAAGGCACTTAGTACAAAGATTGGAAAGAACACCTCTTACACAAGAAGCATATAGAAGAGAGCTTGGAATAATATATAACATCGCTACAAACAACGGATATAAAAAAGGACTAGTAGATAAACTCAGGAGAGACCTTAGAGAACAAAAAAGAAACAATGGAGAAGAAAGTACACAAACCTGGACGACAATGACATATACTGGAAGGGCAACATATAAATTAGCAAATTTCCTTAGAAAATACAACATCAACACAGCGTTCAAAACATCGAACAATTTAGGACGGAAGCTAAGAACCAAAACTAACTCAGAAGATCCATTTAGCAGCCATGGTGTATACAAGCTCACTTGTGAATGCCAGCACAGTTACATACGACAAACCGGACGACAAGTAAGAACGAGGTTCAGAGAACACATTAGAGATTACAACAAAAAGATACGGAATCCAACCATCATACCAGAGTCCAACTTTGCGAATCACATGGCGGAGAATAAATGCCTCCCCGGAAACATCAAAAAAATAGTCAAGGTCCTACATGTACAAGCAAAAGGCAGACGTCTGAACGTACTGGAAAACATGGAAATCTACAAACAAAAAACATTCGACGGTAGAATAATAAACGAACAGACAAACACTGTTTCCGAGACAATATTCGAAACTTTAAAATTGGTTTACAAAAAACAAAGCAACCACTCAGGTACAACAAACACACACGCACCGACAAATAAGCACAAAACAGCAAAAGATCAAAAACAACAAACAAGCAAAAAAGGTCAAACAACAAAAATCACCAACTTTTACCTGCCTCAGTCAAGCACAAAAAAACCGATCGATGCAAACCACCCCCGTTTCTGAATGTACACACACAACACATGCACACACGTACACAAACAGACACCCATGCTGACGTTACCTGCTACCTACTATAAATACAAGACAAACGACCACAACAGATCAGAACGAAAATCGACACTGATGATGGCACAACCCCGAAACCGGTTTGTCTCAAAACCAAATTTGACAAGGGATGACGAAAAATCGTTCCAATATACATCAATTATTGGGAAATTTTCGTCGCAATTCTGTCATAACAGGTTGGGCTATATGTGGAGCTGCACCATCTTGCTGAAACCACACAGAGTTGAAAGAAATTCTCATTCGGCGTAATTCTGGATAGAAAAATTCTCCCAACATGCTCAAGTAACGGTCTCCAGTAACCGTAACGGTGTGACCGTTTTCTTCGAAGAAGTAGGGCCCGACAATGCAGCGTGATGAAACTGCACACCACACTGTGACACGAAGTGGATGCAATTCCGTCTCATGGAGTATCTGCGGGTTGGAAGCACTCCCTATTCGACAATTTTGTTTGTTTATGTTGCCGTTTAAATCGAAATGGGCCTCGTCAGACATGAAAAGACAGTTCAACATGTTTCCATCCTCTTCCACCATTTGAAGCATCTTCTGGCAAAATTCCAAGCGAAGCGGCAAGTCTGCAGCGTTCAGTTTGTTGGCCATTTGAATTTTATATGGGAATAAGTCCAAATCTTTGTGTATAACTGACTGTAATGACTGTCTGCTTACACCCATTTGAGCAGATAAGCTTCTTGTCGAAACACGTGGATTGTTTTGTATGGCAGCAGCTACAGCAGCGATTGTTTCCTCCGTTCGAACTGAAGGGTTTCGATGGTAAGGTCTTCTGTTGACTGTCCCATGCTCGGCAAAATTGTTTACAAGTCTTATTATGGTCCATCTGCTCGGAGGATTGCCGCCAAACGTGCGCCTATACTCTCTTTGAACCGAAACTACGGACTCCAGTGCGTGATAGCGGCGGACAATCCAAAATCTTGTTTCAGTGTCCCAGTTATCCATTTTTGTTAAATGTAAAAGTCAATCTGCAAAATAAAAAAAAAATTAACCAGATTCATTATATAGAAAAAAAGTTATTTAATTTTTTTTTGGTAGCGGCTTTCATTAGCCACCCTGTACGTCTTTAAGGACCATTGCATTATGACAATGGCGAGTATAGAATATTTGTAGACTCCCGCCGGTGGCAATGCAGTAAGGAGACCCCCACTGTGTTAAAAAAAACTGATGGATAAGGACGTGGTTTCTCATACAGTTTATTTATGGGCATCAGTGATTGAAAAAACTGTATTTATATAATGGCCTTTGTAAATTTTTTTGTTTTCATGTACGATTTTTTTATATTTTCTCTTGCTCAATTTTTTGTTAAAATGCTTCATTCTAAGAAATATCTCGCCTCTAAAAAACGATTTCAAATATATACATATGGACTTAAACTGGTATGGTGGGAAATTTTTTGGCCTTTGTGAATACCCTTTCTATAAATTTAATTTTATTAAAAAATGCATGCTGAGGCTTACCCAGACTTACATATTCTCTCTTGTTTATCCAACCCTAAAAAGTTTAATTTTCTTTCTCATAGTGGGTAAGATCCAGTTTTCGGATTATATATCCAGCAATGTTGTCAAGGCCATATTAATACATGTCATCTTATTCAAGGGTTTCATCGATAACGAATCGGTCTTATTGCATTTTTGTTAATATCGCATATATTCCCTCGTCCTTACCATAACTTTCTGAACATATTCCAGTACTGGCGAAGGGAACATGTTACAGCCGTTTCAAAATTTCCTTTCACACTTTCTCGACATTTCTTGCTAAAATAGAGTCTCGGAACAAATGTATAGCAATACGATTTGTTATTTCTTTTCACTCTTGATGAAATGTAAAAAAGTTTCAAACATAATGGGTTAATAATTTTTTTTATTTGACGCCAGAATTCCTACAGAAAAGAGAGAACTGTCAAGTTCACTATTACTTTGTTTAATATACTTTGGCTTGGATAATAATTGAAATTTTACTTTTTATTCATGATTTTTTGAATAACATTTCACTCATCACTCCAATTTGATTGAATTAGGAATACAATTTTATCGCATATTCAACAAAAACGAAGTCAAATCGACAAAAAACGTTAATAATAGTCAGCCTACCTTGAAAATTGTTGCATCAATTATAAAAATGTTATTTTAAAATTGAAATGATTTTATGATATATCACGTTGACAATTGGCAATATGACACTTTCTCTGCGTAGGTTAGACATCAGAACTTTGTTAATTCAAAACTCTGCGATGTTTGTTTGAAGCATATTTCACGATGAAGCAACAACGCATAATGGTTATTTTAACCTTAAACCCTTTTTAATTAGACATTGTTTAAAGGTAGATTTATTGTCAAAGACGCTTTGAATTGTCAATTTGAAATTACTTGAATGTCAAGTAAACGCTGTTATTTCAACAACATTACATTTTCATATTTGACATTGAAGCGTTAATTTGAAATAAAATCGCATGTTGTATTAAAAATGGATTATTGTTTTGGTAAATAATATCTTTTTAATTAACACATATGTACCTTTAAATAAGGACATTGAAAATATAAAAATAACTTAAAACAAGTAAGGAAGTCTAACTTCGGGTGGAACCGAACATTAAATATGCGGCTGTGTAAAAGTGCTCGTGGTAAATTGGTGATTTGTTGTGGAGTTATGACCTATAGAGGTTTTACACTTTTTCTACTACCATGTGGGCAATCTTATAAATAAAAATTAATGTGTGTCTGTGAGTCTGCCGCCCAAAGTGCTTAACCGATCTTTATGAAGTTTTCACAGTAGATTCCTGGCTTCGCTGGTAACAGTGTAGGCTATATATAATTTTAGAAAAGTGGGTGGTGCCACGCCCCCATGCTATATAAAATGTTAATCTTTAAAGGTGGGCATGTTCGTCCCCCAATTTTGCTTATTTTCCGTGCGCGTACTCTACACGTCTATAGTAACCTCGTATCAAGTTTCGTAATTCTATCTTACACCATTCTGAAGTTATTAACAGTCGAATTTGAAATTTACTTGACTCATATGTGGGCGCCCATTTTCCGAAAATTTTTAGTAAATCTACCAAGTTTCATTATTTTAGCTGCTTTCATTATTGAACTATCTCTTTTTAAACGTTTTTCGAAATTTTCGATATCGAAAAAAGGGGCGTGGTTATGGTCCAATTTTTCCCATTTAAAATACCTTGGCCAGAAAGCAACCTGTATATAAAATTTCATTCAAATATCTAAATTTTACTCAAGTTATCGTGTCCACGGGCGGACGGACATGTCTTAATGGATTCCTATGTTCATTGTAAGAACTTTGATATATGGAACTATATACAGGGTGGCTAATGAAAGCCGCTACCAAAAAAAAATTAAATAACTTTTTTTTTATTTAATGAATCTGGTTAATTTTTTTTTTATTTTGCAGATTGACTTTTACATTTAACAAAAATGGATAACTGGGACACTGAAACAAGAATTTGGATTGTCCGCTGCTATCACGCACTGGACTCCGTAGTTTCGGTTCAAAGAGAGTATAGGCGCACGTTTGGCGGCAATCCTCCGAGCAGATGGACCATAATAAGACTTGTAAACAATTTCGCCGAGCATGGGACAGTCAACAGAAGACCTTACCATCGAAACCCTTCAGTTCGAACGGAGGAAACAATCGCTGCTGTAGTTGCTGCCATACAAAACAATCCACGTGTTTCGACAAGAAGCTTATCTGCTCAAATGGGTGTAAGCAGACAGTCATTACAGTCAGTTATACACAAAGATTTGGACTTATTCCCATATAAAATTCAAATGGCCAACAAACTGAACGCTGCAGACTTGCCGCTTCGCTTGGAATTTTGCCAGAAGATGCTTCAAATGGTGGAAGAGGATGGAAACATGTTGAACTGTCTTTTCATGTCTGACGAGGCCCATTTCGATTTAAACGGCAACATAAACAAACAAAATTGTCGAATAGGGAGTGCTTCCAACCCGCAGATACTCCATGAGACGGAATTGCATCCACTTCGTGTCACAGTGTGGTGTGCAGTTTCATCACGCTGCATTGTCGGGCCCTACTTCTTCGAAGAAAACGGTCACACCGTTACGGTTACTGGAGACCGTTACTTGAGCATGTTGGGAGAATTTTTCTATCCAGAATTACGCCGAATGAGAATTTCTTTCAACTCTGTGTGGTTTCAGCAAGATGGTGCAGCTCCACATATAGCCCAACCTGTTATGACAGAATTGCGACGAAAATTTCCCAATAATTGATGTATATTGGAACGATTTTTCGTCATCCCTTGTCAAATTTGGTTTTGAGACAAACCGGTTTCGGGGTTGTGCCATCATCAGTGTCGATTTTCGTTCTGATCTGTTGTGGTCGTTTGTCTTGTATTTATAGTAGGTAGCAGGTAACGTCAGCATGGGTGTCTGTTTGTGTACGTGTGTGCATGTGTTGTGTGTGTACATTCAGAAACGGGGGTGGTTTGCATCGATCGGTTTTTTTGTGCTTGACTGAGGCAGGTAAAAGTTGGTGATTTTTGTTGTTTGACCTTTTTTGCTTGTTTGTTGTTTTTGATCTTTTGCTGTTTTGTGCTTATTTGTCAGTGCGTGTGTGTTTGTTGTACCTGAGTGGTTGCTTTGTTTTTTGTAAACCAATTTTAAAGTTTCGAATATTGTCTCGGAAACAGTGTTTGTCTGTTCGTTTATTATTCTACCGTCGAATGTTTTTTGTTTGTAGATTTCCATGTTTTCCAGTACGTTCAGACGTCTGCCTTTTGCTTGTACATGTAGGACCTTGACTATTTTTTTGATGTTTCCGGGGAGGCATTTATTCTCCGCCATGTGATTCGCAAAGTTGGACTCTGGTATGATGGTTGGATTCCGTATCTTTTTGTTGTAATCTCTAATGTGTTCTCTGAACCTCGTTCTTACTTGTCGTCCGGTTTGTCGTATGTAACTGTGCTGGCATTCACAAGTGAGCTTGTATACACCATGGCTGCTAAATGGATCTTCTGAGTTAGTTTTGGTTCTTAGCTTCCGTCCTAAATTGTTCGATGTTTTGAACGCTGTGTTGATGTTGTATTTTCTAAGGAAATTTGCTAATTTATATGTTGCCCTTCCAGTATATGTCATTGTCGTCCAGGTTTGTGTACTTTCTTCTCCATTGTTTCTTTTTTGTTCTCTAAGGTCTCTCCTGAGTTTATCTACTAGTCCTTTTTTATATCCGTTGTTTGTAGCGATGTTATATATTATTCCAAGCTCTCTTCTATATGCTTCTTGTGTAAGAGGTGTTCTTTCCAATCTTTGTACTAAGTGCCTTAGCGCTGCATTTTTATGTTGTTGTGGATGGTTCGAGGTATTATGTATTATTGTGTCGGTGGCCGTTGGTTTCCTATATATGTCGTAGTTGAATTTATAGCTAGCTTTATCAATACTTATTTTGAGGTCCAGATAATTGATTGCTCCGTCTTTTTCGGTTTCCATTGTGAATTTTATGTTCCCGTGCTGCTTGTTGAGGTACTCCAGTACTTGCTCTTCGTTGTTGGTAGTTAAAACGCATATGATATCATCCACGTACCTTGCGTAAAATAACACTCCTAATTTGGAATTTAATTCCTGTATATACTCTTTTTCCAGGTTTTGCATAAACGCTTCCATAAGAATAGCCGATGTTGGGTTTCCCATCGCAAGTCCGTTTGTTTGTCTGTATATTTTATTGTTGAATTGAAAATAGTTTTGACGTAGTGTGGTTCTTACCGTGTTCGTGATTTGCGTACTTTTCACTTTATCTTTTGTTTTACGTAGTATTATAGAGTTTACTATGTTCAATGTCTCTGCTAGTGGTATTGATGTGTATAGATCTTTTATGTCGAAAGATACCAATTTGCTGTCCTTTGTCACTTCAACGGTCCTAAGTTTGTTTATTAGTTCAGATGTATTAGTTATGGTGTGTTCGTTGCTAAGTTCCAGTGTGTCCTTCAATACTGTTTTTAAATACTTAGATAGCTTATAGCATGGTGCCGATTTAAAATTAATGATCGGTCTCATTGGATTGCCAATAAGCTGATATCCAGAAACTCCATATTCCGTTGGCCACCCAGGTCGCCTGACCTTACTGCAGCTGACTTTTTCTTGTGGGGTTATTGCAAACAGGAAGTCTTCAAAGCAAAACCAACAAATTTGAATGAACTAAGGCAATCCATTCGAGAAACAATTGCGGCTATTCCTGTCTCAACTCTCCAAGCAGTAATGAACAACTTTTTGGTAAGATGCCGCACATGCATCGACGAGCAGGGGGGCATTTAAATTCCATTATTTTTAAAACTAATTAAGCTATATTTAATAAAATTTAAACGAATAAAAGACACGAATAAAAGAAAAATGAATTCCATACACTGAAAAAAAAATTATTTGAGTTTCTTAATGTAGCAAAATTCATCAGCCACCCTGTATCTATCCCCATTATTTTGTACCGTTACAAACCACCGTTATATGACCAAAACTGTAATACCTTGTGTCCTAGTACACGCTGGGTAAAATAAGGAAATTCTTAAGTTCCCAATACTTATTCAACATAAGACGTACATATTCGCATGTTTGCACACAAGTAGTTATCCAAACAATTTCTTTATATTTTTTCAACTTTGGTTTATTTTTAATTGTTTCAATTAATGTTTAGTAACATTTTAATTAAAATTGAACTAAACCCTAAAAATGTTAGAAATGTTTCTATTCAAAAGTATTTCAAATTATTATATGGATTATATTTGCACACGAGAAACAAAAATAAGTACAAGATTTAAATATTATGCATTTTTCGGAAAGGGGAGAAAAAATAAAAATACACGTGTATCGGCGATTTTCATGTACACGTCAGATTGTTTTTTTTATGTATAAAGTGTCCGTCTGTCCGCCTGTGTGAAAGACTTTGGATCGATTTTTAACCCTTTTTTCGTGATCCAATCGAGCTGAATTTTGCAGGCAGACTCGTGGAAATGTCTGTATCACGTCAAATTTTTAAAAAAATTGATTTTTATCAATTCTCAGATTTTCTTGAATTTTTTTTTTACTTTTTTCGGCATAACTTGAAGGGACTCCAAATTTTTAAACAACTAAAGCGCTCCGAAAAAAAAGTGTTTTTCGACCCATCCTACTCCATATATTTGTAGTTTATCAATAGTAACTTTCTAACACTAAACTGTTTATGACTTTTACAACACTTACAACTGGTATGACAGATGAAACATTGAATTGTACAATTGAATTTCAAAAGGGTTAAAAATCGGTCCAAAGTCACTCACACAGGTAGACAGACGGACACTACGAGCTTTATACTTTATACATAAAAAAAAATTCTGACGTGTACATTAAAATCGCCGATAACGTTTGTTTTTATTTTTTCTACCCTTTCCGAAAAAGTATATTTGTTTCATAGGACAGAATGTGTGTACCGCGGTGTTATTATTCATTTTTGTGAAAAATTGTTTAGTATTGTGTAATCGGTATGGAAACAAATTAAATCTGTTTAGTTCAACAATAAGTTTTTCCATTGTTTATAGAGTACAGATGAAAGGGCTTCAATGTATATGAGGAAATTTTTATAATTATTATTAATTAATTATAATATATAAAATATGAACTAAACGACTTTAAGTTAATTGGGTCGCTAAGCTTCCGATGTTCAGCATATCGGTTGTGGCACGTGCAGTGTGTGCTGTTGCACCGTCTTGTTGGAACCACATGTTTTCCAATCCCAATTCATCAAGTTGCGGCAAAAAGAACTCGTTGATCATTGCTCCGTAGCGCTCACCATTCACAGTAACCGTTTGGCCCCGACCGATTATTGGTCAAATAAATAGTCAGCAATATTGCGCCTTCTGGAGCAGTGTAGCGTAACATTGTTTATTAAGGTGTATTTCGCATGTGTTTACTACAGAAATGTCAAAACAGAACTGACTTTAGGGGCCAATCGCAAAATGTATAGCATTTTCTGATAGGAAGATTACTTTTGCGCAGTAACCGTTTTTCACCGACCTATTATTGGTCAAATAAATAGTCAGCAATATTCCGCGTTCTGGAGCAGTGTAGCGTAACATTGTTTATTAACGTGTATTTCGCATGTGTTTACTACACAAATGTCAAAACAGAACTGACTTTAGGGGCCAATCGCAAAATGTATAGCATTTTCTGATAGGAGGATTACTTTTGCGCCAACCTGTAGTTAGCCCATTGGCATGTAAGCTAAATAATAACCGCTTTTGTATGTTGTAAGTCGATAAATTACATATTCTAAAACATGAACATTGCTATAATACATTTTTTCAGTTACCACTATTTTTAAGAAGTACTGCACCAATTCTACTTCTTCTTCTATGCAATCTTCATGAACTTTGCGAATTGTAATCCAATTAGGTTAGGTTAGTTTGAAGTGGCTGCCGCGAGGGCACACAACAACAAATTTGAATACTTGATGAAGGCCATCAAGTCCTTGATGTCATACTTCGCAGTCTGGCGAATGTTGTCCAGGAAGGGTGTACATTAGTCGAGATCTCTTGGGGTCCCTTTTTGGCCAGTCGATAGGTATATTCTTTTAGCAGTAGCCTACATGTGGCAACGCCAACGGCGTTCCGCACGTACGGCCACTGGACCTTCGGGATGGCACCACGATCATTTCCGCGGTCCAAGATAGCAACAAGTATGCCGTCCTTGGCCACCACCGCAAAGCTTGGCTTGCCTACCCCAGGGTTGTTCTGGTACCTCTTAGGAGGAGGTTTCAGGTCTCCGTCGGACCTTTGGCATTTGAAGGGGTCGCGCTTTCCACCGTTGTCACTGCAGGACACTGGAACTTCGGTGGTAGAGCTCGCGCCGTCTCCACCGCATTCCTGACACTTCGGGGCAACGTATCCAGCGGTGCCTCCCGTATTTTTTAAGACCTTAATGGCCCTCCTGTTCTCCCGAAGCAGAGAGGGATTGGGAGAGGGGTCCAGAGGGAGCCGACCGGCAGTTGCTATCGTAGTCGGTCCTCCGGTTGTAAAATTGAAATTAAGGGGGCAGCCTTCTCCTTAGGCTCATAGTAGCCAGGTCGTGAGACCCCTGCCACCGCTTTGGGGAGACTGGTTGCCGCGACAGCCCTTAATGGACGTTCGGCATCAGCAGGAGCGGCGCCATTCACCGTTGCCAGCAAGCCGCTCGTGTTGGGTTTTGGGTTCGAGGTTGCCCTCTTCCCCCATGCGCTCGAGGTGCCTTCGGCACGGTCCACCCCCGTGTGGAAGAATCTTGTTTAGTTTTGTATGTGTTCATCATCTTGTTCGTACGATAATTCGCTGGACAAGGCCAGCTTGTGTTCAAAAGCTTAGAAAGGGGAAAGGTGTCATCCGCTGCGGCGGAGCCAAATACCGCGGGAAAAAAAACTACTCTCAGAGGCGGTCCGGTGTCAGAGAGGCTCCGTATTAATACAGCCACGATTAACCTCCCGGCTGAAAACGTCCAATGTGCACGGGACCGCATAACACCCTGGATTGGGAGGAAGTAGATCTTAGTCATCGCTCTCCCGAGGAGGAAGAGCTGCCCACGCGGATCAGTTTACCCTATGTTTAGCGACTAAGCCCGCGCACCACGGCCAGGTACCTACCTTTCGCGAGGGATATGGAGAGTTAATTCGAGACGTTACTTATTTACGAGATCTATTATTTAGATATTTGTTTGCTTCTTTGTGATTAGCCTTAAAACGAATTCTCAACAAATCATTAAAGGGCTCACATTTTTGAGTAGCTGTAGCATAGTCAACTAGAAAGTGGTGTTCAGGTTTGAGTGCTCCATACAGCTTTAAATATAAAGAATGATGATTTCGTCCTAAAAATTTTAACTTCGAAAGCTCATCTACAAAATATGATGACTTGAATCAAAAGTCTACAATTTCTATCAAGATTGTAAATAACTTCCAATGTTTGTTTTCCATTGGGACTACATCTCTAATCAATAAAGGTAAAAACGAAGCACTTTACTTCACTTGCAGACATTTTAAGATTAAAGTTTTTAAAACTATTATTCTTGGTGTTTAGCTCGTTTCATGAATACTTGAAAATGTACAGGCCCTAAAATCAACAAAAATTATTGGTACAAAAAAGCAATAACAACAAGTAAGACAGTCTAAGTTCGAGTGGAACCGAACATTATATACATAGTAGTGATCTATTATGGCATACCAATTTACGCAGGTCTATTTCAATACTTTTCAACTCGTATTATAAAGCCTGCTGATTGTTTTCAATAAAAACACTTCTGTTATAGTTTTGAGCGGTAAATTAATTTAAAAAAAATATAAATGTCTGGCGCGATATATAACAGGTATATCATAATAAAGCTTCTAAGAGGTTTTTGCGCCAAGCTTTCCTTCCAATTCGTGGTGTGCCGTTTTGAATTTTTTCCTAGAATTTGGCTGGACCTACAGATTTTTGCCGACTTCGAACGGCATCTACAGGGGAGATGCATTTTTGCTGAGAAGCCCTCCATGGCAGAAAGACACTCAGAGAGATTGCCAAACCACTTCCGAGGGGCGACTCCGTTTGAAAAACTTTTGATGTTACCTGTACAAGGACTCGAACCTTGGAACTTCGGTGTGGTAAGCCGGCAACACTACCACCACACCACGGCGGCCGTCATTCATTTATTTTTATAGAAATAGCTTCCCTACAGGAACTGCTAACCATATTTTTCAAAATACCAATACATGCACATTTTATGTTTGAAAAATTAGCGTTCAAATAGGCAGACGGACGCAGAGACGGACATTGCTAAATCGACACAGCTCATTGTCCTTATTATTTCAGTTTACTTATTGATGGGCCCATCTCTTCTTCTTCTCATACTTACAAACATTTCATGTTCATTAAAGGTATGAAAATCAAAAAAGGTATACGAGTATAACTTCCCTATTGTAGTGAGGTATTAACAACTTGCCCAGATATTTTACTTGTTTGCTCAATTTTTGGCAGGAGTATACTACATACTAATGAGAAGCAGCTGACCAACTTTGATTGAAATAGCTAGTTCAAACTACAAGCAATCGCCTTTAGAATTAGAATTACATTTTACAAACAAATTTTTCAGAACTTGACCGATTTTCGCCCATTTTTACAACACTGCTCGGAGGTAATTTTACCAAGCTGTTTTTCCTTAGTGAAGTTTTTTTTTTTCAAAGTAACCCAACCCTGCTACAGACCCGTTAATGCTAGAATAACGAAATTTGGTAAGAGGCATACTATGATTGTTGTACATACACCCAGTGAAAATAAGCGAAATCGCTTTTTGACCAAGCGTACTTTTTCTTAGAAGTTATCTGAGAAGGAGGTAAAAATACTGCCAATATCTCATTGAATGATACAGGTAGAATGATATAATTTAGCAGTTACATCATTTTCTCATTTTTAATACGATTTCCGCTCCGTCCACTTATGAGTCAAGCTATTTTCAAATTCGACTTTTAACAACTTCATAACAGTTCAAGATAGAAATACGAAACTTAATACGAGGTTTACTATAGACATGTAGAGTACGCCTATGGAAAATAAGTAAAATCGGTGGACGACCAAAGCTTTCTAAAAGGAAGGTAGGAAACCTGAACATGCCTTATCTCCCGCACTGATGCAGATAGAATAGTTACAATGACCTGAGGGCCTTATTATACCTAGTAGCGCTACGCACACAAGGTATATTAACTTTAGTCAGTCGCGAAATGGTGATATGTAACGGCATAAACGGATCAAGATAGATATTGACTTATACATATCAAAATGTTCAGGACGAAAAGAGAAATTGATTAAGTCATGTCCGTCCGTCCGTCCGTCTGTGAACACGATAACTTGAGTAAATTTTGAGATATCTTAATGAAATTTGGTATGCAGATTCCTTGGCACGCATCTCCGAGCGCTATTTAAAATGGGCGAAAGCGGATCATAGCCACGTCCACTTTTTATGTATAGAGTATTTTCGAAAATACAAAAAGGGGATTACTCAGTACATAATACACTTATAAGGATTAAATTTGGTGTCTACATTAATGTTAAGGGAGAAAATAGATTTTTCAAGAAATGTTTGAAAATGGGTGTGGCATCGCCCACTTTTGATTAAGTCAAAATTAAAAATAACCGTTCAAGATATCGAAATGAAATTTAGCACACACTTTTATATTAATAAAAGGTATGTTCCGGAAAACAGTGGGCGAAATCGGTTAAGAATCACGCCCACTTTTATACGAAAGATTTTGAAAAGGATCATAGATATATTTAATATTTATTTTTGAATTTTGGGAGGAAGCCGTGGCCCGGCCACTTTCAGCATAAAAATTCTACTATTTTCAAAAGCGATTGCTTGTAATTTCAACAAGATATTTCAATCAAAATTGGTCAGCTGCTTTTGAATAGTATGTAGTATACTCTTGCCAAAAAAAAAGCAAATCGGATAACGCACAAGTAAAATATCCGGGCAAGTTGTTAATAACTCACTGCAATAGGGAAGTTATATACCTTTTTTGATTTTCATACCTTTAATGAACATAAAATGTTTGTAAGTATGATAAGAAGAAGAGATGGACCCATCAATAAGTAAACTGAAATAATAAAGACAATGAGCTGAGTCGAGTTAGCAATGTCCGTCTCTCTGTCTGTCCGTCTGTCTATTTGAACACAAATTTTTCAAACATAAAATGTGCATGTATTGGTATTTTGAAAAATGTGGTTAGCAGTTGTTGTAGGGAAGCTATTTATATAAAAATAAATTAATGGCGGCCGCCGTGGTGTGGTGGTAGTGTTGCCGGCCTACCACATCGAAGTTCCAAGGCTCGAGTCCTGGGACTGGTAACATCGAAAGTGGTATGAAAAAGTTTTTCAAAACGGAGTAGCCCCTCGGCAGTGGTTTGGCAAACTCTCCGAGTGTCTTTCTGCCATGGAAGGCTTCTCAGCAAAAATTCATCTCCTTTGTAGAAGCCGTTCGAAGTCGGAAAAAATCTCATTGAATGATACAGGTAGGAAAAAATTGAAATTGGAAGGGAAGCTTGGCGCAAAAATCGCTTAGGAGGTTTATGATGATATATACATGTTGTGTAACGCGCCATACATTTATATTTTTTTTTAAATTAATTTATCCGTCAAAACTCAAAACAGAAGTGTTTTTATTGAAAACAATCAGTTGGCTTTATAATACAAGCACACGGCGGCCGCCGTGGTGTGAAGGTAGTGTTGCCGGCCTACCACACCGAAGGTCCATGGTTCGAGCCCTGGTACAGGTAACATCAAAAGTGATTTGAAAAAAGTTTTTCAAAACGGGGTCGCCCCTCGGCAGTGGTTTGGTAAACTCTCCGAGTGTATTTCTGCCATGACAGGCTTCTCAGCAAAAATTCGTCTCCTTTGTAGATGCCGTTCGGAGTCGGCAAAAAACTGTAGGTCCCACCAATTTGTAGGGAAAATTCAAATCGGCACACCACAAATTGGAAGAGAAGCTTGGCGCAAAAATCTCTTAGGAGGTTTATGATGATATACCTGTTGCATATCGCGCCATAGAGATAGAGAGAAATGTATTAAAATAGATCTGCGTAAATTAGTATGCCATAATAGTTCACTACTAGGTATATAATGTTCGGTTCCACCTGAACTTTTAAACGCACATAAATGCAGAATTGGTACCGTTAGCTTTTTCCTACAGACTTTTTTCCTATATAGGACACGTTTTTATAAAATATCATTATCTAGAATCAAATAAATTTGTAGTTAGTAGGTATTTCATTTTTATTTATAGTATCAAAATTTAGCTAATCAGAATGAGCCTGTTGTTGGCCACATGGTAGTACAAAAAGTATAAAAGCTCTATATGCCATAACTGCACAACAATTTACCAATTTACCACCACCACTTTTACACAGCTGGGTATTTAATGTTCGGTTCCACCGAAACGGGATTTCACTCGGGTTGTATTTGGAAGTAAATACAAGTTTAGTGATTGCAATAATATTAGCAACTTACTAATATTGGCAACTTACACAACAATGATTTAACTACGTTTTTTGGTACTTCAATGTATTTAGGGTATTGTTCTAAAGATTTTTATTGATTTGAAACATAAAATACACTTTCTTAAAATTAAAGTGATGATGAATTTACACATTAATGTTCAAAACAATAGGAATAGAATGAAAATTCAAGTTAATTAATTTTAACGTTAATTATTTGGAAGTTTAAGCAGAATACAATTGAAGAAAAGAAATTGTGTACAGCGTACTGCAGGTAACGTCGATTACGTAGCTGAAAGTCCCAATTTGATGCTAGTTACATGCGATCCATGTCAAGATGATAATTCTGAAAGAGAGAGAATTCATATGCGCTCAGCTCTTTTGTAGTGTTTCCAACACTGGAAGCAGAGATGCTTCCTTTAAAGGGAGTCATGCAGGGATGTATGACGGGCCTCAAAAGCACATCAGCTGCCTCTATAGTATGCAATAAGGTATGATGTAACTCTTAACAGAGTTTGCACCTGTCGGTACACAAACAGTGACTTATGGTGTCGTGGGTACGAGCAAGCCAATTAAGGCCATATCTAAATTGCCTCACTATATCGATTCTTTCCTCGATGGTCATTGCCATGAACTCCTTACAAACCCGAATCCAGACCTTACATTGATAGAACCGTGTGTCCAGGTTCGCGTTATTAGATGAATTTGCTCTATTAAATATTTAAGGATGAGAAAGCCGTTGTAAACGTAAAACTATCATAAACAAGTTGGATGGTTATATTCCAAGTGCAGGGTTTGATTCGGAACCTTAGCATTGGAAGGTAGGGGACAGAGCTTGACAATTGGGGGAGTAAACTTTCCAGTCTCAGTCTTGACATCCGCTACTCGCATGCAATTGTCCGAACCATGATTCCCTTTTTCAATACTTCCTAGTCTGCATTCATTGGGGGGAGTTTGGTGATTTTTTATGACCACGAAATTACCAATGAAGAGGTTTTTTGTGGGATCTTCCACTTGTATCTCAGATGGAGGTCTTCGACATCCAGTGTTGACTGAACTGTTGATACAAAACTTTGAGATTTTACCATCGATTTTGTAAGGAGATATTGTCAAGTTAAAGTTCAGGAAAGCCTAGGAGTGACCCGCCTCGGAGAAAATGTACTAGAGTTAATGCAAGTAAGACTTTGCATTATCAGACATCGAGGAAAGGGGTCGAGAATTCAGTGTTGCTTCGAAGTAAAGTTGTGGGTTCTTCAAAAGTGAAGATGAGATTTCCAACAGTGCGTTTGGAATAATGCTTAAAACTCTTCACGCCTGCTTCCCAAAGGCCACCCACATGACGAGCATTTGGTGGCAAGAAATGCCATTCAAATCCATGACCGGTATACTTTGAGCGTAGGTCATAAGACGTTTCTTTGGGAAATTTTTTGAAATCCTGCAAACAAAAATCTTTCCATGAAAGCCTTGTTGCGGGAGTCCGCGTCTACCTACAAAACTTGCAAATGCTACCTGAAATGATTTGGTTGACAAGTCCAAACACGGTTCAAGGTGAATTGCCTTTGCGATAAAGTAAATGAAGACGCAGACGTATCCTTTAATTAGTGGGGATCTCCGGAGGTTTGGCGACTTCATATCGATTGGCCCTATAAAGTCTAAACTGGTGTAGGTGAATGGCAAAGATAAAGTTGCAAGCTTTGGGGTTAGAGATGCTATAACTTTGCGAACAGTAGTTTTGTTTTAAAATTGTGCAGATTTTGCAACTGCGTATTTTGTTATTTCAGATTTTAGCCTGGGAACATAGTATTCTTGCTATTCTAATCATGAGTTGTTGTACAGCATGCATCAGAACGTCATGCAGAAAGTTGAGGAAAAGATAATGCAATCTCGAAGATTCCGGAATAATGGCTGGATGTCGTTAATTGTACGTGACACACGAAGAAGTCCATGTTGGTCTAGAAAGGGATTTAACTTTAAAAGTGAGCTCTTTTTGGAAATTGATTCTCGGTTGGACAATGGAGAATAATCCTTTGGGTAATGTCCTTCTTGGGATTTCTGACGTACGATTAGCTACGTACACCTTCCACGTACACTGCAGTTTTTCGAGCCATGAAAGTACAATAGACGAATCGGACCAAAGAAAGACGTCTGCACAATCGAGAGATAATTGAGTGAAAACTCTTTTTATGCATTTAGATAATAAGAGCTTTGGTGAGTGGAGATCGTATTGTCTGATTGCGATCGAATGTAAACGGATGCACAGTATGCTTTCTCTGAAGCATCACAGAATCCATGGATTTGAATTGATCCACTAGGCAAGAGCTCCGTCCATCTACGAATTTGAATTTGTTCGATTTTGGGTAAATAGGTTATAAAATGGTGGCACTTTTGAAGTGAAAGTGGTTTGAACTAGTCCCATTCCGTACCTTCCAGGCAAATTTGTTGTAAGAGTATTTTCGCTTGAAGGAAAATGGGCGATAGTCATTCTGCGGGGTTAGAAAGTTTCTGATTATAAAATTTGACATTTTGTGGCTCTGATGGGTGATGTCCACTGTTCAATTGAATATGAAAAGGAATCGTGCAAACCTGTTTCATCGTATACCAACCGTTTTGGTAGAGCTAGAATAATCCAACTTCAGAAAGTCGGAGTCGAGCAGGTGTTGTGCGGGAATATGGCTTAAAAGTTTAGAATGGTTAGTTTTTTTCGGAGCGGAAACCCAGCTGAAAGCAAATATTGGATAAGTTCAGTTTGAGCTTTTAAGTACGATGGAATATCGTGACATCCCTATAAGACATCATCGACATACTCGTAGGTTACCTTGGTTACAATTTGTTTTTCTAGTGGATGGGAATCTTTTGTATAAGTTGCTAGTTGATGCAAGATAGGGCGCGCAGTTGACTTCGAATGTCACTATCTATAGTGCAATCAGATAGTTTATCCTCGTTCTTTCTGCGAACAAAAATTCCTTCCTACGACTGATCATCTTCGTGAAGAAGAATTTGTCGGTACATTTTTTGTATGTCGCCGTAGTAGATATACTTGTACAATCGCCAATAGAAAATGATAAATAGAAGATTATGTGCAAAGTTGGAGCGCTATGAAGTATGTATGTCGTTTAGCGTGATACCAGTTGCCGTGGGTTTGGAGGCATTGAATACCACACGGACTTTCGAAGAGTTACTGTCTGGTTTAAGAACTGAATAATGTGGGAGATAGTATGACCAGTGTGACCAGGTGATAGAAAAAAAAGAGGCTAAATCGGCAAAAAAAAATGGTTAGAAAAAGCTAAAACTAAGAAAAAAAGCTAAAAGCTAAAGAAGAAAGCTAAAAAAAGTCAGAAATTTTTTTACGAAATCTATTTAAAATTTTTTATTTTGTATAAAAAGCTGTAGACATAACTTAGAGGAACTAATCTTGTTTCAACACATATCAGGCACATTTTCCTTGACTAGGAATTTTTTCAAAGAAATACTATAAAAGATCACAACAAACTAATTAATTATATAATATATTCTTTGATGAATCAGAAGTGATTGTATCTGCGTACAAGGTTTGGGTATTTTTCATAGAGATAAGAGCATCGGTAATTTCAAAATCCGTCCAACATTTCGATATGCGTTTTAACGAGTTAAGCATTTTAATTTTTAATCTGTTCCTTAACTTAGTTTTTAAATTCTAAAAATTTTTTTAACCTCCGCATTACTGAAAGGTACTACCAAAAAGTTAAATACGAATTCGACCAGTTCTAAAAGGGCGGTTCGTTTAATGAACTTTTATGTTCTCGGACTTTCGCCCAAAATTCAATGGTAGAGGTCATACTTGTCCACAGCAGCTCAATCAATGCTACTTGGCTTGGAGAATACATAGACTTTTCTTCTTGAAAGTGAGAAAATACATCCGGCTTTGTAACTTTCATAGAATTGTCAACTGAAAAAAAAAAATTTCTTTTGTAAAGAGTTCATATTATCAGGTAGGCGATGTCGCAATTAAAAATAGTTGACAATTTTTACGAATAATTTTCTGTTTTCGTCATCAATACTACCTTCATTCAACTTCAATTTTATATATTCCTCGAAGTTGTATGAAAAATATAGTGTTGGGAGCAGAAAAGGTTTGGAGTAAAAAAAAGGCTAGAAAAAAGCCACGAAGCTAAAACCAAAATTATGAGGCTAAAGGACAAAAAAAAAAGACGAAATGTTCCCATGGTCAGGCTGGACTTAAACCTCGATTTGAAAGGTAGCCGAACTACATATCGGCCATCACTTCGCCTAACTCGATAGAATTGTTCGCAGTATAAATCTTCGTCAGACGATAGGAGAATTAGGGGTTTAGAATATGCCCGAGGTAGGCATACCGGTCGCGAGAGGCGACTTATATTCACAAAGGTAATGACGTACAACGCCATGGTTGATCTATGGATATGATGCCTCTCACCTCTCATTACCCACCTTATCCTTCCCTGGTCATAAATCGCTACCACGACAGTCGGGCAGTACCGCAAGGGAGTACCGGAGCGTAC
This sequence comes from Merzomyia westermanni, assembly GCA_949987695.1. Lineage (NCBI taxonomy): Eukaryota > Metazoa > Arthropoda > Insecta > Diptera > Tephritidae > Merzomyia > Merzomyia westermanni. Next base: position 92,330,370 of record OX465288.1, read on the forward strand.
CGGACTTAAATCCGGCCAAGGCCTGTTAATTCGACAACACTCCCCAAAACTTTCGGGGAGTGTTTTTGTCGTTACCGCAACAAAAAAACCAACAACGATGGCTAAAAATTTAATCTCTTTTGGGCTAAATATAGACAAACCCAAATTTGGTTGAAAATTAAAATATGATGGCTTTCCAAAAAAATTCGTGCTATAAAAGGGTTTCAATTTTAACCCAGAAATGTTTTATATAAAAAAAATAATTGTTTAAATTGTATCAGTTGCCATGAATCGAGCTGACACGTCCCGCATCAGAGTCGAGTGCTCTACCTACTGAGCTATTGCGCCTGGACTTAGAAAAGCATACATTTCTAGTGTGAATACGGGTGTTGTTGTGTATACATTTTTATACCTACTAGTGCTACGCACACAAGGTATATTACCTTTAGTCGCCTAACTGTAGTACGTAACGGCATAAACGGATCGAGATAGATATTGACTTATATATATCAAAATGTTCAGGACGAAAAGAGAAATTGATTAAGCCAAGTCCGTCCGCCCGTCCGTCCAACTGTAGACACGATAACTTTGAGATATCTTAATGAAATTTGGCATACGGGTTCCTTCGCACTCATCTCCGAGCACTTTTTAAAATGGGCGAAATCGGATAATAGCCACGCCAACTTTTTATGTATAGAATATTTCGAAAACACAAAAAGTAAGTCATTACATAATACACCTATAAGGACAAAATTTGGTGTACCCATTATATCAAGTTGAGGCATAAAATAAATTTTGCAGAAATTTTTAAGAATGGGTGTGGCATCGCCCACTTTTGATTATGTCCAATTTAGAAATGTTATTAATCATAAATCAAACACCGTTCAAGATATCGAAACGAAATTCAGCACGCAGGTTTCCAGGTGTGCAAGGAATTTTCCAAGAAAAAATGGGCGAAATCCTGTTAAGGTCCACGCCCACTTTTATATGAAAGATTTTGAAGAGGATCGTAGATATATTAAATAGGCAATAACTCTGCGTAAATTTATATTTCACTTTTAAAGTTTCCGGAAACTAAGAAATTCAAAAAAATAAAAATTTTCGAAAATGAACGTGGCCCCTCCCTTTTATAGTGGATTATTCCAGAAAACTTTTTGTGCCATAACTCTGCCAAAAATTGGTTTATCGAAACGATATTTCGTGATAATGTTCAATACATAACTAAAGGTAACTGTTTGTGGCAAAAATGGGCGAAATCGGTTAATGTCCACGCCCAGTTTTTTAACATAGTTCTGAAAATTATGTAGATATTGACTGAGTGACACATATATCCAAATTTCATTAATTTAGACCAAAAAAGTTCGGAGTTATGACGAATTGAAACTTTATATAGCCTGGGGGCGTGGCTCCGCCTACTTTTCCAAAACTGTATACTGTCTATGCTGTACCCAGTGAACCCAAGTATATATTGTGAAAATTTCATAAAGATCGGTTGAGTTCTTTGGCGCCTATAAAAGACACCCTTTTTTATAACTACTTTTGTTACGCACACATGGTATATTACTTCATTCGGCATAAACGAATCGAGATATGTATTTATCAATGTATATCAAAACGTTCAGGATGAAAAGTAAAATATTCGGGCAAGTTGTTAATACCCCACTTCAAAAGCGAAGTTGTATAACTTATTTGATTTTCATACCTTTCATGAACATGAAATGTTTGTACGTATGAGAAGAAAAAGAGATAGTCCCATCAAAAAGTATACTGAAATGATCAGGAGCCATGTCCGTCTCTCGATATGCCCGAACTTAGACTTCCTTACTTGTTCTAGTTACGTTTTAAATCAAAAATTCAAGATATAAGAAGAAGGTGTAGGTAATTGAATGGCTAGCCTTGGTTAATTAAGGCTCTTAGGGTGAAGAGTGTACCCATATGCTCGATATGCACTCGGGCGGGGGGAAACAGCGTCTTAGCATGGTTCCCGGAGAAGTTAGCTTGGATTCGGAACGCACTGTCAGCGGAGGTGGCCGGAAATTCATCGCAATTGCCTTGGGTGATAGTGAATATCGGATGCCTGGGGGAATTAGGCAGTTCGGTAGAGTGGGTGTGCAACAAGGGCGTTGCCTTTGTGGTTGGCTTTGCGGGTGAAGCTGCATTTGCTGACTTAGGTGAGGGTTTTATGGATGGTTTGGGATGAAGCATCATGTGATGCGAATTTCTGCGCTGGAGCAAACTTTTAGTGGTTGAGATACACCGCCGTGAACATGTCACGGAAGCTAGGCCACTCCTCGTGACTACCATTAAAAAGCTGGGTATCGCATGGGCGAACTTTGATGCATGCGATCGAGTTATCGACAAAAGAACTGGCATGTTGATCAGTTACATTTTTATCCGAAGTGGTGCCATGAAACGAGTTAAGCTGATCTATATTTTGGGATTTATATACAGGGTGTTTTTTTTACAGGTTTGTTTTTCGAATAGAGATAAAACTGGCATTTTGTGGTCAAATCTGGCAACTCTAATGTCATTTATGTTCAGTTTGGTTTGCCATTTCATCATGAACAGGTTGACAAAAGAACAACGCTTGCAAATCGTGCAAATTTATTTCGAAAATAATGGTTCAGTTCGCGAAGTTTACCGTGAGCTCCGTCCATTTTATGGTCGACATAATCGTCCATCAGAGCAATTAATTCGGTTAACCATGGATCGTTTTCGCACTACGTTTACTCTATGTGATAATACGCATCCGCAGAGACGTCGAACAGTGCGCACCGAAGAAACAATTGCCGCTGTAGAGCAAAGTGTTGAAGAGGACCCGAATGAATCGATTCGCCACCGTGCACAGCAATTGGAGCTTTGTCCATCAACTTTATGGAAGATTTTGCGCAAAGATCTTGGCTTGCGACCTTACAAGATCCAGCTTGTGCAAGAATTAAAGCCGCGAGACCATGCAATGCGTCGTGATTTTGGTGTATGGGCCGAAAATGAGATTGATTTCGATGCTGATTTTCATCGCAAAATTTTGTTCAGTGATGAGGCTCATTTTTGGTTGAATGGCTACGTCAACAAGCAAAATTGCCGCATTTGGAGTGAAGAGAATCCACATGAGACCCTTGAAACGCCATTACATCCACAAAAACTGACTGTTTGGTGTGCTCTATGGGCTGGTGGAGTCATTGGGCCATACTTCTTCCGCAATAATGCTGGAGAGGCAGCTACCGTTAATGGAGACCGGTATAGAGCCATGATAACCGACTATTTTGTTCCCGAATTGGATGGCATGAATGTGGATGAGTTGTGGTTCCAACAAGATGGCGCTACATGCCACACAGCGCACGTCACAATCGATTTATTGAAGGAAACATTCGATGAGCGCATAATTTCGCGGAATGGACCTGTCAATTGGCCACCAAGGTCGTGTGATTTGACACCATTGGATTATTTTCTTTGGGGATATGTGAAGTCGCTCGTCTACACCAACAAACCAGAAACGTTAGGGGAATTGGAAGCCAACATTCGTGGCGTTATTGCCGACATACGGCCCCATATGCTCGAAAAAGTGGTTGAAAATTGGACCTGTAGAATTGGCTTTATTCGAGCCAGCCGCGGCGGCCACATGCCCGAAATCATATTTAAACATTAATGGCATAAAATTATCCTTCCAATAAAGCCAAATTGATGGACCTTAAAACGATTTTCTTGTGTTTTATTTCAATTCGAAGTTCTATACCCCGAAAAAAACACCCTTTATATAGAAGCTGCCAGTACACACTTGGAACTGGTTGGTTGCTTTGTCTTTGAAATCGACGGAAACCTGTTTTTCGTCTTCAAGGCAGGCGCTCTTATAAGAGGTTTGTAAATTCTACCAACGTTTGTTTAGATCCCAAGTTTGACAACCAATAAGGTGTCCGTATTTTCTTTCACTTAAATGAATTTTGAGGATTATTTTCAGGAATTTTAATTCCCACTTTTCTTTGATTGGCTTGGGAGAACTCAACACTTACTTTTTGCTTGGATTTTATCAAACGAATTAATTTTTCTGCTGGGTATAGTATCCGTAAAACACAAACTAGAAATTCGCTACCGTACTAATAGATCGAAAAATGTATACACCCTGTATAGATGCACTCGGATGAATTTTGGAGGAAAAACTTTATATAAATCGCGTATGAACGACTAGCACAGAAAAACTTGCACTTTACGTGTTGGTTGCCGAACGATTAATTTATGGTACTGGGGATAGTAGCAGGAAAGGCAAACGCAAAACGAACCAACGTGTAAATGATTTACGTTTGTATATCGAATGACTTTGGGTTAAATTTGTGTTGCTATTTAGTTACGCTACTGGGGATAGAAGCGGAAGACGCTATCTATGCCTTATATCTGCACTCGAATGTAAATACTTCTTTTTACGCCAAGTAGTGCTACGCACACAAGGTATATTAACTTCATTCGCCTAACGGTAGTATGTAACGGCATAAACGGATCGAGATAGACATTTACTTATATATATCACAATGTTCAGGAGGGAATGAAAGGGTTAAGAACAATTTTTCGGCAAGAGAACTTCCAATAAAATCAAGTTAAGGATAGCCCTACCTATACATTTTCATTCATATGTAATTATATCCCTTTCGAATCACATACCACCCCTATTATAAGCAGTGAAGAAGCCGTAGTTTCACCCTTATGGGCTTATATTTGATTTCATTCTCTTAGTCTTTTGCAAGAGGTTTGAGTTATTTTTTTTAAGACATAGGGATTCACCAATTGTAATTCTCTTACATCAATCAACTCTATATATATAAACCTGTATTAACATTATTTTTATGTTCAAGATCATTGTCTGGTTTGAAAAAGTTTTTTTAAAACGGGGTACTTGTCTAAAAGTTCAAAAAATATAAAATAAAGTAGAATATTACTGTAATAAGAAAAAAAAAACAGGTAAGGAAAGCGCTGTCTTCGGATGTGCCGATGGCTTTATACCTTTCATGAACTCGCATCACGGTTTTAAGTGTAAGAACAAACTCTACAAAATTTTACGGTCTCACCACATTAATTTAAAGATACATAGCCCGAACCCAGTTTATCCAAAAATTGTATTGTATGGGGGCTGTACGATACATTAGTCGAATCTTGATTATTTTCACTACACACAACACATATGTTTTGACGTGCACTTTCCTGACCTAGAATTAATTGGGCTACGAAATTGCGTGCTCAAAAGTTTTCTAGAAACTCTGCCATGACCATTTTTAAAGTTTAATTAACTTTCCTGAGCTTTGTGTGAACTTTGAAATTTCATTTTATGTGGTTTCTGTTTAGAATTCGCTATATTTTAAACGAAAATAATTAAAAACACAACTTATTTCTATTTCTCTGAACGATATCTAATTTAATTTACCTACATAACTGTATGTCTTAGGATAATACTAAATAGTTAATTAAATTCAAAATTTTTGTTAAATAATTTACTTACTTAAGTTATATTAACTTTATTATACTCCCATTATAGAAAAATGAGAAAAGAAATAAATCTAAAATATATTCGAAAAAAATTATAATAATTTATTTGATCCAAAAAAATTGAGAAAATTGTCGGTATTCGAACTCATAACTTTCGGAGGAAAGATCTAGTACATGATCATTAGGCTACTAGTCTGTTTTCGCCTAGTTGCTTAAATTGGAGTTTTATCAATCAGTTTTCAACACCCCCTTACTGTACGTTGATTAACCCGTAATTAATAATTATTTTTATACCTAGTAGTGCTACGCACTGCTTTAGTCGCGTAACGGTGGTATGTAACGGCATAAGCGGATCGAGATAGATATATTTATATCAAAATGTTCAGAAGAAAAAGAGAAATTGTCTGTTAGGACGATAACTTGAGTAAATTTTTAGATATATTTATGAAATTTGGTATGCAAGTTTTTTGGGACCCATCTCCGAGCGCTATTTAAAATAGGCGAAATCGGATGATAGCCACGCCCACCTTTTATGTATAGAATATTTTCGAAAATACAAAAAAAAAATGATTATTCACTACATAATACATTTATAAGGATTAAATTTTGTGTGTACATTAATGTTAAGGCAGAAAAAAAAATTTTCAAGAAAATTTTAAAAACGGGTGTGGCACCGCCCACTTCGGATTAAGTCAATTTCATTTTTATTGAACATTTTCCTTATATCCATATATGTACATAATAAATTATAAATTACAAATAAATACAATATGAACCATTAAAATTTATGTAAGGTACACGTATGTAGGTATAGAAAAAGATAAAGCATTTTATATGTTAAGTTTAACATTGTTTCAAATGCACTGTTAAATATTTAAATAAAAATTTAGTTGAATGTAAATTTAAGATAAATAATAACCTGTGAATTTTCAAGCACTTGCAACAGTGGCATTTAAATGAGTTTGAGAAAAATATTTGGGTAAACAAAAAAAAAAAAAAGAAGAAATTTAATGGCTTAATTAATATATTGGTATATTGTATGCTTACGAATTAATCCGGAGCAATACTTCGATTTCAGCGTATGAGAAACTTAAGAGGAATGTTTTCACCATGCTCCAAAATTGCTGAAGATTTCTTAATTCACGAACCTCAGCAGGAAGGGTATTGAATAGTTTACGAGACACTATTGTATAAAATTTGGTTGAATGTGAGAACCACACAGCGCTGCAGGTACAACTACTGTAGGATGAGAGTTTTTCCTCAGGTTATATGATTCGGATCTCATACTCTGCAGGTACCCACACCTAATGAAAAATATTTTTAAGACTTTAAAATAGTACAGGTCCCTTACTGGAAGAATCTCTAGGCTTCTAAAAAGCTCCATCGGGGGATGAAGTCGATTTACATTACATATATTTCGAATAACACATTTTTGCAAAGTTTGTATTGGTTGAACTTTGTTTAGCGAGGTTCCCCCCCCAAAACAGCTGATCCCATAAAGTAATCTAGAATGAATTAATGCATAGTAAACTGTTGTCAGGGTATCTTTAGTGCAGCACGATTTTAGAAGATAGAAACAGCGTAGCGAAGATTGAAGATATAGTTTCAGACGGGATATGTGGTTACCCCAGTTCAGGCTTTGATCGGCTGTGACCCCTAGATACTGAAAGTCTTCAACAATGTCAATTTTGAAACAATTGTAACTACAGGCAGCAAGCGGGTTAAACGTACTTGATTGCATATCATGACACAGTGGTTCGTGTAGAGCAAATCGTTCGCAAAACGAAGAATGAAAAGTAATATCGACATCTGGATATTTTTTTGCAGTCAAACTAATAAACATATGCTTAGTTTTATTGCTGACAACGAGCTTATGTTTAGCAAACCAAGTTCTTAAAAAATGAACATCATGGTTTATACAGGCTATTAGATTAAAAAGGTTCGTTAGAAGAGCCTGATGACAATTTAGAGTGATCGAGCAGAATGGGCAGGGCGAAGCACTGTTAACAACAACAACAACAACATTAAAGCAATTGCAAGGTCATCGCCAAATGCAGTGACCTTTCCCAAAAAGGGCAAGTCAAAAATTTAATTTACGTAGACTAGGAACAGAAAAGGACCAAGCACGGAACCTTGCGGAAAGCCAAACTTGATTGGATTCGAATTGGTTAGGTTTCCTAAAACTTTAACTCCTTGCACCCTCCCAGTAAGATAAGACTCAAACCATTTGTGTATAAATCCGCGAAAACAAGCACAGTATAATTTGTTCAGTAAAATATTGTGGTCCACTGTGTCAAACGCTTTGGTTATGTCAACGAAAAGACTCGCGCCACTTTTTTTATTGCCCAGCTCATGATAAATAAACGTACAAAATTCTAAAAGAGCATCCTCTGTGGAACGGCCAGTTCTAAAACCAAACTGTATTGGACTAAAAAAACACTTGCTCTGAAGGAATAGCAAAACTCGGCTTTTAAGTGCCTTTTTAAAAACTTTAGGTATAGCAGGTAGTAATGATATTGGCCGGTAGTTATTTTTATCTTCCTTACTTTCCTTTTTAAACAAAGGAATAACTATAGCACATTTTAAATCGTCAGGGAAGATACCCGAATAAATACTAGCGTTAAATAAATGTTTCAGAACATCTACAATATTCAGAGCTACGTTCTTTAGTAATTTATTTGAAATACCATCGTGTCCGCAAAAACTAGAGTTATTTAGATTTTTGATTATACTTAAAATTTCCAGGCCTGAGAAGGGGTCAAAAACGAAGGTACTCTGTTAGCTAGTTGTGTCGCCACCGGACATGACACACGTACATGCGGAAGTATTAGAACGCCCGACGGAAACGAAGAAATCATTCAGTAAATTAGATACAATAAAGGGATCAGAAATGACATTGCCACATTCGTTCAGTCCGCTAACCACCCGGATTGCTCCTGTTAATAATATAATTAACTACCTTCCATTCCCTTTTGGAGTTGCCACAACAACTAAAAATTCTATTTCGAAAATAAGTATCACGCTCTAACTTAATGTCTTTATTTAATTGCTTGCACAATTTTTTATGACGGGAGAGAAGTTCTTGATTGTATGGATGCATCTTACGCTTCACACCTAGATTGTTCTTCAGCTTGATTTTCTTGATAAGTTTAAGACTAATCCAAGGTTTTAGCTTAGTTTTGGATCTATGTGGAACATAGGTGTAGCTGGAACACTGTATGGGAGTTTGAAAAATACTTAAAAACAAGGAGTATGCTTTGGAAATATCCACTTCAGAGAAAACATCTGCCCAGTTTTCATGACGTAATTTTTCATTGAGCAAAAAGTAGTTAATTCTCCTAATTTTAGTTTTATTTTTAAATCTCTTTTGGGAATCCATGATACAGCCTAATAAAACACCAGTCATATTGTGATCTGTTATATCCATATCCAGGTTTATGCCAGTGCAGGTAAATACCGTACTGAAGCGGCAAAAAATATGATCTAAATACGTGCCAGAAGAATTCCTTGTCGGTTCATTAAATAAGACAAAAATCCGTGGCTTGCGTTTAGCGCTAGGTACGCTTCAGAAGTTGCACTCAATTGAATTAGGTCCAAATTTAGGTCACCTAATATAATTTCATTACTCGCGTTTTCATTAGCCAAAAAGTTAGAGAATTCTTCCAGGAAGGAAAGGGCAGATTCAGAATGACGCCTGTAAACGAAAATTAAAGCTAGTAATTTATTACTATTTTTTAAATTGATTTGAAAATATTTGCACTTATTAAACTGTATCTAAAGATGTCACACTCGAATGTATTTCGAACAAAAAACCCCCACACCTCCTGCAGAATATTCATCATTGGCGTTTGCAAAAAAGTTATAGTTAGGTATTTCAAATAAACTCGACTCATAGGAATACGTATATCCATATTTCTGACATAAATTTTGCTATCCCCGGGTAAACTGGAAATGTTTCCATGTTACACAATAGGGAAATAATATTAAACATATCAAAAACCGTTCAAGATATCGAAACGAAATTTAGCACACACATTTGTTTTAAGACAGGGTATGTTCAGGAAATAAATGGATGAAATCGGTTAACCACTTTTATACGAAGGATTTTGAAAAGGAAAATAGATATATTTAATGGGCAATAACTTTGCGTACAAATGCTTCATATCATTAATATTGCACTTTCAAAGTCGAAGTGTCGAAGAAAGTCGAAACATAAAAATTTTTGAAAATGAAAGTGGCTCTGCCCGTTTTATAGTGGATTATTCAACAAAACTTTTTATGCCATAACTCCGGCAAAAATTGATTTATCGAAACGATATGTTGTACATATAGAGGCAAATGTTTGTTGTAAGAATGGGCAAAATCGGACAATGTCCACGCCCAGTCTTTTAACATAGTTTTGAAAAATTTGTTTGTAAAATGCGATATTTTTATAACCATCCAAGCTATATTAATAAGATACATAATAAGCTTTCTAAGCGAAACTGTTGTTGTTGTTGTTGTTAACAGTGCTTCGCCCTGCCCAATGGGCTCGATCACTATAAATTGTCATTAGGCTCTTCTAACGGAAGTCCGAGGAAACGCGCAGTTTCCACAGGGTTGGACCAGAGTGATGTAGGTGTTAGAAGAGTGGGTTCAACTGAACAGAAGAAGAGATGTATGGTATCATGAGGGGACATACCACATGCAGGGCATGCGTTTGGTATGTTGGCTTTCAGTCTGGATAAGTAAGAGTTTAACCTATTTAAGCGAAACTCGTCCCGGCCACTTTTCAGCATAAGAATTCTGCTACTATCAAAGGCGATTGTTTCTAGTTTCAACAAGATATTTCAATCAAAATTGGTCAGCTACTTCTTAATAATATGTGGGAAGCTATTTATATACAAATAAATTAACGGCCGCCGTGGTGTGACGGTGGTGTTGCAGAAGGTCCGAGGTTCGAGTCCTGGGACAGGTAACATCAAAAGTGGTTTGAACAAGTTTTTCAAAACGAGGTCGTCCCTCGACAGTGGCTTGGCAAACTCTCCGAATGTCTTTCTGCAATGGAAGGCTTCTCAGCAAAAATTAATCTCCTTTGTAGATGACGCAAAAATCTCTCAGGAGGTTTATGATATACATGTTGTATATAGTGCCATACATTTATATTTGTTGTTTTTTTTTTAATTAATTTACCCGTCAAAACTCATGACAGAAGTATTTTTATTGAAAATAATCAGCTGGCTTTATAATACGAGCTGAAATGTACTAAAACAGACGTGCGTAAATTAGTATGCCATAATAGATCACTACCAGGTATATAATGTTCTGTTCGACCCGATCTTAGACTTTCTTACTTGTTAAATTATACAATTATAATTGTTTTAAAAGGGATCACTTTGGTTGTTTCGACAATTTTTCCAAACGTTGTACAATATTTGTAGTAAACGTTTTCCTAACGAAAAGATTGGTAAAGAAGGTTTATCGTAAGGTTGTAGCAAACATATTTTGCTTATTGGGTATACATAAATTGTAGCACGACACAGTGGCACATACGCATTATTATACCTTTCATGGACATGAGATTGTATTATAACTTTGGTCCGTTGTTGTATGAGAAGAAGAAGAGATTGACCCAACAATAAGTATACCGAAATGATCAGGGCGATGAGCTGAGTCGATTTAGCCATGTCCGTCCGATTGTCTGTCTCTCTGTCTGTTTGAACGCAAACTAGTCCTTCAGTTTTTGAGATATCTTGATGAAATTTGTCATGGGGCTGCCATTTTGTAATGTCTTATTTATATGTCGGAACCAACAAGAGCGTACCAACATAAAATATAGCTCCCATGCAATCGATTGTTCCGATAAACGAGTTTTGGATAGAAACGTAAAATTTTGCAGATTTGGTACAAATTATTAAACGGGTTGGTCTATAGCCAATTTTTATTGGGAGAAGTAAACTTTAACATTCCTTTTCGGCCATCAAGACATTTTAAACTAATTTTGAATTAAATGAGTCTTTCCGATGTTTGTGTGACAATTATAACACTCACTCCAGTACATTTGATATTTCTGACTTGCTTTTAAGCATTAAAAAATCGATGCTATCCTCGCTTAACCCATAGGAACTTTATGAATTTACTCTTTACAATCTAACTGATTCTCTCTTCTCTTAATACATTATTTATAGGTTTCAATTTCTTGTGTTACTTAGCTGATGAGTTTCCCTCTGTAGCTGAGCAGTTTTAGATCTCGACACTTAACAACCTCCTGCCTTTCAACGACTCGGCAATATACTCGTATATATAAAAAAAAAAAGCCGTGCGTTTTGCGGGTGCGCCCCTCGTGCCGGTTGGGGGGGATGGTGGAATTATTATTATTATATACGTAATGTGACAAATGAAAATCAGGCAGTTAGGACCTACATAATAAATAAAATCGATTGTTCCGATAAATTAGGTTTGTTTTATAAATATTTGCAATTTAATAGCGAGGAACACAAACTTTGTCAGCTACAGTACTTATTATATAATGTGTGTAGTGAAAATCATCAAGATGGGGCCTATGTACAACACATTTTTCCGATAAAAGGGGTTGGGCTATGTATCTTTAAATTAAAATGATAAGACCATCAAATTTTGCAAAGTTATACTTATTGTAGGTAAGGACCGGACACTTAAATCCGTGATGCATATTCATGTAAGGTATAAAGCCAGCACTTTCCTTACTTGTTTTATAAATAGGCTTGGAAAATGCATTTTCTTTTATTATTTGAGTAGAAATTAAAACGCAAACACCTTTTAAGTCACTTAATGTTTTTGCAATTTATTATTACAAAAATAATAATAACAACACAATTGTTTCGGCACTCACGTAGTGCCTTCTTCAGCTGATAGCGTTCAACTAGCCATTGTCTAACATAAAACAATAAACAAACAAAGAGAGAAATTGCAGTAATCCCACAATTACATTAACAAAAAATATATAAGTTTATCGGAAAGCTGCAAAAAGACTTAAGTACAGTGGACCAATATCCCTATTAACAGCAACCTTTTTATTTACATAAATATGTAGGGATTCTAAGATATTTAATTTATTACTATTTGATTCAGATTTAATTAATTTGAAATCGTCTTCACTTATAGCATGTTTATTCTCAAGAGCATGTTCGGCTATTCCGCTTTTCGGTTCGATGTTCCTAATATATTTGAAATGCTCGTTCATCCTTGTGCGAATTGTGCGCGTTGACTGGCCTATGTATTTTGCCCCGCATATCTCTCCGTCGTCATTAAAATTAGAGCACGTCACTGAATAAACCCCCGGTTTATCCAAGCTGTGACACTTGTCTTTCGTCGATTTTAGCAAAGATTTCAAGTTATTATTACTCTTCGGGACAACTCTTACGTTTGTTTTATTAAGCAGTTTTTTAATATATTTAAAATAATATTCATCATACGTCACGCTGCAAAACCGATATTCCTCTTTCTTTTTTCCCACTGTATCGAAGAATGAACTGCAATCTCTTCTTACATCTTTTTTTCATACATTTACTATTATCGATATCGATATTATACTGAAATTACTATCTCAAGCTAAAATACAAAAAGCTAATCAAAATATTAACATGCCTTCTTGAAACTTTAACGATATAAGCGTAATTTGCTCTACTAACTATAAACAACTATGCGTGCGTTAAAATCTCCCAGGATTACACGATTCTCGCCTCTGATTAACGCACGAATATCGTGGCGATACTCACTCGGACAACAGGAGATATATAAATATTAAACATCTCAAGATCGACACTGCCTGACCGAGCAACCATACCTAGAGGTTCTAAGATGTTGTCCCTCGGGTGGAAATCTGGCTCATATAGACGATACTGCACTGATTGGTGAGCGATGAACGCAAGTCGACACCCAAGCCCTCTCGCACGGTTGCGCCGATGGATGTTGTCACAGATGCAAAGATCTGTTCGGAAACCGCTCTTTGTCTCATATATTGCAGCAATTTTAATATTCTCCAGCTTTATAAAAATGCCTTGAAGTTATGTCTTTGCAGTTTAGCTGCATGACGCGAAACGGGGAGAAATAGTTACGCTGGGGGTCAAGGACTGGTGCGTATGCCTCAGTGGAAGCAGTCTAAGTCACGTGCGTCGTCGTAATCTAAAGGGACATCGCAGGAGGAGGCGAAACCATCGACATTGCAGGCTGCAACATAATGCAACATACGTATCAGTCCATAAAGGCATCTTTCCAAGTTCAGAGCATGTTAGCAGGTGACATAAGCCAAAGAATGAGTTGCATTTGACTGATGCCGCCGGTGAATATAATCTTAAACATAGTGCTAGTGCTGGAACAGGAAGGAGAAATCCACTGCGGGTTAGGGGTTTAGAATATGCCCGAGGTAGGTATACAGGTCGTAAGAGGCGACTAATATGCACGAAGGTAATGACGTGCATCTCGATGGTTGATCTACGGATATGATGCCTCTCATTACCCATGACATGACCTAGAAAGTTGAACTGGTCATACCAAATCGCTACCACGACAGTCGGGCAGTACCGCAAGGAAATACCGGAACGTACCAAGTTCATATCCGGCAAAGGACTGTCACTTTCGGCAACACTTGCTTGGCAGTATTGTTGCTGCTAGTGGTAAATACTGTATTTGACGCCCCAGGACATGTACACTAACGCGCCTGAAAAGTTTTGAAGAAGATAGCGGGTCTGTGTGTGGAAGAATTTAACGTGGAGCAACTTGTTTTGTGCACCCATCTTTTACATTAAGAACATTGCACAGAGTGTGAACGTTTTACACAAATCTTCTTCCAGCAAACGCAGCATATCCAATCTCTTGGTCCTGGGTTAGGTTCAAATGCGACGCGTTATACAGCGTTGCATCGAAATTACAGCCCTTGGTCGCGTAAAACCCAAGTCATTCCGGTCCGACAGAACCGACTGTACTATACGATATGCAGAAAGATGTTTAATACATTTATGTATTTATGAACTAACTGTGAGCTATGTGGGAGATATTCAATATTTTCGAACGTAAATGGTTTTAAATCAATTAGTATATAAATTACATTTTGGTATATACCATAAAATCATCAAACTAAAAGAATTTCATTATGCAGAGCATATAACTTATAATAACAAGTAAGGAAGTCTAAGTTCGAGTGGAACCGAACATTATATACCTAGTAGTGATCTATTATGGCATACCAATTTACGCAGGTCTATTTCAATACTTTTCAGCTCGTATTATAAAGTTGATTGTTTTCAATAAAACCTCTTCTGTTATAGTTTTGGGGGCTAATTAATTTCAAAAAAATATAAATGTATGGCGCGATATACAACAGGTATATCATCATAAATCTCCTAAGAGATTTTTGCGCCAAGCTTCCCTTCCAATTTGTGGTGTGCCGTTTTGAATTTTTTTTCTACAATTTGGCGAGACGTACAGATTTTTGCCGACTTCGCACGGTACCTACAAAGGAGATGTTTTTTTGCTGACAAACCTTCCATGGCAGAAAGACATTCGGAGAGTTTGCCAAACCACTGCCAAGAAGCAGCTAACCAATTTTCAAACAATCGCCTTTGAAAGTAGCAGAATTCTTATGCTAAAAAGTGTGCGGCCCGAGTTTCGCTTAAAAAGCTTATTATGCATGCAAGATCATATTGATATAGCTTGCATAGTTATAGAAATATCACGTTTTACATTTTACAAACAAATTTTTCAGAACTATGTTAAAAAACTGGGCGTGACGGTGGACCGATTTCGCCCAATTTTACAACAAACAGTTATCTTTATATATTCAACATTTTCGTCAAATGAATTTTTGCCGGAGTTATGGCATAAAAAGTTTTGTAAACTAACGCACTATAAAAGAGGCAGGGCCAAGCCCATTTTCGAAAACTTATATTTTTCGAATTTCTTCGTTCACGGACACTTTGAAAGTCAAATTGAAATGATAAAAAGCTATTTACGCAAAGTTATTGCTTATTAAATATATCTATGATCCTTTTCAAAATCTTTCATATAAAAGTGGGCGTGGATCTTAACCGATTCCGCCCATTTTGTTCCGGAACATTCTTTGTATTCAAGGAAGTCTGTGTGGTGAATTTCGTTTCGATATCTTGAACGATGTTTGATTGCGATCGAAAATTTCTTGAAAAACTTGTTTTTTGCCACACAAGTTTACCCTTTTGGTGTATTATGTTCTGAATAACCACGTTTATGGGTTTTCGAATATATTCTATACTAGAGGGACCGGCAGACTTTGTCCTGCCCAGATATTAACCTGAATGGATCTAGAAATATTGGCTTTTCCTATCCCTATCATTATCTCTATCACTATCCCTATCCCCATTCCTATCCCTATCCCTATCCCTATAGATGTAGCTATTTCACACACACACAATTCCACTTCACCATCGATCGATCCATTGAGCTTTTCTAACAAAAAACATAATTAAGAAAATTCGCACCATGCAAAATGTATGGGAAAATTAAATTTTCTTTTCAGGAACTTTTCGGAAATTTTATTGGGTATTCTCCTATTCTAGTCAGAGAAGAATCTAAATTAGTGTCAATCATCCAAATCGGTGCAGGCGTTCTTAAGTTATGAGCGTTGGAACTAACCCCACTTTGTTTTATATATAGATATAAAAAGTGGGCGTGACTATCATCCGATTTCGCCCATTTATATAATGCTCGGAGATGAGTGCCAAGGAACCTGCATACTAAATTGCATTAAGAAGTCTCA
This sequence comes from Merzomyia westermanni, assembly GCA_949987695.1. Classification (NCBI taxonomy): domain Eukaryota; kingdom Metazoa; phylum Arthropoda; class Insecta; order Diptera; family Tephritidae; genus Merzomyia; species Merzomyia westermanni. The sequence continues at coordinate 92,346,565 of OX465288.1, forward strand.
AAATTGAATCAAGTTATCGTGTTTACAGGCTTACGTATCAATGGGGAAGTAGACGTGGCCACGCCCACTTTTCGGCATAAAAATTCTGCTACTTTCAAAAGCGATTACTTGTAATTTCAACAAAATACTTCAATCAAAATTGGTCAGCTGCTTCTTAGTAGTATGTAGTATCCTCTTGAGAAAAATTAAGCAAATCGGATAACGCACAAGTAAAATATCCGGACAAGTTTTTAATAACTCACTCCAATAGGGAAGCTATATACTTTTTTTGATTTTCATACCTTTAATGAACATGAAATGTTTGTAAGTATGAAAAGAAAAAGATATGGGCCCATCAATAAGTAAACTGAAATAATAAAGACAATGAGCTGAGTCGATTTAGCAATGTCCGTCTCTCCGTCTGTCTGTTTGTCCGTCTGTCTATTTGAACGCAAAATTTTTCAAACATAAAATGTGCATGTATTGGTATTTTGAAAAATGTGGTTAGCAGTTGTTGTAGGGCAGCTATTTATATACAAATAAATTTCGCGTCATACATATATATATATAATAATTTTGTTTTTAAATTAATTTATCCGTCAAAACTCATGACAGAAGTGTTTTTATTGAAAACAATCAGCTGGCTTTATAATACGAGCTGAAATGTGTTAAAATAGATCTGTGTAAATTAGTATGCCATAATAGATCACACCTAGGTATATAATGTTCGAACTTAGACTTCGTTACTTTTTTTTATTTCATATGTATACATATACTAGAGGGACCGGCAGACTTTGTCCTTCCCAGATATTTACCTGATTGGATCTAGAAATATTGGCTTTTCCTATCCCTATAATTATCTCTATCACTATCCCTATAGATGTATGTAACTATTTCACACACACACATAATTCCACTTCACCATCGATCGATCTATTATTGAGCTTTTCTAACAAAAAAAATAAAATTATAAAAATTCGGTCCATATGAAATGTAGAAGAAAATATATTTTTTTTTCAGGAATTTTCCGGAAATTTTATTGGATATTCTCCTATTTTGGTCAGAGAACAATCTAAATTAGTGTCAATCATCCAAATCGGTGCAGTCGTTCTTGAGTTATGAGCGTTGGAACTAACGTCACTTTCTTTTACATATATAAATATAGATAAGGTGTAAAATGAAAAGTTGGAATATAAAATCGCGCATGTAGTATTTAGATCCAGACCGAATGCGATTTCTTGGAAAACTACTCACTCCAGGATGCATATTTCCCTAGAATTTGATCAGGTCCACCGGTTGTGGAGTTGGGAGTTAAAGTAAATACGTGGGGGCCGGCCACCGGCATTCAACCATATAGTTAATAAGGTATTTCAAACTATAAAAACATATGAAATAACTTTGACAATCTTTTTTTTTGGCAAAAGTTGAATTTAAAGAAAAGTTTTACAGTTAATACATTAATATGTACACCAAATTAAAGGGAATTAAAATACATATTAAAATCGGTTCGGTAGGTTTTGAGTAATTTCAATTTTAAAAAATGCTTAATATGAACTAATAATAAATTTTGTTGTTGTTGTTCCCCCCCAAAAAAAAATCACACCATTATATTAATTTTATCGATATCTATCGAACCCAATTTAAATTTTTTTTATTTCAGAGTTTGCGGTATTTAGCACTTGTTCCTTATTTTTTTCCATATGCATACATATGCGAGTATAAGGTATAAAATGAAAATTTGCATTAAAAGCTGCTTAATACATAACTGCACCTGAAATAGCAGTTGCGTTGTTATTATAGAAATTAGTAAAGCATTTATTATATTTAGCGCTTCTGACATTAATTCTCTTTGTAAAAGCGAATAAATGTCAAATTCATGTGAGAATTATCGTCATTGACATTAATTATCTTTATGGAAAAATAGAATTTAGCTGCTAGCTATTTTTTTACCTTTTTTCAGAAATTTTTTTAGCTTTTTTCCCCCAATGTGGGAAAACTAGAAAAACTTATTTTAATTATGCATACACAAACAAAGTTATACGTAAAAACTGTTGTAGTTTTATTATTAAGCTAGTAGAACAATTACGCTAACGTTCACCAAGTAACATCGACACTTTAAAAGATATACATTTCTTTTCTATAGAAAAGGCGATGAGCGCTGTAAAACCATATGAAACAGTTTCCAACAAGAAATACATCTGATGAAATAAGTGATATAGAAATGCAATGGAAAAAATTGCATCTTCACGAATGGAAGGCGTAGGTTCAACGGTCGAATTTTGGGGGTCAGGTCCGGGAGTATAAAAATGCGTTAATTTTTCCAGATTTGTTTTTGAATTTGTAGTCTTGCTTCTTAGTAATACCGAGGTGGTGAGAATTTTTAGTAAAATGAATAATGTTAAAACAAGGCAGCAGAATATTAAAATTCTAAATGCAATTTTGTATGTAACATACGGACTGAAGAGGGTAAAGAAGTGCTGCCATGGCTTTATAATAACAAAATATCTCATTTAACTTATGAGCAATTCTAATATTTATGCTAATTCAGCGGATCATGAAAATTGTGATATAGAAATATTCTAAAACTGTATTATATATTATCTCACATTACTACCTTTTATAGTAAATATTAATTATTTTGCATTTAATACCATGAACGTATATTTTCTTTTAAATATATGCTTTACTTGATAACTTCTTTTAATGCGACTTTTGAATAAGGGGGCTTCCATAAAAGAAGTCTGGGATTTTTAGCCATTTTGGACCCCCTCCCAAGTTTCAAGTGAAGATATAACAATTTTTATATACTCTTTTAATTATTATATATTTTTTGTTGTAATGTCCGAAATTCGTCTGATTTCTCTGACCCCCCCTAGCACCGGACGTCTTTTATGGTAGCCCCCTAAGTCAAATAATACAGTGTTATTCTTGAAGCAGTGACATACATACAGGGTGGCTAATGAAAGCCGCTACCAAAAAAAAATTAAATAACTTTTTTTCTATTTAATGAATCTGGTTAATTTTTTTTTTATTTTGCAGATTGACTTTTACGTTTAACAAAAATGGATAACTGGGACACTGAAACAAGAATTTGGATTGTCCGCCGCTATCACGCACTGGAGTCCGTAGTTTCGGTTCAAAGAGAGTATAGGCGCACGTTTGGTGGCAATCCTCCGAGCAGATGGACCATAATAAGACTTGTAAACAATTTTGCCGAGCATGGGACAATCAACAGAAGACCTTACCATCGAAACCCTTCAGTTCGAACGGAGGAAACAATCGCTGCTGTCATACAAAACAATCCACGTGTTTCGACAAGAAGCTTATCTGCTCAAATGGGTGTAAGCAGACAGTCATTACAGTCAATTATGCACAAAGATTTGGACTTATTCCCATATAAAATTCAAATGCCCAACAAACTGAACGCTGCAGACTTGCCGATTCGCTTGGAATTTTGCCAGAAGATGCTTCAAATGGTGGAAGAGGATGGAAACATGTTGAACTGTCTTTTCATGTCTGACGAGGCCCATTTCGATTTAAACGGCAACATAAACAAACAAAACTGTCGAATATGGAGTGCTTCCAACCCACAGATACTCCATGAGACGGAATTGCATCCACTTCGTGTCACAGTGTGGTGTGCAGTCTCATCACGCTGCATTGTCGGGCCCTACTTCTTCGAAGAAAACGGTCACACCGTTACGGTTACTGGAGACCGTTACTTGAGCATGTTGAGAGAGTTTTTCTATCCAGAATTACGCCGAATGAGAATTTCTTTCAACTCTGTGTGGTTTCAGCAAGATGGTGCAGCTCCTCATATAGCCCAACCTGTTATGACAGAATTGCGACGAAAATTTCCCAATAAGCTGATATCCAGAAACTCCACATTCCGTTGGCCACCCAGGTCGCCTGACCTTACAGCACCTGACTTTCTGGTGGGTTTATTGCAAACAGGAAGTCTTCAAAGCAAAACCAACAAATTTGAATGAACTAAGGCAATCCATTCGAGAAACAATTGCGGCTATTCCTGTCTCAACTCTCCAAGCAGTAATGAACAACTTTTTGGTAAGATGCCGCACATGCATCGACGAGCAGGGGGGGCATTTAAATTCCATTATTTTTAAAACTAATTAAGCTATATTTAATAAAATTTAATGAGCTTTAACATGAATAAAAGAAAAATGAGTTCCATACACTGAAAAAAAAATTATTTGAGTTTCTTAATGTAGCAAAATTCATCAGCCAATACATATATAGGTTAACAGCCGTTAATGGAATTACATGGCCAAACCAACCTAGCCGCTGGGTTTTCATTCGTTGGACAATGTTGATGTCTGCGTAGAGCTCATACAACTCATCATTAAATCTTCTTCTGTAAACACCGTCGGCATCGCCTAAAGGCCCATAAATCCTTCAAAAAACCTTTCTCTCGAATGTTATCGTTCATGCTTCTGCTCTATATTGCAGGTCGGTTATTATGAGTGACTGGTCGAGCAAGGGTAATTCTTAGCTTGATTTCTAAGCTGACAATATTGTTGGTCTTAATGCTGGTTCCCAGGTAAACGAAGTAGGCAGAACTTACTAAAGGGTGTTTTTTTTAGGGGTATAGAACTTCGAATTGAAATAAAACACAAGAAAATCGTTTTAAGGTCCATCAATTTGGCTTTATTAGAAGGATAATTTTATGCCATTAATGTTTAAATATGATTTCGGGCATGTGGCCGCCGCGGCTGGCTCGAATAAAGCCAATTCTACAGGTCCAATTTTCAACCACTTTTTCGAGCATATGGGGCCGTATGTCGGCAATAACGCCACGAATGTTGGCTTCCAATTCCCCTAACGTTTCTGGTTTGTTGGTGTAGACGAGCGACTTCACATATCCCCAAAGAAAATAATCCAATGGTGTCAAATCACACGACCTTGGTGGCCAATTGACAGGTCCATTCCGCGAAATTATGCGCTCATCGAATGTTTCCTTCAATAAATCGATTGTGACGTGCGCTGTGTGGCATGTAGCGCCGTCTTGTTGGAACCACAACTCATCCACATTCATGCCATCCAATTCGGGAACAAAATAGTCGGTTATCATGGCTCTATACCGGTCTCCATTAACGGTAGCTGCCTCTCCAGCATTATTGCGGAAGAAGTATGGCCCAATGACTCCACCAGCCCATAGAGCACACCAAACAGTCAGTTTTTGTGGATGTAATGGCGTTTCAAGGGTCTCATGTGGATTCTCTTCACTCCAAATGCGGCAATTTTGCTTGTTGAAGTAGCCATTCAACCAAAAATGAGCCTCATCACTGAACAAAATTTTGCGATGAAAATCAGCATCGAAATCAATCTCATTTTCGGCCCATACACCAAAATCACGACGCATTGCATGGTCTCGCGGCTTTAATTCTTGCACAAGCTGGATCTTGTAAGGTCGCAAGCCAAGATCTTTGCGCAAAATCTTCCATAAAGTTGATGGACAAAGCTCCAATTGCTGTGCACGGTGGCGAATCGATTCATTCGGGTCCTCTTCAACACTTTGCTCTACAGCGGCAATTGTTTCTTCGGTGCGCACTGTTCGACGTCTCTGCGGATGCGTATTATCACATAGAGTAAACGTAGTGCGAAAACGATCCATGGTTAACCGAATTAATTGCTCTGATGGACGATTATGTCGACCATAAAATGGACGGAGCTCACGGTAAACTTCGCGAACTGAACCATTATTTTCGAAATAAATTTGCACGATTTGCAAGCGTTGTTCTTTTGTCAACCTGTTCATGATGAAATGGCAAACCAAACTGAACATAAATGACATTAGAGTTGCCAGATTTGACCACAAAATGCCAGTTTTATCTCTATTCGAAAAACAAACCTGTAAAAAAAACACCCTGTATTTGAGCCCGTGCTGTCAATTTCATCGGCATACGCAAGCAGTGAGCTCTGCTTAAAAGTTTGCTCGTTGTACCTTTTATGTGAAAGTTAACTTACGTTTTTAGCTTTTTTTAACCCTAAGAAATTCTTTTTTAGCTTGTCTTAGCTGTTTTTTTTCTCGATCTAGCTGGATTGCTGAAAAAATTCTGGCAACACTGGTTGGTGCACAAAATTAAAATTATTTTTTTCTGTTACTCAAATTAATAATAATTCCCAAACGGATTACTCTCCATATCGCGCCCGACCGGCGCGAGGGGCGCATCCGCATAACGCGCATGGAAAGGCTTTGGTTTGTTGATCGTCGAGATCTAAAACTGCTCAGCTACAGAAAAAACCTCATCAGCTAAGTAAAGTAGATATATATATATATATTATTTTTTTTTTAATAATCATTTTTAATTAATTATTACAAGTTTTTTTTTTGATTGAATAGAGTAGGAAAAATGTTTAGAGACAACTGCCATACCTTTTCTTATAGATCCCTTTCGGAAGCTGCTATGCTTCTTCATAAGAGAAATTTTCCTACGCATTGCTTACCATTAAGCTAACAATACGCTGGTTTTTGATGTCATCTAAACTCCTAGTTCTATTCTTCTTTACCATATGCATGAACCACTTCCGCCATTTGACAGTTAGTAGTGTGATCATGATGGATTTTTTGACAGATCTGTTTTATCAGCAGAATTGCCTTACCGTGTGCTCTCGGTTTTTGTTATTGCTTTTTTATACCAACAACTGAAAATTGGTTCGGCACTGTTTTAAGACTAAAGGTTTAAAATGCCTTGAATGACGAGACGGTGCATTGAAGTTCACTTCACTTAGAAGAAATGGGCTGCATAGTGAACCATTTAGCAATTTAATCATAAAAATAATTCCAAGCATTTCCCTTCGACTAGAAAGTGTGTGCAGATTAGTGAGTTTTATACGATTCGTATAGGGTGGCAGATTGTACAAGGGATCCCAATGAAAATCTCTCAAGGCAAATAGTAAAAATTGTTTTTGAACTGATTCTAGGCGATGTACATGAACTTGGTAACGCGGGTTGCAAATTATAGAACCGTATTCAAGTATCGGTCTGACTGATGTAGTGAAGAGGGCTTTAGTTACATAAGGGTCGCTAAATTCTTTAGACCATCGTTTAACGAATGCTAGGAAACCTCTAGCCTTATTGACTGTTGTGTTAATATGGCGGTTGAAACTGAGTTTATAGTCCATAGTAACCCCCAGGTCAACAAAATAATACACTTGCTCAAGACTATAATTTTTAATTGTATAGGAACCCGTCTGACAAATTCCACGCGAAAAACCCATGTGTCTACATTTTTTAAGGTTAAGTGGCATAGAATTTAAATCGCAGAAAGTAAGTAGTGTATCTAGATCTGGGACGGAATTACGACATACGTTCCGTGATCGTAATTCGTTCTTTAAGTCACAAACCCGTTGAAACTGTCCAACTTTTTAAAAGAGTAATAATGCATAATTGAACCGACCGGTACTTCCAGCCAACTGCTCAAGTATGCCGTCATTCGGAATTATGGGCCTCGAGCTATTGTAATTTAAAAATTCTATTTCGATCACGGAACGTAGCTTATTTCTATCTTCAAATGACGTGAATGACATGAAAAGCCCTACTTCGTCAGCATACATTAACATTTTTGAAAATTTTATTATTGCAGAAATATCATTTATAAACAACAAGAACAGAATCGGGCCAAGATGGTTTCCTTGAGGAACCCCCCAAGAGACAAAAATGACATCGGATACTAAATTTTTAAAGACTTTAGCTCATATTTGTAAAATATGATGCGGATATTCGTGAATGTGAACGTGAATTAATAACTTGACGAATGACCACCTCAACAGAATTAATCACTTTTTATACCTTGAAGAAGTTAATTAAGCCAAGTATTTAGCCACATTGCTAACCGGTAGTTTTCTAGTAGTATGTGCTTGAATTGATTTTGTATTTGTAAGTCAGAGTGTGTTTGGTTTAAGTATTACAACTTGTAATAATTATTATCGAGCTGTAGTTTTTTAAACAATATTATTTGGTATTAAAATGTATGCCTGCTTACATTAGTATACAAATGAATAAATATTAGTGATATATTTTTTGTAGCTTTAAAACTGATGGTATGCAAAATATTAATCAACACTGGTAGTGATTTCACAAATTTGGATATTTCTCAAACACATTTGCCACATTTGAACATACTAATACGTATGGTCGTATATTTATTGAATACGCCTCTAGTTATGTGTGCATATGATATTGAATACATACTTACACCTCCATGCAAATGTATACTCATAAATACTCTGCAGTGAAGCATCAAACTAGTCAACAAACATACCAGTATACAACCAGAATTTTTTTACTGGGACCAAACCACGGCAAGAACTAAAGTTGTACCAGAAAAAGTTCAAAATTAAGCAAACTGTTAAAATGTCCAGAATTCGAAACATCCAAGTAAAGCTTGATATTTTTTTTATTTTGCTATTACGGCACTATACACCGAAATAATGACCTCGTCGATGTGAACCGAGCATTCATCCACTACGCCCGACGGAATTTCCATCATTCCTTCACTTCCACTGACTTGAAATTGTTTGGTCTTTTTTGAACTACTATAAGATGGGTATATTTCTGTCCAAAATCTGACATACTAGTTATGAGGTAGTTCGCAACTAGTTAGCTTGACTGAAGGCACATCTACATGGAAACCTCATACTCGTCATCGGGTGAATGTGTAGTAGTGATTCCAAAAATAATTCAGTACATAGAGGGCGACATTGAGGCTTCATTTAAGCAATCAAAATTTTTAAAATAAAACATTAAAATCTTATATTCGGATCAGAAGAATTCTAGCGGTTGTCAAGTGAGCACACGACATTGATACGAAAATAACAGAAAAAAAATTGGAATCTCATTGAACGGTTTTCACTTAAAACAATCTAAACGGAAAAATGGTTTATGAAAGTGGATTTTCTACGCGCAGAACCTACTCTAGTAGGCCCGTTGTTACTTCCTATGCCGTATCGGTAAGCTTCATGGAATCAAAAATATGAATTGCTCCAACAAAAACATCTGTGGCAAAAAGTCAAAAAAACCAAAGCAATTTTTTGGAATTTTTCAGTAGAGCTCTTTGGAAGTTTAAATTGTAGTGCAAATGTATAAAATGAAGATAAGGTTTGGATTATCCATAACATCCACAATTTTTCAGCGAAAACCCTGAAAATTTGTGTGGTTATAGATCCCACCACGGAGAACACAATGGAGGTACTATCTTATTTTCGTTCAATCTTGAGTTTGGCTCTTGTGGCTTACTGCCACAGATATATTAAAAAGCTTTTGACATACATACCTACATTTGTACTGTAATTTATGTCGTACTAAAATAGTTGTATTCAATAACTTGAAACTAGCGAGGCGTGTGCACGAACAACAACCTTTCTTGAACAACAAATTATTGTAGAATTCGAAAAATTTAAATATACCTTCTGCTGAGAGTTTATAAACCGCAAAAAAAAAATTTGTGTATGTACATATTTTATTCAAATAAACACTTTAGCCTATTTGTTTTTCTTTGGTGTAGGCGGCCGCCGTGGTGTGAAGGTAGTGTTGCCGGCCTACCACACCGAAGGTCCATGGTTCGAGCCCTGGTACAGGTAACATCAAAAGTGATTGGAAAAAAGTTTTTCAAAACGGGGTCGCCCCTCGGCAGTGGTTTGGCAAACTCTCCGAGTGTATTTCTGCCATGACAGGCTTCTCAGCAAAAATTGGTCTCCTTTGTAGATGCCGTTCGGAGTCGGCAAAAAACTGTAGGTCCCACCAATTTGTAGGGAAAATTCAAATCGGCACACCACAAATTGGAAGAGAAGCTTGGCGCAAAAATCTCTTAGGAGGTTTATGATGATATACCTGTTGTATATCGCGCCATAGAGAGAGAGAGAGTTATTTTAGAGTATAACCTTGCAATTTGATTTCAGAATATTTTGCAAACATTAAGCTTCCTATTGCTTATTCGATTTTGCGTTCATTCCAAACTGTAGACCATGGGATTCTCCACCGTTCTGGTCTGAATTAATTTTCCATGAGTTCAACCGTTTCTCAGTAAGAGCGCTGAAAGCGCAAGTCAAACTTAGCACTATTCTGAGTAATAGGTTGAGTATTTCGACACATTCCCTAAGCTGCAACTTGAATAATAATTGCTTCATCAGGACAAATTTGAATAGATACTCTTCAAAACTGCACTAATGATTGCGTATATGGACTAGTTCTGTTTATTAGCACGCTCACTCTTTTATGAAAGACTATTGCATTTAAGTTTTCGTGCTATCAGCCATATTAGGCAGCAGTACATAGAACGTAAAAAATAAAATCAAAATATCTTTTATAAACAAGTTAGGAAGTCTAATCGACTGATATATATGCACCTTGTAATTATCTATTTTGATAAATTTCGGGTCTCAATATTCCTGCAGAATGCAATGGTGGCCATAAAACTAGACTTACATCTTTTTTATACGTACAGAGAAAATTTTTCAACCCGATGTCATAGATACTACGCAATAATAGAAATCACCGGTTATTAGACGAACAAAAATTTCAAATTCTTTAATTTTTTCTGTCTGTGTCTATTAAGTTTGTACGCAAATCGCCTATTTCCACGGTGAACAGTTAACGTTATAATACCAAAATTTACAAAAATTAATTTTTGTCGAGTTATGGCATTGAAAGTGTTCCACTCGAGAAGGGCGGGCCACAATCAATTTAAAAAGTTATATTTTTTCACATTTATTCGTACAATATATACTTGGGAATAAAATAGCACTCATATAAAATTATTTTTCGCAGAGACATTGTTTATTATGTTTGCCTAGCATACTTTTAACTATCTGTTATATAAAAGTAGCAGTCGTCCTTAACCGATCACTGTTTTTTTGCATCTTACGAAATATTCAATACAAAAAAGAAAGGGCTGTCTTCGGCTGTGCCGAAGGCTTTATACCTTTTATGACACAAGGTTTTAAGTGTCCGATCCTTACTTACAATAAGTACAAACTCTGCAAAATTTGATGGTCTTGCCCTGTTAATTTAAAGACACCTTGCTTAAACCCCCATTACACGAAAAATATGTTCTATGCGGGCTATACGATACACGGCTAAAAATTTAAACCTAAATTTAAAACTTTTTTGGGCTACATATATGTCCAAACCAAATTTGGTTTAGAAATTAAATTGTGCCAGTGTTCGAGAATATGAGCGTAAAGAAAAAAGTTTAAATTTTAAACCAAAAATGTCTTTACAATTAAAAAACATTTGTATCAGTTGGCAGGATTCCAACCGAAGCTTCCTGCATCAGAGTCGTCTGCTTTACCCACTGAGCTACGGGGCACACAAAATTGTATAGAGAAAAATTCAATGACTTGAAAAAGCTTTCAGTAATAAATGAAAAGAAAATAAAAAAATTTTAGTCGTTTATTTTAGTTCAGTTTTATTTCTAATTTCAATAAATTCAAAATTGATGCAGGTATTTGAACGGTTTAGAATTTATCACAAAAACGTTTAAAAATTTGCTTAAACCGACGACTGGTTTAAAATTAAGGCTCAAATTTTTAGCCGTGTATATGAGTCCCATCTTGACGATTTTCACTACACACATTACATATATAATAAGTACTGTAGCTGCCAAATTTTGTGTTTCTCGCTTTTTAATCGCAAAATTTATAGCCCAAAACCCATTTATCTCAACTATCGATTATATGGGAGCTATATGTTATGTTGGTCCGATTTGGCTGATTTTCAATCAAAAAAACTTATATAATATGTACAAAACTTGCAAAATTTTATGTTCCTACCTTTTTAATTGCAAGAGTTATAGGCCAAAACCTGTTTATTGGTTCCGACAAACGATCAATATATTACAGAATGAAGGCCCCGTTCCAAATTTCATGGAAATATCTCTAAAACGAAGGGACTAGTTTGCCTTCAAACAGACAAAGAGACGGATAGACGGACATGGCTATATCGACTCAGCTCATCGCCCTAATCATTTCGGTATACTTATTGGTGTGTCTATCTCTTCTTCTTCTCATACTTACACACATCGGACAAAAGTTAAAATACAATTTCATGTTCATGAAAGGTATTCAAAGTAAGTTAGGCCCATTTCAAATATCGATGTCAGATGAGTACCAAAAAATTTCAAGATGGACATGGCTTAATCAATTTCTTTCTTCCTCCTGAGCACTTTGATATACATATATTTTTAAGTATTTATCTAAACGATGCAAATATGGTTAATTGTTAAATAGGTTGTTAAAAAACTTTGAATTCTGCTAATATGCAAGAAAACTTATTCATAGATTAAAGGGTCTAGAATATTAAAAGGAAAGCCTAATGAATTTTCTTTTCGACGTTTGCGTTACATAAAAAATTGCAACACAACTAATAAAAAGAAGTGTGAAACCGTTCTTTATATCAAATAATTTTTGAAAGTTTACTTTTAGCGGAGGGGTGTAAGGTGTATTGAAATATAAGCTGATCATTCTAAGTTATATTAAATGAAATAAGGATAGCGCTGTTTTCGGCTGTGCGGAAGGATCTATAAATTTCATGGCTACGAATTACGACTCTCACTTCCCGATACTTAATTAGAATGAGTAGAAACTGTTTGGAATTTGACTTTGTTACTTATTTTATTGAAAGATATATGGTGTTTGGGCTACCATTTATCGGAACAAGCGATTGTATACTGAAGTAGTAGAAGTAATACAAGACACAAGTAGTTTTTAACTTTTTGAACGAAGCTACACCTTTAACTGTATGAGGGCAGTGGTAGGCCAAAGTTTAAGGGTGCCAAGCATAACTTCAGATATACTTTTTGACCCTTTCAATTCTTTTGTTATGCACATCATAAAATGGATTCGAGTTATTGAGCCGTATTCCATTATTGATCTGACAAAAGCAATATACAATAATTTCCTTGCATTTCCTTAAATTCAGAGATGCTTCTTTTAACAAAGACTAAAGCTGAATAAGATTTTGGAATTATAGATATAAAGTGAGGCACAAACGTAAAATATTAGTAAAAAATTACTACAAGAGATCGTAGTTTTCCCCCGTAGTTAACGCGGTACCAGAGAGAGTACGTTGATAACAATTTATTATGCTGTTTAAAGTAACTGCCGGTGTAGCTATTCTGAGAAGTAGCCAAAGATTGTATGCATCTGTTAACTGCGGTATTTAAAGCAAAAAACTGAAGGTCCCACCAATTTGTAGGGAAAATTCAAATCGGCACACGACAAATTGGAAGAGAATCTCTTGCCTACATTCAACAAATTGTACTCTTTTCCCTCCCAACTTTTCGCTTTTTCTACATTTATCCTTATCTCCTCCTTTTCTTTCAACTTTTGCTTTTCCCCTATTACCCATGTAACATTACTCAACTTTACCCTCTTAATTTTCTTCTAATACCACCTCTGTACCTCAAATTTCTCTTCCTACTCCCCTTCTTTCCCTCTCCTCAGCGGGTACTGAAGTGTACATAGTTTAGAAGATACAGGCTGGCTGATGAATTTTGCTACATTAAGAAACTCAAATAATTTTTTTTTCAGTGTATGGAATTCATTTTTCTTTTATTCATGTTAAAGATCATTAAATTTTATTAAATATAGCTTAATTAGTTTTAAAAATAATGGAATTTAAATGCCCCCCCTGCTCGTCGATGCATGTGCGGCATCTTACCAAAAAATTGTTCATTACTGCTTGGAGAGTTGAGACAGGAATAGCCGCAATTGTTTCTCGAATGGATTGCCTTAGTTCATTCAAATTTGTTGGTTTTGCTTTGAAGACTTCCTGTTTGCAATAACCCCACAAGAAAAAGTCAGGTGCAGTAAGGTCAGGCGACCTGGGTGGCCAACGGAATGTGGAGTTTCTGGATATCAGCTTATTGGGAAATTTTCGTCGCAATTCTGTCATAACAGGTTGGGCTATATGAGGAGCCGCACCAGAGTTGAAAGAAATTCTCATTCGGCGTAATTCTGGATAGAAAAACTCTCTCAACATGCTCAAGTAACGGTCTCCAGTAACCGTAACGGTGTGACCGTTTTCTTCGAAGAAGTAGGGCCCGACAATGCAGCGTGATGAAACTGCACACCACACTGTGACACGAAGTGGATGCAATTCCGTCTAATGGAGTATCTGTGGGTTGGAAGCACTCCATATTCGACAATTTTGTTTGTTTATGTTGCCGTTTAAATCGAAATGGGCCTCGTCACACATGAAAAGACAGTTCAACATGTTTCCATCCTCTTCCACCATTTGAAGCATCTTCTGGCAAAATTCCAAGCGAATCGGCAAGTCTGCAGCGTTCAGTTTGTTGGCCATTTGAATTTTATATGGGAATAAGTCCACATCTTTGTACATAATTGACTGTAATGACTGTCTGCTTACACCCATTTGAGCAGATAAGCTTCTTGTCGAAACACGTGGATTGTTTTGTATGGCAGCAGCTACAGCAGCGATTGTTTCCTCCGTTCGAACTGAAGGGTTTCGATGGTAAGGTCTTCTGTTGACTGTCCCATGCTCGGCAAAATTGTTTACAAGTCTTATTATGGTCCATCTGCTCGGAGGATTGTCGCCAAACGTGCGCCTATACTCTCTTTGAACCGAAACTACGGACTCCAGTGCGTGATAGCGGCGGACAATCCAAATTCTTGTTTCCGTGTCCCAGTTATCAATTTTTGTTAAATGTAAAAGTCAATCTGCAAAATAAAAAAAAAAATTAACCAGATTCATTAAATAGAAAAAAAGTTATTTAATTTTTTTTGGGAGCGACTTTCATCAGCCACCCTGTATATAGAACACATATCTGTATATAAAATATCATTAACTTGAACCAAATTAATTCCTAGCTATATCGAATTGCTACTTTAAATAGCCTGGAGGCTTTGCCAAAAGCTAAATATGTGTCGTTTGACAGAGATTGACACTAAATGTTGGACATTGATGGCACAAACAAAACACAAAAATTTTGAACGTGGAACGTCCCAATTTTCCAAAACTTTGTAAATCTTGACTAATCTTCGCGTACCCACCGAACTTCTGAACATATCGTGAAAGTTTTATAGAACGACTATAAATTTGGAAACATTAATGAAGCACAAACAAAAGACAAAATATGTGGGCGTGGCACATATAAAGGACACATTTATACAAATATCATTATTTTAGACCAAACCCCCAGTTTTCCAAAACTATATATAGATTATGCTTTAACCTGTGATCCCAAGAATATACTGTGAAAATGTCATAAAAATCGGTTGAGTACTTTGGACGCCTATAGGGGACACACAGCCACACAGACACGCAGACACACAGGCACAAACTCAATTTTATTTATCCTTGCCAACAAGCAATGGATAAAAATTGGAGAAACAGTGAGTCGCGCATACCAAACAACTGGTTAAAAAAGTGGACAATTTTGTTCGGCGAGGTTCACTTTTTAACCATGTTGAAAATGTTTTTACGTGTAGGTGTGAGTGCATACTTTTAGGCACTTGTTGTTTTCCATATAGATTCCAAAAGTATGCTTTCGTGTTAGTAAAAGTTTGTGAATTTGTGGAATTAGATTTCACCACGGTTAGACTTGGTTGGTAGGGTTTCACGTTTTCACCATGTAAATTGGCGTGCTGGAAAAACTTTGTGATTATGTAAGGCTAAACATTGAACTCAACTTTGATTGTTAAACTAACTTCAGTTAAACAAGTAACTCAACTTGGTTGTTTAGCTAACTTCAGTTTGTATGCCAGGTAAATTTGTCATAAATGAGCCCTAAATCAGATCGAATATATTAAAGAAAAAATTATTAAAATGGGTCAAGCCATTTTTGAGTTTTGCACAAATGCACTTTCATATATAGGGATAATGCTTATTTATAATGAATAAGATTACACATATTGATATGTACCTAAAGTTTCAGTTTACAACAGCTTAAATTTAAATACACTAGGCAGAAAACGTCTGCTTCATATAGCTTTTTGATATGTCCATCAATTTTGGCTTTAGTGAAATTAATCAAAATTATGTTTTCTAAATATATAGGCCGAAGTTGAATACAGAAAATGTAAATTATATTATAAAAATGTTTTCAGAATTCGCGAAATGTCGAAAAATTTCATAAATATTTTCAGGTGTTTTTCAGAATTTTTAGAATTTTTGAAGTGTGCAGTTTCCTGTTCAATTTACTATAGCAAAACATATGTCTTTTTATTGCGATTTTCTTTTTTCGCAGTAGAAATAAATACATGTTACAATGAAAATAATCATCGATCAACGAAACTCTTTGATACTTACCTTCGATTCCCACCACAAGTTAGAAAGGGACATACAAAAGAGCAGTGTCTTTGGTCTAATAGTTTTTTCCTTTGTTATTTGCCAAATTTTTCTACAATTTTGATACGATAACGGGAGTAGAAAATATCGGTATCGAAGGGCAAAAGTATCTATATGGTACCATATTGTATCGAAATTCGTGCCCCTATCCAGAACCCTACCTACTTACCAATGAATCGGGACTTACGTCTTTTTTCACCAATTAATTTCGAAGAAAGATACGCTTCCCTTAAGATGTAATTAATAATAAATGTAGGCTCAATAGACGGCCCACATGAACAGACCCATTGAAGTCGGGAAATTACATTTAGATAAGTATTTTAGTTGCTACTACACGCTCTCTACGCTGTTTGTTTACAAGTTCGGTATTGCTAGGCTTAGAATCACTAATAGCAGTAGCACCTCGAACATCAGCTTCAGACAGTAAAACAGGTTTAGAGCTTATTTTATTAATAGCAGCAGCGGCAGACTAAGAACGCGGATCGGATATGTTTGCTGTCGAAGCAGTAACATCAGGATCTAATTTTCGTTTCCGAAATCTGGATATACTCCAATAAAACGCAAGTTTTTTCCATACCTGAATATAATTTCCTTGCAAATACCAACGACCTTTATTCTGCAGGTGGTGTTGGCGTTTTTGTTCGTAGTGCGTACGAGTGTGATTTTTTTAAATATAGTGTCACAAGCGCTGACATTTTAAAGGTTACATTAAGTATCTCCAGCAAGGTTTTTAGTTTTATATGTGTATACAGGTTACACGCAGTTTCTATGCAAACGTTTTTGGAAGAGTTTTCAGGTATTCTTTGCAGGGAAAACTCTAGGAATACTATTATCTCAGGGGACTTTAATTTGGATCTCCTCAGCCTGAGTGCTACAACAGAAAGCTACCAAACCCTTATGGCTAATCATGGCCTGACGTCGTATTTGAACGAACCAACTCGTATTATTTCTGAAAGCTGCCTTGATCACGTTTTCTGTCGGAGTAGTTGCAATACTCTTAGTTTTAACAGCATAAACCTTGATTTAAAAATTACAGACCACACCATGACTGGTGTAATAATAAGAATCTTAACCAAGATAGATTTCGGCTTATTAAATGAGAGATTGCGGTTTGAACCCTGGGACACAGTCTATGCTGCGGAAAACGTATCCCTTGCCAACAAAATGTTTTTAAATACTTTGAAAATCACATTAAGGCTGCAAGTTGTTCTTATGTCACATGTAGAAAACGAACAAAAATAAAACTCTGGATTACCAATCAGTTAGTTAGGAAAATAAGTCTAAAAAATAAACTCGGTCAGAAGTGCACACCCGTGCAATACAAGTCTTCGTAGCCGGTATCTCAACCTGTGCAGGAACTTGAGAAAACAAGTACGTATGGAACGAGATAACTACTATCGTTACGAGCTAAGGGCCTCGTTTGGTAACCCAAAGAAGGAATGGGATATCATCAACCGTCTTCTAAACCGAAAGTGTACAACAAATAACACAAAAATTAATCTTCGTTATAGTGGTGAAATCATTTTTGACGCTAAAGTAATAGCTAATCTTTTTAATGATCACTTCTCCTTAATAGGGCAATCAGATATTTCCTCACATCCGTGCGAAATTTTGTCTACGGCAACCGCAGCTTCATATGAGCGGAACAGTTTTTTCTTAGAGGCTTTTACAAGCAATTTAGTCTTCAAAGCTATTAAATCTTTGAATAACTCCAGGTCGCGTGGCCCTGACGGAATTTCCAATCAGGAACTAAAATATGTGGAATTCAATATAGCTGATATTTTAACGCATCTTTTCAATACAAGCGTTTTGTCGGGAACTTTTCCTGCTGATTTGAAGTGTGCTGTTGTCATTCCCTTATTTAAAAAGGGTGGCAAAAAAGATATGGACAATTATAGGCCAATCTCCCTACTTTCTTCCATTTCAAAAGTTTTCGAGAAGCTCGTAAAATGTAGAATTCTTTCTTTTCTTGAAAGTAAGAACTTTTTCAGCCCTATGCAATTGGGATTCAGATGCGGGAGGTCAACAGAAGATGCTCTGTTGGATTTTTGTTCCTTTGTGTACAGGGAACTAGACAACAAGAAGATTTGTGCTGGTCTCTTTGTTGATATCACGAAGGCTTTTGACATGGTAGATCACGAAATTTTACTAGAGAAATTGTTCTCTGCCGGTTTTCGTGGTTTCTTCTTTGACTGGTTCAAATCTTACCTAGCAGGAAGAGTGCAGAGAGTAAAGGTTAATTGCAGCCTAAGTAACACTATTACAATTGGGTTAGGAGTACCTCAAGGTTCTGTTCTAGGCACAATACTATTTTTGATATATCTGAACTCGCAGATGACCTTGCTATTGCTTATGGTTCATCGAACTATGTGGATATGATAGCAGGGGTTAATCATGACGTCCATTTATTAAGGGTGTGGTTTGCTGCTCATAAGCTTATAGTCAGTCGGAAAACGAAGATGATGTATTTCAATCTACATCCAAAAATCTTACCTGACATAGCCATTGTATTCCATGCTACTGACTGCAAGCGGTTTGCTCTAAACCATATGTTGTTTTCTGGCACATAATTTACATCTGATATAAACTGTTCGGAAAAATGCTTCCCCATTGCAGAAGTAAGCGATTTTCAATACCTGGGTGTCTCCGTTGATCAAAACTTAAGTTGGTCTACGCATACGAGTATATCCCGCTTAAAGTCATACATGCGGTCTACCGTTCGGTATTTTTATAACCGAGCGCAACTCTTAAAACTATTCATTACGCTTGGTTCACTCCAAACTCCAATATGGCATAAGCTGTTGGGGAGGTGCATCTTATAGTAAAATTCAGCAGCTTTTAACCACTCAAAAATGTTTCATAAGAATAATATGTAATGTAAGTCGTCTTCATCACACCATCGACCTGTTTAGAGATCTGAAAATTCTTCCCGTAAGACATTTGTATTACTACAAAACGTTAAAGATATTTTTCCTGCGCTGCGGGTGCTTACATAGCCTGGTCTATGATAGATATAACTTGAGGCAAAACTCCCACGGACTTGTTTATGTTCCCACATCTCGTAAAACTCACTTCAAAAACTTCTTTACTGTTGTTTCTTGCAAAATGTTCAACGCGTTACCTGCGTCTATACGAGTCATTCGGAATTTACGAAAATTTTGCTGAATTCTACCACTTAAGAAATTTAAGCTATGTTGTTAAATCTGTGTTTCTTTTCTTTTTCTTCGTTTTATGATGTGTAAATATAATTTGCATAATTTAATTTAAAATTTATAATTTATACTGAAACTCACCCCACACACTTTTGTAAAAACTCTCTTGTAAAAATAATTTCAGTTGTTTAGAGATGGCATTTAATACTAAATATTAATACTTTTTACAGAATGCCTTACTTTTTCTTTCATTTTATTTTATTTTATTTTAACGGTCCTTTATTTTAAGGTACCATTGTAATATACTCATGTATCTTGAAATAAAAATTAATAAATAAAAATCTAATCTAAAAAAACAAACAATAGCAGCAGCAGGAGGGGAGGGGGTTACTAGAGGATGGGAGAGTGAGAGCGAGAACCTCTTGAATATTAGTTTGAACTAGCACCGCTAATTTATTTTTGTCGGTTTTGTTTGCTGTTTTCTGACTACGGTTTTGACTATTCCCATCACAATAGTTTTTATTAACATTACCAGAACACTCAGGTAAATTGAAGGAAATAGCATTTTTTGCATTAGTTAAATGCACTTCTAAAGTTTGTCGGTCAACGACTAATGTCTTCGGGTGTGTCACAATAACCCCTGCAGTCAACTGTCAAACTGGTAAGTAAACATTCTAGTTCATTAACTAGATATTCGTGAGCTTATTCATACCAGTTTGAGCGACTGCAACGTTTCCGCTATCAGAAGCAGCAACAACCCTCTGAAAAAGAAAAAAAGACAATTATAATTCGGGCCGCAATGGTGCAGTTAACAACGCCGTCCTACATTTAAAATTTCTTGTAAATAATAGTGCTGATAGTAAAACCATAATCCTTTTGAGAATTTCGTGGTTTAAATAGCACATTTGGGTTGCAGATCATGTACGTACGTGCATGTCAACAAAATCACCCTTATTTTTGCCACGTCCCTACTGCAATAACGGCGCAGCAGCGAAGCAACAACGAATAAAACATGAAATCACGGAGAATAACAAGGTGGTTAAAATAGCACTTTTTAAAAAATTTAGTTGCTAAGAACTTGCACATTATGTACTAGAATTTTATAAGCGAGTTATCTGCATGATTATTTGCATAGAACCTTGAAACTGAAAATTTTCACCATTAAAAGCTAATCTTCGTTGAATTTCCTTAATTTTATGTAAAGATATTTTTAAAAGTATGGATTAGATATTATCTAAGATTAATATATTTAAATTTTCCGTAAAATGCTTCAAGAAAATTTAATGAATTATTCCTGTGAAATCAATTATAAAATTGAATCAAAAAAGAACTATTATTAAAAAAGAAGACATTTCCTTTTTAGAAATGTTTTTCATAGATAGATAGATGTGATAGAAAATAACACTCTATAAGTCACTCATCGCACCCGTCCTGCTATATGGTGCAGAAGCGTGGACACTAACAACATCTGATGAGGCGGCTCTGGGAGTCTTCGAGAGAAAGGTTCTTCGAAAGATTTGTGGACCTCTACGCGTTGGCGACGGCGAGTACCAAAGAAGATTTAACGGCAGACGCCGACATAGTTCAGCGAATTAAAACACAGCGGCTTCGCTGGCTAGGCCACGTAGTGCGAATGAGCGAAGATGCTCCAGCCCAGAAGGTATTCTTATCGGCACCCGCCGGCGGAAGAAGAGGAAGAGGGAGACCACCACTCCGATGGAAGGACCAAGTGGAGACAGATTTGCGATCTCGCGGTGTTTCCAATTGGCGCCAGTTGGAGCAACGAAGAAACGACTGGCGAGCTATGTTGGACGGTCAAAATCGCCCAGGCGGTTAGATGACCATTTAAAGAAGAAGAAGATAAATATATTTTTATATCTGGTGAGTTATATTTTATATCTGATGACTGAATTTTCAATAAAGTGGTTTGTAAAGTAATTTTGCAATTTTCGTGTATTTTGAAACCAAAAAAAAATTAACTAACCTCCTATGAAGAGGTAGAGTAACTGGTATATTGCTGATGCAGAGACTGCCTAGTATGCCAATTGATATGGTGCTGATGCAGATGCGGACAATGGCCATATCGTAGGACTTCGCCGTGTTAAAAATACCAGTTGCCAATATGGAAAAATTACAGAACTCGAACTAGTTGAGCCGGTTTGGCAAACTAGTATTTGACTAGTATAAAACTATTAGAATTGACTACAGGGACATTACTCAGGGCACTTATGTTCCCTTGAGCTTCTTAATTTTTCAAGCATGAAAGAGGCATCGGGTCATTAACACATTTATCACATTTGAAAGTAACTTTGTTATTGTTTTTAATGATGTTAACGATATTAGCGCTTAATTTTGCACACTTAGGAGTGTTGAAGCAGGGATGGGCTTTTTAGACCCACAAACCTGTAAAAAAGGCAAAAAAAAGTGAAGAAATACGCAGAAAAAGGCACTAAAAAATATAAAAAAAGCAATACACAGGCGGCAAAAAAATAATATGTACTTATTTTTGAGCTTATAACGAAAACGACTAAAACCAAATTATAGAATACATACTTTCATTGTACTTTTGATTTCAACTTTGATTCGAATCTAGCTTACTCGAAAACCTTACTCTCTATGGTTGTGGTAACATTGTACCACAAAATGCATTAAAATTTTGGAGTAGCATTTTCATTCGACTATCGCGAAGGAAAGCCTTAAATGTACTATAAGTGATACAAGGGGTGCCCAATTAAAATACGAAATATTGGAAGTTTTGAAATTATCAGGGATTAGGGCATGCTCCTCGCCCTTTAATATTTTATCAGCATCCCTTATTGTATGATGTGTTCGCGAGGTAGTATTAAATAAAATAAAAAAAACAGCCTTGAAATTAGTTTTAATTAAACTGCAGTGCAGTAAGCACTTAAGCAAATGCAATGCAATTTAAAATTATAATTAATTAAAAATTTGAAAGCGGAAATAATTATTCAAAACGGAATAAATTAATTTATTTCAAAAAGCCAAAAAAGGCATTTTTTTTAAAAAAGGAAAATTAAAAGTGTATTCCTAGCATCAGGTGAAGCTATTCCTGCTCATTTTCAATCAAAATCACCATATCTCTTCCCAGAAAAAAAGGCAACTTGCATTAAGTCCTATCCCCGATCAACACCCACACATAACAACAAATACTTAGCGCAAATCGGCATAATGAGATTTTGCATGAATGTAGTTACAAAAGCAAAATAAATAAAAGAAAAATATTAGCTTAGAGCGCACGAAGAACACGTCTTAACACCATGACGACTTCTGCTTTGCTTATTGTTATATTGGTTAGATTTTGTTGCTACCGACCAATGATTATTATATCATAAAATATCCTCTTTGCAATTTTTAGCCGATATCTCTAAAACTGAGGGATCAGTTTGAGTTCAGACAGATGAACGGACGAACATGCCCATATCTACTCAGCTTATCGTTTCGATATTTTCGGTATACTTATTGATAAAAGTTAAAATTTTCCCGTGTAATATTTTTCTAACATATTATGAGTTTAGTCATCGAAAAAGACAGGCGAAATGAGTTGTTTGCAGTAGTGGTAAATATTTGTATAAAATACTAGTAAGCCCGGCCCGCTTCGCTGCGTCTCAGAACTAATAATAGACTAAGTCCGATTTTAATCCCCCCCTTCGTCAATAAACTACTACCTTTTTACTTACGATTCAATAACACAATACCATTTAATGCTTCTGATTTAAAATTTTCTTATTTTAGACTAATGACAAAGTGCACTTTTATGAATATATGAAATTATCGGTTAGTGGAATATTAAGCCTATATATATATACTAGTCTTTTCAGACCTTCTACAAAATTCACTAGGCTTTCAAGACGATAAGCCCGGTTTCGAGGTATGCGTATACATTGGTTCTGGTAGTAATAAAATAACAGATCGAAATAATACCGTAATTTTCAAGGTCTGAATTGGTGAGCTAAAAATCTACTCCCTCACTCTTTAAAAATCCGAATTCAGGTGGTCTGAAAATACTAGAGTAGGCAGGCTACTAATTTAATCAGAACACACAACGGCAGAAAAATAGATAGCTACGAGAACTTTTTACACGTTTTTTATAAAAGTATAGCCCATGTGATCAAAAATATTCAAGAACAAATTTCAAGCTTTGCTCAAAACCTAGGAAAATTTAACCAAGTTTCATCAATATTCCATACTGGTTAATCCTACTTTTTATAATGAATTGAGATATGCAGTTTTATGACCTATTAAATTTTAGTATTTATAAGAAAGTTTCAGGGTGAAGTTGGCAAAAAATTGTGCCGATTATGGGAATTTATTGATAAATGTATAGCGTAAGTTTTGTTATGCAAAATTTGAAAAATTTCAACATTTTCTCTATTGCTTAGTATTATAAAATTCTTAGGTCAACATTAAATACTATTTTTTTAAATAATAAACCAGTCTTTTAGCATCTTTGTTAACACAATGCATACTGCCTTTGTGTAATAAACTTCAGAAAAAAAAGATTGACTTAGCGCTTGTAGTATATTTCGTAAAAGACTTAGGGCCGGTTTCACCAACGCGACTAAAACTAAAACTAAGTCGTGACTTAAGTTAGCACAGATTCGAGACTAACTTAATTTTGGGTTTCACCAACTGAACGACTTAAATAATTTTGAACACAACAACCCGATCAGCTTTTTTATGCATAGTAGTATTTTTTCATTCCAGACAACTCTGCGCATCCCATACCCCAGTACGAAATGGGCATGTATGGCCATACACGAAGGAATGTATTGATCTTACACCCATTTCTCTTTAGTTGGAAGGTACTAAATTTAGCGCTTAATTAAAAACGATAGTTTCGTAATGGTTGCATGCTAGAAAACAAGCGTTCACATGCATCTACGCATACGCCGTTAAAGTCATGCTTGACGAATTTTCCGGCTGGGACATTGTACAAAACAAATTAGGAGCATTACTGACATTTGGGTTTTGAACGACAGCAGCACTGACTTAGTCGAGAATAAGTCAGCTGGCAGGCTGACTAAGTTGTGACTTAGTTAAGTTAGATGGTGAAACTGAAAAAGTGAAAAACTCGGCCCTTAGTACTAGAGTTACGTTGTTCAGAACTTGTGACATGGATATTGAAATCAAATAGAACCGATTAAAATCTAGTCAAAGTCTACAAAGCATGTAACCTAAATGCTTATTTCAAAATTTCTGTTTTTCATCCATTCGTTTATTGATCATATAATAATGGAAATATAATGGAACATAAACCTATCTTTAGAGATTTCGCTTCGGTTTTTCAACAAACCACAGAAGAGAAAATGATAAAAAATTATTTAAGTTTGCTGAATTTTATGAACCACTGGTTCAAAACCAAAATGTAGTGGCCGATACCAATTTATGGAGAAGGTTCTTAAAATTGACATAATCTTCCGCCAAAAACTGCGTTTTACGCACTTCAGAGCTGCGACAAAACGTAATTTCATAGCTCATACAAATTGCTAAAAATTTTTGGAAAACTCCCGTTCCCACTTCCACAGTAGAACTCACCTTTTCAACCCTTCTTGTTCTTCAAATGCTGCCTAACCGTCTAAGCCATTTTGGCCTTTTACCATAGCTCCCCACTCGTTACGTCTTTCTGCCAATTGAAAACATCACGGGATCACAAATCGGTCTCCACTTTGCCCTTAAATCGGAGTGGTGGTTGTTGTTCTTGTTGTTGTTAACAGTGTTTCGCCCTGCCCCAGATTGAACAGGGTTACACTGAAATAACAGCCCTAGGCCGGGTGAAAAAACCCGGGTCATTCCGGTGCGATAGAACCGGCTGTTGTGGGAAAGCCAGAGTGGTGGTCTTCCTCTTTCTCTGGGTGCCGATAAGAATACTTTATGGGCCGGAACACCTTTTTTTATTCGCACAACATGGCCTAGCCACTTAAGACGTTGGGTTTTAATTCGTTGGACTAAGTCGGTGTCTGTATATAGCTCATACAGCTTATCATTAAATCTTCTTCGGTACTCGGCGTCGCCAAAGCGTAACGGTCCGTAAATCTTTCGAATATTCTTTCTTTCGAATACTCCCACAGCCGCCTCATCAGATGTTTTCAGTGTCCAAGCTTCTGCACCATAAACCAGGACGGGTTTGACAAGTGACTTATTTATTTTCGTTCTTCGAAAGAGGACTTTACATCTCAATTACCACCTCAATCAGAAGTAACACTTGTTTGCGCGAGTTATTCTTCGTTCTTTTTTTATGGTAACATTGTTGTTGGTGTTAATGCTGGTTCCCGATAAAAAACTCCAAAGAAGTTAAAAACTTATCTACGTAACTCTACCGGAGAAGTAATTAAAATACTTATGTGTACATCATGCAATTGTTGAATATCCTATCTTATGTATCCCTGCTCTTTATACAAAAAGATTAAAACTCGCTTGATAAATAATAATATTTTCTTTGGGGCATCTGTATTTTCCTCAATATAAGGTTATAAAAGCAATTTATTTTATATGAAAGAAAACACTTTAGCTTTTCGGAAGAAAAAATTGCCTAAAATCAGCAAAATTTGTCACGACCTTAGGATTGACACATTACTGGATTAAAATTTAATGAGCTACAAAACTGCATACCCCAAAAAATTCCATAAATGCTGAGAAAAATTAAAGACTTTGATAAATTTTTGCGTACACTTTTAAAACCAAATTTATTGTGTGTTTCAAATTTTAGGTTTCGTTAAAAAAAATTTCATCTGCCCCTTCCCAAAATCCTGGTTACGCCTCTGTATGTAGAGATAACCGATCAACATGAAGTTTTCACTGTAGGTTCACTGTTTACAGCATAGGATATACATAATTTTGGAAAAGTGAGCGGTGCCTAGTTGGGCTGCAGTATTTATAGTATACAGTTTGTTATATAAACTCCAAATCAGTACTGATTTTTGCATGTTTTTAAGAAATTTTTATTCCTTTTTCACACAACTTCACAACTTTGCCTCGTCAGACTCGATATTCTCAATAAAAAAATATGTACTTATTAACTTAAATCAGAACTAGAGAATAACAGTTGTGTGGTATTGCTCGTTCATTTTGAAAGCATATTTTTTATTCAGTCTACTTTAAATAAATAATTCGATGGAATGAGAGGATGGATAGATCGATCGAAGGGGTGGATTGGAGAAATGGCTGAAACGTATTTGGGTCCGATAGCAAATTTTGCCAATTTATCGCAACAAGCAATAACAATGTTGAAAGAAAACAACAATTTACATATAATAGGCATGTTTAGCGTTATGAAAGTTTTGCCTAAGAGAGCTAACTTTTAATGGATCAATTGCAAGAGTATTTTCAAGAAGGCCGATAGCATAGTCATTGTACGAGGTGTGTTCAAAAAGTATCGCGAATTTTGAATTTTCCCTGGTTACGTATATTCGAATTTCGAATTTTTTGTGGCGTTATGTTGGTACTCATGTCTCTCACTTATGCCGACAAGCTCGGCCATTTTGAATGTTCAGTTAATTGTTGACAACTGCTTTGCTTGCACGTGTTTTGGATCGTCTTCGATTTTTACGCGAAGTTCGTACCAAAATTGCTCAATTGTGACCAAAAACAGCATCGCATGAACATTGCTAATGAGATGTTAAACTCTGTCCGCGACGACCCAAATTTGCTCCAGAGGGTCATAACTGGTGACGAATCGTGGGTTTATGGTTATGACGTGGAAACCAAAGCTCAATCATCTCAATGGAAGCTGCCGCACGAACCAAGACCGAAAAAAGCGCGCCAAGTTCGGTCGAATGTGAAAGTTTTGCTGACAGTTTTCTTCGATTGCAGGGGCGTGGTGCATCATGAGTTCTTGCCACAGGGAAGAACGGTCAATAAGGAATATTACCTGCAAGTTATGCGCAATTTGCGCAAAGCAATCCGCCAGAAACGCCCAGATTTGTGGAAGAACAAAAATTGGTTTTTGCACCACGATAACGCCCCTGCTCACGCATCGTTGCTTGTGCGCGACTTTTTGGCCAAAAACAACACACTAATGATGCCGCAGCCACCGTATTCCCCAGATCTGGCCCCCTGTGACTTTTTCTTGTTCCCTAAACTGAAGAGGCCCATGAAAGGACGACGTTACGCTTCTCTTGACGAGATAAAGACGGCATCGAAGGAGGAGCTGAACAAGATACAAAAAAATGATTTTTTGAAGTGCTTCGAAGATTGGAAAAACCGTTGGCACAAGTGTATAATATCTCATGGGGATTACTTTGAAGGGGACCAAATAGATATTCATGAATAAATAAATAATTTTTGAAAAAACACAAAATTCGCGATACTTTTTGAACACACCTCGTACTTAGATAAGAGCTAATGCATTTGAGCTCTCTGTTGAAGCCTAACTACAAGGTGGCGCAAAAGTAATCCTCCTATCAGAAAATGCTAAAATTTTGCGATTGGCCCCTAAAGTCAGTTCTGTTTTGACATTTGTGTAGTAAACACATGCGAAATACACGTTAATAAACAATGTTACGCTACACTGCTCCAGAACGCGGAATATTGCTGACTATTTATTTGACCAATAATCGGTCGGGGCCAAACGGTTACTGTGAATGGTGAGCGCTACAGAGCAATGATCAACGAGTTCTTTTTGCCGCAACTTGATGAATTGGGATTGGAAAACATGTGGTTCCAACAAGACGGTGCAACAGCACACACTGCACGGGCCGCAACCGATATGCTGAACATCGGAAGCTTACTTTTGCGCCACCTTGTACAAAACCATTTTAATAACAATGTATTTCAGTTTAAAAGTTTTCGCTTTGAACCCGATAAAGAATTTTAAAAATGATGTACATATACTGGAACGATTTACCGAAATCCCTTGTCAAATTAACTGCTTTGGGCGTTCCGCCATCCTCAGTGTTTAGTTTCGTTCTTATCTTTGTCTATCCGTTGCCTTGCATTTATAGGCGGGCTACTGTGGCAGGTAATGTTAATTTGTGTGTGCATGCACTGAAACAGATAGTATCAATATGATGTGTCTAAATAAATAACACTAAGAACGGCCAACAGGAAATGCAAGTGGTTGCTGTCAAATCGGTGGTAGGTAATTCACCACTGTACCTGAACGTAAACTGCTTAAATTCATTGTGTTTTAATTGACTATTTGCAAAAAAATTTACCGTCAAAATTACAAAAACGTTCACTTGTGAATATTGTGTAAAAATAAAAGTGCTACAAGCATTAAAACTCGCGAACTAAAAGCAAATATTTCCAGTGGCTGCCTACCCGCGAATTGATGGTTTACTGTTTCCTACTTTTCGCCGCGTTGAACCTTCTTATAGCTCTACGTTCTTTGCTTTTGGTTTATTTTGTGTGTTCGTTCCCTGCAGTCAACTGCCAAACTGGTTTAAAAACATTCTAGTTCATTAACTAGAATTTGGTGGTCTTATTCATACTAGTTTGAGCGACTGCATAGTTTTCGCTATCATAAGCAGCAACAATCCTCTAAAATTGTCGATACATGCATACGCGGGCGAGTTCAATACTCGGGTAGCAATCGTTCAGTTAACAACGCCATCCTACATTTAATTTTCTCTTCAGCTAATATTCTGAGATCATGTACGTACGTGCATGTCAACAAAATCATCCTTATTTTTTGCGACGTCGCTACTGCATAATGGCGTACCAGCGACCCAAAAACAAGTAAGCAGTGCTGAAATGAAACCACGAAACAATTGAGTAAGTAAATAACATTTCTTTTTGAAATAATCAAAGTAACCTTTTTCTGATAAAAAAGTTTTTAACAAATTCATAAAAAAATATTCAATTGTTTTTATTTTCCCAGGGTTGACTTATTGTGTTTGTGAAATGCAGTTTTCAATAATAAAATAATGAGGAATAACGGAATCGTTTAGAAGCTGCAAAAACGAAAATGGCGAGCAGAGACACGTACAATAACAAGGTGGCTAGAAATAGCACTTTTAAAGAAATTGAGTTACTAAGAACTTGTACATTATGTACTAGAATTCCATACTCGAGTTACCTGCGTCGTTATTTACAAAGAACTCCGAAACCTATAATTTTCTTCATAAAAAGCTAATCTTTCCTTGAATTTTCTTCATTTTATATAAAGATATTTTTAAAAGTATGGATTGGATTCTATCTGAGATAAATATTTAAATTTAAAAATTTTCCATAAAATGTTTCAGGAAAATTTAAAGATTTCTGCCTGTGAAATCAATTATAAAATTCATTGAAAAAAGGACTATATAAAAATTAATAATAATTACTTTTTATAAATGTTTTCTAAGGGCAAAAGTGCTATGAATAGCGACTATACTTTTATTGAAATTTGTTTCAATTGCTCAATATAGTGAAGTAATATTTATTTTAATAGACACAAATTTTATATATGATGACTGAATTTTCATTATAGGGGTTTTCAATATTGACTAGTATGTAAACTGGTATGATCATGATGTATATAAGGACTAGTATGTGGAATGGTATGTGTATGATGACTAGTATGTAAACTGGTAAATTGCTGATGCAGAGACTGAGTAGTATGCCAATGCAGAAGCAGGCAATTGCCATCTCGTAGGACATCTCCGTGTTAAGAATACCAGTTGCTAATATGGAAAAATTACAGAACTCGAACTAGTTAAGCCGGTTTGGCAAACTAGTATTTGACTAATATAAAACTAGTAGAATTGACCGCAATATTTGTTCACTGTTAATTGTTTTGTTGCGGTATTGCTTCGTTGTTCGGAAATCAGCTATAAAGGTTCAAATATCTCGTCAGAGTTAGTGTTTGTTTTTTTTTTTTTTATTCTCCCGTCAAATGTTCTAAGTTTGTATATTTCCATGTTTTTGAGCATCCACAGACTATAAATACAAGGCAACGGATAGACAAAGATCAGAACGAAACTAAACACTGAAGATGGCGGAACTCCGCGACCGGTTTGTTACAAAACGAAATTTGACAAGGGATAACGTAAAATCGTTCCAATATACATCAACTGGACGGATACGTTTATAGGGCCTTGCTGCAACACCACGCCAGTCAATCTGGCCTCTCCATCAAATTTTCAAGGGTCATTACCTTCTAGACTGCGACACAGCTTTGGCTTCAGCCTACCACCACCTAGGCAAATGCATCCATCCCTCACGCTTAATATGACCACAACCTCGCCTCCGACGCACTCCAAATAGTAAAGCTTAATTGTAACGGATTAGCTTGTAAGATTGCTGAGATACCTTAATTTATGTAGCTAAACAACATCAAAATCGCTGCGATTCAAGAAACTAAACTGAACATAAGATCTGACTTACTAACTTGTGATGGGTATAATGTACATCGGAAAGCCCGTACCAGCGGTAATGGAGGTGGCCTCGCGTTCATAACATACCACACTGTTGGCTGACTCCAATTAACGCTACTGCGCTGTTTTGATACCACATTTCGTGAATTAACCAATGAAAACTGTTACAAAAAACTACCGTGGTGGGACTCCCATCCTTCTATAGCCATGCCGTTGCAACTACCTCAACGGTCGGCAGGCATCAGTCAAATTTAGGAACAAGAAATCTAGACCACGAAGATTCAAACAACGGTGCCCCGTGGTGTCGCGGAGTGCGCAGATCGGACAAGAGTTAAACGTTAGATGGAGTACCTCTACCTACTGTCAACCACCCTAAAATGCTAGGTGTGACGTTCGACAACAGCCTCAAATCCGCTAGTCATGCCACCGCAATAGCATCTGAAGCCCAGAGGCGCAACAATATTCTCAAGTCGCTGGCCGGCAGTACTTGGGGAAGAGATAAAGAAACGTTGCTAGCTACATGTAACAAAAACAAAATAAAACATATCCGGTTATTGATTACGCTGCTCCCATATAGTCGCCCAACGTTGCTGACACCTGCCACGGGATATCTGCTTATGTCATCCGAGCCTTACCTTCACCAAGAGGCTTAAATGCTCAATGTATGCGAGCATGCGGACTGTTGAACGGATAGTTTTTACTGAACTGCCACAAACCTAGTCATCCAAACCGTAATCTATTGGATGAAAATCCGCCCCCTAGAGACATAAGAAAACATCTCCGCAAGCACTATGATGAGATCCGGCACCACATTACCTTGCCGTTTGATCTGCGTAACCATTGGCGGGTTCTAAACGACCATCATACCGAGTCGGTAGACAGATCCCTGAGACCTAGGCCTGTGAACCCCGGGATTGACATCGAACCACTTGAAATAGTCTTCCGAGGGAGACTAGAGTCATCCTCGCACAACTTCCTTCTGGAAATTGTAATAGGCTAAACCCTTACTTATACAGACTGAATCCACCATACCAAATACGTGCCCTGCATGTGGTAAGCCCCTTCATGATACCAAACATCTCTTTTCCTATTCAATTGAACCTACTCTTCTAACACCAATATCGCTCTGGTCCAACCCTGTTGAAACTGCGCGTTTCCTTGAACTCCTGTTAGAAGAGTTTGATGACGATTTTCAGAGTGATCGTGCCCATTAGGCAGGGCAAAGCACTGTTAATAACAACAGCAACTCCAGTGCACAAGTTTCGCCACGAAGTTCTCTTCGCCCGCCCTTAGCTTGTTTTGCTATTCAAGCCACTGAACCTCCCTGTCGGGGCTTTTGGATCTATTTAACAGTTTTCTACAGGATTTGCGTAGGAACTTGGACCACTAATGGGGTTTGTGCTTACCGCGTGGTTTTGGCACTGGGCAGGCTTGTTCTAAGGCATTTGTGAATGCTTATGTAAAGGACGTTACCAGATCCTCAAGTTCCTCTACTGACAAGGTTCATTGTGAGGGTAGTTCCAGTAGACCCCTAGCTCAGAACTCTTTATGTTCTTCCCAGTTCGTGTTACGTGGGTTGTGCCCCATAATGGGCTGTTCAACTACAACCTGGGCGAGCGAGCTTTGCTCGTTGTTTTCATAGGTTACCATACAATTTAGTTTGCTTCCTACCCTTCCAACCATGGCTAACTGTGGTGAAACTCTCATTCCACAAATTCACAAATTTTTACTAACACCAACGCATATTTTTACAATTTGTATGGAAAACCACCCAGCTTACCAAATTCGGAGCGCTCCGAAATAATGTTCCGAAAAGAGTCTGTAATTTGAGCTTTTTTGGAGTGTTTTTTGTAAACTTCAAAAATACCACTTTTTTATGAAGATTCACGGAGCCTACGAAGAAGAAATAAATATTGTAGAGCGGATAAACTGCAAGGCTCAGTTATATGAACGATTTAGATCATTTTCTGATCCTTTTTGTTGTACGCGTAAAGAAAACTGTGAGAAATAAACGTTGGAGAGCGGATAAGCAGCAACGTGCAATTATATGTATGTTTTAGAGCATTTTCTGAGGTTTTTTATTTTACCTAATGGAACGTAAAGTGTTTTTTCTCCTGAATGTTTATCAATAGGCAAAAGTTGGAAGCCAACTAAAGTGCATTTAAAATAAAACAAAGTCTATTATAGAAACCACATAGTAAAACTTTCAAAGTTAACACAATGTTTTGAAGCCAATTTTTTAGACTTTGATAAGCTTTCCTGAACTTTTTGCAAACTTTGAAAATTTTATTTATGTGGTTTCTATAAAAGATTTTGCTTTATTTTAAATGAAAATTATTAAAAACACAAATAAATATATTTTACGAGTAAAACTACTTCGAATTTTGTTTCTATTATTCCTGCCACCAAATGAAAAATGTATTAACATAGTTGTACCTATATATTTAGTTACATAAAACTTGTTTTCAATAAAGAACTGAAAGAATTCCATATGTTTTCAATATAAAATAAATAATACTGTTTAAACCATTAGAAGGTGAACTTTCTTCTGATTATTTAAATACAGATATGAGTATTAAAAACCTATAAAAATCTTAGCAAAAGGGTAAAAAAAAGGAAAAAAATGTGCCTAAAAAGGCTCAAAAAAAGCTTCAGAAAAGCATCAATAAAAGGCTCCGAAAAGAGTCCAAAAAGAGTCCGAAGTTCATTTAAAAATAGTCTCTTTTTTAGGGTGCCCACGTAGAACGATTTTTCGCTCCATTTGGGCTCCGAAAAAAACTAATTTTGGAGGGTAAAGCTCCGAGAAATGTGTGTTTTATGGCTCCGAAAGGAGTATTTTTTCCTACTTTTGGTTAGCTGGGCACAAGTGCCTAATTATTCTCTTTAGTCTGCAGTTGGTTATAATTGAAAATACATAAATACATTTTTAGTGGTGTAGCATACTCACAGGCATGAAAGTCAATTTTAGTTTCTGTAACATACTTATAGGAGTTAAAAGTACCAGTTTGGATAGAAAGTAGATTAGTCCTTTCCACCCGTTCGGGTATAAATGGGTACAATTGGTCTCTCCATAGGACATGCTCAAACAAATGTGCCCAATTCAACCCATACAAAGTGATCAGAACTGGTATTAGTAGCAGCATCCTCCTTTGCGACTCATCCCGGATGCATGCTAGACTAATCGCATTTTTTGCAGGAGATATTCTGGTTGTTTGTATGTATAATTTTACTTACCAGCAGTGGAGCTTTTCAAAAACAGATTTTAAGAACATATAGTGACAGTGGCGTAGCTAGGATGAAAATTTTTTTTTTATCGAAACCTGAAATTTGAAACACACAATAAATTTTGTTTTAAAAATGTATGCAAAATTCGCGAAAACAAAGAAATTTTACAAAAATTAAAATTTTTTTTTACACAATTTTTAGAATTTTTTGGAGTATGCAGTTTTGTAGTTCACTAAAGTTTAATATAACAGTGTGTCAATCTTAAGGTCGTGACACATTTTTTAGATTTTTTGCATTTTTTTTCCGAAGAGCTAAATTGTTTTCTTTCATATAAAAGAAATTGCTTTCATAACCTTGTAAGGAGCAAAATACAGAAATTGTGAAGAAAATATTAGTTTTTAACCTGGGAACCAGCATTAACACCAACAATCACGCAAACAAGTGCTACTTCTGATTGAATTGGCAATTGAGAAGTACGAAAATAAATAAGTCACTTATCGTACCCGGCCTGGTTTATGGTCCAGAAGCTTACGCTGACAACATCTGATGAGGGGTCTCTGGGAGTATTCGAGAGAAAGATTCTTTGGAAGATTTATGGACCCTTACGCGTTGGCGACGGCGAGTACCAAAGAAGATTTAATGATGAGCTGAATGAGCTATATGCAGACCCCGACATAGCCCAACGAATTAGAACCCAACATCTTAATTGGCTAGGCCATGTTGTGCGAATGAATGCAGATGTTCCGGCCCAGAAGGTATTCTTATCGGCAGCCACCGATGGTGGCAGAGGAAGAGGGGGACCACCACTCCGATGGAAGAAAGACGTAATGAGTGGCGCGCTATGTTAAAAGGATAAAATCGCTTAGACGATTAAGCGGATTTTAAAGAAGATGAAGGGTTGAAGAAGTATGTTCTACTGTAGAAGTGGAAACGGGGCGAGTTGCAAAAATTTTTAGCAATTTATATAAGTTATGAAGGGACGTTTTGTCGCAGCTCTGAAGTGCGTAAAACGCAGTTTTTGGCGGAAGATTATGTCAATTTTAAGAACCTTCTCCATAAATTGGTATCGGCTACTATATTTTGGTTTTGAACAAGTGGGTCATAAAATTCAGCAAGGTTAAATAAATTTGTTTGTCATTTTCTTCTCTGTGGTTTGTTGAAAAACTGAAGCGAAATCTCTGAATATCGTTTTATATTGAGTGAATCGACTATCTATTTCCATTATTATATGATCAATACACGAAGGGATAAAAAACAGTAGTCTTGAAATAAACATCTAGGTTATATGCTTGCGGACTTTGAATAAATTTTAATCGGTTCTATTTGATTTCAATATGCATGGGGCAAGTTCTGAACAATTTTTCAAAGTCATGTTCGTCGGAACGAATGTGTCGTAACTCCAGTACTAAGTCTTTTGCGAAATCCATTACAAGCCCTTAGTTTATCTTTATTGGTTGAAGTTTATTACACAAAGGCAGAACGCATTGTGTTACCAAAGATGCTAAAATACTGCGTTTATTATTTGAAAAAATATAATTTTTAATGTTCACCCAAGAATGTTATAATCTAATCAATAGAGAAAATGTTGAAATTTTTTAAATTTTGAGCCTTTAGGATATCAAAACTGACGCCATAAATTTATCAAGAAATTCTCACTTTATTATAAATACTAAAATTTAATAGGTCATACAACTGCAAATCCAATTTTTTTATAAAAATTCCGATTAAAAAGTGTAGAACTTCGATAAAACTTGGTTAAATTTGGTTTTGAACATAGTTTGAAATTTGTTCTTGAATATTTTTTATCAGATGGGCTATACTTTTATAAAAAACGTGTAAAAAATTATCGTCGCTTTCTATTTTTCCGCCGTTGTGTGCTTTGATTAAATTAATGTGCCTGCCTGCTCTAGTATTTTCAGACCGCCTGAATTAGGATTTTTAAAGACGTGAGAGATAAGGAAGTAGAGTTTTAGCTCAGTAATATCAGACCTTGGAAATTAAAGTATTATTTCGAACTGTTATTTTATTACTACCAGAACCAATGTGTACGCATACCTCGAAACCGGTTTTATTGTCTTGAAAGCCTAGCGAATTTTGTGGAAGGTCTGAAAAGACTAGTATATGTATATAGGTCCATCCTACCAATCCCCCCCCCTGGCTACGCCACTGTATAGGGATAATAAAAAGATGTATAATATTTTTTTTTTTATTGGTAACAGTTTGGATAGACATAATTACTGTTTGGTGACTTCTCAAAAAAGTTCTCCCACATTCTTTATTTTGTTACATTATTGTCATATTTTGACTTTCGTTTGCTTTTTACAATATTTATTGGGGCATAGTCACAGTCAAATTTAAGTATGACTTAAATTTAGTTGAACCTATTTTACGTAATTTTATATGGGCTAATTTAAGTAAGTGAGTACAATGTAAATATTTACGTGTGGGGTCGTGTTGCATGCAAAAATGTAATATGAGATCCACTATTCCCATTCATAATCATCGGCAAATGAATGTAAATATTCGTTAAGTGTCCTATGGTTTTTTTTCAGTGAACGTATCGTTTTATGGTGATATGGTGTGGACAAGACTGGTTTAGTGTTAAGTAGGTTGCACACATGTTTTATTAGTTCATGTACTAACTCTGTTCGTATCCCTGCTTTTAATGTTTTTATGAAACTGTACTTGAGAAGTACTCTACCAACCATGGCTAACCGTGGCAAAACTCTGATTGAAATTTAAATCAACTTATCCCATTAACGGAAGGAACTCATTGATAGGGTTAGTAATGACGTCGTTGCTCGTTTGAAGATTCTTAAAACAATTCAAAAATGATAATTATAAGATACAAAATTAAATTATATTTGACAAGTCGTCAAGAGTTCTTAAAACAACGACGCGATCATTATCGCCCTTTTTGAGAAGGATTTTATTGTTGTTCAGCCACAGATATTTGTAAATTTTTTCTTTTTTAAGTTCCTTTGACGTAGCAAGCAAAACTCTATTATAATAGGTAAGGCTTTCATTTATATACATTTTCCCCTTGTCCGCTTTTCCAAAAATATCTGTTTTCAATTTGCCATTTGCCTTTTTTTCTGTGGTCATCACTTTTTTCTTAAGTTCAGTGGAGGAAAAAGCTGCAAGGTAATTTCTTTGGAAAAGCACCGTTTTCAGCATTCGTTTGGTTATACTCTTGCTGACTACGTTGGAGGTTAGTGGTGTTGTTTCTGTTGTCAGAATTGTTGGTGCACCTTCGTATTTGCTGGTTTTGGTTGCTGTTGGAATTTTTCTTATCTGACACAGCCGTCAATGATTTGCTGGTAGGCTGTGGGAGAATTTTTGGTCCAGATTGAGCGGCAGATGCTGTTTCTGAAGCTAAGGTACCTACCAATGGCTGACGATGGAGAGACTTACGCCGAATGGCATTACAACTGTCGCAGCGATGCTTCACGTGGTTGGATTTCATGTAATCCAAGTCAGTTGGGTTGTTCTTGGCGCACCATGCATGGAAGTAGGCGCCGCAATCTGCCACTTCAGCGCGATCGACCTTTTCTTTGTAAGTTGCACAATACATTTTATTTAATTATTTAACTTTTTTGTTTTTAGAGTTAAATGTTCGATTTACTTAGTGCGCACCCCACAACACAAGCAAAACACGACCGTTTATTTAACTCTGTCCATATCATCCTAGGAAAAGTAATAAAACCAACGAATAAAGTACACGCGGAAACTACACATCCACATTCTGTTTGTTTTTCTCATTTTTACAACCTGCCCTGTTTTGGGGGCAGCTTGTCATCGTGACTACTGACAATTTTTATAGCCCAATTCCACTTGTTCCTATAATTTGCAACAGTAATTGTCTCTGTCACCACCTCGTTTATAGATGGCAAGAAAGCTGAGAATATCACTATAATATGGATCATTGACGTGATACGTCTCTATCTAACTCCCCTGCCAACCAGAAAATGGATAAAAAAAACTGGATATACAGTGAGTCGAGCTTACAACAAGTAAAAAAGTGGGCGATTTTGTTAGGCTGGGTTCAATTTTAACCATGTTGAAAATGTTTTTCCGTGTACGTGTTAGTGCCTACCCTGAAAAAAATGGTGGAATTGATCCCGGATCAATACCTTTCGTCTACAGTGTGCTACAATTGATCCCAACTATTCCGTTATAGGTATAGATGGGATAAGTCGATTTTAATTTATGTAGCCTACTTTTAGGTGTTGAAAGTAAACTTGTCCGACCGTACCTGTAGTATCTTTGTCCGCTATCAAAATGCCTAAATAAATGACTTCTGGATTGAGAAATTTACATTTGCTAGCGTTTAGTTTAGGTTGTAGTATTTTAATCTATCAAAAGCTTTTAAAAGGTTTCTATTGTGGTGTTTTAAGGAACAAATAATAATATATAAAGGAAATGTTCAGACTTTAGATCGATTAGTGCAATTGTTAACATTCTTTGAAATCTTTTTGAGGATATTTTGAATCCAAATGGTAGGCTTTTGAATTGGTACTGACCGTCTTGGGTTGAAAATACCGTTAGTGGTTTTGACTTATTTTGTAAAGGTATTTGGTAAAATGAACTTGTCATATCGAGCGTTGTGAAAAACTTTTGCTTTGCCTGGAACATCCAATACGTCCTATAATCGTGTTTGTGGGAACTTGTCGTTTACTAATTTGTTATTCCGTTTTCTGTAGTACACCACTAAACGCCGAGTTTATGGCTGACTGACGGTTCGATAATATCGCTGCCAATCACTCCCTGTACTTGTTTCTGTTGAGTAAGTTTTTCTTTTAGGTTCAATTTTTGTTTATAAAGGTTATTTACTAAAAAAGCTTATCCATCTAGGTGGAAAATTTATTGATATTTGCGAAAATTTCTACATGTTCAGCCTCTGTGGCCCCATTTAGTTTGTAAGTGTTTGTTTCAGTTTTTGTATTAACTATTTTGTAACTCATCAGTTTTCCAGTCATAAACTTTAATTCCTTAATATTGACTGCATGGCTGTTAACGTTCATAATTTTTACGTGGACCATTCCCTTGGCGGGTGCGATAGAGTTTGCCAAAGGTACTCCTTCTTGTATTTCTTGGGTGCAGACTACAATATCTTCAAGCCAAGTGGTAAGGAAAAAATACCTATTACTTTACAAAATTTAAAAGATGAAATAATTATCCAAAAAGAAAAAAGTGCAGGCAAAAAATGGCATTAATTTGGAAAAGGCTAAAGAAAATGTGTATAGCTGGCATCCGGAGCAGCTAATTCGAGGTCATTTTTATTCAAAATCACTATATCTGTTACCCAAAAAAGGCATTTTCCTCTAAATCTTGTCCCTGGTTATTATATGGGTTTTGCAAATGAAGATGGCTGCGCCTGTATCTAAATTAGTTATTTTTACGTAGTTAGTTAAATTGAGCGTGAAATAAAGGAGCTTGAGATGCTGGCCAAAGGGAATTATGCCCGAAAATTCTATCAAAAAATTCGGCGAATGACAGAAGGTTTTAAACCCGGGGCAAACTCCTGCAAGAATGAGAACGGCGACCTGGTGGCCGATGTTAAGAGAGCACTCAGAATAAGGAGGGATCACTTCTCTGCCCTTTTAAATGGAGAAACTGAGCAAGAAACCAGAGAAGATGCCGAACCCGAGCCCACAATCGAAGATGAGGGAGTTGACGTTCCACAACCCGACTATAATGAGGTGCGAATAGCAATATCCCGTTTGAAAAACAATAAAGCAGCTGGCGCTGATGGTTTGCCTGCTGAGCTATTCAAACACGGAGGCGAGGAGCTGGTAAGGCGCATGCATCAGCTTCTATGTAGAATATGGTTGGATGAATGCATGCCTGAAGATTGGAATCTAAGTGTTCTCTGCCCAATCCACAAGAAGGGCGATCCTGCAAACTGCGCCAACTATCGCGGAATCAGCCTTTTGAATATCGAATATAAGGTCCTATCAAGCGTATTGTGCGAAAGACTGAAGCCTGATGTGAACAGACTGATTGGACCTTATCAGTGTGGCTTCAGACCTGGTAAATCTACCATCGACCAAATTTTTACAATACGCCAAATCTTGGAAAAAACCCGTGAAAAGAGAATCGACACACATCATCTCTTTGTTGATTTTAAAGCCCCTTCCGATAGCACGAAAAGGAGCTGCCTATATGCCGCTATGTCTGAATTTGGTTTCCCCGCAAAACTTATACGGCTATGCAAAATGACCTTGATCAACACCGCCGGCTCGGTCAGAATTGGGAAGTACCTCTCCGAGCCGTTCGAAACTAAACGAGGTTTCAGACAGGGTGACCCCCTATCGTGCGATTTCTTTAATTTAATGCTGGAGAAAATAATACAAGCTGCAGAACTTAACCGCGCTGGAACAATATTTTATAAAAGCGTGCAACTTTTGGCATATGCTGACGATATTCATATCATTGGCCTTAACAACCGCGCCGTAACTTCTGCTTACTCCAAATTAGAAAAAGTTGGCCTTCACATGCTCTACAATTCCAAACTTGTCGCTGCTTGTAATTATTGCTGTTGTTGTTTTGTTAATTCTGCTTGTCATAGTTTTGCTTATGATTCTGCCAGTCTTTTTGTTCGGGATTTTTGTTTGAGTATTTCGACTGCTGAGTGGAAGATCACCCTATTTCAAAATATTTTTCAAAAACGCCCTATATTCAGAATTTGATTCAAAAATGCCTTACCTCAGAATTTTTTTCAACGCCCTATTTCAGCTGAAAATGTATTGAATTCTCGTTCAGATAGGGTGTTTTTGAAACTCATTCTGAGATAGGGCGTTCTTTAACCAAATTTAGAAAAAGGGCGTTATTGAAAACAATTTTGAGGTGGGTTGTTCTTCAAAGAAATTTTCAGATAAGGCGTTTTTGAAAAATATTTTCAAATACGGTGATCTTCCACTCAGCAGTCAATTTGTTTTTGTTCACAGTTTTCTTGAAGTTGTTTGTTTTTTGTAGATGCCTATGGCATTAATTACTTTACTATCGTTGGCAATGATTTTAAGTTGTTCGTGTGCAAGCTCTTTTGATTTACTCATGTTGACACATGTATCCAAAGACAAGGATGCTTCTCTTAAAAGTCTTGCCTTTAGATCAACATCACGAATTCCGCATACGATCCGATCTCTTATTAAGTCAGTGTACCGAAGCCGCAAGTTGTACTGAGCTTTTTAAGCTCTGTGAGGAATGAAACCAAATTTTCTCCATTGTTTTGTACGCGCGTGAAAAATACATGCCTGTCTATTATTTCGTTTGTCTTCGGTGTGCAGAACTCCTCAAAAGCTTTTAAGACTTCAGCGAGTACCTTTCTATTTTCTTCAGACACTCCGAAAGTGTTAAATTTTTCGGCAGCATCCTTACCAGTAACTGTAAAAAACACCGCCACTTGTCTTTCTTGTGTATGTTTGTCAAATCCGGTAGCAATCAGGTAGTATTCGAATCTTTCCTTCCTTCTCATCCACTTTTCCTTTATATTACCGTCGAAAGTAAGCCAGGTGCCTTGAAAGTTGATTCCATTATTGTTCTTATTTTGTGTTGAGTATTTACACCACTGCAATGCAATGTGATTGTCTTCTAACGGAATAGCGCCATTTTTTTTTTTTGTAGTCGTTGCTTGTCTTTATTTGTAGCTTTTTCACGTTTTTCTTATTTATTCTAGCGTACACTCAGACCTTTATTTAACTGATTTTAAGTTTGTTTAATTACAATTTTTTTTAATCATTATTCGACTACCGGCTGCGCCATGTTACGTTTTTTATAAATGATGTACACTGTATGGTTATGCTAGGTATGTAGACTTTTATTGGTGTTAGGTAAACGTTGAGCACTCATGCTCTATGACGGTTGCTATAAGACTAACTTAAACTAGCCATGCTAACAGCCGTATACATACATACACATATGTTGAACATGGTTGCCATGCTACTCATGACATTGCCCCTCTATGTACATATGTACATACTTAAAACTTAAATAATCACAATTGCAATAAAAAGATGGTAAAAAGTTTAAAATACTAACTTTATATTTATGTAGCCAAAAAACATAAGCAAATTTGTCCTTAAACAAGGAAACGGTATCTGTGAGTTTAGTTGCACTCCACCTCAATATTTTTAAATCTCAGAAATTGATTTTAATTGGTATGATTAAAATTTCAAAACTAAAACTCACCTTGTTTAAGGACAAATTTGCTGGTGTTTTTTTGAGGACATAAATATGAAGATATTATTTACAATTTTTTATCATCTTTTTATTTCATAATTATTTAACTTATTGTAAAAATCATAAAATATTTGTATATTATGGTTTCTAACAAATTTTTATGAAATGATTTGTGCAACGTTAGTTTTAGAGTAATGAGTTAGATATATTTTGTGTAGTTTAATTTTTAAAGGCACATTATATCGTAGACTTCAAGATAAATATACAAGGTGGCGCAAAAGTAATCCCCCTATCAGAAAATGCTATAAATTTTGCGATTGGCCCCTAAAGTCAGTTCTGTTTTGCCATTTGTGTAGTAAACATATGCGAAATACACGTTAATAAACAATGTTACGCTACACTGCTCCAGAACGCGGAATATTGCTGTATATTTATTTGACCAATAATAGGTCGGTGAAAAACGGTTACTGCGCAAAAGTAATCCTCCTATCAGAAAATGCTATACATTTTGCGATTGGCCCCTAAAGTCAGTTCTGTTTCGACATTTGTGTAGTAAACACATGCGAAATACACGTTAATAAACAATGTTACGCTACACTGCTCCAGAACGCGGAATATTGCTGACTATTTATTTGACTAATAATCGGTCGGTGAAAAACGGTTACTGTGAATGGTGATCCACGAGTTCTTTTTGCCGCAACTTGATGAATTGGGATTGGAAAACATGTGGTTCCAACAAGACGGTGCAACACACACTGCACGTGCCACAACCGATATGCTGAACATCGGAAGCTTACTTTTGCGCCACCTTGTATAAATGGCAATAATTTAAACTTGCTCTAAATGGACTATATTATTTCTCAATAAACCCCATTTGAGAGAATGGTTCGTATACTAAAAAATTACACAGTTGGCAATCGTGGTTGAATAAACTTCGAAAGTGATCAACCATGGTTTAGGCTGCCTATTATATCAGTGGTGGTGGTGCACATATAAAAATGGTGGCCCAATTTACATAGCGATGTGTTAGTAGAGGATCACCTACTCCATCTCTGACTACTCCATTTCTAAGTACTTCATGGAAAACCTACTGGAGGATACTTTCCAAAAGTTCCCAAAAAAAATACTCCGCGAAGTAGTCACCACCAAAGCGAGAGATGGAGTAAGTTTACTTTTATGCACATCGGATAACAAGCAATCAAAATATTCGGTGAGGTCAGGTAGTTAGTGCCCGCTGAAAAATGAAACTTATAAATTTTTTTGTTGTTTAAAGTAAAACGATAAAATTGAGTAAAGTGGAATGCCATAATAGATCACTACCAATAACGCGATTCTCTAACTTTTTAACCACATCTGCTGACGGCAACTTAGCTAACTCATAGCTTTGCTATTCACTATTTATCACGTTTTTTGTCAATAAATACAATGAAATTGCTAACTTATCACTTTATCCGTTCGTGTTGTTTAAATATTGTTTTAAAAATTTTAAAAATTTAAAAACTAAATTTGAAAGCTTAGAAGAATTTACGTTTTCTTAAAAATTAAATTAAATTTAATAAAACATAAAAATAAGTTTGCCAAGATCCTGCCATTAAACCAGCGATTTACATGTTGTAGTCCAGATGCTTATCACCTGCGCTACTGCGACATATATGGCGACGCTGTCAAATGCTGTATATTTGTTTGGGTCAATTTCCATTCAGATGCCACATATCATAATTTCGCTGTTTTATGGTTAAAATGAAGTTAGTGAATCGCACTTACGATACAGCAAACCATTTATGA
This sequence comes from Merzomyia westermanni, assembly GCA_949987695.1. Lineage (NCBI taxonomy): Eukaryota > Metazoa > Arthropoda > Insecta > Diptera > Tephritidae > Merzomyia > Merzomyia westermanni. Next base: position 92,390,529 of record OX465288.1, read on the forward strand.
TAAGGTAAAAAGTCTCGTTTGTGTAAATAATATGTTTACAAGTATATCATATCATAGTTTTAACCAAATGATTATGTATGTATGTATATATATATATATTTTTTTTTGACATTAATCATGAACGTTGGATGTTTATTACGTGCAAACTTCAGAGCAAAAAGCCAATCAATTGGGAAAAATGTCCATATGTAGCACGACCTACACTAATCGCCGACCCTGTTACTGCATTTGGCTCATATCGTTCGTATCGTGAACAAAAAAAACGTTCCATCCTTGACCCGGTCAATAGGGCAGCGATTAAGCCTAACAATAAGATACTGGATGACCCCATAAAACCTTATGTTCCAGCCAGAGATCAAAATAGGCAACGAATTTTAAATATGGTTCGCCAACACATCGATACTGTCGAGGCTGGAGGAAATACAGCTGCTCGCACATCCCGCGAAAGTCTGGATGCAGTTCTTCCGGGTCTACATCGCACCGCTTCGGAGAGTTTGCCCATACGTCGAGAAACATATCGGAATGAGCGTTCTGGGGCCATGGTAACAAAATATGTTTTCTAGAGCGAACGTCTACGAGTTTTAACTATTGCGACTTAAATTGTGTAAATATGTATGTATGATATATTAACGCAGATTTTTGATTATGATTAGATTACAGGGTAGGTGAAATTTAATAACATTTAACGCATTGCTTACAGTAATACAAATAAAAACCTATTCAACCCGCAACCAGTCGAAAACAATGTTAAACCGGAAAGTATGAAAAAATGGAATGTAACAAAATTAGTCCTTACGTAAGCGCCCATTTCACTTCCTTCTTTTTTTTACTGGTGTACGGAAAATCGAATTACTAGTCAAAAATTAAATATAGTAACGAAATACTAGTTTTTACTATCTTTCAATTAAGTCCCTTTCTTGTTTGCCGTTAGCTAGACACTTGAAGCTTGGATAAGAGTTCACAGCCCCGCGACAACGCAATGCAGGTGAGAAAGCCGCTAGGTGACGCACGGATCGAGCTATTTAGAAAATTATTTTAAAATTGAGAATCTTGTGATCGAATTTCAACTAACTTCGCGTTGACTTAGAGACTTCAAACTTGGATGAAAATACAATTTATGGAAAACGGAATTCCACTGGGTGGTGCGCTGATCGAGATAACTGAAAATTCCTGCAAAAATTGGCGAAATTTTGTGATTTTACAGCACAGTAACCATCTCCTAAAAAGTAGAATAGAAGAATGAAATTACAGTAACAATAGAAGAATGTACAAAAAACAAAAAGGTCCAACATGCATGATTTACATATAGACAGAATGTCTAAACATCGTGTACACTGTTGGCAGATAACATCAACAATTGCAATTAAAGGAATCATTTATTTAAGCAGATTACAAACAACACGCAGCATAGCCTATGGGTTAGGCAGTTGCGCTTGCAAATCAGAACTGAGTGTGTTCGATTCAACGCAAGATCTTCTGAAATAGAAAAACTATATGAATTTGTCCGACTAGAAATCGTGGATGTTTTCGAAATCGTACTATAACTGTAGCCTGAAATTGTTTTTTGCTTGAAATTTTTTCTTTAAAAATCAAAAATAATAATTATTATCAAATGGTCATGAGCTCGTAAAATTTACAAGGTATGTAAAATGTAGAGACCGTAAAAACCAATAACAAAATATGACAATACAAGCTTTAGAAAACAAAATCACGCTAGGACCCAGGGTAGAAAATGCGATTGGCGAGGACCTTCTAGATTTTCCCTTTTAAAATTATGGGACTGCCAAGGAAGCATACGCGGCTGTCTAGGGCCCGTAATGTTCTTAGACAGAGCCTGTGTAGTAAGGCCTATCTAGTCCCTGCCTGAAGACAAAAAAAGTCATCTTTTAAATCCATTGAGCTACTAAAGTCAATGAAATCTTTTCGGCAATTAAACCACTTGATCTGAATTTACATTAATTTAATAATCGAGGAAAAACTAGGCAGGCCATGGATTGGAAAAACTAAGCAAGCGTGAGCTAAAAATAACTAGAAAGAACCTTTACAGGTTTTATGACATATTGACCGCAGTTGAAAAACCAGGCACATCTGTAGAAGAATCGTTTGCCACATCGAAAATATGGACATAGCTGAAAAGCAACAGACAAAGATTTTTCAGGTCGTCTCTACACCTACTTTTTGAGAGCACATGTCAACCTGTCGGAATGCATGAGAAATGAGAGCATTTTTCGGGAGCACTCCATAACGCTGCTATAAAAGTAATTGGATACGCGAAGAAAACAATGGTACGATGAAGGAAGCGGCGTTGCACCAGACGCTCCTTACATGGCCACGTTGAGAGCGAAGGCAACTAAGACAGTATGTGAACGCTACAGTAAAAATGAGAACTGCATTCTGATGACCCAAGTTTGTAGGGTACTAAGCGAGAAATGCAACAAGACTTCAGAGAAGGCTATGACCGGGTTCGAAAAGCAATTTACCGATTGATGACATCACAGACAAAAAATAACTGTTATCCAAAATTTCTGTATCAAAAAAGGTTGCTCGAATTCTAAAATTTATTTAAAACGTTGCTTCATAACAATTATTCTACGAAGAAAAAAATTTATTTTTCAAATAAGAGTTATACGTCAACGTTTATTTTATTTTTTGGGGATAATAGTTATTTGTCAACGTTTATTTAATTTTTTTCGGATAAGAGCTATTTGTCAACGTTTATTTTACTTTTTAGAATTAATAATTATATATTTGTCAACGTTTATTTTATTTTTTGGAAATAAAGGTAATTTGTCAAAATTTATTTTTTACGTTGCGTGATAACTGTTATGGATGAGAAATACTTTTTTTCGTTGTCCAAAAAAAATGTTAATTTAAAATAAAATAGTTGAATTGGTTTTATAATAGTTCCTAGATGATAAATATATGTACATATGTATGTATATATTTTTCAATAACTACTGTTTTCCAACGCATCTTGTTTCCTTTGTTTGATAAAAATTGCAATGATAGGGATAATTTGAAAAAGAAAATACATGAAGAAAAAAATTATTTTTCAAATAAGAGTTATACGTCAACGTTTGTTTTATTTTTTGGGGGTAATAGTTATTTGTCAACGTTTATTTTATTTTTTGTGGATAAGAGCTATTGTATAACGTTTATTTTATTTTTTTTAATTAATAATTATTTATCAACGTTTATTTTATTTTTGGGAAATAAAAGTAATTTGTCAACGTTTATTTTTTACATTGCTTGATAACTGTTATGGATGAGAAATACTTTTTTTCTTTTTTTTGTATTTGTTTAATAATATTTCCTAGAACAGCGGTGCACTAAAGAGCTTCGCGGGGCCTCGGAGAAGTATTCGGCATTCGCCTATAGGTCGTGTGAGCGCAGCTACTAAATTTCTATGACTCAAGCAGAACACGAGTTTGCATTTAAATTCAAACTTCTAACATCGCATACTCAAGTTTTGTTGAAATGCTTGAACGAATGAATTAATTAATTATGCTTCGACCTGAATGGGAATTAAAGTATTTTTTTAAATTTTAATTAGCATTACGGTTTCGATGTGTACAAAGGCGAAGAGCGCGCTACAAAATTTAATACACTGTAAAAAATTATAAAGGACAAACTTTGTTTATTTTTGTTTTGAACAAAAAGCAAAACATGCATATAAAATTTATTCTTTATACTTGACAAAAAAAGTTCAGTTTTTCTTTTAATGGTTTTCGGTTACATAATATCGACTGCTGAGTGGAAGATCACCCTATATAAAAATATTTTTCAAAAACACCTTATCTCAGAATGAGTTTCTAAAACACCCTATCTGAATGAAAATTCAATATATTTTTAGCTGAAATAGGGTGTTTTTGAATCAAATTCTCAGGTAGGGCGTTGTTGAAAAATTTTTTCGGCCGTTTTTTAATCAAATTTTGAAATAAGGCGTTATTGAAAAAGATTTTGAAATAAGGTGATCTTCCATTCAGAAGTCGATATGTAGTTTTAAAGATAAATATCACTCACGTGAAAGAATTAAAAAAAATTTACATAAATCATATGTAAAGTAACTTTTTCTTATTTCAAAACCTATTAATGGAATGTCATTGGTAATTTTATTATGATTATTTAGTCATTATTTATTGATGTACTTACTTCTGATTACTAAAAGTTTTGGCACTGTACAAAGCCGTGAACTACTTGTTTATTTATTTTGTATCACTTATATCGCCCTTTTATATCTTTGTAGTACATTTTTTGATACCGAAATACACATGTTTTGCTAGTTTTCTTAAGTTAAAACAGGCATTTACTCATGCATACTCGCCTAATTTCTGTATTGCATTCAAAATTGATTTAATTTATTCAAATTCAGAGGACATTTAATGCAAAAACTTGGTTGCTTCTAGAATTTCGGACCATGAAACCATTAGCTTTAATATCAAAACGTCGAAAACATATAAAATGAGAATGTCAAAGAAAATTATTGCCTGGGACAAATATAATAGTGAAGCTTTAATCAACATACTGAAATTCTATAATTTTAACTTAAATGATAACCTACTGATTGATGATAAAGTGTATGTAGTTAATAACATCATTACGCAAACAATGGAAAATCTAATGTATGAAAAAGAGGTCCATATAAAATTATTGAATAGATGGTACGATCGCGAACTATAAGCAAGCAGTGCAAACAGGAGTGTGGGATGAATACAAAAGTATAAACAGAACATATAAAAAACTAATCAAAATAAAAAAAGTTAAATATATGGAAAAGAAGGTGAAAATGAAAGAAAACAATGCTAAAGAAATATGGAAGCATCTCAAGCAAACGGTCTGCTTGACACGCGACAACGAAGGCATTAAAAAAGTGATGATTGATGGGTAGTGGTTGCGAACGAAATGGAGGTGGCTAATAGGCTGAACCAGTTTTTTATAAACAGTGTTATTGAAATAAATAGTTACATTGAAATGTTAGAACTGGTGCTAAGTGATACGCAAGTTAATTGTACATTTAAGTTTCAAGCTATAACAACCGATCAAGTGGAGAAAATTGTGAGCGAATTCAAATATAAGATAGGCGGCAGAAAGCTTATATCGGATGGAGTACTCAAAGACTGTATAATGTATTTACTTAGGTTACTTTTATGCAATAATAATAAATAATAGTTTACAAAATGGAATTGTACCAGTAAAGTGGAAAACATCAACGGTGATTCCCGTTGAAAAAGTTAAAAAGACAATTAAACCAGAGGAGTTAAGACCCATTAACACGTTGCCCAGTGATGCTAAAATACTCGAAATTCATGTAAAGAACTTACTCATGTAAAGAACTTACTTTGAAGAAAACAAAAAACTTACTCAACAAAAATCAGGCTTCAGGAAAAAACATTCCTGTGAAACAGCCCTGAACTTGGTGATATCTGATTGGAAAGAAGAACTTAATAGTAAAAAGATTGTTGTGTCAGTTTTCTAGACCTTAAAAGGGCGTTTGAAACAGTGGGTAGGGAGGTTTTGATTAAAAAAATGCAACAAATTGGTATAACAGACGTTGAACTAGCATGGTTCAGCAGCTACTTGAAGCAGAGAAGCCAGAGAACAGTTATAAATACATCGATATCAGATGAATTAGAAGTGCCTATAGGGTTGCCACAAGGCTCAGCTTTGGCGCCAATATTGTTTTTAATATATATAAATGATATAGCAAATTCTATAGCCGGGTGTGAAATCAAATTATTTTGCGGACGATGCATTAATTATGATTAGTGATAATAATATCAATGTTGCTTTATCAAAAATGCAACATGAACTAAATAACCTATATAAATGGCTCTGCTTAACATTACAACAACAAAATATATGATCATAACAAGAAGAAACTTTAGTGAAAATATAAGTGAGCTAAAAATAAATAATGAAAGTATACAAAGAGTTGAACTAAAATTCGAAGAACATATAAAATATACTGTTGATAAAGTTCCTAAAAAAATTGGAATTATGCAGAGAACATCGAAATATATACAAAAAAAATACAAAATAATTATATATAAATCAATCATCGAACCACACTTTGTATACTGTCCATCTGTATTGTTCATAATATCAGATAAAGAAATAGGTGTATGAAATTTATTCTTGAAAAGCGTCGAGATGCCCGAAGATTTTCTTTTACTCAATGAAGTTGATATTTAATATTAAACATGGTAATGTACCTGAATATTTGCAAAGAAATGTAGTTTATGTCGAGCAAACACACAATGTAAATACTAGAAATAAACACAATTTCAAATTGCCATTATTTAGAACTAAAATAGATAAACAAAACATTTTTTACAATGGCCTTAAAAGTTTCAATGAACTACCAGAGGATATAAAGAATTGTAATGAAATAGTAAAGTTCAAAGCAAAACTATAAGAATTTTGTAAAACCTTAGATATAAGATAGAAAATTGTTAATTATATTTATGAATTAGGCTTTTTGGTCGTAATAAATAAATAAATAAATAACAAAAATTTTCTTGCACTGTTCGGCTTGCACACATATCCCACGACAAAAATGCTTCTAATGTTTTAGTGCCTCTGCTGGCGATGTGTAACACTGTTCTAGATGATAAATATATATATATATCTAGATATGTATGTATATATTTTCCAACGCATCTTGTTTCCTTTGTTTGATAAAAATTGTACTGATAGGGATACTTTTGAAGAAGAAAATACACATTATAAAAATGTAGGATATCTATTTATGCGGAAAGACAAAGGTGGGATAACTCTATCCGAAAAAGGTCCCTTTCTTAAAAAAAAGGTACCGCAGACCGTAGCACAGTCGTATAAGGAAGAAAGAGCATACTTAGCAGCACATATGAAGCTTCTTTAACACTGTCAAGAGCTGAATTAAAATATACTAAGATATGTATTCCGTCGATCACTACACGATGGTGGCTTTGTACTATTGAAAACCATATTTCTATACACTAAGATTACAATCAGTCGCCAAAGGTTGGGTGCTTATCATAGGAGGAACCCTTACCTGAGCCATCGTGACCTGCGTGAATAACGATGTATTGAAGAAATTTTTTCTGATCAGGAAATTGAAAATTGAGAATGGCGTCCTGGTGGTAAAGCGTACTTAGATTATGGAGGAATCACTTCTTTTTCACTGGTTAGGCCATGTTGTGCGAATGAACGAAGATGCCCCGAAGGTTTGCTTATGCATCGCAGGACCAAGTGGTGTCTCCAAGTGGCACCAATTTGCAATGAAAAAAGACTGGAGAGTTACATATGTTGGGCCGTTTAAAATAAAGTATGAATTAACAATGGTTATTAGATAACGAAAACATAAACGTTGGGATAAAATAATTGCTGTGAAAAAATATATGCTACATATAATCTAAAAAATATTAAGAAAGAAATACAAAAATGTATTTCAAATTAAAATTTTGTTTGGCAACGAAAAAAGTATTTCTCATTAATAACAGTTATCAAGCAACGTAAAAAATAAACGTTGACAAATAACTATTATTTCCAAAAAATAAAATAAACGTTGACGTATAACTCTTATTTGAAAAATACATTTTTTTCTTCATTGAATAATTATTATGAAGCAACGTTTATTCGATAAAACTTATAACTGTTATGTCTCTGGTTCTGGCGCCTTATTCTTTTTATTTGATTTCTAAATCTTTCCTTTTTGTTCATTTTTTTCCTTCCTACCGTTTTTTGATTCGATGTAACATATACATATGCAAATTGAATTGTTGGTATACAAAAAGTGTACACAACTAACAAAAAATTCATCATGAGTGTGATGGCGTTGCATGCTTAATGTTATGGTAAATGTGAATAGAACTAGGATTTTAGCTGGCCCAAAAACCAACACTCTGCTCGCTTAATGGTTAGCGCACAGTACCAAAATTTCTCTGATGCAGTCTAGCAGCTTGTTGTCTCTAAAAACTTTCCTATTCCATGCTAATAAAAACATAAATAATTTTGATTTTTGTTGGAACGATTTTCCGTCATCCCTTGTCAAGTTTGGTTTTGTGACAAACCGGTTTCGGCGTTCTGCCATTTTCAATGCCTAGTTTCGTTCTGGTCTGTGTCTATCCGCTGCGTTGTTTTTATAGTCCGTGGGTGCTGTGGCAGGTAATGTCAATCTATGTGGCCGTGGTAGGTAACGTTAATATGCGTGTGTGTGTGCGCGGTGTTGATACGTCCGAATTGTTATCTGTCCCAAGGGTTGTTTTTGTAGGTATGTAGACATACCGCTTGTTAGCTAAGCGGTAGGTTGAGGTAGGTAGAAATCGGTGATTTTTGCAGTTTGGTTCATATTTCGTTTTTGCTTGGTCATTGTTACGTGTTTGGTTGCTGTACCTGCTGGCTTGTGCTGTTTTTTGTAAACTAGTTTTAAGGGTTCAAATATTTCGTCAGAGATAGTGTTGGTTTGTTCGTTTATGATCCTGCCGTCAATTTTTTTTAACTTGTATATCTCCATGTTCTCAAGTACATTAAGCCGCCGGCCTTTTCCTTGTACGTGAAGTATTCGAGCCGTTGTTTTTATGTTAGCTGGGGTGCAGTTGTTCTCGAACATGTGGTTCGCGAAATTAGATTCTGGTATTATGGTGGGTTTTCGTGTTTTTTTGTTGTAGTCCCTGATATGCTCTCGGAATCGTGTGCTTATTTTTCTTCCTGTTTGTCCTATGTAGCTGTATTGACATTCACAAGTAAGCCTATACACTCCGTGTCTGTTGAATGGGTCATCAGAATTAGTGTCGGTTCTTAGTTTTTGTCCGACGTTGTTAGATGTTCTGAATGCTGTGTTGATGTTATATCTTTTAAAGAAGTTTGCTAATTTGTACGTCGTTTTTCCAGTGTATGTCATTGCCGTCCAAACCATTGGATTTTCCTCTACGTTTACTCTTTTTTGTGTTCCATGGCTACTTCTGAGTTTATCCACAAGTGCTTTCTTGTATCCATTATTTGCCGCTATGTTATATATTGTATTAAGCTCTCTCCAGTATGCTTCCTGTGTGAGCGGCGTTCTCTGAAGCCTATCCACTAAGTGCCTCAATGCTGCATTTTTGTGCTGTTGGGGATGGTTTGATGTAGAGTGTATAATGGTGTCCGTGGCAGTCGGTTTTCTGTAAATGCCGTAGTTGAACCTATTTGTTATTTTGTCAATCCCTATAGTTAGGTCCAGGTAGTTCATTATTCCATTTTTTCTACTTCCATTGTGAAGTCTATGTTGCTATGTTGCCTGTTGAGGAACTCTAGTATTTGCTCTTCGTTATCGTCATTTAGGATGCAGATGATGTCATCCACGTATCTAGCGTAGAATGCCACGCCTAACTTGGTTTTTAACTCCTGTATATATTTTCCTTCCAAGTTTTGCATGAATGTTTCCATGAGAATGGCCGATGTTGGGTTACCCATTCCTAGTCCGTTTGTCTGTCTATATATTTTGTTGTTGAACCGGAAATAGTTTTGCCGCAGCGTTGTTCTTAGCGAGTTGGTAATTTGCGCAGTTTTTACCTTATCTTCAGTTTTGTCCAGTAGTGTTTTGTTGACTATATGCATTGTATCTGTTAATGGTATTGACGGGTATAAGTCCTCTATGTCAAAGGATACGAGTTTACTGCTCCTGGTGAGTTTAACGGTCTCAAGTCTTTGTAGTAGTTCTATCGTATTGCTTATTGTGTATTCGTGCCCTAGTTTCAGAGTGTCCTTGCGTTACCTAAAATCCACAAGCAGGATACGCCGATGAGACCTATAATTAATTTTAAGTCCGCGCCGGGTTATAAACTGTCGAAACATCTAAAAACGATTTTAAAGGACAAAGATGGAATAATGAACTACCTGGACCTAACTATAGGGATTGAAAAAATAACAAATAGGTTCAACTACGGCATTTATAGAAAACCGACCGCCACGGACACCATTATACACTCTACATCAAACCATCCGCAACAGCACAAAAATGCAGCATTGAGGCACTTAGTGGATAGGTTTCAGAGAACGCCGCTCACACAGGAAGCATACTGGAGAGAGCTTAATACAATATATAACATAGCGGCAAATAATGGATACAAGAAAGCACTTGTGGATAAACTCAGAAGTAGCCATGGCACACAAAAAAGAGTAAACGTAGAGGAAAATCCAATGGTTTGGACGGCAATGACATACACTGGAAAAACGACGTACAAATTAGCAAACTTCTTTAAAAGATATAACATCAACACAGCATTCAGAACATCTAACAACGTCGGACAAAAACTAAGAACCGACACTAATTCTGATGACCCATTCAACAGACACGGAGTGTATAGGCTTACTTGTGAATGTCAATACAGCTACATAGGACAAACAGGAAGAAAAATAAGCACACGATTCCGAGAGCATATCAGGGACTACAACAAAAAAACACGAAAACCCACCATAATACCAGAATCTAATTTCGCGAACCACATGTTCGAGAACAACTGCACCCCAGCTAACATAAAAACAACGGCTCGAATACTTCACGTACAAGGAAAAGGCCGGCGGCTTAATGTACTTGAGAACATGGAGATATACAAGTTAAAAAAATTTGACGGCAGGATCATAACCGAACAAACCAACACTATCTCTGACGAAATATTTGAACCCTTAAAACTAGTTTACAAAAAACAGCACAAGCCAGCAGGTACAGCAACCAAACACGTAACAATGAACAAGCAAAAACGAAATATGAACCAAACTGCAAAAATCACCGATTTCTACCTACCTACGCTTAGCTAACAAGCGGTATGTCTACATACCTACAAAAACAACCCTTGGGACAGATAACAATTCGGACGTATCAATACCGCGCACACACACACGCATATTAACGTTACCTACCACCACCACATAGATAGACATTACCTGCCACAGCACCCACGGACTATAAAAACAACGCAGCGGATAGACACAGACCAGAACGAAACTAGGCATTGAAAATGGCAGAACGCCGAAACCGGTTTGTCACAAAACCAAACTTGACAAGGGATGACGGAAAATCGTTCCAACAAAAATCAGCTTACTTAAGATCAACACAACAAAATAAATCATAAATAATTTTCGTAAATAAAAATAAAAATTATTATTATTGGCCTTGAGCTCGTTAATAGTCATTGTTAATAGTCTTGCTCTATTGTCGTTGTACTTGCAAAGTCAGCTGTATCGTGGTTGGTTTTTCTTCCTGCAGTAAAATTTCAAACCAGTCTCCAAAAGATACAGTCTTGAGCTACAAGCTGTGAGAATCGTTCTGTGCTGGTTACAAAAGTGATAGTTTAAAGACAGTTTTAAATATGGAATATCGATAACCACTCATCCACAAACTTTCCGAAATGACACAGGTTGAGAACTAGCAATACCCAAGCCATCTTAGAACTCGGAATGGAAACGAATTGCAAAGTAATGCACTGGCGACAATTGCCACCGCCAACGACATCTCCATGTGAAAGTGGACAATTAAAAGCATTGCTTATGTATTGAGCTAGAACTGGTGGTGTCATCAAACGGTTGAGCTCAGAGATAGTTCAATTTTTCGCCTGTTGTCCCGATGTATATATAGTTGTTTACATATATATGAAAGGCTGGGAGTAAAATGGAGATATATTTTTTGTGTTAGTAAAAGGGAAGTATATAAAAGTGTTTTGTAGAAAGGTGTAAAAAAAAAATTCAGTAAAAGGTAGATAAATCGTTTTTTCTATTAAAAGTTGGAAATATCATTTTTTTCAATAAAAAGGGGAAAAAGCATTTTTTTTAGTAAAAAGGAGACATATCAGATTCTTCAACTTAAGGGGGACATATCACGTTGCTTGGAAGAGTTTGGATGTGCATGTTAAAGCTAACTAAGTACAAAAGGATGACTTTCGCAGATTGTGCTTTTAATTATTATTATTACTACTAATTACTCTGTATTAAAAATTAAATTATTTAGGTTTAAATTAAAGCAAATATGCATGCGTTGAGGTTTAATATGACAGCTGTTTCACAGATCGTGTGCGTGCCTATCTCCATGTAATGTAATTTAGTCCATGTTCCTCGAAATAATCCTTGTTATTCGTAATGCCACTTGGGACTATGTGCACCTGCCGGTAAATTTTTTGCCTGGTTATAGAATAGGCTCGTAAATGTCAAACAATGATGTCAAAAAACGACAATTATATTAAAGGTTTTTTCATCGCTATCTCTAATAACGTATTCGTTTGCTAATCAAAAGCTAAAAATGGAAACTTCAGTAGAAGGTAAGTAGCTCATACGAAGTATTTTAATCCGTTATAATCAAGTTTGATTTTCAAGATGCTACTGAATCAGATACCGAATCATGTACAAGGTGGCGCAAAAGTAATCCTCCTATCAGAAAATGCTATACATTTTTCGATTGGCCCCTAAAGTCAGTTCTGTTTTGACATTTGTGTAGTAAACACATGCAAAATACACGTTAATAAACAATGTTACGCTACACTGCTCCAGAACGCGGAATATTGCTGACTATTTATTTGAACAATAATCGGTCGGTGAAAAATGGTTACTGCGCAAAAGTAATCCTCCTAGCAGAAAATGCTATAAATTTTGCGATTGGCCCCTAAAGTCAGTTATGTTTTGACATTTGTGTAGTAAACACATGCGAAATACACGTTAATAAACAATGTTACGCTACACTGCTCCAGAACGCGGAATATTGCTGACTATTTATTTGACCAATAATCGGTCGGGGCCAAACGGTTACTGTGAATGGTGGGCGCTATAGAGCAATGATCAACGAGTTCTTTTTGCCGCAACTTGATGAATTGGGATTGGAAAACATGTGGTTCCAACAAGACGGTGCAACAGCACACACTGCACGTGCCACAATCGATATGCTGAACATCGGAAGCTTACTTTTGCGCCACCTTGTATATTAAACACGTCGGCAAGTTCTGAAGGTTTGTACATACATTTGTTTTGTTGTGGAAGTTCTGAGCGTATTGGTTTTCGGTCCTGTAGCGTCCTCTAGTTTGTGTCAATAACATTAAAAAAAGTGGATTTAAAATACGCAATTTTTTTTTAAGTTTATTAAGTCCTACTGTGCATGTAATTCAAAATGGTCTTTTTTTTTTTTTTTTTTTAATTATAATTTTAGCTTCATCTGAGGAAGAAATAAATACGTCCCCTTGCCTGAAGCAAAACCGTACAACTGTGCAAAATAGGACCAAGAAAATGAAGGCAGCACAGAAAAAAACTTTCAGAAAGCAAGTTTCCTGTGATTGCAAACTTAATTGCCCCAGAAAGATACCAATTTTACGAGAAGAAGAGCTATTTGAGGCATATTATAGCTCAAACCATGCGCAACAAGTTTTTTTGACTATGTCATCAGTTACAACAAAATTCCCTATCAAGAAAAAAACTACAAAATTTGTACCTGGTCGTAAAGAGAGGAAGAGGGATGTAACCTTCCAGTATCTTTTAACGGTTAATGTGGGTATTTCTTGGGAGAGAATTAATAAATTCTTTAACAAACATTTTTTTCTCATTTCTCGTCTTCCACTTGCACGATCCGCGACCTCTTCTCTCGAGAGCACAGGGGTTATCCGCAATGCTTTTCAACCGCTTATACACAGTTGCCGATGGGATCTGGTAAAGCTTTAAAAAAAATGAGCGGCCAGATCCCATCGGCAACTGTGTATAAGCGGTTGAAAAGCATTGCGGATAACCCCTGTGCTCTCGAGAGAAGAGGTCGCGGATCGTGCAAGTGGAAGACGAGAAATGAGAAAAAAATGTTTGTTAAAGAATTTATTAATTCTCTCCCCTCTTATGAGTCACATTATGGGCGGTCTTCCAGTAATAAAAAATATTTACAGCAGGGACTGAATTTCACTAAAATTTACAACGAATATGTTAATAAATGGAAAACTGAGTCATCTTCTAGGCAAGCACTACAAGAAAAACCTGTTTCCAAAAGAATTTTTCCGAATATATTTAAAAAAGACTTTAATTTGTCTTTTAAGCGCCGACATACCGACACATGTAAGACATGGGACTCGTTTCACGCCATGTTAAAAAGTAATAATGATAAAGCCAAAATTGAGGATGATCAAAACTCACACCATCTACTTGCCAAACAAATTAAGGAAGGATTTACAAACGACATTGAGAAAGCAAAACGCGAAGATGACACAGTGGTTTTAGTTTTCGATTTACAGAAAGCATTAGAAACTCCTTCTATCCCTACAAACCTTGCGTTCTACAAACGTCAACTTTGGACTTACAACCTATGTGTGTTCAATGAGGCTGTTGGGGAGGGTAAATTATTTATTATTCTTAAAGTACAAAGCAAAATCAGTAGACAGTGTCGTATGGTAAATAGAAAACATCTACGCAGTTTTTTCAGCAGCGTCTGTCGATCATTATTCGAAAGCGTCTACCAAAATAAACGATAGCCTATTACCTCTTCCACCGCTTTCTGATATCATACAAATCTTAATGAAAATTAGAAAAAATTTTGTGCGGATGGACTTTCGCACAGGCGGACGGAGTAGGACGAAATAGGATACCAGTAGTCTTTTATAGGTTTAGGCTACCGTGTGGTTTTTGGTAAATTCGTGATTGATAGCGTCTCTTTTTTCCTATCCCGATATATTTTGAGAACAATAAAGTATTATTTTAATAAATACATTTTGTGTGTTTCAGCTTATATGACGTCTGGTCCGAGAAAATAGCGTCTCGTGGTGCGCAAGAAATCGGATCGTGTCTCATAAAGCATTTGCAAGCGTACTTACCAAGAAATGTGAAGCATGTAATACTCTATTCCGACTCGTGTGGTGGCCAGAATAGAAGTATAAAAATCACTTTATTGATTAAACATTTTTTGGGTAATAGTGACGTTCAATTAATCGACCAACAATTTTTTTTGTCTGGACACAGCTACAACAGTTATGACAGACAATTCGGTATAATAGAGAGAGCAGCCAAAGCGTTTCAGTATGTTGCAACACCAGCTAAGTGGGTTGAAATAATAAAAATTGCGAAAACCACTGAGCCTCAATTTATCGTTATAGAGATGAAAAGGGATGACTTTATTTCTGTCGAAGAAATTAATAAATTAATTACAAACCGCAAAAAAGACAGCAATAAGGAAAAGGTGAATTGGCTTAAAATAAGACAGCTCCAATACGATCGTGAGCAACCTTTCACAATTTTTGCTTTCGATGATTCAAAGGCAATTCAAAGAATTGAGACCAATAAGAAAAATGTGCCCGAAGACGCACTGAAAATGGCTCTGACTCCTATACTCTTTCCCTCAGAAAGACCTATACCTATTGCAAAATTTCGCGATCTAATGGAATTGATACAATTTATTGACCCCCAACATCGTCAGTTCTACAAGAACCTGCAACAGGATGCAGAACTTATAGATTGGGGATTGGCAAGCGGAGAGATTGATGACGAATGAAATTTATTTAAATTATATACATACTTGTACAAATGAAAGCATAAGAATTTTTCTTGTAATTTTTACCAATGTATTCAATGCTGTCATATTAAACCTCAACGCATACATATTTGCTTTAATTTAAACCTAAATAATTTAATTTTTAATACATAGTAATTAGTAGTAATAATAATTATAATAATAATTAAAAGCACAATCTGCGAAAGTCATCCTTTTGTACTTAGTTAGCTTTAACATGCACATCCAAACTCTTCCAAGCAACGTGATATGTCCCCCTTAAGTTGAAGAATCTGATATGTCTCCTTTTTACTAAAAAAAATGCTTTTTCCCCTTTTTATTGAAAAAAAATGATATTTCCAACTTTTAATAGAAAAAACGATTTATCCACCTTTTACTGAATTTTTTTTTTACACCTTTCTACAAAACACTTTTATATACTTCCATTTTACTAACACAAAAAATATATCTCCATTTTACTCCCAGCCTTTCATATCAGCTTCAAATCTCGAAATACGTTAAGCCGTTTTTACGCATTAATT
Organism: Merzomyia westermanni; assembly: GCA_949987695.1. Lineage (NCBI taxonomy): Eukaryota > Metazoa > Arthropoda > Insecta > Diptera > Tephritidae > Merzomyia > Merzomyia westermanni. The sequence continues at coordinate 92,406,525 of OX465288.1, forward strand.
AAATAAACTTACGCTTAACATAAGAATGACTATTCCTACGCCCATTTTTGAGGGGTTAATCCCCTTCGCGAAAAAATCCCGAAAACAAACATTCGTAGTGACAACGTTCTACAGAAACCTGAAAAACAGACTTTTCCATAGAAAAGTTGTTGGACACCTTACAGAATGTACTAAAACAACTTGTTGGCATACTTTTGGTTACTATATAAAGAGAAAAACATATCTAGCTCAAGAACTATCAAATTAAAAAAAAATCTATAATGATATTTTTTACGGAAAGTTTTCGAAAACTGAAACACTGATTTTCTTAAACTCTTGTCATTTTGCACAGCAGTATAAGCTTATTGGGGAAATCGAGTTGGGACATAACGACAGCTTCTGTTGATGCTATCGAATGCAGCTTTAAAATCGACTGAGATGAGATAAGAGTAATTTTTTCACGATTTGCTGTCCAAGCTTTGGCGAATTAAATAAGGCAAAAAAGTGCTTCCTCCATACTCTAAGCGCCGTTTACTCAATGTCTGGTTATGATAAACTTTATCACATGATAACCTAATCATGGCTTGCCTCAGAATGACATTTTCGTTTACACAAAAGTCTGATTAAGTTATCGTGATAAAGTTGGTCATTGTGAACGTTTTTGGATAAAAATTCACAAAAGCTGCATTGTGAACGAATAAAAAGTGGCAGCTGCTCTGTCTTCAATTTTAAACAAACCATTTTGGCGTAAAAATTTCGATTGTGATATTTCTTTATACTCGTATGGATATTATTATGTTTTAAACCCTATTACTTGTAGAGCTTGTTAGCAAAACATTTTATCACAAAATCAGACTTTTATTTTCAGCTGTCACTTTTTGTCTTGCTAAGCACCTAATCATAGGTCCATCCTATGATAATTTGATCAGAAGATAATCAGGGCATCGTCGATAATTAGACATTGAGTAAATGGTTTTTGGACCAACCTCTGATAAAGTCTTGATCAGAGATTGAGTAAACGGCCCTTAGTCTCTTTTCTAATTTTCAGAAATGGATTTGGATTATTTTCTGTTTGCCACAACAATAGTTCGGTTCCTACGAAGTTTCGTTATTCTAGCTTAACGGTTCTGAAGTTATTAAAAGTCCATGTTTGAAATCTTGTTCTCTCATATTTCCCTACAACTTATGCTTTAATTAAATTTTCCAAATACAGGGTGTTTTTTTTACAGGTTTGTTTTTCGAATAGAGATAAAACTAGCATTTTGTGGTCAAATCTGGCAACTCTAATGTCATTTATGTTCAGTTTGGTTTGCCATTTCATCATGAACAGGTTGACAAAAGAACAACGCTTGCAAATCGTGCAAATTTATTTCGAAAATAATGGTTCAGTTCGCGAAGTTTACCGTGAGCTCCGTCCATTTTATGGTCGACATAATCGTCCATCAGAGCAATTAATTCGGTTAACCATGGATCGTTTTCGCACTACGTTTACTCTATGTGATAATACGCATCCGCAGAGACGTCGAACAGTGCGCACCGAAGAAACAATTGCCGCTGTAGAGCAAAGTGTTGAAGAGGACCCGAATGAATCGATTCGCCACCGTGCACAGCAATTGGAGCTTTGTCCATCAACTTTATGGAAGATTTTGCGCAAAGATCTTGGCTTGCGACCTTACAAGATCCAGCTTGTGCAAGAATTAAAGCCGCGAGACCATGCAATGCGTCGTGATTTTGGTGTATGGGCCGAAAATGAGATTGATTTCGATGCTGATTTTCATCGCAAAATTTTGTTCAGTGATGAGGCTCATTTTTGGTTGACTGGCTACGTCAACAAGCAAAATTGCCGCATTTGGAGTGAAGAGAATCCACATGAGACCCTTGAAACGCCATTACATCCACAAAAACTGACTGTTTGGTGTGCTCTATGGGCTGGTGGAGTCATTGGGCCATACTTCTTCCGCAATAATGCTGGAGAGGCAGCTACCGTTAATGGAGACCGGTATAGAGCCATGATAACCGATTATTTTGTTCCCGAATTGGATGGCATGAATGTGGATGAGTTGTGGTTCCAACAAGACGGCGCTACATGCCACACAGCGCACGTCACAATCGATTTATTGAAGGAAACATTCGATGAGCGCATAATTTCGCGGAATGGACCTGTCAATTGGCCACCAAGGTCGTGTGATTTGACACCATTGGATTATTTTCTTTGGGGATATGTGAAGTCGCTCGTCTACACCAACAAACCAGAAACGTTAGGGGAATTGGAAGCCAACATTCGTGGCGTTATTGCCGACATACGGCCCCATATGCTCGAAAAAGTGGTTGAAAATTGGACCTGTAGAATTGGCTTTATTCGAGCCAGACGCGGCGGCCACATGACCGAAATCATATTTAAACATTAATGGCATAAAATTATCCTTCCAATAAAGCCAAATTGATGGACCTTAAAACGAGTTTCTTGTGTTTTATTTCAATTCAAAGTTCTATACCCCTAAAAAAACCACCCTTTACTGTCTTTACTCGTACATATTTAATTAAAAATAGAATCACAAACACCGTCATGATAACTATGAACGGTCTCAAATGTAGTTGCGGTAATATGGGCGGAGTCCACGTTGGAAAATGCCCAATCAATTTGTGTGCCTACTGGTGTAGTGGAACAATCTGAACCTAGCAGTGAACTAAAACCTTTTTCCCTGAGAAGATTTTCTATACAGCTCCTAGTAGTCCTTAAACATAAATTGAAATCTACTAAAATCAATACCTTTTTATTGCACAGGTCCGCATTTTAAATTTCTCGAAGCTCTTAGCTTAATTTTCTCAACGGAAATGAGGAATTTTTATATAGCATCAAAATATAAAGGCCATAGGTCTTAAAGAGAAGGACTTCCAAAACTTTGCGACCAGAGTGAATTTTCTTTATCTTACATAATTGAATCATGGAAGCGATGCTTCTTTCTGCATACACTAACAGTCCATCTATTCTTAGTTCGTTTAATGCCCTAAACCCAGGATTTTAAAAGTTTTCGGAGGGTTAACTCCAAGTTTCAGCTAAACATAGAATATCCCAAGATAGCAATAGGGGATCGTTTCTCACATCATTTATATGAGCTCTGGATATTATGAAATAATTTTTAAATTTCCGATGTGCGAGAAAGCATAGAATTAAAAGTTGGAATCAATCAATATTCAACGCAATAAGTTCCCTAAAAACGGGATCCCTATCAGACAATGGATTTGGTGGCAGAAAGCTTGCCAATATAAAGAGACCCTCAGCACTAGTTGCTCGACTGCAAGCAATATACAAAGATGCTCTAGGCATTCTATGCCAGATGTGAACAACAATTTGGCTGTATGTTGCACCTTGGCTTTTATGATCTGTTATCCACTCTGCAGGAATTATTGGAAACTGGTTTCTCTCAATTGTTACCTGTTCATTTCTTTTATATTGGAAAGTTTTGACAGACTTTTCATTTGGAGTCCAATAAGCGGTTTTCTTGATCTGGCTAACATACCAACTAAGAATTCTGAGAACATCAACCACAAAGTTGAAGGAATAGAGGAATCTAACCCAACCTCCATTAGCTGTCTAGTCGAACCATTTACGAAATCATCCCATGTGCTGATTTTTACAGTGATCATGTATTTTGCAGTGGTTTTTAAAGTTAAGCTATTGGGGACGCCCTAAGTTTCCGGTGTTTTAAAAAGCCTCACTCTCTCTAAATGTTGTCTCCTTGCCCACCTACTGCAAATGACAAAACAGATAATAATAATAATTCCCAAACGGATAACCCACCATATCCCGCCCGACCACCGCGAGGGGCGCATCCGCATAACGCGCGGATTGTTCGTTCGTGCCGAGTCGTTGAAAGGCTTTAGTTTGTTAATCGTCGAGATCTAAAACTGCTCAGCTACAGAGAAAAGCTCATCAGCTAAGTAAAGTAGATATAGGATAGATTACACATTAATAAATAGTTGGTAAACAGAAGAAAGTTATTGTAAATTAATATAAAAATCAAAGAATAAGAAAACAATTAGTAACTATATATTTAGAATAGAAAGAATTGATTTTTTTATGCTGAAAAGCGAGTCCGATATATCAAATTTACCAGAATGAGAGTTATAATCTTGACACAAACAGCGCAAAGGCTCATTTAACTCAAAATTGGTTAGGTACTGTTTCAAGACTAGAGGTTTAAAATGCCTTGATGCACGAGACATCACTTTTTTTTCTATTTGCCTCTATGGAAACTCGATTTTCCAAACAGCCTTGCTCACTGTCAGTATTGTGATTTCAGTCTGTTCATTTCGCCACGGATAATAGAGCATACTCATTTCCCTGAAGTAATCACTTCTTGCCGTATCAGGACTAAATCTTCTCGAACGAATTATGCACGGCTTGGTTCGTTTCTTTATGAAACCACTTCTATCTCTCAATGGAATTGTAATCTAGGCGTTATAAGACGTTCTTCTAATGGTGTGAGATTTTAAAGGCAATATGGAATTTCTGGAAAATCTAACGCTTTAATCAGAAAAATTTGTGCAGAATAAATAGCTTTCATCCTCTGATGAAAACTTTTCTTTTAAATAAAAGGCGGATTCAACATTTGGATGGGTTTGGGAAGCAACATCCAAGTTTAAGGCTCTTACTTGGTGAGGAAACCATATCCCACCGTAACAAATGCAAACTACTAGTGGCCCGTTTTTAATACATTCGAAATAAGCATTGCTAAAGTCCCTCAAAACTTTCCTATTTTCCGGGATTTTGGAATCTAAGCTCGTATCTTCCCTCGTTATATGAATTCTTTCCACCTGTCTTTCATTTTCAGACTGCCTGTTGCTTAAAACCGTTCTATGGCGGCTCACTCTTTGATGGGCTTGACGCCTAAGGTCATAGTTATCTTCCCTTATCCTTCTACGCAGCTCTCTTTGGGCAAACATCTGGGATTTGGTGCCTAGTTCTGTGTTCATAAGTGTTAACATTTTGTTCAACGGAGCGAACTTGAGGCTTTTCACGTCGTAATCTATGCTCGGGAGTGTTTCGATGTTGTTAAGTGGATCTAAGCTGTGGGTTTTCGCGGCGTGTCCTATGTTGAGAGGTATTAAGAATTTGCTCAGCGGAACGAACTTGTGGGCTATGGTCGAGAGCGTTTCGGATTTGCTCAGTGGAGCGAATTTTAGGGTTTTCACGGTGTAACCTATGTTGGCGGGTATTGCGAGACTGCTCACTAATCCTATAGGCAGTACTACGAACAACACGCATTAGTGTCCTATTTTCAACACGTCTTAAAATATTAGTATATTTAATTTGGGCATTATTGAAAAAAATTCTAGTACGGTACAAGTAAAAAAATCACTTGAACAACTGGGTAAATTAATTGCCGATAAAAGCAACACCGAGTCTCCCCGTTTGGACACGGACATACGAGACTTCGTTTTACTCTCTCACTTTTTCGCCCTCACCGTCTATTTATATGGCTTTGTTGCAAGCATAGAGGCAAAATAAATTCCGTCTATTTATTGGTATTTGTAACCTTCATCTATTTATATATTTTTCTTTACTTATGTGTGGACTTACTTTTATTTATAATATTTTTGCAAAATAAGTTGCAAGAAATTAATTTATCGCTACAAAAGTCGAATTAAATACCAAACCTCCGAAATCCCCAAAATATATGTTAAAAATACCCATACTCAGTTTTATTCTTTTTTCACGGAGTGGCACCAATGACGAATGTTAAAAAAATGTGCATTTTGCCAGTGCTCTCTCGAAACAAAGAGCCTCAAATCTATTTATTTATGACTTGCACAACGACGACTAAATCAATCTCCAAAGAAAGAGCGTAACCTATCTGTGTGAGAGCATGAACAATTGGTCTATGAAACGCCGACCATTGATCTAGGGAGAGTGGTTGGTGGCGGAGTACGACGCTGAACCAATCAAATGTTATACGGCACCGTGACGATACTGCAGGCTTGACTGAGAATTTGTAAGTGTAAGAAAAGAAGACAAATCATTATTCACTAAGACAGTGTGAGCTCTCAGGTATCGATTCACACAAGAGAGTTTTTGAGGACTCAAAAGGTCGAATTGATGGCCCATCAGCCTTACAGCCCTGATTTAACAACCGAACATCAAAAAAAAAAGCGAGGTCAACGTTTTTCAACGCCTGAAGGAGCTATAGAAGCCTTCAAACAGCTCGTTTAAGAGGTATCCGCCTTTGAGTGGCAAACGTGCTTAGAAAATTGGTTCAAGCGAATGCAGAAGTGTATTGACTTGGATGGGGAATATTTTGAAAAGCAATAAAACCATTTTCCTTAATATTTGACTGTGTTTTCATTATTAGGAGCAAAATATAAAAGGCAACCCTCGTACACCCATAGAAAATAAGCGAAATCGCTTTTCGACAACGCCTACTTTTTCATAAAAGATATGTGAAAAGGAGGTAGAAATACTGAACTACCCATGGCACCCCCCACTTATGAGTCCAGCAATTTTCAAATTCGACTGTTAATAACTTCATAGCCGTGTAAGATAGAATTACGAAACTTTATACAAGGTTTACTACGGACATATAAAGTGCGCCCACGGATTATAAGAAAAATAGGGTGACGACTACGCCCACTTTTGTACTAAAGCTTTCTAAAAGAGAGGTAGGAAACCGGAACATGACATATCTCCTTCACTGATGCAGAGAGAAAGGTTGAATTACGTAATTACATTAATCAGATGATCTTGTTAATGATTGTTTTTTAATTTTCGAAAATGGGCGTGGCACCGCCCACATATAAATGAACAAAATGTCAAATTTCAGCTATTATTAACTTCAGAAGAACCGTGTTAGATAAAATTACGAAACATGATACGAGATATACTATCTACGTTATCCAAAATTATATATAGTCTATGCTGTAACCAGTGAGTCCCAGAATCTACTGTGAGAATTTCATAAAGATCGGCTAAGTAATATGGACGCCAGACAATCATTAATTTTTATACTTAGTAGTGCTACGCACACAATGTATATACAGTTCATTTACCTAACGGTAGTATGTAACGGCATAAACGGATAGAGATAGATATTGACTTAAATATATCAAAATGTTTAGGGGGAAAAAGGAATTGATTAAGCCATGACCGCCCGCCCGTCCGTCTTTTAACACGTTAACTTGAGTTAATTTTGAGATATCTTAATGAAATTTGGTAGGCGGGTTCCTTGGCACTCATCTCCGAGCGCTATTTAAAATGGGAGAAATATTTATGGAAAATGTTGTACATATAAAGGTAAATGTTTGTTGTAAAAATGGGCAAACTCGGTCAACGGCCACGCCCAGTTTTTTAACATAGTTCTGAAAAATTTGTTTGTAAAATTTAAAACACGATATTTGTATAACTATGCAAGCTATATTAGTAAGATCTTGCACACATAATAAGTTTTTAAGCAAAACTGGGCCGCAAAAAATGTGTATGACTTTGTGGAAGCAGGCGTGGCACCGCCCACTTTTTAGCATAGAAGTTCTGCTAATTTCAATGGAAATTGCTTGTAGTTTGAACTAGATATTCCAATAACAACTGGTCAGCTCTTTCTCAATAGTATGTAGTACACTCCTGCCAAAAATTATGCAAATCGGATAGCACATAAGTCAAATATCCGGGCAAGTTGTTAATACCTCACTGCAATAGGGAAGTTATAGACTTTTTTTGATTTTCATACCTTTAATGAACATGAAATGTTTTTTAAGTATGAGAAGAAGAAGAGATGGGCCCATCAATGAAATAATAAGGACGGTGAGCAGAGTCGATTTAGCACTGTCCGTCTCTCCGCCCGTCTGTATATTTGAAAGCAAATTTTTTAAACATAAAATGTGTATGTATTGGTGTTTGTAAAATATATGGTTAGCAGTTGTTGGTAGGGAAGATGTATATATACAAATAAATAAATGGCGGCCGCCGTGGTGTGGCGGTAGTGTTTCCGGCCTACCCCACCGAAGGTCCAAGGTTCTAGCCCTGGTGCAGGGAACATCAAAAGTGGCTTGAAAAAGTTTTTTAAAAAACGGGGTCGCCCCTCGGCTGTGGTTTGGAAAACTCTCCGAGTGTATTTCTAACTTACAACATAACACAACCAAAATATTGACCCATGAGACCCAGGTTCAAAATGCTTAAGCAATAATAGCACAAGCAGCGAAAATGTACTGATACTGTGCTTTTGATTTTTTCTTGCTCAAAAAGCAGCATGTTTACTTTTGCTTTTCCTTGGAGAAAAAAAGGAGCAGCGCAAGCAGCATAAAAATGCTGATAAGCAAACAATGGATTCCTGATGCTGCTTATTGAAAATTAGAAAGGCAAAAACAACCATGATACCAAATGCAGATAGTTTCACTTAATACATTTTGTGGCAACCATCACCGGGCGCCAAGCACATTTTTTGATATAAACTGGTGAGAAAGTAGAAAATATAGTTTTCTGAAATATTATGTCGTTTATTTTGGATTATATAACGAATTTTATGAAATTTAAAACATAAACTCTCTAGGCATACGACATGGTTATGGGTCAAAAATATTCAAATATTTTTCGGTTCTCCAGACATCGGTCAATATGCGGACCAGGGGGGAACCGAGAAGATGTTTATACGATATAAGGAGTGTTTTATTAGGGATTAGTTTTTAGGTCCAGGGGTGACCTCAGATTGTGAAAGAGGTGTTAACGAGGGTATTTGCATTCGCGATGTTTTGAGCCTCCTTGTATTACAATTTTCTCGTAAAATATTTCATAGTCTTGGTCGCGGCATAATATTGTTATACCTAGTAGTGCCAAGCACACAAGGTATATTAACTTTAGTCGCATAAACGGATCGAGATAGATATTGACTTATACATATCAAAATGTTCAGGAGGAAAAAAGAGATTGATTAAGCCATGTCCGTCCGCCCGTCCGTCTGCACGAACTTGAGTAAATTGTGAGATATCTTAATGAAATTTGGTGTGCAGGTTCCTTGGCACTCATCTCCGAGTGCTATTTAAAATAGGCAAAATCGGATGATAGCCACGCCCACTTTTTATATATAGAATATTTTCTAAAATACAAAAAAAGTAATTATTCAGTACATAATACACTTATAAGGATTACATTTGGTGTGTACATTAATCTTAATGCAAATTAATTGTTCAAATTGATCAAGTCATAATTAGAAATAATATTAATCATAAACCAAAACCCGTTCAAGATATCGAAACGAAATTCACGAAATGTATTTACACAGCTAAATCAATAAATCAAATACAGCTAAATCAATAAAATCCTTGCCCAAAATAGTGTGACTGATCTCTAAAGAGAGCGATCCGCGACTAATCTCTTTGGCCTTCATTTGGCTACCATTCAATATACATAAGTAAATTTTTATTTGTGTAGCATCCCTGCAAAAAGTCGTGCGACTGATCGCTTAAGAGACTGATCTGGGATCAATACCTTTCATCTACAGTGGGATACAATTGATCCCAATTATTCCGTTGTACGCATAGTTGGGACAAGTTGATTTTAATTTTTGTAGCCTACTAAAGGGATCACTTCAACCCATACAAAGAGATCAAAACTATCATTAGTCGCATGTTCCTTTGCGACTCGTCCCCGATGCATCCTAGACTAATCACAATTGCAGGGTTGGTAGAAAAGATTTAGCGTTCACTTCTGGCTACGTATAGAAATTCGATACCACGTTATTGAAAAATCGATCTTGTCAACTCCTCCTCTGTATTTATAATATACCCCTACAATATTAATTTGTGGTACAACAATTTTCTTCATTTATTCAGCATAAAATCTGGTTACCTCTTTTGTTTCTCTGTCACAATAAATATTCGAAGTAAATTGAACACATCCACCATCCAACCATTTTAAAACACAAATATTTGGGATCCTTTCAATACAATAGTCTTAACTACACCTTTCTAACCTTTTCAACTCTTTCTCTGCACCTAGTGGAGCTTTCCCAATTCTGCTCCCACGTATGGTGCTCGTTGCCCACATTCCTTTTTTTCGTAAATACATTAATAAATTAGGAGTTGAAAAATAATGTTGAAGAATATTTTATAGTTTTAATTTTCTGGAATGGTTTTGCAGAGATGTATGACATTTTTCTTGATATATTTCGAGATCATATATAATTCCATTCCATTCGAGCTACTTTTATTCCCCATTTGATGGGCATATACTGTTTCAATCCAGGTTTTGTTTTGCAAGGAACCATGATTTCGTCAAAGCAACAATTTTCATCTTTAGGAAGCTCATAAGATCTTTTCAAAAACGTGTTAATTAGGGGACGAGCTCTCTAAAGCTTGTCGTTTGTATTCTCCTCTACAGTAAACTTGAGATTATTGTGTATCAAATGAAACCAGGTTTTTGTCATATATTGACGAAATGATGGTATTTCTGTGGCTTTATTCCGGTACATCGCTCCAATTATTCCCAGAGCTTCGTCTCTTGTGGCGTTAATTGCATTTCCAAAATTTAAAAGTGAGGATCGACTTTTTGCCTGACCAGTGGTGTCAATAAAGTTATAAATATGGAGTTTTTAGATCTTGCTTGGAATGGACTACACAAAAATCTGAGTTTGGAGCATTCCACTACCTCTTTTTCTACCGAAAACTATCGATTTTATAGTGTATTCGTAAATTCAGCAAGATCCGGCAAATCATCTCCTACATCTAAATTACTCTCGAATAAATGGTTATTCCCATCTGGGTTAGTTAGTTCCTCGATTAAAGTTTCTAATAAAGTATCCAAAACATCATTTTCATTCTCATCATTGTCATGGTCGAGACCAGAAAAGTGTGAGACTTAAAAACTTACTAAGATATACAACAGGTATATCATCATAAACATCCTAAGAGATTTTTGAGCCGAGCTTCTCTTCTAATCTGTGCTATGCCCTTTTTAATTTTTTCCAACAAATTGGCTGGACCTACAGTTTTTTGCCGACTCCGAACGGCATCTAAAAAGCAGATGAATTTATGTTCAGAAGCCTTCCATGGCAGAAATACACTCGGGGAGTTTGCCAAACCACTGCATACACTTTTTCAAACCACTTTTAATGTTACCTGTCCCAAAAATCCAACCCTTGACTTTCGGTGTGGAAGGCCGCCAACACTACCGCCGCATCACGGCGGCCGTAATTTTAATTACATACATACATAAATCAAGTCAAAAGCTACACAAAAAACGTCTACCGACTTTAGCGTTTATCAAACGAATGACGTATTTGTATATTTTTAGAGAAATTATCAAAAATAAATTAGGTCTGTTCAATAACAAAAAATTATTTCTGGAAGTTACGAATTCTCACTAACTTCTTCTGTCAATTGTTCATTAACTCGAAAAATTTGTAAGAGAAAAACAAATCGAGAGCGTACGAGTTTGAGAGACTTACTAATCTTTACTGGTAAATTTAATGCTGGTAAAAATTTGTAAACTCAAAGAATTCGCTGTCAAACTCGAACTGAAATAAAATGAATAAATATTTTTTTTTTATATTTCAAAAAATAAAATAAATTTTAATATTGATGGATAGAAAAGGGGAAAATAGAACTCCTTCAATGCGTAAGTACTAAATTATGTGATACAAATTAGTTTATTTATAAAATCTTTACATGCTTGCTGGTAGAGGACGCTATAACCCCTGGGACAATTTGTTTCCCTAATCAAAAAATAAAAAGTGGTTATTTTTTTAATTAATTTTTGAAATATGTCAATCGTCTTTTTACTTACCAATTGTTGTTTATTTACTTTTATGTAAAATTTTTCTATTCGAATGAAATTACTCTTTATTTCATAGTAAAACTCTTATTTAAAGTATTTACTGGAAAAGTAAATGAGCAAACCTATTGAGTCGCTGCAACTTCATTTTATCAAATATGTTTTTTTATTTCCATTGGGTAAAACGAATTGTATGAAACGAAAAAATTCGTAGGGCCTTACTCAACCGTCCAATGCTCTGAGTTTTTTAATCCTATTTAGGACAATAGTTACCTACAAAACCGAATACAAAAAGTTTAAAAGCGAAAGTATATTTATTTTTAAATTATTAAAATTATGAAGTGACATTTTCTTGCGAAACACCAAACTCGATAGAGACACTTGATCTTTTAATTATCACAATTTACTAGACCCAGCCCTAAAAATGTTTATTCTTTATTTTTAGAAATAAAGCTTCAAAGAAAAAAGGGGTTAATAGTGAACTAGGGCAAAACGAAGTATGTATATGTTGTCATCCAACAAAGAGCAGCGCACTTGTGCCTTGGCAACCACGGCGCTGTTGGCAGCCATAATAGTTGTTGTTGTTGTTGTAACGACAAAAACACTCCCCGAAGGTTTAAGGGAGGGTTGCCGAAAGGGACAGTTCTTTTCCGGATATGAACCCGGTACGCTCCGGTACTCCCTTGCGGTGTTTCCCGACTGTCGTGGTAGCGATTTGGTATGACCAGTGTAACCTTCTTGGTCATGTCACCCCTCCATAAATCCAAACAAATGCTAGTTCGTACTGAATAGGCAATTAAGAAGTAAAGTCTTTTCTGGACGAACAAAAATAACACACTATAAGCACTTATCGCACCCGCCCTTCTGTATGGTGCAGAAGCTTGGACACTGACAACATCTGATGGGGCGACTCTAGTATTAAGCGAGAGAATTGTTCTTTCAAAGATTTTCAAACCTCTACAGGAGAAGTGGAAAACTACCACTGCGTTGAAAAGACCAAGTGGAGACCGATTTTTGATCCCGTGGTGTTTCCAAATGCCACCAGTTGGTAGAGAAAAGAAACGACGGCGCAATGGTGATATATTTCAGTTAAATAAGTAAGAACGTTAAATTGCGCAGTAAGGATTAGAGAGTTAAAATTGTGATTCGTGTTCATGAAAGGTATAAGGCCGTCGGAAAAGCCGACGCAAAACATTTAGCAACATTGTTTACATTTTTTTGTAAGTAGAAAGGCCGTGAGCAAAAAAAAATTCGAAGTCATACTTGACAACCACCTTACCAACAGTTGTCCGTGCTGTTCCAGTCCTCCAAAGATGGATTATAATAAAGCTGGACGAAATCAAGTTAAAACTTTCAATGCAGTATGGTACAAGTTACTATCTTTGGTACACTATGTCGGGAAGCGGAATGCGATGTGCTACTCCATGCTTCCTTGGAAATGTTTGTATTATCAAACTACCTTTTCGGCTCTTGCTTTATGTTAGGGATACTAGATATTCCCCTTGTGGATGTTGGTCGCTTTAAGCCAATATACAATGGAAACCGAAAAAGATGGAGGAATGGACTATCTGGACCTGAAAATAAAGATTGACAAAGTCACCGAAATAAAACTTTTTTTTTATTATTTTGAAACAATTCTGATTTATTTTTTTTTTGGGACTTTTAGAAAGGCAGTCTTAAAAAGAGACATAAAATTTGCAATAGCGTATTCGTCGAATCGACGAAGATTATGTGTCTAGGGTTAAATGCGGAATATATCGAAAAACAACGGCCAAGGACACAATAATACACAACACGTCCAACCATCCTCAACAGCACAAAAATGCAGCGTTAAGGTACTTGGTAGATAGACACAAAGAACGCCTCTAACAGAACTGGCATACAGGAAGAAACTGAACGTAATAAATATCATGGCCGAAAAAACGGAAACAAAAAGGATAAACTCAGAAGGAATCATGGAACGCATAAAAGAAGCAATAAAGAAGGACGACAATGACATATACTGGAAAAACGACATATAAATTGGCAAACTACTTAAAAAAAATACAACATCAACACATCATCGAACGACTTAGGGCATAAACTAAGAACCAACACTAGCTCGGATGACCCGTTCGACAAACACGGAGTATACAAGCTTACTTGCGAATGCCGATACGGTTACATAGGACAAACAGGCCGAAAATAAAAACAACATTCCGAGAACACATTAGAGACTTCAACAAAAAGACACGAAAACCCACAATCGTAACAGAGTCTAATTTTGCAAATCACATGTTCGAAAACAAATGTTCCCCGGCTAACATCAAGGAAACAGTCAGAGTACTACACGTGCAAGAAAGAGGCCGCCGGCTGCTCGTACTTGAAAAAATGGAAATATATAAACAAAAACATTCGACGGTAGAATAATAAACAACAAACAAACACAAACTCTGACGAAATATTTCAACCTTTAAAACTTGTTTACAAAAAACAATGCAATCACGCAGGCACAACAAGCGAATCAAACTCATATTCTTACTCTTCTTTCTAGTCCTCTGCCCCCACCATTCAACGTTTTTCCTGTACGGCTTGATAAACCAACACAGCTAAACGGTATTTTGCTGGTCATTTTAATTTCTCTCGGACAACTGCACTTAGTTCGGTTATGTCCACTAAATATGTTTCTCTCAAGTCTTACTTTGTGTAAATAGAGTATCCAGAAATATATATTGATAAAGACTATTCACTTCAATGTATATGTCCTAAATGTGAAATCAATCGGACTACCGGGTTACAAGTTCGGTGGCATGCAATGTACCATTGTGTATCAGTACAAGTGTGATATGTTATCTGTCAAAAGTTAGACATCAACATGGAGTCATTGTTTACATCGGAGGCGATATGGTTGCCATTGCTGAAAGGTAGTAAAATATGAGCCAAATGGATGCCTTCGGAGAATTCTTTCGGGGTTGCTATTGTGTTTTTCCTTGACTTCGGCAAACAAGGGTTTAGTACAGGACCGTAAAAACATGAAACAGGATTTATGTTTGCACAAAGTTATCGCTGTGTTGCCCAACCCTTTCATTTTAATTTTTAGCTAAAAATTTAAATATATTTCACATAAAAGAGGATAGAAGAAACAAAATAGAAAAACATAAAACTAAGAAATTGTATATTGTTTTAAAGGAAAAATTGTATGTACGTATCTTCGAAACGAGAAATTAGATAGAAAACGCGAAGACAATGCTGGATTTGTAAATATAACCAATTCTTGCTTTGAACAACGGTGCTTTTTTAGCTTTCCCAATGTCCGGTTAAACCTAATCGGCAATTTAATTGAATAAAGTGCCGGTAAGAATTTCAATTGACAGTGAGCCACATACGGAAAAAATTTTGCATGTAAATGCAACAACAATGTTATCCGGATCACTTTGTTCCTGCATTTACATACATTCATAAATTTTATCCGTATCTGGATCACTGCCAATTGGAATGCACCAATTGAGAAAACGGCCCCAAGGGAATGATGTTATAAGTTTATTCTCAAAATGATCAATGTCAACATCTTTTAGTTGAACCATTTAAAATGTTAGGCAAATGTTAAAAGTGTCTAGGTAAGTGTTTATTACTTAGTATATATCAAGGCTCCTTTTAGATAGATTTACTGTTGAATATGGAATTGGTTCAAGAAAACTGCAAAACTTTTGCAATTTCAGTTTAATGAATGTTGTTCAGGTGGCTTAGAACTGATAACGGGATTCACAGGCCGAGATCTGAGGGATCTGTCTACCGACTCGGTGTGGAGGTAATTTAGAGTATATGGTTCCGCAGATCAAACGGCAAAGAGATATGGTGGCGTATCTCATCGTAGTGCTTACGAAGATGTCTCCTTATGTCTCTGTGGGGCGGGGCTACATCCCATAGATGTCGATTTGTATGACTGGGTTTATGACAGTTCAGAAGGAACTGTCTACTCAAGAGTTCCGCGTGCTCTTGAACATTGAGCAATTTTGCCTCTTGATGGAGGTGAGACTCAGATGACATAAGCAGACATCCCGTAGCAATTCTGATGGCGGTATTTGGGCAGACTTGCAATTTCTTCCGATTGGTGTTAGCAAGATTGGGCGACCATATGGGCGCAGCGTAGTCAATAACCGGTCGGCCAATAGCCTTATATGTAGCAAGCAATATTTCTTTGTCTTTTCCCAAGTACTGCCGGCCAGTGACTTGAGGATCTTCTTGCGGCTCTGTACTTTTGAAGCTATTACGGTGGCATGACCAGCGAAGGTGAGGCCGTTGTCAAACGTCACACCCAAGATTTTCGGGTGGTTGACAGTAGGTAGAGATACTCCGTCTACGTGGACATTTAATTCATGCCCCATCTGCGCATTCCATGTCGTAAACAGGGTCGCCGTCGATTTAGTCGGAGATAGGGGCAGATTAATCTCGGTGAAGCAGCTGGAAAGTTCACGGAAGTAACTAGATTTAAATGGCGCAAATTTTTGATATGTCTTATTATAAGTGGAAGTTGAACGTGTTAGTGAAAAAACTAAAAAGCTAATACGTATTTCTATGACAAAAATAAAATTAATTTCACTGTTGCTCATATACACAGGATAAGTCATCAGAAGGGTTCCTTAAAACAGTTATAAAAAAATTTTACTTTTGATTGATTTTAGTAAAAATTATTTTATAAAATATAATAAAGAAGTACAATCAGTGCATTTTTGTGCCAGCCGACAACAGTTCACATTGCTTACGGGAATGATGTACGAGGTGTGTTCAAAACGTATCGCGAATTTTTAATTTTCGCTGGTTACGTATATTCGAATTTCGAATTTTTTGTGGCGTTATGTTGGTACTCATGTCTCTCACTTATGCCGACAAGCTCGGCTATTTTGAATGTTCAGTTAATTGTTGACAGCTGCTTTGCTTGCACGTGTTTTGGATCGTCTTCGATTTTTACCTATTCAAAAAAATGGATCAAAGAACCTGTATCAAATTTTGTGTGAAAAACGAAATTAAGTGCGCGGATGCATTCCGAATGTTGACTGTGGCATACGGAGAAGCTACCTTGGACCGAAGCAACGTTTATCGGTGGTACAAAATGTTCTCAGAAGGCCGAGAAGATGTGCAAAGAAGAACAAAAATTGGCTTTTGCACCACGATAACGCCCCTGCTCACGCATCGTTGCTTGTGCGCGACTTTTTGGTCAAAAACAACACACTAATGCTGCCGCAGCCACCGTATTCCCCAGATCTGGCCCCCTGTGACTTTTTCTTGTTCCCTAAACTAAAAAGGCCCATGAAAGGACGACGTTACGCTTCTCTTGACGAGATAAAGACGGCATCGAAGGAGGAGCTGAACAAGATACAAAAAAATGATTTTTTGAAGTGCTTCGAAGATTGGAAAAACCGTTGGCACAAGTGTATAATATCTCATGGGGATTACTTTGAAGGGGACAAAATAGATATTCATGAATAAATAAATAATTTTTGAAAAAACACAAAATTCGCGATATTTTTTGAACACACCTCGTATACAAAAAATATCGCGAAGGGTTTTGTGACATGATTTATTTTATTTGCAACATGTTCTGAATCGCTCAGACATGGCCCAATATCCATAATTACTCATATAAAAAATATTTTAGACCACTAACTTATAAAATTTCCAACAGCAAAAAAATTAAATTTTCAAATTAATGGCCCAACTACGAAATACCGTAACAAGAAAATGTATATTACCTACAATTTCAGCCGGGCTGGACATGGAAAGGGGCCGGCCGAGGGGATACTGTTACAGGCGAAGAAATTGTCGCCATGAACGATATACTGCCTATTGATAATAAACCATTTTCCGGTACCATGAAAGTACATCAATATATGTATGTGGACTAGAAACATAACTTCCTTTATACTTTTTAATTCTTTGACTGTTTTGTATACCCTCGAAATAAGATATGCGATAATTTTTCGGTCGGTGGCCTTAGCTACGACGTGAAGCCTTATGTGAAATATGGCGAAAAGACAAATTAAACCAAGCAGGAAAAGCTAAGGAGCCTTCTAGGAAACCACTCCGAAAAAGTTAGCGGTACTCCTTTCAAAAATTTTAGGGACGAGAAAATAACCAATAAAATTTTATTCATTATTAAAAAAAAATTTCAGCGATGAGTAAAATTTTTTTGGTTATTCAAAAGATTTTGAATGAAAAATAAAATTTCAATTTTTATTCAAGATTTTGTTATTTCTGTATAAATTGAGATTCACTTATTTGATTTGATTCAAGTTCCGGACCATTGCTGAACAAAAAAGACTAATTATATAAAACACTTTTCCAATTTTCGTCTCACATTGAACAACTTTGAAGACTTAAAGAAATATATTTTACAAATAATTATTACAAAAGCACATGATTGAAAGACTAATTATATAAAACGCTTTTCCAATTTTCGTCTCACATTGAACAACTTTGAAGACTTAAAGAAATATATTTTACAAATATTTATTACTGTGAGACTTTTATAATATAAATTACGGAATAAAAGTCTCTAAACACTTTTAAAAAAAATTCGGATAATTATTATTTCACTTTCAAAATTTAAAAGTCCTTCAATAATTATTGTGAACAATTTTTATTTTTTCTATTGCAAAGTAATAATTTTTCAAGACTAAAATAATTATTTTGGAACTTTTATAAATAGTTCTTATAATAGTTATGTCTCTCGTAATAACCGTTATTTAATGCGAAATATGTGAATAAAACGACTCTTGAGCGCATTGTTCACATATAGTATCGCAAAATACAAAGCCTGAATTTAAATTTTAGCAAAAAATTGTAATTATCGAAATTTCGCTAAAACAGCGAAACCATTTAAGTTGGAGCGTAATACGAGGCAGGGGCTATTTCTTATATCCCATTTACACTGTGCAAACTTGGTTGACATTTCACAAAAAGCCGATGTGTAATATCACAGTTTACATAGAATTATCCGGATTTTGAAAAAATGAGCGCGATTGAAAGGGTTTAAATTTTAAACCAGAAATGTTTCAACATTTAAAAAAATATTCGTATCAGTTGGAAGGATTCGAACTGACTCGTCCCGCATCACTGCATACATAAATGTAGTGAGAAAAGAAGACTTTTGTATTTTGCAGATGTTTTTTTCCAGTTAAGTTTTAAATTTAAACCGAAAGAAATTAAAATTGAGTGTATGTAATTGAAAAGTTTAAAAGGTTCAAGGTTTTAGCCATGTAGATCAGACTAGCTTATTAAATGGAAAATAAAAACAAATAAACTGATCGGAAGTAAATAATAATATAACTGTAGGATATATTTTAAAGAGTTGCCCCTACTTTAAAACTGATATTAAGTTAAATCAATGCGGTATAGTAAATTAAGACTAGTTCTATTCTCAACCTTGACGGGTTTGTCTTGGCTACCTAAACATCGCTAGAACAAACATTCATAGGAACATAACTTTCTATCGAAATCCGCAATAAAAAAATTACTTTTCCATAAAAAAGTTTTTTGACACCTTAAAAAATGTACTATAGAAATCAGCTTGTTGCTTTTTGTTATTTGCACAGAGAAAACCATCTCCATCTAGAGAACGTTTTCATTTACAAAAAAAACCATAAAGACATTTTCGATGGAAAAGAATTTTTCCATACGAGTATATGCAACAGGTCGCGACATATTTGCGAATAACTGATTTTCTTGACCTCTTGAGATATATAACTTTTTTTTCCGGCCCGATATTAATGTCGATTTTTTACTTCATTCAAACGACGCACAGTGGCGCCTTTTGAGTTTTTTCTTTGCAAAAACCATAACTTTTAAACCAATCAAGATATTTAAAAAATTTTAAATGCAAATGAAAGCTAATTATTTGAAGTTCCATTGTGTGAAAGTTCAGAATGTCACAGATACAGGGTGCTTCTAAAAAATTCGACAAAGTCGAAAATTTTTAGAAAAATGCAAAAACAAAATGTTTTTAGCAAAAAATAAAAAAAATAAAATGAGATTTGTCTTATAATGACGTATTTAGGCATTAAATAAGATAAACTAATGATTTTGATAAGATAGCCCACTTATGACAAAAAGTTGTATCTAAGTAGTCCCGTAATCAATAACTACCAAAATCGATAGACGTATTGTTTCTTTTAAATGGCAATTCTCTTATAAAAATCAAATGTCCGTTTTTGGTGCCACAATAACAAAGTGCTTCAAAATTCATCGTAAAATTTAAATGTTTTTTTTTAATTTACAAGCCAAATATGTATTTTATTAATAACTAAAAGTTATTGAAAGTGGTTCTATGAAATTTTATTTGAGCTAAAGATTAAACAGCCAACGAATTTTGGAAAAGGGGAGTGGCACTGCCCATTTATGCTAAAAAGTTTGATCTCATTAACCGCTTTACCAATTTGTACCAAACTCGATAGACGTATTGATTTCTATAAAAATTTAATACTCGTTTGAAGACGAAATGCCTAAGCTTTAAAATAAATTTGATAAACTTTAGAGAAATGAAATAACGAAAGGTATGTATTTATAAATTACTAAATTAATTAATTCTTTTATTTGAAATAAAAAATTAACTTTTACATAGATATCTTAGTTTTCAATAAAGTAACAAAATTGATTAGTAAATCTCTTTTTCATTGTTGTGATAAGAAGTGAGAAACTTATTTTATCTTAACATAGTCATCGTCACTGGAACATATATCTAACAAAGCAACCATTTCTGAGCAATACGCATCTGTAAGATCTTTTTGTGTTCTTACATACCTCATAGATAATATGACTGGATCAGAAGAGATAGCTAACATGTTGAAAAGGTCTTCGTTTTGTCTAACTCGTGATACTTTGCAGGTGTTCATACATCTATATCGCATTTGGTGGTGTGGGAATGCTGTTTTTGATCCTCATCAGTCGCACTGGACTTGCTACCGCAACTGCTTCTGTTATATGAGACTTCACGTTTTCTTCGTCCTTTTTATATTTAATAGCCAGGGCTTCTGAAAGATAAGTCGTGACCATAGCTTTTGTGGTATTAGACAGCTTCCTTTTCCTTGTGTAGGTAGAACACTCTTCTATGGTTTTTTTTGGTCTACCTCTAGTTGGATTGGTTGACGTGCTAGGCGTTTCTTCGTCCAAAAAAGTTTTGCCAGCTAGCCACTTTTCATGCTTACTTAGAAATTTTTAATTGTTACGATAGACGTCCTTCCATTTTCTTTCTATCATAACGTATTGTAAACCAATTTTTTCTTCCAGGCCTTCCTTTTTTTTAATGCTTGTTTCACTCGCTAATTCTCTCATAATAGCCTCAACGAAGTCCCGTCTTGACTTTATAGATTTAAACACGGCAAATAGTTTCAAGTTTTCTAGATACATATTAGAATTGGCTTCGAGTGTATCTGACTAAATATTAAACTGTCAACTATATTTAAATATACTATGCACTATATTTAAAAATACTATTCACTAAGTTCCTGAATCTCCAAAAGACGAATGATAATGTGCATTGTATGATGGATAGCTTTATATACCTACTCAAATTATTAAAATGAATTTCAGGTATAAAATTCGTAACTAAAAAATGTATGTTGTTAACAAGTACCAATAACAAAAACGACCTTACGGCCGTACTGAGTTATATATACATATTTACTTGCTCAGGCGCGTATTTATTCCCAAGGTTGTTTAACTTTATTTTATGTAAAAAGTGAAGTTGCAGCTGGACGCAGGTAGACTTTATGAATTTAGGTAACTGAATATTTCACAAATAATTACTGTTAATTTGACGGAGCACATATTTTTACATTTTTTTTGTTTTTCCATCAAAGTTTTAAAAAGGGCCTAAAAAGAGGCATTTCGAAAAACAGGTATATCCGCCAACTTTTAACAAAAAAAAAAACAATTTTTTTTTGTTTCAATCCTAAATCAAGTTATCTTTAATTTATATACAAGAAAACGACAACCGGCCGCCTTATTTACTCACAAAACCATTTTAAATACAACGAAAAAGAAGAAAAATTTCAAATTTTTTCCAATGTTGAAATTTGAGCGGCTCTACCTGGTAAACTATAATTTTCTGTGAAAAAACAGTTGTATATTCTTGATCCCTGGAAAATTCTCTATTCGAAACTTGTATTAGATTTAGCGAACGCTTTCATGATTTTTTTGATTTTTGCCATGCTTTAACGGCAGAGGCGCCACTGTGCGACGTAATAAGGGTGTATAGAAAAATATGCTATGGGTAAGATCACGTCAAGTGAACCCCACACTTTATTATCCAGTTCAGGTATGAGTTTTTTTTTCATGAAAAGTTTTTGAAAATTGTAGTTTTTGAAAAAAAAAAACAATTATTTAAAACAAATTTATCATGACTTTTATGAAAAAATCAATAATTGGGACTTATTACAGATATTCTTATGAAACTTTCAGGATTGATAGTTAAATACTTGTAATTATATACAGATGTTGAAATTATTGATTTATTTCCATACCGTTAATTAATTTTTAAGTTAACAAATCAGAATTACATATCCCACGAAAAATGATTTTTTTTGTCGGTATTATGATCCGCCACAAAAATTTACCTGCTCGCCATTAATTTCAATAAAAAATATTTTTTTTATGACACACTCCAAATTGTTTTAGTGCTCATAAGTTTTTTTTTTATTCATCATGGGTCGAGTGAATAAATGATGAAATCCGTTCAATCTTGTGTGAACGGGCTATTTATTTGGGTCAAAAATCTGAAACTCCTGGTGAGTTATTTATAAATAAATGTTCGGATGTCAATGAGCCTGAATAGAAGTATAAAAAGGAAAAGAGTACCCTTCTTTCCAATGTGCTCCTGTCGGCAACAAACAGATGAGGTTCATACAGTGTTATTGGAGATTGGTGAACCTCCAATCAAAGTGAAGCGACTATCAAATATAAATAAAGTGATAAATAATAGTAACAATATGAATAGCGGAGTTAGTGCTTACATTATTTTGCTTAGTAATTTTAAAACTGCTATTAATAGTAAACCACCAAAAGTCCTGAGAACAATGTTATTACAAGCTTTCGAATATAAGCGTTAAGCTTGTGTGTGTGCGCTATTAAAAAATACTAAAGGAATTGTTTGGAAAATAGTAGAGATGCAAAAATTCAAATTTTTACCAAGCTTCTTAGAAAAGGTTAAAAGGGCAACAAAACTCCGCGAAGGAAGGGGATTCGAATCACAACCCAAAATTAAAATGGAAATATTCTAAAAAAACATGATGTATGTCACGTAATGCCTGGGATTAAAGATTATGTATCGAAGAAGATTTTACTTACAAATTTTCTAAATCTCCGCCACGTGAATGTGGCAATACAATGTGTCTGGTTGAAATTTTATCAAAATGTAAAATTACAGTTTAACGGATTAAAAAATTAAGTACAGTAAAAGGAATATATTTCAACATCAGAATCAACATAATTCTGAAATTTTTCAACTTGTACTAAATGTCCAGCCAATGGAAAAGTACTGACAGGTAGCAAAAAGTTTAACCAAATTACTATTATATTTTAAAATTTGTGTAGCATCTTTCATAAAATATCTTTATTTACTTGACATTGTTATATAATATAGTTACAATTATAACTTTTATTGAATCGACATATTCATAATGATATATTTAGATATAGTCCACATAAGTTGTAATTTCTTGTTATTTTTTTTTTTAATAAATATTTTAATTTAATAAGTGTTTTTGAAATTTACAGGACTGAAATAGTTAAAGGAAAGAAATACAAAGAGGACTTTTGTAAAGATTTAAAAAAAAATGGCCCGAATTATAGATATGATTTCCTTGAAAGATCTCAAACATCATATTTTTCTGAAGAAGGTATCCTTTGGGGATGTAGAATTTGTTTTCTGCCTTGGTGTTTATTGGGAATTCACTTTTTTGTACAAGACGCAGACAATCTAATCATTGGAGTAATACCCAGGCTACAATTCACAATTACATAGTTATTATAGACGGAATGAAGAAATGAAACATGCAAACTACGTTATATTTAAAAAAAAAGATATTCATACGCGAGTTCAGATCGCCTTTTTAGTTTTAAGGAGATTGAATTCTTGAAAAACAAGTTCGAAGCAGCTTAGGTTAAACAAATTTCTTATTTTTCTCACGGATCTGCTTCTCAGTACATATAATTTTACAAATTTAATTAACAAATATCCAGTTTTAACGCTGACACGGAATGCAAATTCGATGGTACATCTCACGGGACTGGAGCATGTGACGGTTTGGAAAAGGTGTGAAAAGACCAGTTTATCGCATCACATTACTATTGTGCCTTTAATGTTTGAAAGGAATGAAAAATCATTTAAAAAAGGGAATTTTGGTTTCTGTTCTCAACAAGACTATGATTCTCATGAAAAAAATATAAATCATTATACGGGAGATCTGTGACAATTAAAAATACACGCCAGTATCATTATTACAAAGCTTTATATAATAGATTACTCGAGGACAAGGGTTTTTCCAAAGACAATAAAGTTATTACAAATAAAGTATGTATTTAAAAAAATCCGCAATACGGATAAATTTAAAATTAAGTTATAACGTATTTAATTTCATCGCTTTTTCTTATAAAAAATTATATTCGTTGAATTATGTACTTTGTTTAAATAAAATTGTTGATGAAATAACATTATTTCCATATAAAAAATTAAGTTTTGTTTCTTATTTATAATTACAGAGTAGATCGAAAGGTAAGTCAACGATCCGCTGCAGCGCGCCGTACCGACAGCGCTAACCATCTCACATACATTTTTTTTAAGTAATGGCGAGTAGTAAACAATTTTTTAATTAGCGGTATGGACATAAATTAATAATTTGAACTTATATATATATATTAGTAGAGTACAAGTGTTCAGTTGTGAATTATGTTTCATTAGAATATCTCTAATAGCTTTATAATTACAGATTTTTTACCTACCGGTTACCCACATTTTTATTAAAAGAATTGTTGTTGTTTTTGTCGTTAAAAAGTAAATTTTTAAAAACTCTTTTGGGAATTAATTATGTATGGTGGGTACTTTTTTAAAAAGTACTCATACCTAAATTTGATTATCAAATAGGGTTCCACTTGACGTCATCTTACCGATATATATATGCATATAAAATTAATTGTTAATACCATGTATTTATATAAATTGCGTGTTAGTAAATATCAGCCCTATTTTGATTGTTCATAGCCGTATACATAAAATAGGTGCAGCTTAACTACCAAAATTATGCAAACACATCAGATAAATGTATAGATCTACTCACACTTTGGTGAGAATACCTGCAACGGATCACTTAAGTAATTGAAAATAACTGCCTATATACTCGACCTATTGCGACAATTCAAATACCAATTTCTCCAATTGTACTGCTGTTATTTTTGAGAAAAGCTAGGCAAAATGCTGTAAAGTTGTAAATCTTAAAATCAATTTCTAGAGGGTCTATCATTGCTAGTATAAATTTTTTAAGACTGATTTCACTTTTGCTTTTAACTGTCAAATCATTGAAGTAAAAACATTAAGCTGCATGCATAGTTTAGTATTACATTGAATTCCTCACAAAAATTTCTCCAGAAAATGATGCGTTAGGTGGCCCGTTCCAGAATAACCAAGCTTTAAATATTGGTTAATTGATTCCACAAAATCTCAAAAATCGATGTAAAAAAGGATGGTTACAAATCCTGAAAGGGAATTGTATGACCTAAAAAGAGGTGTCAAAACATTCTTTATAAAGTTACTTTGAAAAAGTTATTTACTACTGAATTTAATAGCAAATAAAAAATAAGGCCATCGTCGACCCGTTATTAAATTCTGATGACAGATTCATCACTCAATTCCGTTCTGTATTTATCTTTGTTCCTCCATATTGATTTTTAAGTTTTACCAAATTAAAAAAAAAAAAAAACACGATTTAGAAAACCAAACCAGTGTTTAAAGCTTGATTACTCTGGAACTGTTTTGCAGCTTAATTTTTTTTTCAATTGTTTGAAATGGGCTAAGGGGAAATACAATAATATACCCATAAGGATTTAATTTGGTGTGTTAATTAAAATAAGACAACTTCTGATTAAGTTTTTAAATATCATTTATCATAAATTAAAAACAATTGAAAATATCAAAAAAAAAATTCGCACGGAGATGGCCCCTCTTACAGGGAGTGTTCCGGAAAAATATGAAGGAAATCGGGTAAGGACCACGAAGATTTTTATATCAAAGATTTTTAAATGTATCTCTGCTTAATATAACTTTATGTCAATTGTATTTCACTTCCAAAGTGACAGTGTACCCAGAAAAATATAAATTTTTTTGAAGGGGCGTGAATCCGCCGCTTTCGTAGTGGACTAGCTGAAAACTTCGTTCTGGCAAAAATTGATTTTTTTATTGATTTAATTTCAAAAATTCTCGAACCATCTTCCAATACTTCTAATTTATTTTCTCGCAAGTATGGTATTGATATCGTTTATCTCCATACCAAATTTCAGGTCTCTACCTTGAACCCTCAAAAATGAAGTTTGTATGGGAGGTGCCACGTCGCCTTTCCCATAAATCCTATATTGATATCGAATATCTCCATACCAATTTTCAGGTCCCTACTATGAACCCTTTTGGAGATATTACCCATGTGCCACGCTTCCTTTTCCGATAACTCCAAATTTTCCCCCGTAAGTATGATATTGACACCGTATAAGTCTATATTGTATTTGTATTT
This sequence comes from Merzomyia westermanni, assembly GCA_949987695.1. Lineage (NCBI taxonomy): Eukaryota > Metazoa > Arthropoda > Insecta > Diptera > Tephritidae > Merzomyia > Merzomyia westermanni. The sequence goes on from OX465288.1 coordinate 92,433,012, forward strand.
ACTTAAATATAGATTTGGGCGAAATTGAAATTGATTTGTCGAAACGAAATTAGGTGAAAATGTTGATTTTGTAGATCTTACTACTAATTAGGTCACGTCCACCTTCTAAAACTCCTTATTTCTGTAACTGCTCAAGTTATATGAAAGAGATTCGACACATATAATAAAATTAAAAAGCAAAACTAACCGCAAACAAATTTTGTGGATTTTGTGAATGTAAAAACTCCCATATTTTGTGCTTCCATTATCATATTAACTGCACGCATACGCCTTTATTCCTATTGTTACCGGACAAATAACGTTACCAAAAATGTTAACTGATATGCTTGTAGGGATTATACATATGTATAAAAAAGTCATATTAAATTTACTGTTGAAAACTGCGACTACCCCCAATCAGAATAAGGCTGATAATTGTAAATAGTTAGCAGTAATTCTAATTGGTTTGAATTCTGATACCCAAATTCACAGACTCCTCGTTTGAACTTGTGTAGCGAGCGGCCAGGTACTCATCGCCAGAGGGGTTCTAACGACTATTCATACTCGTACAATTCGAATGTTGAGAAAAGCACTTATGACTCTAATAATCCGTATACAAGGCCTGAACGCTCATCATATTTATCAACTGTTGAGTCATCATCTCGCTCTGTTCCAGGAGGAACATACAATTACAATACTGAAAGGACTAGTACGACGGGCGCTGGCCCAGGAAGATACAGCTACTCATCAACAACTTCTGGCACTCTTCCTGGTGGAACTAAATACCGTCATTTTGCATACCACTTTTAAATGAAATACCAGTTATCTGACAACGTATTCATTTAAAACATAAAAAATGTATACACTAAATTAATTTCAATCTTTGATGTTTAAGTGATATTAATGTATGTATATGAACAGTCACGGAAAATACACTCTGACAATTTGTTATTTAATTAATTGTGATTGTTTAAAATTATTTCCTTGAACTTCCGGAAGTTATTGATAAAATGTGTTAGAATAAACAAAACATATTGCATACCAATATTAATTTTCTTACATTTCAAACACTTAAATTTATATTCTGGTATTTAAATCATTATACAAGATCACACCAGTGACTACAGAATTCACGTTAGATACAGGTAAGGCAAATATATATCATATTTTCTAGGCATCCCGTAAAAAAACCCCTATTGTATACCACTTTCTGCCCGCCATTTCCCCTTTTTCCTTGAAAAACGAGGTGCATAAAAAAGTCGAGTTTTAGCGCATCTATGAATAAAAATTGTAGTATTATAAAAAAACTAAGACCCTACTAATGAATGTAAAAATTTGATTTCACAGAAAATGCCACGTCCTATAATATTCCATTCCCTTCATCTGCACTCCTTCCCTCTCTATTCACCTCTCCAATAAGTTTTCTTCATGCTCCCAATACCTTACTCCTTTTTTATTCCACGCCCTTTTGATACCTCCCCCTATACTTCATATATTGTTTGTCTATCTTACTCTTTTCATATTAATGTGTTCAGTCAATATTTCCCGTTACGTATTTTCCCCATATCTTGACCCTTTTATTTTATACCTTGTTTTTTGCAACTCCAAGTGTCCAGCCTCTTTTTTTAGGTTTGCCTAAATTTTCATCTATCCGGATGGTTTAAAAGACTGTAAGTAAAGTATTATGAATAAATTTTTAATTATTTTAGATAATTAGGTCACAAAAGTCATGAGCAATGTACTTAAAGAATAGCTCATTCCGAGAATTCCAATGCTCCCAACCGATATACCATTGGAGTTTGAGCGAATTATTTTGAAATTCTTCTTCCTTTCGCCATGATAGCCAGAAAATCACAATGCCAATCATTAAGAGTTTGTGGACTGAATCTGGCTAATGAATGTTTTTCACATGTGATCAAAAAAAATCCGCAAGGTGGCCCACGGATCGAGCTATTTATAAATTTCGTTTGAAATTTTGAATCTTGCCATCGGTTTTTTATCTAATTTCCCGGTGGGCTAGGGACTTGAAACTCAGCACATAGGCCAGGACATAATGAGAGTATTGTTTGTTGATAATAAAATTTCCGGGGGGAATCCTGTTATTGATTTTTGAGTAAATTCGCGGCGACCCAAAGACTTTAAACTAGACATATGGCCACCCATATTTCCGAAAATTAGAACAGAATGTAAAACATCTACATATGCACCTAAAACTAAAATAATCACAATTGCTTTAGTACTAAAAAATAGAAAATAAAAAGATGATACAAATTTTTTAAAGACTACCTTTATATTTATGTAGCCAAAAAGAAGCAGCAAGTTTGTCCTTAAATAAAGACATGGTATCTGTGAGTTTTAGTTTTTAAATTTTAATCGTACCAATTGTAATCAACCGTGGGGTGGCGGTAGTGTTGCTGGCTTACCACACCGAAGGTCCGGTCCAAGGTTCGAGCCCTGGAACATGTAACGTCAAAAGTGGTTTTAAAAAGTTTTTTCAAAACGGGGTCGCCCTAGGCAGTTGTTTGGCAAACTCTCCGAGTGTATTTCTGCCATAGAAGGCTTCTCAGCAAAACTTATCTGATTTGCAGATGCCGTTCTAAGTCGGCAAAAAGCTATAGGTCACGCCAACTTGTAGGGGAAATTAGAGCACTACACCACAAATTGGTAGAGAAGCTCGGCCTTAATCTCCTCATGAAGTATATATACCCCCAATTATTTATTTTTTATTACCTATTTATTGTAACTTTATCAATCCTATAAGTCGTTCAGAAAGTATTTTAGCTTGAGTAGCACCCAAAGTATTTATTTGCAGAAAAAAGATGTACTGCTGAGCTTAGCACAAAGACTACTATCGATTCTTACACAATTTTTTTTTATTTGAAAAATCCTAGCATCCTGCACTTAGGCACAAGATGGTGGCATTGCGCGATAGCAGGATACTGCTGTTACAAATCAGAATTCCTAGGGGCGGGAGGCTATCCCTCTTCCTCGAAGTAGTCACGAAGTGATCCCGAATTCGAATCGGCGCTTATCTACATGACCACTCGAGTGGCACCAGGCCGTTCCGTTCAATGCCCCTCCGCTGATGAGCTACGCTTCAGAATAAATAGCTCTCTCGCCGACTGTACCCTACAAAAAAATCTTGGTGGTGACGTTTGATAATATGGCCACTTTTGCTGCTCATTCAACCGCGATTGCCACCAAAGTAAAAAGCCGCAACAGAACTCTTAAGTCACTGGCTCGCAGTACCTGGGGAAATTACAAAGAAACGTTGTTGGTAACGGCCAGCCGGTTCTGACCCACGCGTCGTCTATATGGTTTCCGAACCTGGCAGACGCAAGCCCACAAGAATACTGCACTTATATACTGCACACACATTTATATTAATAACAGCTATGTTCCGGAAAACAATGGGCGAAATCGGTTAAGAACCACGCCCACTTTTATATAAAAGATTTTGAAAAGGATCATAGATATATTTAATAGGCAATAACTTTGAATCAAATAGCTTTATATCATTTCTATTTCAATTTTAAACTGTCTGTTAACGAAGAAAGTCGAAAATTATACATTTTCGAAAATGAACGTGCCCCGAATCTTTTATAGTGGATTATTCTATAAAACTTTTAATGCCATAACTCCGGCAAAATGTTGTACATGTAAAGGTTAATTTTTGTTGTAAAAATGGGCGACGGTCAATGGCCACGCCCAGTTTTTTAACATAGTTCTGAAAAATTTCTTTGTAAAATGTAACGCGATATTTTTATAACAATGCAAGCTATATCAACAAGATCATGCACACATAATAAGTTTTTAAGAAAAACTCAACCGTAAAAAACCTTTGTGAATTTTGGGGAAGTAGGCGTGGCGCCGCCCTATTTTCATAATAAAAATTCTGCTATTTTCAAAGGTGATTGCTTGTAATTTCAACAAGATATTTCAATCAAAACTCGTCAGATGCTTCTCAATATTATGTAAAATACTCTTAAATACCTTTTTTTATTTTCATGCCTTTAATGAACATGAAATGTTTGTAAGTTTGAGAAGAAGAAGAGATGTGTCCATCAATAAATAAACTAAAATAATAAGGACGATGAGCTGAGTCGATTTAGCAATGTCCGTCTTCCCGTCCGTCTGTCTGTCTGTCCGTCTGACCGTCTGTCTATTTGAACCCCTTCCTTTAACCCCATCGCTTATCATTTGCAGCAAAAAAAAAGTATGTCGTTGAAGTCAGTGAAAGAAGGCGGACCTTGCACTTTTTGTTTTTTTCTCCTAGCTGAACGGTTTGTATTTTTTACTTAAGCCACCGGCTAGGGCCGGAATGGATATCCCAAACCTTTTAAGAGTGTTTTGCAGTTACAACAAGAGTTCTTAGTACTCAAAACGTTAGCAAGGGTCTTCGTTAATATTTTTTTAAACCTTTCATGAACATGAAATGGTATTATAACTTTGGTCCGATGTTTGTAAGTTTGAGAAGAAGAAGAGATAGATCCACCAATAAGTATACCGCAAGATCAAGGCGATGAGCTAAGTCGGTATAGGCATGCCCGTTTGTCCGCCCGTCTGTCTGTTTGAACGCAAGCTAGTCCCTCAGTTTTTGAGATATTTCGATAAAATTTGATAAGGAGTCACCATTTTGTAATATATTAATCATTTGTCGGAACCAACAGGATGGGATCAATACAAAGCATAACTCTCATACAATCTGTTCGCGCCCCTCCTGACTGCAGGCACACCTGCCTTTCCAACATATCTTCGTTTTGATATTTACTCACCTACATACGTATACAAACTCTCGTTCATCGCACGCATTAACACTTTTGTTGTACAACTTTACATTACCGTCGTCGCTTTGTTGTTTTGAAGAGCTCTAAATTCAATCGTCGCATTTTTGGACATGCACTGCTGCTGCAGCAGCATACTACATACACACATGTACTCACAATTTTTCGCTTACGTACCTACTCTTCGCACTCATCGTTTTTTGTTCGCTATTTCTACAAATCATACGATATTTTTGCAAATATAAAATAGCTGGACTTTTCCATAGAAAATTCCTATGTATCATACATTTTTGGCAGCCTTCGCTGATTTAATTTTTTAGCCATAAGTTAGTTGCCATGTAACTTTCAAGTCATAAGCATCAACTAATAAAATTCATATTACAATAAAATTTGTTCTCCTTATTTTGATCTGAATAAAATTGTAGAAAAGGCTCTACAATTCAACACGGTCCTTCGAGCCGGATAATTGTTCTGGCTCGATTTAATTGACAATTTTCATCGTTCTAATTGTATAGAGAGCTGCATATATTGTCTCACCATGGATGCAGAATCCATCATAGCAGATGATGGCGCATCTGTAGCATCCTCTTCCAACGGAAGTTACTCTACATGCAACGAGAGAGGCGCCCGAGAGATTCGCATTAAAATTCACCAGCGTGACAGCCTATTAACACGCTTGCGTTCTTTACACAATGGAGTGCTGGATGGTGACTCACTTTCGCTACGCCAGCTTACAGCAAAACTTAGTTTGGTAGAGCGGCAATATAGCACACTCGATGCTTTGCAAACGCAACTGGAGGAGCTGGACGAATCACAGCTCTATGAAGAACATCGAGTGGCATTCGAGGAATCATATATTGAAGCAAAAAGCGCAATTCTCGACCAAATGGAAGAACTCCAACGAATGCAACAACCGTCTCAGCTTTGCAGCACACGGGTAGAACGCCACCCACCTCATCGGATCAACTTGCCAAAGCTGCAGCTAACAAGATTCAGTGGCAAACAAGCTGAGTGGCTGGATTTTTACAATGTATTTACCACATTGGTGCACAACAACCGAGATTTGAGTGAAGTCGAAAAATTTCAATACTTGCGGTCCTGCTTAACGGAAGAAGCCTCACGATTGATACAGTCCCTAGAAGTAACCAGTAGCAACTACAACACTGCGTTAGACCTCATCGTCAGTCGCTTCAACAACAGCCGCCTAATATTTCAGTCCCATATGCAGCAAATATATGATCTCTCACCACTTTCGTCGTCAAATGCATCATCAATTCGCAGCTTCATCGACACCATTAATGTTAATCTGCGAGCAATGCAATCTCTTGCAACTACTCAACAACTTGGCGATGCGATTCTACTACACCTGGTGGCAGGTAAACTAGATACAACAACTCGCACGAAATGGGAAGAGGAAGTGGCAATGAAGTGGACCACAACCAATTCAACAGTCCTACAGATTCCCACCTGGGCAGATCTTGCGTCGTATCTGGAACGTCGTTGCCAGACAGTTGATGTACTTGCACAAAGTAACTCACTCCGTGAACCATCAGCTCCATCAAAAAGATCCTCATCAAAAACTTCAGGCCACAAAGGGTACGCTCACGCGGTATCAAATGCAGCCAGCAAGTGTGTTTTGTGCGACACAAGCCCTTATCATAGTCCATTCAACTGTGAGCAATTTATGAGCATGGATGTGCACGGGCGGTTTCTTCGGATCAAACGTCTCAATTTATGTTTGAACTGCTTGGGTAAGAATCATACTTCAAGCACATGTCCTTCTAATCGTAGGTGCCAGCAGTGTGGAGTTAGCCATCATACATTGCTACACCGAACTAACGGAACAGCAAATCCATCAAATAACTATAACAACACGGCTATTAACGAGGCCAGCGGTTCAACAGATAACAGCAACAAACAGGCCGTTCTCACTGTCAATTATGGGTACGAAGAAGTCATACTCGCTACAGCCCGTATCGCCTTATACAGTTCATCAGGACACTCAATCACGGTCCGCGCGCTATTAGACTCTGGTTCCCAACTCAACTTTATCACTGAGCGTGTAGCACAGCACCTACATCTTCCGCGTATAAAAAGATGCATTGAAGTTATAGGCATTGGGTCGACGTCTACGAAAACTCAGCAAATAAGTCAAGTAACTATGAAGTCACTTCAAACAAACTACTCAGCCAACTTCGAGGCTGTCATACTTCCGACAATAACATCACAGCAACCAAATAATCGCATCACTACCGACTCCTGGAACATACCCAAAAACATCAGACTCGCAGATGACTGTTTTAATGTACCAGGTGGAATGGACTGTCTCATCGGTGCAGGTTTATTTTTTGATTTGCTGCTAGTGGGTCAGATAAAGGACAACACTAAAACTCCAATTCTCCAGAAGACAAAACTAGGATGGATAATTTCGGGCATATCCCAATCAACACAGTCAGTATCCAATGATACAATGGCATCGTCATCGCTATCAGCAAACTCGTCGCCGCCTGCATATAAGGCATTCATAGCAGTGAATAATAAATTATCCCTTGACGATCTACTGCAACGGTTCTGGGTATCGGAAAGTTACACTGAATCAGAAAAATTTCTATCTGAGGAAGAAAATGAATGCGAGCGATTTTTCAAATCAACTACAAAACGCTGTCCAGTCAGCAACAAATATATTGTGCGCTTGCCTTTTAAGGAGATGCCGGATACGTTGGGACAATCATATGACATTGCATTCAAAAGGTTAGTAGCTTTGGAATATAAATTATTAAAACACCCCTCTATTTTGAAGAGTTATCGAGAGTTTGTCGCTGAGTATGAAGAACTTGGTCACATGGTGCTTGTCGACAATACTACAAAGGGTCGGTACTTTATTCCACATCACTGTGTGATAAAGGCTGATAGCAGCACCACAAAGCTACGGGTCGTCTTCGATGCTTCCTGCCGCACATCAAACGGAAAGTCGTTGAATGACATACTTCGAGTAGGCCCAACACTACAAGATGATATTTTCACAATACTCCTTCGATTTCGCAGTCACAAGTATGTGTTAATGGCTGACATAGCAAAAATGTACCGACAGGTACTGGTTGACAATGCCGATGCATCGTGGCAATGCATTCTATGGCGTAATTCCAAAGACGATCCAGTGAAAGTCTACCAGCTGAAAACAGTCACCTATGGCACCAGCAGCGCACCTTACCTCGCCACAAAAAGCCTTCTCGATCTATCCAAAAAAGAATCAGCGCAATTTCCTATTGGGTCTCTCGTCACTCAAAAGGACTTTTACGTCGACAATTTGATGACTGGCGGTCCTACTGTAAGTACAGTGATTGAAATAAAAAATCAGGTGACCTCATTATTAAAATGTGGAGGATTTCCTCTACGTAAATTTGCATCAAACAATGAAGAAATTATTGACGACGTGCCAGTCGAAGATAGAGAGGAAATCATAAGGCTTGGCGACTCGACGTATATAAAAACTCTCGGACTTAGATGGTCACCCACGAAAGATCTATTCACATTCAGCTACACTGGACCATCACCAATACGCAAACCAACGAAACGAACCATATTATCACAGATTGCTGCCTTGTTCGATCCGCTTGGCTTACTGAACCCCCTCATCGTCAGTGGAAAGATATTAATGCAGGACTTATGGAAGTTAAAACTCGATTGGGATGAAAGTGTTCCTCAGGATATCCACACCCAGTGGCGCAACTTCCAAGAACATCTGAGTCTTATAAACAACATTGGGCTCCCCAGGTATGTACCTTGGAATAGCACAACTAAAATCCACGCTTTTGCAGATGCCAGTACTAAAGCATACGGGGCGTGCATCTACATCGTCACATGCGAGGAGGACGAAGTTAAGTCGTCTTTACTTTGCGCCAAGTCCCGTGTAGCCCCAACAAAGCAATTGAGTCTCCCTCGCCTTGAGCTTTGCGCAACAGTGTTATTGGCTGAGCTCTTACAATCCATCGTGACAATATTTTCACCGCCATTGGAAAACATTCACTGCTGGACCGATTCGACGATAGCCTTATGCTGGATTGCTGGCGAACCCAGTCGTTGGAATATATTTGTGGCCAATCGAGTGTCAAAAATACAGCAACTCACAGCACACTACCAATGGCGTCATGTACCATCTGAGCTCAACCCAGCAGATTTAGTTTCGCGTGGTTCAACGGTGGCTGGCATTCGTGGTAATCAATTGTGGTTTGAAGGTTCGTCATTTCCAAAAAAACCACATGAAGAATGGCCTAGTTCTTCATTCGACACATCAACAGACATTCCTGAGCAACGCAGACAGCGAGTAGTAGCAGTATCGGCACCTCAAACTGACATTTTTGCCGAAAACAAATACATCAATAATTACAACAAGTTTCTGCGGATTTTTACCTACATAAGGTACGTTATATCACGAAAAATAATCAGTACGATCACAGCTGATGACATAATAGAAACACTTGAGATGGTCTGCAGAAGAATTCAACAAGTTTATTTTTGTGATGAGTACCGCAAACTTCAAGCCAATCAACCTATTGAGAAAACATCAAAGCTTGCCTCACTATCGCCATTTTTGCACAATAATCTTATACGAGTTGGCGGAAGGTTAAAAAACTCAACGCTCAGTTTCGACGCCAAGCATCCAATCCTCTTACCGCATACCCATCCGTTCGTACATACGCTCATTTCACATTATCATCACAAAAATCTGCATGCTGGAGCTCAAACCTTACTAAATATACTAAGAGACAAGTTCTGGATCATCGGGGCTCGAACGACTATCAGGCAAGTTATTCACAACTGTGTAATGTGTTATCGTCTTCGTCCAATAATTACAGAACAACTCATGGGATCCCTTCCGACGTCACGGGTCAATACATCATATCCATTTGAAACCACTGGAGTAGATTACTGCGGTCCTTTCTTGGTCACCCAACAAATTAGAGGGCGATCGCCAATAAAAGTATATATGGCAGTATTCATATGCTTCACCACTAAAGCAGTGCATTTTGAAATTGCTCCGGATCTCTCCACATTGGCATTCATCGCGGCATTGAAGCGGTTCATTGCTAGACGCGGAAAATGTCGGGTAATTGTATCCGACAATGCAGCGAACTTTATTGGAGCTAATCGAGAGTTGCGCGAACTACTTAAATCATGCACTACCGAAGCACACATCGAAAGAGTTGAAGAATTTTGCAGAAACGAAGGAATCGTCTGGAAGTTCATTCCACCAAGATCCCCACACTTCGGAGGTTTGTGGGAGAGCGCAGTGAAACTTGCGAAACACCACTTGCGTCGTGCCATTGGTAACAACATTTTATCACAAGATGTACTTAACACCATAATCTGCCAAGCGGAAGCAATTGTGAACAGCCGCCCAATCACTCCAATTTCAAGCGACGCAAATGATCTTCGACCGCTCACGCCAGGGCATTTTCTCATTGGTCGATCCCTCCTAACCATTCCTGAACCCTCAGTACAGAAAAATGTAAGTAAACTCGCTCGATTCAATATGGTACAATTCGTCCAACAACAATTCTGGCATCGCTGGAAACAGGAATATCTAAAGGAATTACATAAACGGTCTAAATGGAACACTGCCGTTCCCAATTTAGCAGTAAACGATTTAGTTATCCTCAAGGATGATTTTGCTCCACCATTAAAATGGCCCATGGGTCGCATCACTGCCATTATGCCAGGGGACGATGGCAAGGTAAGGGTAGTAGAGGTGAGAACCGCAGAAGGAATTTACAAACGGGCAATAACGCGAGTCTGTAAATTACCAATAGAACAAGAAGCTTCACACGCATCAAATTGAAAGTAGAACTTTCAAGGGGGGGAGAATGTTCGCGCCCCTCCTGACTGCAGGCACACCTGCCTTTCCAACATATCTTCGTTTTGACATTTACTCACCTACATACGTATACAAACTCTCGTTCATCGCACGCATTAACACTTTTGTTGTACAACTTTACATTACCGTCGTCGCTTTGTTGTTTTGAAGAGCTCTAAATTCAATCGTCGCATTTTTGGACATGCACTGCTGCTGCAGCAGCATACTACATACACACATGTACTCACAATTTTTCGCTTACGTACCTACTCTTCGCACTCATCGTTTTTTGTTCGCTATTTCTACAAATCATACGATATTTTTGCAAATATAAAATAGCTGGACTTTTCCATAGAAAATTCCTATGTATCATACATTTTTGGCAGCCTTCGCTGATTTAATTTTTTAGCCATAAGTTAGTTGCCATGTAACTTTGAAGTCATAAGCATCAACTAATAAAATTCATATTACAATAAAATTTGTTCTCCTTATTTTGATCTGAATAAAATTGTAGAAAAGGCTCTACAATTCAACAATCGATTGGGCTGATAAACGGGTTTTGACCTATAAATCTTGCAATTAAAGAGCTAGGAACTCAACATTTTGCAGGTTTCATTCATTTTATATACGTAATGTGAATAGTGAGTATCAGCCAGAGCAAAAAACATAACCTATAGCTCCCATACAATCGATTTTTCTGCTAAACGGGGTTTGTCCTACAACTCTTGCAATTAAAAAGTTAGGAACGTACACTTTTGCAGGTTTGGTACATCATCACTTCATCACTACATATTATAAAACAAAGTCATAGGGATGTCTTAAATGCTTAAATCTTGAAAACCAAGCAACGGATTTTGATGCGGTTTTTTTTAATAGATAGATTGGTTGAAGGGGAAGGTTTATGTCATTATAATAAAGGGGGCGTGGCAATCGGACAAAATGTGGTAAAAAACCATACATTTTTTGTTTACACAGATATAAATCATAAAAGAATCCACAGATTAAAATGAAACTTACTTGAAGTTAAACTTTGAAATATTTACTTTCGTTCTGCATCAAAAAAATATTTTATTCATATCTTATTTAACCAAAATTGTTTCAAAACTTTTGTGGCCCCTTGCTTCACCGCCTTTCACCTTCACACTGCCAGATGTCCCAGATACAGACTCCACGAATAGCAGCACTAACACTTCCCAGCAAGTAGTTTGCGATTCCAACTGGGCACCAGTCCTTGACTCCCAGCCTATAGTTGAACTGCAACGGCTTAACCGGCAAGATTAGTGAAATAGTGAACTTTATGAAGCGGCAATATATCAAGATTGCTGCATTGCAGGTCACAAAGCTCGGCGCCCGATCAGTTCTTCGGACCTGTGACTACACCTTAAAACGTTAAGGTATGGTTCAAGCGATGTCGATCTTGAAATAATTAACTTTTATATGCCTCCTGCCACCTGTTGTCCGAGGGAATACCGCCCTGGCATTCGTGCGTTTCTCAGAGGCGACAATCGTGTAATCATCGGAGACTTTAACGCACATAATGGGCTCTGGCACTCAAGTATTACAAGTCGATGGTAGGGGACAAGACCTGGCTGAACAAATAGATGATTCGATGTTCTGCATGGTGAACGGGGATTCCCCCACTAGAGTCGCGGTAAATTGTTCAAGCTTCTTAGGCCTTACCATTGTCAGCGCTGGTCTTACAAACTGCGTTGACCGATGTGGCCTCTTGCATCAGATCATTTAACGATTATCCTCTCAATCGATCGTCCCACCGACTTTGCCACCTCCGAAAATCGCACTTTCACTAATTTTAACAAAGCTGACTGGGTTGGTTTTCTTAACTTCACTGGGAGCTCCTTCGCTGCTCTTCCCACCCTGTCTGACGTACCAGAAGGGGAAAGAGCTTCTCGCATAGTCATAACTTCAGCCTCATATCAATACATTCGATCAGGGAAAATCAAGGAGGTGCTTCCGTATATCCCCGCAGAGGCAGCGGCTTAGGCAAATGAACGTGCCCATCAAGATCTCAGTGCGAAAATCAGACGGATGGTTGACAGCAGTCGAAACCGAAGAGCTGCGCGAGCGCTTTCTGCCGGCAATTTGTACTGCATCCTCCGGTTGACCCAAAAATCATACGCGCCACCAGGAAAGCGTACAAACGGAAAAATAGTCAAGCGCCAATTGCCATCACCACCACAGAGGTTCGGGAGGCCGTTCGGTGGTCTGAAGGCTCAACATCGATTGGCCCCGACGGTATATCCATGCTGATGTTAAAACATCTCGGTGATAAGGGAGTGAGGTACCTCACTGTCTTCAATCTGTCCTTGACCACCTTTGCCAATTCAGAAAAATGGAGACAGGCGGAGTCTTATCGAGCGATATCGCTCCTCTCGCCAGTAGTGAAGACCTTGGATGCAGTCTTGCTCCCCTACTACACTAACTTGCGGCTAGCTGAACATCAGCATGGTTCCCGTAAAATGCATAGCACGACCACGCTTAACGCCACTACCACTCAGATAAATGCCGGTCTCAACCAAATCGTCCTAATGACAGGACTGTACTGGTGGCACTTGACCTGTCGAAAGCTTTCAAAACGGTGAATCAGGAGCAACTTAGTAATGACTTTAAAGAGTCCACTCTTTCCCCTTGTCTAAAGCGTTGGACCGCCAATTAGCTGAGTGGTCGGCAGTCATCAATGGAATGCAAAGGCGAACGATCAAAACCACGTATAATTGAACAAGGGGTGCCACATGGTGGTGTCCTACCCTCCATACCAGAGGGTGTGTCGATCGTCTCTTACGCCGACGTCTGCACGATTCTGGCGACGGGCCCCTCAGTAAAGGAGCTATGCCACAGAATAAACTCTTACCTCCCATTCTTGTCCGGTTTTTTCGCTACGCGAAATCTAGCACTGTCACGTTTGTTTATTCACGACGTGGACAGCGCAGGTGAACATGGAATTAGACGTCTACATTGACGGCACTAAAATTCCGACTGTCACACTTCATAAAATCTTAGGGGTCACGTTTGATAACATGTTCAACTACCGTGCTCACGTAGCCGCGATTGCCACCAAAGTACAAATCCGCAACAAAATTCTCAAGTCACTACCTGGCAGCACTTGGGGGGAAAAACAAAGAAACGTTACTGGCAACGTGCAAGGCAAGAACTGACACGGGATGATTGCCTATGTCACCTGAACACCTCCTTCACAGCGAGGAAAAAATGCTCGGAGTTGAAGATCATAGTGACATGTTGACCAGGCAATTCCTGTTCAATTGCTGCAAACCGCAACACCCGAACAGGCGTCTGCTCGACGAAAATCCGCCTCCCAGGAGAAGAAGGAGTCATCTCCTTAAGCACTTTGATCAGATCCGGCATAATATTTTTTCGCGGTTTGATCCAAAGGTGTATCGACAGGCCCTCAAACTCATCCATACAGAGTCGGTAAACTCCTTTTTTCAGCTCTCGCTCAGTGAATGCCGTCATTCAGGCATAAGCTCCACCTGTTGTCGAAGAGAAACTCCAACTGCTTAGGGAGACAAGAGTCATGCTGGCCCAGTTTCGTTGTGGATATTGTAACAGGGTAAACTCTTACCTATCCAGGCTGTATCCCGACATGCCAAATGTCTGCCCGGCATGCGGATTGGCTCCCCATGATACGGACCATCTATTCATTTGTGCAACTAAGCCTTCTAACAGCAATTTCACTATGGTCCAACCCAATTGACGCCGCGTGGTTTCTGGGACTTCCGTTAGAAGAGCTTGATGACAATGCTATGTAAGTGAAATGACGACTAGGCAATCAACATATCGCTAATACAACAACAACATATAATCGATAGTTCCGATAAATGGGTTTTGGGCTATAAATTATGGAATTAAAAAGCTAGGAACCTAAACTTTTGCAGATTTGGTACATATTATATACCCAATATGACAAATGAAAATCAGCCAAATCGGACCAACATAACATATAACTCCATACAGTGGATTGTTCCGATAAATAGGGTTTGTGCTATAACTATTGCAGTTTAATAGCGAGGAACACAAACATTTGGCAGCTACAGTACTTATTGCATATGCAATGTGTGTAGTGAAAATTATCAAGATTCGACCAATATATCGTATAGCCCCCATAAAACTTATTTTTCCGATAAACATGGTTTGGGCTATGTACCTTTAAAAGGGTAAGACCATGAAAATTTTGCAGAGTTTGTACTTAGTGTAAGTAAGGATTGGACACTTAAAACCATGATGCGTATTCATGAAAGGCTTTATATAACGACAGATGTCTGATGAAATCAGCCAGCGTGACTTTAAACCGATCATGTTGGAGTGGCTTTTCCAGCTTGTCGCCTTTTCACTTTTGCACAGTAAAGGAAAGAAAGTTTGACGGCGAGAAGCTACGTACGACATATACAGCTGATAATATCTCCAATCGGCTCCTGCACCTGCTTTCGGAGAGCAAACATCGACCTAACGACATAGTGCAGTGGGATCATATTTCTCAGCCACTACTTACAGCCGATTAGGAGAGGATAAAGTTCCATTGAACCCGGAATAAGAATTGGTACGATGCGGGATGTCTTTCCTAGGAAGAGAAACACGAAGTGTAAGGGATCATTTCCGTGAGGCGAAGAAGGAAGAAATACTCTTTTTTCGTAAAACTATACATGAGGCCGAAAGCCGTTGGCAGGAATAACGACCGAATATTCTACCAAAAGAGCTTAAAACAACGAAAGTTTTGAAGACAAGGAAAACTCCAGCATGGACAATAATGTCGACCTCGTTACCGAAGTAAAGAGCGTACTTTTTATTTATGGTGGGAACACTTCTACAAATTGCTTAAATGCAAGGCAGACGGCGAACCCGATACCTCAGTCAAGCAATCGAAAAACGTCCCACCACCCGCGTAAGATGAAATGAAGGTGGGAATGCCTCCCAGGTTATGCCTCATTGGTGCGGCGGTTGTGTTGCTGGCTTACTACACCGATGGTCCAAGGTTCGAACCTTGGGGCAGGCAACATCAAAAGTGGTTTGACCGATTTTTTCATCTGCCTTTCGAAATCAGCAAAAAAGTGTAGTTCTCGCCAATTTTTTGGAAAAATTGGAAACAGCACATCACAAATTGGCAGAGAAGCTAGGCCTTAATCTGCTAGGAGGTATGTATCGCGTAAATCATAATTTTTTTTTTTTTTAAAGAATTATGAAGAGCCTGGAAAGGACGGACTATCTGCCGAGCTGTTCAAACACGGAGGCGAAGAGCTGTTGAATCGCATGCATCATTTCTTCTAGGGAATATGGTAAAACGAGTACGTGCCTCCAGATTGAATGTGCTCTGTCCAATTCACAACACAGGTGATCCCGCTAACTTTTGTGGGATCCATTTATCCTTTAATACACGGCTAAAAATTTTATCCAAATTTTAAGCTTTTTTGGGATACATATATGGTCAAACCAAATTTGGTTTAGAATTAAAACTATGACGGGTTTCAGAAAAATGCGCGTTGGTTGAAGATTTTGAATTTCAAACCTAAAATGTTTTAATTAAAAAAAATAGTACTCTACTTACTGAGCTGCGGCGCGCACATGTATGGTGTGAGAAAAGCACACATTTGTACTGTAAACGTTCGTCGTGTAAACGTTTTTCCACTTATATTTTAAATCTAGACCGAAAGAAATTAAAAGTTGGTGTAGGTTATTAAAAGGTTTGGAATTTACTACAAAGAAGTTTAAAAAATTGCGTAAACCAATGAATGGTTTCAAATCTAGGCTCAAATTATTAGCCCTGTATCTCATGGAAAGTCCCGTGATATGAGAATGAGCCGACAGTTGTTGCCAGTGTCTTAGTTTGACTTCCCTGAGAAATTTATACGGCTATGTCAAATTACTTTCAGCAATAAAAAAGGCTCCATCAGAATTGGGAAAGACGAAGCTTTGGACAGGACGACGATTCGGGAAGCAGAGCTAAACCTATCTATTACAAGAACATGCTATTGCTGGCGTATACCGATGATATTGATCAAGGTTTTCGGAAGATTTATTGCGATTCCGTTGGCGGCAAGGGTGAATAAAGAAGGAAATCAACGGCAATAGAAAGAATAAGCTGCACGAGCTTTACTCAGATAGTGCAGCGAATTAAAGCCCAAACGATAGGTTCTAAACAAACCCTAATTTAATCTAAAACTCAATTCAGCAAAAAATTACGCAACAAATAACTAGAAGTAGTTCCGGGAGCACATCAGGGAGTACAAAAAGAACACGAAAACCCACAAAAAAACTGCCCGAATACTTCTCGTACAAGGAAAATGTCGACGCCTCAATGAACTTAAAAACATGGAAATGTACGAACTAAAAACGTTTGACGGGAGAATAATAAACGAACAAACTAACACTAATTTTGAAGAAATATTCGAACGTTTAAAATTGTAACAATAAGCAAACGAACACACAAAATAAACCAAAGGGAGAAATACCCGACTTCTACCTTCCTCGAACTATCACTTAGCTGAAGAGCGTGTAAAAATAACCCTTGTTACAGGGATCCGTTTAGACACATCATAATACACGAACGCATATTGACATTACCACAGAGTTAAATACAAGTCACCGGATGGACATAGATCAGAACGAAACTAAACACTGAAGATGGCGGAACGACGAAACCGGTTTGTCACAAACTCCAATTTGGCAAATGATGACGGAAAATCGTTCCTATATACATACGTTTTCAAATAAGGCGAAGAAACATGTTACCAACTTGTACTTCGTTGCAAGGATTATGTTATAACACCACCACATTTACAGGGGTCAAGACAAAAACTATACAACATTGCTTCAAACTGGATACCACCAGACAAGACTTAGTAAATATTGAACAGACCTTGCTTACCAAGCACTTAACTTAGAAATCAATGAATTCAATATTACGATTATTAGAACGACCGTCAAACATGTTCAAAATACGTTACGAACCAGACTTCAAATAACAGATTACGAGAAATTTTTGGAGAATCACAGATACGTCTCGTTGCAAATACAGATTTCCAAAAGTTTGGCATGAGATTAAATGTAGAATAGCTCACTAACAAGGGGAGCATTGAAGTTTCGCAAGAGGGACCGTTGGTTACTATGGCTTGGAAACAAATTTACCTTGCCTCTTTCAAAAAAAAACATTTTCCCCGATATAAATTAATGCCGATTTGGAACAAGGCTTACAGGACATTGGAGAAAAGAGGGAAAAGACACAGTAAGGAGTGACCACTTTTCAACAAATTCTTAAAACGTGTACGAACATGAAAGCTTGATAAAAAAAGACGAATATGCTCAAAAGATGAGAGAGTTGCTAGCCGAAAACAAACATGCAAACCCATCAGGAACGTTTCCACATAGAAATTACGGAGGAAAAACAGCTCTATAATGAGCGATCTTTACAAACAAAAGAGATTAGACACTAAAGAAAAACATCAAAAATGGGATAAGCTAGACACACGTATACAAATAGGCCAAAAACCATTCCAGATGATACTTGACTTCTGCTTACGTGAAAACAATTACCCCAAAAGTCAAACTACTCAGCAAGCGTTTTAGTTCATTACCTGAAAATTTTGTGGGCGCATTCATACTATTTTACTAAAAAGACCAGTGTAAGCATTTATTTTTCACCGCAATAACAATCGCAGCGATGCGGCCAATCGACAACTGTTGTTCGGACAGCCATCATTTTTTTATTTTTACTTTTACAAGAATAAAGGTATCAGTAAAGGAAGAGGTCCAGCAGACCACACCCAGTAACCGTGAGTACCCGATACTTCTCCCTAATTAACTACTAATATTGAAGGGCTTTTTGCGAATAGCTCTCTTATTATATTTTATTCGTCTTTTGCATGTAATTGACTTTGAAAATGGGAACGAAAAGAGGTATTTGGCTGCTAGGCAAGATTCCTAGTTGTGAGTTTTTAGGAGTTCGGCTCCCGTCAAAGGAGTAAGTGCTCTTAGTTTTTATTTACCATCACATATAAATAAAAGAAACACTTTCGGTTTAGTTCTAAACAACAGGAGAATATTCGTGCTGGTATACAGAAGTTGAACAAAGAATACCAAAATCTGGGTAAAGAGAAATCGAGAAACACCTTGCCTTCTGCAACAAAAAATTACTAAATTAAAACCTCTGGATCGACTCTCCCATTTACTTGGGATCGAGAACAGCGATCCATTTGTTAAGCAAGTACTTCATTTATAGCAACTGCAGAGAGCTTTGGCCACGATCTCCAGCTACATTTTAGCGGGCTCGGATGATTATTGGAAGTAAAGTAGCAAAAAAATCGGAGAATCCCTCTTTGAAAATCCCCCTCATTTGGTCTAGCATTGGGATAGTAAATTGTTACACTCAGTTGCCCAGGGGAGTGTAAAAACTATGGAGGATAAAGTTGCAGTATTAGTTACTGGCAAAGGTTTTGAGCATTTGCTTGGCGTACCTGTCACCCTAAAAGACACTGGTGAGCAGACGGCTGAAGTAGTTATTCGGAAAGTGGACCAATTTGGGCTACGTTACAAAATAATCGGTATATCTTTGATACAGCATCTAATACAAGATTAATCCAAGGAGCATGTACCAGAATTCGGAATAACACAGTTGTGGTTGGCTTGTCGTTATCATACCATGAATTAATATTGTAAGGTGTCAAGTGTTGTGAAAACCATCAAGTGGTCTGACATTAATATTTTTTTGTAAATTCCGAAGTTGTTGGGATTCACTTGATAAGAAGTCATACACGAAAATGCTGGAGGATGAAAGTCCTGTTCATGGGTTTCTAGAAGAACAACGAGTAAAAATGGTTACCTACCTAAAAAATATTCTAACGGATGAAAGTCATCCAACAGAAGACTACAAAGAACTATTACAACTCTCACTACTATACCTAGGAGGTTGTTCTGAAACCGAATTCAGATTCCGGATTCCAGGGGTGGATGCCAAATTCAATATATTCCCTTAAAATTGTCCTCTTTACTAAGCAGGTGAATATTTCTCACCGAGCATTGAAATGTTATGTTCGCTTTTGGCACGAGGCAATCGTAAGCCGGTATGCTGCAAAGACTTATTTGGATATGCTACAGACATCCAAAGAGATACGAGTACATTTGGTATTTGTTCGAAACAAAAAAAGTATTTTTGGACGAAAGTATTACTCAAGATGTCAAGGAAAGTATGACTAGTAATTTGGAGTCTAAACCTGCAGAAAAGACGGAAATAAAACGGTTAGACGGTGAAAACCTAGATTTTGAAGAAAGAGACTTGAGCTATTTCCTTACTAACAAAAAAGAAATGTTCTTGGAAATGTTTGGGATCTACGTTGTGACAGAATACTGGATGATTCTTTAAGAAGGCATGTAAGCGCTCTTACCGTAGTTAATGGTACCGCAGAAAACATTGAACGAATCGGTCACAGACGAAGAACAAAAACAATTCTTGTTGAGGGTAGTCAACCATCATAGAAAAGTTGTTACATTGCATCATTCAAAGTTGAATAATATAACAAATGTTTTGCCTAACTCACTAGCCGTTAATCTTATTATCTGATTTTAATAATATTTAAACTTGTAACTGCCAGTTTTTCCAATAAAAGAAAAACTGCAACATTGCCTGTTTTTCAAAAGTGATCAAATTGTGCAACCCCTAAGTAATATTCAATCTTCTTGCAATTTGACATGTTTATCTTTTAAACCACTGATACTCGGAGCATAAGCGACGTCTGCAAAAATTTTGTATTTTATTTTTCCCATACAAAATGAAACACCTTAATATACACGTACCTTGGTTCCCCGCAGCGAACAAGGTCGTATATGACTGATACGCGATTTTTAGGCGAGAAGAGTGAATCCAACTTCGGAAACACTTGCACAACTAAGATCGGGTAAGTGCCCTGACGGGGCCCGGAAATATAAGATCAATGGTCTGCAAACGGAGACTGACCACATTACACCAATCATTTATTCCCACTATATCTATGATTTAAAATTGTGGAAACAGTGTTCTTCCTTGGCCTGTCGTGGAATTAGCGGGACAACAATCATAACTATTTTTCGAGCTTTTATGGTGAGAATCGCGCAGGTACATTGGCTCACTAAAATTCACTTTCAGAGTTTACTTAAACCAGTAGACCAGATAAGCAAAACAAACAAATATAAAAATGCTTATTTGACAATTTTTTTTTCATTTCTGTCTAAAAGGTGTAATTTTCCTTAACCCAAAATAATTCGTATTTCTTATATGAGATTGCTAAATGTTCTGCGTATGTTATTGGTATATATGGAGTCCACCTACATCACATATTTGCGAAAAAAATGTTAGTCCAAATTAGTTTTTTTCTTCAAGCGTGAACTGAAAACGCCTATGTCCTGACCAAGATGACCCATGTGTGACACTTGGCACAACTCTGACGATCAGCAGGTGGAATAACTGTCATTCAAATTTAGCTATTTCTTGAAAATGCCAGGAGCAAGTTTCAGGTGACAAAAAAGTTTACCCGTTGAAGTGGTTGTTTTGGTCGTGCCTTAAGTTCGTTTTTCACATTAAAAAAATACGTTCAGGACAGGACTCAAAACGCAACGCTCAAACACAAACAGAGTGAGATCGGTTTATATTTCGAGCCATAACCGCAATTTTTTATCGTAAAGTTTGGTACTTTTTGGCATAAACTTGCATATAACGTTTTACCTTACGAGTTTTATTTGTGTTTATTTATAGTGAGTTTAAAAACTCATATTGCCTAAAAATTTAATTAACCCTTGAACATTTTCTTGCGATGATTTACTACGATTTTCTACGTGGATTATCGAGACAGGAGTGCATCAATCAACTTACTTCTACTTTTGGTGTTGAATCACCACACTTAGCCACTGTGAAACGATGGTACAAAGAGCTCCTACGTGGCCGCCAATCTTTGCAGGAAGAATTTCGTGAAGGTCGTCCAAAAACTGTGGCTGTGCCAGAAACAGTCGATGCTTTGCGTCAATTGATAATAGAAGATAATCATGTGACATATCAGGAGACAGAGGCATCCTTGGCCATTAGTGAGACCAGCATGCATTCAATATTGCATGAACATTTGGTCGTAAAGAAGATTTGTTCTCGTTGGATACCGCATAATTTGACAATTGAAGACAAATCAGAAATGCTATCTCTCACGTATCGATTCACACAAGAGAGTTTTTGAGGACTCAAAAGGTCGAATTGATGGGTCATCCGCCTTACAGCCCTGATTTGGCACCTAATGATTTCTTTTTATTCCCGAACATCAAAAAAAAAAAATGCGAGGTGAACGTTTTTCAACGCCAGAAGAAGCTGTAGAAGCCTTCAAACGGCTCGTTTTAGAGGTATCCTCTTCTGAGTGGCAAAAGTGCTTTGAAAATTTGTTTAAGCGAATGCAGAAGTGTATTAACTTGTATGGAGAATATTTTGAAAAACAATAAAACTATTTTCCTTAATATTTGACTGTGTTTTCATTATTAGGCGCAAAACCTTCTCCTGTAAAATTTTATTTTTATTGGTTAAACTAAAATGGCTGCTAGGGCATACAAATACGAATCCCCGGTTAATATGATAGAATGGTTTATTATTATTTTTTTTTTTTTATTTACTTAGTAATTAATTATATTTAATCAATTACAAAAGTAGTCTAGAGTATGGATACTTACAGACTACGTAGAAATATACAAAATAAAACAGAAATAATTATTAAAATAAATTAGCGAGTACAGATTTAAAGACAGGTTTAGGTACTGAAAAATCGTTTTCTAAAGAATTTGAAAGAAGATTGTATTCTAAAATAGCTCTAATTATAGGAGCGTTAGAGGCATAGACCGTCCGAGCAAAGTTCAAAGTTCGTGTAAAAAATATCGCTATTTCGGAGCGACCTATTTGGAACATGAAAATGGATACTCGAGAGGAGGGATGGGGCATCAATTGCACCATTGCATATGTCGAAGACAAAAGTCATTGAGAGAATGGTTCTTCTGCATTGCAGAGACTGAAGTTTTATAAGTGCACACCTGACTTCATAGGAGGGAATCGGCTCAGAAAAGTTGAGTGAAGGAAGCGCAAAGCGAACAAATGTCTTTTGTACTCGTTCAAGCCTCTTAATATGGCACTCGTGATATGGTCTCCAAACAAAACAAGCATACTCCAACTTCGAGGGCACAAGCGACGTGAACAGTAACTTCAGTGTGTAGGGGTCTGTAAAATATGAGCTAAAACGGCGAATGAAAGCCATTACAGAATAAGATTTGGCAATGGTAGAGCTTAGATGAGCCGAGTACGAAAATTTTGAGTCGAAACTAACCCCCAGGTCTGAGATCTCGTTAAGACGTGGGAATAGTACCGCGCAATTTCGAATAGGTCACATGAAAGCATTTACTAACATTAAGTTGCAGGTTATTTGTCTTACACCAGGTAGGTACATTGTTTAGGTCAGACTGAATCTTATGAACGTCTGAGTAATCTGAAATAGTTGAAAAAACCTTTAAATCGCCCGCGTATAACAGAAAATTAGAGTGTTGAAAACAGGCCGAGATGTCATTTATAAATATCACAAATAACAACGGCCCCAGAATGCTGCCTTGTGGAACCCCGGAGGTAGCCACAAAAGAATTAGATTGAGCATCATCTAGGACAACCACACCGTTCCGCTGTTCAAGGTGACTTAATCCAAGCTAGGAATATTAAGTGGAAGCCTAAACTGGCTAGCTTAGAAATCAAAATGGAATGACTGGCTTTGTCAAACGCTTTTGAGAAGTCAGTATAAATGGTATCGACTTGACGACGTTTATTGAAAGCAGATAGACAAAATTCGTAGAAAATAGATAAGTTTGTAACTGTGGATCTCATAGACATGAAGCCATGTTGATTGTCCATAATTAGAGACCGAACAGCAAAAGACATCTGCTTCACAATATATTCAAATAGTTTAGATATAGTTGAGAGCTTGACAATGGGCCTGTTGTTGGCAACATTGTTTTTGTTCCCACATTTGAAAATAGGTGTAATAAATGTAACCTTCCACGGGTCAATAAATTCACCACACTCTAGAGATTTATTGAAAATTAAAAGGAGAGGAATTGCCAAAGCCAAGCAGTTTTTTAAAAGATAAGATGATAACCCGTCAATATCAGACTGGGTAGATGATTTTATGTAGCGAATCCCATCAAGAATATCATCAAGGTGCAAGTGCCCCAAAGTTGATCGGGGTGTCAACCGCTAAGGAGAGCTCCGGGGGGATATCTAATTTTGCCCGGAAAAAATTTGATGAGGAGGCATAAGCCGCATTGTAAACTACTGATGAAGGGATGCCCGAGGTTTGTTTTATAGCTTTAACATAGTTCCAAGAAGCCTTGGGATTATCCTTAATTCCTAACTCAAAACTACGGACAAAACTCCTATGGAGCCTCTTGCTTAACGATGAAGAGTTGGTGGTCTTAAACTTTTTATGAAATCTATTTTTCAGATTCTTTAGCATCTTTAGTTCCTTAGTATACCATGGGATTTTATAGCATTTAATTTCTTACACGGTACATTTTTCATACAGATCTTATTAATGATATTTTTGAATAAATTAAAGGAGTCAGTAAGATCCCTTCCCAGAAAATGGCTTCCCAATCGATCGAGGAAACTTCTTAAAAAATAATATCGTAATTAGCACGTCTAAAAGGCAAGGTAAAGGAATCAGATTGGCTCCCGATACTTTCGAAGATGTGAAATTCCACATCGATAGTAAGCGGGATGTGATGCATAGTGATGCATGACATTGGTTCAAGGCATCCTATAATGCGAATTCGAGCTCATATTAAAAATCAGGTTAGACTTCGTCCGCATGCCGGAGGTATTTTGATAAAAAATACTTAGATGTGTTTGGCATGAGGAATGACTATAACTCATTTTGGTTTTCCCGCATCTTTTGAAAAAAATTAAAAGGCTTAACGGTGACGTTAGTCGGTCACATCTCGGGGTTAAAAGGTTTGCCGTAGTCATTTGCAAACACAAGGTGACTCTGACCAAGGTATTAACGTCAACATACCTCTTAGTCAGCTTAATGCATACAATGTTAGAGGCAGCAATATGAGCGTTCTTGGCAATGTAGTCAATGATATTCGCCTCGGTAACTGACGGTTTGAAAGACGATAGGTGGACCCACCTGTACCGCACAAAGACTTCTAAGTCAGCATTAGAATTAGTACTAACGACACCATTTGAGTTAACGTTGGATGTTTTACCAACATTTACATACTGCTTTGATCCGCCTGTGTTAGCAGTAGCGGCCGTAGCTGCATATGAGGGCAAACCAGCAGCAAAGTTACTGTTGTTTCCGATTGCTGAATTAGTTTTAGAGGACTTAGCAGCATTCGAATTTGCCAAGAGCTTATTTCCAACTTGTGTAGTTGAAGACGACTTTTTTTTGTTTGTTACCTCTTGTTCTTTCAACTTGCTGGTTGGGCGAAGCGGCGAGAACAAGAGTTGCAGTCGAAGACGATGAGCTAGTGTTAACTGCAGCGGGGTTGCTATTATTATTTACAGCGGTAGCAGCAGCGTTAGCATGAGGAGCGCCAGTAAGGTTGAAGGAAGGTGAGAGAGCTTTATTAGCAGCAGCAGAGTTTGGTGCCAAAAGATTATTACCGCTAGTAGCAATTGCATTGCGAAGATTGTTTACTTCCGATGATAAGGCAACAATGTTTACATCACTCTCACTAACGATTGATTTCAACGAAGAAATCTCGGCAGTAAGTTGACCAAATAATGTCTTAAACTCACATTTTTTATGTATTAATTTTGAAATAAACATATACGTCAGTATCTGGTCTACTGTATACTGAGGGAGTTATTTACTTTCGCAAGTCGGGGGTCGCTGTTAGTGACACTGTTATAAAGAAAAGAGTAAAAGAATACACTTTGCTTTATTACCAAACGTTTTCGAGGGTAATTCGAAAAATAATTTATGTAGTATTTCAGCATTCATAGTATACAGTACGTACCCAAAAATTGTCATACAAAGTGAGTTACAATCCTCTAAAAAATTTAAGTAACTCCCACCCCATTGCCGGACACCAATTTTTTATTTTTGCAAAAAGTGTGTATTCGAATGACCTACAAGATTAACGAAAAGCGCAATGTGAAAACATTGAAAGCGTGGACACAAATGATGGTGTGCAACTAGGGTTGGAAAATAACCCTGCTAGAGCATGCTGATGGATACTCCAATACTTTTACAACATTTTTGACAATACCTCTACAATTACAAATAATTTTCTTCCGTTTCTTTTTGATTTGACAGTTCATCATAGAACGCACACGTGAAATTTTTCTAAGCCTATAAAAAAATTGTATAAATATGATTTCGTTGTGTTTTTGTGTAAAAATAGGTGCGAAATGAATAAAAGGCATTTAAGAAACTGCCTTAGTGCTGAAAAAAGGGTATTTGAAGCCAACGTAGATAAATTTAGAAGCTTGCTTGAAGCTGAAAACGCGGAGTGTGTGGTTTCTTAGGATATTAGTCAGGATTTGTTTCCTGTGGCCCAAATTGGAATTTTTGAAGAGCATACTTATGCTTTACGTGGCAGTGTTGTTGAGTGTGAAGGCGGTGCATGTGGTGATAATGAGCGAAACGATTACATGTCCTTATCAGCATATGTAGATGCCGCAGAGGTAAGTGCATATGCTGTTGAGGGCTTGGATTCGGTAACTGTTTCCTTTAGGAGACAACTGCTAAAACGCGTCCGAAATTATCGCGAAAGGTATGAAAATACGCGTTTTGACCTCGGTAACAATAATCCGGAAGCGGATTTGCGAGTTTTTGTTTCAGTGAAGAGATATTTGCAATCAAAGTTGAAAACTGTCTGTCATTTCCATATGGTTGTTGTAATCACAGATAAGGGTGCACCGAAAAGTGCAAAAGTGTGTTCTGCGCAGAAATACTGTGGACCGCGTAGCCGGTGTTGGACTGGCTAAGGGTTATTTTTTTGAAGCGCGGCCGGTAGCCGCCTACCAGAAAGGTGTTCCGCACATAAATACCTTGGATCAAGCCCCCTTTTTGGGATCGGACCTGGGTAATTTAGCGAATAACTTTTCACTGAAACAAAAAATTGAAAATCCGCTTTCGGATTGTTGATGCCGAAGTCAAAACGCATTGTTTGATACCTCTCCCGATATTTTTGGACGTGTTTTAGCAGTTGTCTCTTAAAGGAAACAATTACCTAAATATCTTCTGTTGCACGCATAAAGCTTATACGCACCACACTTTACAATACTACCATTCTCGCACAGCTTAAATACTTGAAAGTACAATGTTTCCAAATGTCACAATTGCATTTATATTTTATAAAATTTATTGTTGATCACATTTGCGCAGAATTCTGTAAACTATGTACAGCTATGGTGAGTAGATAAATGGTTGTATATTATTCACATTTTATATTAAACTATACGTTTATTTTATTACAGTACAAGTAGTGGGCTTAACCGAAAAAGTGGGTGATAGCGCCGACGAAGAACTCAAGTTCATACAACATGGCAATACGGCGCGTACATGTGGCCAAACATTGGCCTATTCGAATTCATCACTATTAGCACTTAAAGAATGTATACGAGCTTTGGGTAAACAATCGGCACATTTGCGTTTCCATGTATCGAAACTAAAACAAGTAATGGACAGTTGTGAGAGAATGATGATGTTGCGGTCACTTGGTGTAAGTGGAAATGTGGCAATTATTCTGTTACGAAATTTTCTAATGTAAATATTTGAGTCAGAACTTTAGCAAAACTTAAAAATTGTCTAGTTCATGAACTAAGTATTTATTGCTTTATAGATTAGAATCATCTATATCGCATACCCTTATTAAGTCCGATTTTTATTACTTGACGGTATTTATTAACAAAATACTTCTCTTTTTACACAGGAGCACATGTCCGATGAGTTGCTTGTGCAACACGCAGCCATCTCCGATTTGCAACAAACCGAAGAAAGGGTAGTTGAGCAACATTGTTTAGTCAATGATTTGCTACAACAACAACATGATCAGGATGCATATTGTAAACAGGGCGAAGCGCCTTTCACACAACTTGCTGAACTTGCAACTGGTTGTCGAGACTTGATGGACGATGGAGAACGTGTACAAAACAAAAAATTATGTGTACAAAACAATGCACAGTATACAAAACAAGCCACACATAATTATATATATATTAATAAATGATGTTGAACAACAACAACATGTAGGCGCATCAATTTAATAATTATAAAGAAGAGAATAAACAAGAAATACTCCTTAAACTAACGCACTCAAATTAACATCGCCACAATGGCAACGCAGCTTTGTATGATTGTATATAATTTATTGTTGATCACATTTAACAGCTACAACTACAAGATTCTACATTCCATATCGCTCATACAAGTCTCACTCGATATATTATATATTCTATTATTATATTTAATGAAATTAATTAAACAACGTGTATGCGCTACTTCAACACAATGCCATATATATTATCAAAATGTATTATATTATTATATTACCTTAGTACATAGTGCGTTCTACATTTAATATTATATTAATAAAATTAATTAAAAATACATATTTAAATAAATATGTGAATGAATTTTAAATCAGGTCTAATTTTATTTATACAGGCGTGATAGGTTTCTGCTTTAGCTTTATTTACTCAAAGCTGACTGATATCTATAACAGGGTTGAGTGAAAAGCGGGCAGTCAAAGACAAGGACAGCCTTATGCAAAACTTCATTAGTAAGAGCGAAACGCACAACAATACACGTATACGAATTGTTTATACAGTTTTGTTATGTTGCTCTCATAAATTGATGGAAATTTTGCTCTACAGGCTGACATATATTTCCATCAGCCATATCTGTCAATTGATTCCTCAATTGACTGATATACATATGTCTAGCAGGGAAAACAAACCTTGAATGGTGCGGACGTGTCTATTCTTCGCTCCGTGGCTTCTGTTATATTTGCTAACTTTGAAAATGCTAAATAAATCCTGCTTTTTAATTTTTTGAGACAGAGATTCAGTTCTGGAATTTTAGTTCCAAGAAATTTTTTACTCTAACAAATTATTCTATATTTATAAAGAATCGATTGATAAATATTATAAAAAAAAAATAAAAACAATAATAATTTTCATAAAAATTAAAATGTGAATAATTATTATTCTTGAGCTCGTTTCATGAATACTTGAAAATGTACAGGTCCTAAATCAACAAAAATCGTTGGTATAAAAAAGCAATTATCCATTAAAATAAATTGTATCATGCCGTGTTAGTGTGGACAAAAGGTTGATCGTAGTCAACAAACAGTGATGTGTGCTAATTACAACAACCTCTTTCAGTTTAACTGTGTCGACATGTCAGCTTCAGATCTCGAATAAACATTTTTACTGTAGTAGGGACCCGTGACGATACTGCAGGCTTGACTGAGAATTTTTATGGGTTAGTACACTCAGCGGTCCTCGTGTGACACCTACTTGAATTCGGCTTTCGTCTGTCTCTGCCGGCGTTGATTGGGTAAAGTCTAAAATTTTCGATTTCTTAATTTTAGAGGGTGGTAATGTTATGCTGTTCTAGGCAATTGCACCAACAGCTCTAGCGCAATAACTTCCACTTCCGCTGTAGACGCAATTGCCTAGCGCGGCACAACATTAGTACCCTTGTTCATGCTCTCACACAGATTGGTTACGCTCTTTCTTTGGAGATTGATTTAGTCGTCGTTGTGCAAGTCATAAATAAATAGATTTGAGACTCTTTGTTTCGAGAGAGCACTGTCAAAATGCACATTTTTTTAACAATCGTCATTGGTGCGACTCCGTGAAAAATGAATAAAACTGAGTATGGGTATTTTTAACATATATTTTGCGGATTTCGGAAGTTTGGTATTTAATTCGACTTATGTAGCGATAAATTAATTTCTTGCAACTTATTTTTCAAAAATATTATAAATAAAAGTAAGTCCACACATAAATAAAGAAATACTCGTATATAAGTTAAATTACAGAACGTTATTAATACGAAAAAAAATGATTTTATTGGGAGCTAAGGCTCCTTTATTTGTTAATGCCCAAATTAGAACTAACTTTACAAAATATTATATTCTTACATCTAGCTTATTTTGTCGCCGCTCTACCAACTGCGCTGCTGTTGCCTCCTTGTGAACTTGCTGACAGTGCGCTTCCCACCGTTTGTTGCATTCCTACTTATTTTCGTGGTGTTATATTCCGTTATGGAATTTATTTGTCTGGCTTGTGCAACAGGTGTCTTCTTGCGTAATTATAGGAATGTATGTAAATATATTTATTATTTGGCGTGTGTCGTGCTAACAGCTCCCTCCCTGAAGTTCAAACGTCCTCGTTTGAAGTGCTGGGTTTTTGGAATATTTGATTAAGCCCCTCTATTGCAGTTTCTGTTAATTCGATGGACTGGTTCTGATTGACCTTTTTGAGGGGTAATCTTGACTTTGTAACGAATATAATGATGATTATTGCTACCAGAGCAATGCTGATATTAGTGGCATAGTTGAAATGGGTTGCAGATTTTGTGTATTCTATTAGTTTTGTGTTATTTATGTTTATCTGCTTTAACATTTGCAAGGACAATATTTCTTCGGTTCTGTTTGATTCCGAAAATGGCTGTAGTATAGCGGGTAGGGGCTTGCTTGTGCGTTTTTCCGTATTGGAAAATTTTTTTCCGTTGATTGTAATTGTAGCGTTGTTGTAATGTATTATAAATGTACCGTTAAGAGATGTAGTTTCTTCGTTTATTAGGATTTCTCCTTTAAAGTCGTTCAAAAATAGGATGTCTGGTGAGAGTGCTTCGAATTCCGGTATGTGTTGACTGTTGGTCACTGTGCAGTTTGGCAAGCGGCTGTTTAAGAGATTACTTATACAATAGTCCTTACTTAAATCTAACAAATTATTTTTTGAACATATCTGAAGTGAGTTGTATTGTTTACAATTTTTTTGTATGCCATAAAGGTTGCTTTCGCAGATAAGTATTGATTTGAAATTTATTTTATTAATCTTATTGTTTTTCTTTATTGCTCTAATGTCTACTGTTTTACAAGTTTGTGCTTCTACCGTAGGTAGACTTATGATATAAAGGATTATTTTGCCATTTGTTGCTATTTTAATTTGTGAAAACTCTAAAGCCTCGTCTAAATTTATAAATGGAATGTTATCTTTTTCGAAAATTTGTTTGGCCATATCTACTTCTTCGCTTGACATGATATATGAATTTATTATATTGCCTTTGGCCCAATGGATTGCGTATGCAATATTTATAATTTCTTCCTTCAAAATTTCTAATTTATATTTCAATTTCAAAAATGCTCCTATTTCTCTGGTTTTGTCATTTTTCAATTCTTTAGTAATATTGTTTGTAATATCTGTAATTTCGTTTATCTTTTCTATTGTTAGTTTGTTAATAATGACCTGATTATTATTATTTTCAAGAACGTTATTTAATTTATTCAAAACTATTTCGTGATCTTCGTGGTCTGGATTTCCTGCAATCCATTTCCACGCACTACCTATGAAATTTAGTGATCTTTTCGATCTTCCTTCTATTTTTAGATTATTTAGATGACCTCTGATTTGTGATATAAGAAGGGGTAAGAAGGGATAATTCGGATTTTTATAGAGTTCTTCTGCTTGCGTTTTCATTTCTATATGCTCCAGGATTTCGTTGTATTTGTCAATGTCGATTTCATGTATCATTCTAAATGTTCCAGTCTGTAGTTTGGCCGTTCCTTTTTCTATTGTTGCAAGTTGGGAGTTAGAGTAGTCGAGAATCTGTACCTCTGCGAGGCACATTGGCAGAAGAAGCCTGTAGGAAGGAAAACGTTAGTCAGTTTCTTATTCTACTTTTGTGTATAACTCGTCCCTTTTCCGTTAGTACTGTGCTATTCCTATTTTCCCTAACTATTTCTTTACTGTATGGTTTACTTAATTTCGTACCTAATCTTTTATTTTTCTTAACAAAAATGACCTGTCCGGGTAGGTATTCCTTAATTTCCTGCTTATCTCTGTTGTGGTATTCGATATCCTTTCTTTGTTTTTCTGCTAGCTTTTGCAGGTTATTTTGTCTTGTACGTTCTATATCCTCTGGTGTGAAGGTCACGTTCCTACAAAAAAATAGGTCCACTGGCCTTTTTGCCGTAACGGAGTGGATGCTGTGGTTGTATTCGGAAACCGCTCGCTCCAGTAGTTCCTCGAAATTCCTATGCCCGCCGTTCTCTTTAATGCAGCGCATAATTTCGGTTAAGGTGGAGTGGAATCTCTCCACCTGTCCGTTTGCTTGACTCTTATATGGTGGGGTAGTATAGACCTCGATCCCCAACTCATCCCTCATCATAAACATGATGGAATTTGAGTTGAGTGATGGCTCGTTGTCGATTACCACTATCCTTGGGACGCCAAATGAAAACAAAATTTCTCGTAACGGTCTCCTAACGTCTTCTATTGCCCTACTATTCAACATTTTCGTTACCGCATATTTCGTAAATTTGTCTAGGGCGGTCATGACTCTTTTTCCCTCAGTCAGAAATATATCTATGTGTATTGTATGTCCCGGAAAGGTTGGCAGTGGGGTGGCTGCCAATTTTGGCTGATTAGGGTGCCTCTCGTATTTGTTTTCCTTGCACACTGCACAATTTCCCACGATTCGTTTAATTTTGTTCACCATACCGGGAAAATAGCTGCCCTCCAAAATCTGAATTTTATTTTCCTTAACATTTCTATGGGCTCTGAGATGTTCTTTCAGGATAATTTCCTCCTG
Source organism: Merzomyia westermanni (assembly GCA_949987695.1). NCBI lineage: Eukaryota > Metazoa > Arthropoda > Insecta > Diptera > Tephritidae > Merzomyia > Merzomyia westermanni. The sequence continues at coordinate 92,465,468 of OX465288.1, forward strand.
TTCTTGTTCGCTGGTAATGTCCTCGACCAATTTTTGCGTGTACCTGCATTTGATATTCCTAAAATGTTGTGGGAAAATGTTTTGGATTATTCCCATTGTCCTTTCGTTTGTATGGATACCGTTTATTACGGACGGATTTAGATATCTTTTAAACAATGCCACGATATTTTGTTCGTTGAATCGTGGTTCTTCTATTATATGCCGGTGAATGGTCGGAAAGATTATTCTAAATTGGTATGATGCTGTTTCTGCTTCCCTAAGAAAAATCTGATTCTTGAAAACATTTATTGGTACCTCCGCGCATGGTATCAAATTATGACCTGAACTCTCATCACTATGAGTGGTGGGTGTGAGTGAATTAACTTGGTTCGGTATCCTTGACAGTGCGTCCGCTACTACATTTGATTTTCCTGGTTTGTACCTCAGTTCGTAATCATATTCCTCTAAGATGGCTTTCCATCGTTTCATTTTGCTATTCGTATTCTTTGTACTTAAGGCATATGTAAGCGGTTGATGATCGGTAAATATATTTACTTTTCTTGACCCGTACAAGTAATTCCTTAAGGAGCTTAAGGACCATATAATGGCCAGCATCTCCTTTTCATTGGTTGCATAAGATTCTTCGGTTTTGTTGAGGGTTCTAGATATGTATGTTATGGGTTTTTTATTTTGTGATAGTACGGCGCCTATTGCGAAGTCGGATGCGTCTGTGGTCAGTTCGAAGTCCTTTTCGAAATTCGGATGGGACAGAACGATGTCTCGTGAAGTAAGGGTGTTTTTTATTTTATCGAATGCATTTAATGCTTCCTGAGCTAGGGTAATGGATTGCCTTCTTGATGCGTTTTTGGAAATATTTCCGAATTCGCCTCGCAAAATGGCCGTAAGTGGCTTAGCTATCTTGGCAAAGTCCTGAATAAATCTTCTATAATAGCCTGCCATGCCAAGGAACGAACGCAGTTCCTTAAGATTTTTAGAAGGAGGCATATTGACTATGGCTTCTATCTTTTTTGGGTTTGTTTTTATTCCTCCCGGAGTAACAACGTACCCCAGGAATTCGACTTCCTTTTTAGCAAACTCACACTTATCCAACTGTATTTTCATGTTTGCTCTTTCTAGGGTTCTGAACACTAATTCAATATTTTTTAAGTGCTCCTCTTCGTTTTTCCCAAATATTATCACGTCGTCGATGTAGACGTAACATCTTACACCGATATGTTGCCGGAGGATGTCATCCAGTGCTCGTTGAAATGTGGACGGAGCATTCTTAAGCCCAAATGGCAATCGGAGAAATTCGTACTTTCCGTTGTTTACGGAAAATGCCGTTTTCTCGATATCGGACTCACGGAGTGGTATCTGGTGGAATCCACTTTTAAGATCAATAACGGTAAATAGTGAATTGTTTCCGAGGTTTGCAAGAACTTCATTTATTTCTGGTATGGGGTACTTATCGGGGATTGTAATTGAATTGAGCTTGCGATAATCGATCACCATCCGGTATTTCTTTTTACCGGAGGCATCCAACTTTTTGTCGACTATCCAGACTGGTGAGTTATAGGGGGATTTCGATCTCCTAACTATCCCGTTATCTAGAAGTTCCTCTATTTGTCGTTCGATTTCTTCTTTAAGCGCCATTGGATAAGGATAAGGCTTGAAATATATGGGTGTGTCGCTAGTAGTGCGGATTTCGCCCTTCACTAAGGTAGTATATGTTAGTTTTTCATCGGGATCCGAGAATAGATTGGGGCATTTCCCAATTATGTTATTAATTTTTGATTGCATTTCGGCAGAAAGATGTGGCATTTCTATTCCTACATTATTCACTTCTTGTGACACTCTTTGCTTTAGAGGGATAGCTATATTCTCGAAAATTGTCATCATATTTTTATCGGTGTGGATTGTTGCTTGTAGTTGTTTGAGCGTATCGTTACCTATTATTCCATGAAAGGAGTTTAATGTTGGTAAAATGAAAAATTTAATTTTGCCTACGCCGTGTCCGAAGATATCCACGTATGTGTGGTGAGTGATTTCTATGTCTCCTGCGACAGAGTTAACTTTAAAGGTATGCTCATTAGGAATTGGATTTCTTATCCTAGAGGATTGTATGTAATTTTTATTTGAGCCGGTATCTATTAAAAAGTCTAGTCCATCTCCACTCTTAGCAATGAACTCGTAATAGGGGAGTGAAGATGGCGTTAATCTAAAAAATGAATCGTATCTAGTTCAGTGCAATCCAGGTCGTACGGGGCCGGATTGTTGTTTGTGATTAAGTTAAGGTTGCTTTTTGGTACATGTTCCAGTTGATTTTCGCTTCCGTAATTATTTGGGACGGGATTATCCTCGTAGATTTGGTTAGGATCTGCTTGATCATAATATTCGTCCGGTTTAGTGTAGCCCGTATCGGCGTAAAAAGTTCTTTGCATTTTATTAGGTGCGTGAGGATGTTGGGTAGAAAGAGGGCGCTTCTGCGCGAAATTGTTTTGGTTATTCTGCGGCCGGTTTTGATAATTGACCTGTCTGGAATGTATGGACTGGTCTACGTCCATGGGTACTGGTGGTTTTGGTGGTAGATTACTTCTGTTATTATTAGGGTAATTATTTTGGTTATTGTATCCTGTTGGATTCGAACGGAAATTTGGGTTATATTGGGGATAATTTGTTTGGCCGTTATATCCCGTGCGGAATCCTTGATCATATCCGGGGTTATTGTAGTTGCTAGGACGATTTGTCTGTGGAATGAATGGATTGTTTGGGTACCTATTTGTTTGTCGATTAAACTGTTGCAACCTCGGTGCAAAACTAGGTTTTGGTGCTGAGGAATAAGTCAGCTCGGGATAGAAGGGTCTGTTATTGTTATAATTTGTGGTATTTCGTGGTGGTCGTGGCGGTCCGTTGTTAATTGATCTATTCACAGTGTTCGCGTGGTTCATTCGGAAGGACATGTTATCAAGTTTTTGACACAGGTGCAGTGCCTGTGGCAGGGTGGTTGGTTCACGAATACTGAGGAGACGGGGAAGGTCTCCGTTAAGCCCGCGGATAAACGTATCCAGAGCTTTCTCCCTGTAGGAGTTTGTCATGGCTCTGATGGACTCTTCGCCCAAGTCGAGGCAGGAAATTTTGTCGAGGATTAGTGAAAGGTGTTGATAGACCCTCTGATAGAAGGTAGAAATATCATCGTGGCGTTGGGCTAATGTAGTCATTTGGTACTCTAGAGTACCGATATCCCTCTTGTCGGAATAGTGCATCATGAGGCACTTCCTAATGTGTGTCCAATCTAGTGGAGTGCTATATGATTCGAGAGCCGTGTCGGCATCGCCGACAATTTTGTGTCTAATTGTGTGTAATATGGCGAAATATTTGGGTGTATTTTGCAAGAACTCGTATGCTTTTAGTATCCTATCGACACTCTTTCTCCAGGAGCTAAACTCTCCTGGTCGTCCTGAGAATTCTCTCAGACATTTTACCATGTCTGGTACCCTGTCTAAATCATTTATGTTTTGTGCATTTAATGTCACACTATGATCTGGTGGCAGATCGTTAAGGGAAGCCCTATTCATTTCACCTAACATCTCCCTAACTGCTGGTTCTATTCCAGTCGGATTCGCGACGGGAGGATTTCCCTGATGGGCACCTCTATATTCCAACCTAAGTTGGTTCAGTTGATCAACGAGTTCTTCCGCGGATCCTGGCATTTTCCTAAACATTTTTTTTATTTATTTTTTTTTTTTTTTTATTTGATTTGTTGCTAATTTCCTGTTAGTCCCTTTCTTATTTCACAAGGCTCAGCTCAATTTACTTTTACCAATGATTTCTGTATAACTTCCTTTTTCCTTAAAATTTATTGTTAATTTTTCTTTTGGTTCACAAAACGCAACTCAACTTACTTTTCGCAATGATTTCTGTATAAAAAAAAATTTTTATTATTTCTATTTTTATTTTTTTTCTGGATTCGTTTGCTAACTTCTTGCTAATTTTTCCTTTTGTTTCACAAAGCGCAACTCAATTTACTTTTCACAATGATTTCTGTATAAATTTTATTCTTAAATTGTATGGATTTGTTTGCTAATTTCTTGTTAATTTTTACTTTGGTTCACAAAACGCAATTAAATTTACTTTTCACAATAATTTACTTTCCTCTTTTTTTATTGAAATTGTTATTATTTTTTTGTTTCCAATTATTTACTTATCACTAATCTTACGCTAGTATCATGTCCAACGCTGGATGTGGGGTTCTTGCCGCTTCGGTGTTCGTCCCTTTCCCTCCTAGTACTTGGGTACCTCGGTCGTACTGCTTATTCCACTTCCCGATGCCGCTGTAGACGCGTGGCCTTACTTGTTATTTTTCGGGCACTTTTATCGTTTTGTTACATACGTCACTCGCGTGGCCTTACTTTTAGATTTTCAGGCACTACTACTTTACGGCACTCGCGCTGGTCCCTGCTCGGGCGCCAGTTAAATTACAGAACGTTATTAATACGAAAAAAAAATGATTTTATTGGGAGCTAAGGCTCCTTTATTTGTTAATGCCCAAATTAGAACTAACTTTACAAAATATTATATTCTTACATCTAGCTTATTTTGTCGCCGCTCTACCAACTGCGCTGCTGTTGCCTCCTTGTGAACTTGCTGACAGTGCGCTTCCCACCGTTTGTTGCATTCCTACTTATTTTCGTGGTGTTATATTCCGTTATGGAATTTATTTGTCTGGCTTGTGCAACAGGTGTCTTCTTGCGTAATTATAGGAATGTATGTAAATATACCCTTGGAAGATGGGGCCGTGTGCAGAAGTCCACGCAAGTGGGGAAAGTTTCTGATCGCCATTCACCTGGGAATGGCCAGAGCGATTCTTTTGCATGCGGTTCAAGCAGCTCACTACTTCCGGGCTTTGCGCCCAAGTATCCTCTGGGTAACCACCGAACACCCGTTTGGTGGTGAGCTAAACGTGAGAAGGCGACAACCTGGTAAGGCCACTCCGACATAATCGGTTTAAGGGCTTGCTGGGGGGTTCAAACAGCAGCGTCTGATCACCATGTGGTGCGGCTGCAAGCGGGTGTCTGTTTTGGATCAAGCGGGTCGCTATACAAACGTGTAATAGAACTCAACCTCCCGTGAAACGGGTTGTGCGTTGGGTTTGGGACCCACCACATAAAACAACGTTCCAAAGAAATTCAACAACAAAGCCTTTTGGCGAGCTATGTTGGACGGTCAAAATCGCCCAGGCGGTTAGATGACCATTTAAAGAAAGAAGATGTAAATATATTTATTATTTGGCGTGTGTCGTGCTAACATATATATATAGATGAAGGTTACAAATAACATATAACACTGTCATGAGCTGGTACTGATGTAATGATTTTATCGAGAAATATGGACGACTTATATACGACTTTTTTGGTACAGGTTTCGTTGTCTTAGTCCGAAGCGGAATTTATTTTGACTCTATACTGGCAACAAAGCCAGATAAAGAGAAAAAGTGAGAGAGTAAAACGAAGTCTCGTATGTCCGTGTCCAAACGGGGAGACTCGGAGTTGCTTTTATCGGCAATTGATTTACTTCTGAACACAGAACTAGGCGCCAAATCCCAGATGCTTGTTGTAGTGAACAAAATAGGAGCACAATAGCGCAAAGAGAGCTGTGTAGAAGGATAGGGGAAGACAACTATGACCATAGGCGTCAAGCCCATCAAAGAGTGAGCCGCCATAGAACAGTTTTAAGCAACATGGTGTAGCATTACTCAGAATGCGTTTCACTTTCAATGCATTTCTATGCATATACAAATATTGACCCAAATAAATTATGTTGAACCCAACGGGAGTTCAACAACATATATACACGCCACGCATCTGCTTACATTTGTCACCCAATTACTCAACCCGGCACACTGACCAACACACGTATTGATCAGCATGACTGTCAATGTGAACTACCAACTTATTGCTGATATAACATGTAAACACTTGTGGCTTGTAAGTATTAGTGTAAATTAGTGTAAGAAATTTCGTATAAAAAGAAAAAGAATTTCCAATAAAGAATCAATTCTTGTCACACGCTTAACTTGAGCGTTTCAAACAGTTCATGGCGATCCTGCCAGTTTTCTAATCAACAGACTGCTATTTTCAAAGTGCTGAGAACAGCACTGTAATTCTAATCAGCAGACTTATATTTTCAAGGTTCTGAGAACAGCACTGTAATTAAATTGTTTGTATTCATTCAAACTCACTTCGCTAATCAGCGAACATTCAATTAAAACCAATATATTACATGGCGATCCTTAAAAGGAAAATATTGTTATTACAAATGATCAAAATCGTTTGAAGTTGTATTTGAAATTGATGCTATTGGAATTTTGCAAGTTAGTACAGAAGACAAGGGAACTGGCAGCATGACTGGCAGCAAGACTGGCGGCGATTTAAGTAAATTTAGAATAATTTGAGCCCCCCTCACGGCCGCTAAGCCAGGAGCGAAATTATTACTTTGCTTAGGGAAAATATCTACACAAAAAAAACGAATGAAATTTTACCAAAATTATAGGATTATAGCATAGTTACCGCATTTTGACGAATAAAATATTAAAAAAAAAAATACATTTAGATCGGTTGAATACAAATGCAGTTAGGCAAGTTCAGGTTAAAGAAAAGAGAGCAAAAAAAAAAAATAATGCGAGACCTTACGACTCAAGAGGAATTTAATAGAATTTTCAAAAAGTGCGAAGGCACTATTATTGAATTTATAAAAATTGCCGAGCAAACACTCGAGAGACGTAAAACTGCACAGCAAGGTCCGACACCGATTACCATATAAGAGTATCGGCGAAGGAACAAGCTCACTAAAAAGGAAGAAATTCCAAAAGTACCTACCCCTATAAAAATCCACAAAAGGAAACGGGGAGGCAAACGGGTTAGGAAGAGAAAAGAAAAAGCCGAAACTTTTAGGCTACTTAACCTGACAACAAATACGGTTGATAGATTAAGATTAAAAGAAAAAATTAACATGTTTAGAAATAAAAAATAGAAAAAAATTTTTTTTTTTTTGCGGAAAATAAGAAATATTGTTAATAAACAAATTGAGTAAATTGGAATGTAAATAAAGTAAAAATACTATTAAATTCAAAATTTTTTCTTCTAAAAATGGCATCGCGGAAAATTGCACTAAACGGTATCTTAATAGGAATAGCGGGATACGAAGTAGGTAAGGAAAATTCTGCAGGGAAAAATTATGAAAATAAACTGGTTAGATACGAACCACACCCTAACATAGAAAATAAGTAAGAGCTTTCAGATAAATGGTTAACTATCTTTGCATGCGTAATTACACTTTCAATTGTGGCAATTGGAATTTTAATAAAAAACTATATAAAGAATAAATTGAGACAATTAAATAATCTACAACAACGCGTCTAATCAAAAACTCAATATACCAAAAAATGAATCAATGGCAGGAAATATACAACACGTTATATGAAGAAAAAGCAAAAGCCAGTAAGTCGTACAAATGCATAAATAAAAGTACTCCTATTACAACAGAGACAATAGTAAAGCATTTGAACATAATTTTAGAAGCTCTGGTGTGAAGGTAGTGTTGCCGGCCTACCACACCGAAGGTCCATGGTTCGAGCCCTGGTACAGGTAACATCAAAAGTGATTTGAAAAAAGTTTTTCAAAAACGGGGTCGCCCCTCGGCAGTGGTTTGGCAAACTCTCCGAGTGTATTTCTGCCATGACAGGCTTCTCAGCAAAAATTCGTCTCCTTTGTAGATGCCGTTCGAAATCGGCAAAAAACTGTAGGTCCCACCAATTTGTAGGGAAAATTCAAATCGGCACACCACAAATTGGAAGAGAAGCTTGGCGCAAAAATCTCTTAGGAGGTTTATGATGATATACCTGTTGTTTACCGCGCCATAGAGAGAGAGAATAGTATAATCAAGCTAAAATGCACGGCAAGAAACTTTATCAGTAACGAAAGCACAATAGAACAGATAAAAACAAAATTAAAAACTGCAATAAAGGGTGAATCAGTAGAAGTTTTAACTGCCAAACTCCTGAACATCCAACAACGCAGTAAAACTGCTAATCAATACAAAGCGGAAATAGAAAAAATTACCAGGTCAGTAGAAGGAGTGTATATCTCGGATGGACTCAACCCAGACTTAGCAACGAGATATTCAACACAAGCAGCAGTCAAAGCTAAGTTGTAAAAACTGCTCCAATGGCAAAGTCAAAATGATCATGCAAGCGGGTACGTTCACAACAATGAACGATGCAATCTCCAAATTTACCAAGAGCTGTACCGAAATAACGGGCAGCTCAAACACAATTTTGAATGTACGACACCAGAGTCAGGCATTGGTCAGGGTATACCCAGCACAATAGCCACAGTTAAAGCAGATTTAAAAGGGTATGACCTTCTAATTTACCATAAATTCCACGTCGTAGAAAACGACTTTCCAATCCCTTGCGATGGAAGAATAGGACTAGATTTCATAAAGAAGTACAATTGTATTTTAGACTATGGAAAAACAGAGGATAAATTAATCCTAAGACCATATGATTATCCCCAAACACTAACAATGCATCTAACAAATTGTCTGTCTGTCAATACAATTACGATCCCTGCTAGGTCCGAAGTCATTAGACAAATTAAAGTAAACACCAATAACAAAAACATCTTCACACCGCACCAACAATTATCTGAAGGCATTTTCATAGCAAACACAATTAGAAATAAGGATCAGACTTTCGTTAGAATTATCAACACAACACATAAAAACACAACTATTCAAAATTACAAGATTAATACTAAAAATCTAGACGACTACACACTAATTGAAACAACCGCACACAATAAAAATGACAACGATACAGAAAAATTAAAGAGATGAACCAAAAACTTTCCAAAATGTGTCAAACCTCAGCTAACAACATTATGCACAGAATTCATAGACATATTTGCACTAGAAACAGAACCAATTTCCTCCAATAATTTTTACAAACAAAAATTGTACATGAAGGATGGCACTCCCGTTTACATAAAAAATTATAGATTGCCTCAAACGCAAAACGGAGAAATAAGCAAACAGGTAAATAAGTTAATCGAAGATGACCTAATAGAACCCTCCATATCAGAATATAATAGCCCAATCTTACTAGTCCCTAAAAAATCACTCCCAGGGAAAACAGAAAAAAGATGGAGATTAGTGGTTGACTACAGACAGGTAAATAAAAAATTAGCAGCAGACAAATTCCCACTTCCAAGAATTGACGATATGTTAGATCAACTTGGAAGAGCAAAATATTTTTCATGCCTAGACCTTATGTCAGGTTTTCATCAAATCGAATTACACCCAGACTCCAGGGATATAACCTCATTTACACCCGAAAAAGGCACATATAGATTCAAAAGACTACCCTACGGATTTAAAGTAGCACCGAATTCATTCCAAAGAATGATGACACTAGCATTCGCAGGCCTCAAACCATCTCAGGCATTTCTCTACATGGATGATTTAGTCGTATTAGGTTGTTCTGAAAACCATATGCTAAAAAACTTAAGAGACGTTTTCTCCACTTGTAGAAAATACAACCTAAAATTACATCCAGATAAATGTCTATTTTTCAGCCAAGAAGTAACATATCCATTGGGCCATAACCTCATTCAGACCAAATGTCTATGGCAGAAAATTTCTAGTTAAAACCGACCACCGTCCTTTAACATACCTATTCTCAATGAAATAAACATAGGAGATTTAGTGTTACTTAGAGAAGAGGCCTCCCATGAGTTAGAAAATAGATATAACGGACACTATAAAGATAAAAATATTGATAAGAATAATAATTTTACTTTAATACCACATAGCATAGGAAATAGCTATAAAAACAACAAAAATAAAGAAATTATAATTCATAAGAATAGACTTAAAACAGTATAACACCACTAGTTATAAAAAAAAAAAAAAACCAAACCATAAACTCTCCAGTTTACTCATTTTGATAAACAGGCACACGAGCCAAAGAAAACAAAAAACAACATATCATGTTCGAAGTACAAAAAAAAAGTCAGCACAATAAAGACACATATGAAACAAATGTAAACAGATAAAAACCTCATAAACAAACTTTTCACTTTCGATATCAAGTTATCGTTATGCAATAAATTGCAACGGCATACGAAGAGCAATAAAAGTCTTGTAAACGCAAGCAAACCTTAAGTGTGACATTAAGTCTTTTAATAGCCGTACACAATTGTCTTCAATTGTATACGACTATTCCTAAGGCGGATGGTGTAGCATTACTCAGAATGCGTGTCACTTTCAATGCATTTCTATGCATATACAAATATTGACTCAAATAAATTACGTTGAACCCAAAGGGAGTTCAACAACATATATACACGCCACGCATCTGCTTACATTTGTCACCCAATTACTCAACCCGTCACACTGACCAACACACGTATCGATCAGCATGACTGATCGACAGTATCGGTTTATCAATGTGAATTACCAACTTATTGCTGACTTTGCATAACATGTAAACACTTGTAGCTTGTAAGTATTAGTGTAAGAAATTTTGTATAAAAAGAAAATAATTTCCAATAAAGAATCAATTCTTGTCACACGCTTAACTTGAGCGTTTCAAACACTTCAATGGTTTCCTCACCAAGTAAGAGCCTCAAACTTGGATGTTGCTTCCCAAACCCATCCAAATGTTGAATCCGCCTTTTATTTAAAAGAAAAGTTTTCATCAGAGGATGCAAGCTATTTCTTCTGCACAAATTTTTCTGATTAAAGCGTTAGATTTTCCGGAAATTCCATATTGCCTTAAAGATCTCACAGCATTAGAAGAATGTCTTATAACGCCTAGATTACCGTTCATGACAATTTTCCCTTTAGGGTATCAATTCTTTGAAAAGATAAGTAGTTAATATTCCAATTTCAGGAAGTGATATAGTTAAAACTTTTCCAAGGCCATTTGACCAAACCCATGTAATCCAAATTCACCTCAGACGTCGTATGGAACACAGTCACGCCTATATAACTGATAACATACGTATTTCCTCTCTTGAAGTTGTGCCTCTAATACAAAATAGTAACCTTTCAAGACCACCTCCTACTTCAGAAAATAATATTGATGAATTAAACCCAGGTTGTCAGGAAACTCTTCTCGATAATATTCCAGTAGAAAATTTGGACAATAACCGGCTAGTAATTGCGCCAGGCGAGGGACAAAGGCCCCTTGACATCATTCAAGATACCAACGCAGAGGAATTATCTTTCGCTACAATTTATGCTGGAATAAAACGGCCGCATTCAGAGACATACAGCAAAATTGTAGGGTCGGAAATTCGCCATTTCGACAGGAGAGCGTGCATTCCTAAACTTTTCTGTGATTAAAGAAGTTAGAATTACTTCAGGTTAAAAATAGGACGTCCATCTGCCTTCGAAAATTTATTGCCAGTCTTGCACGTTTGTAGTTTTGTTATTACATACCTTCCCATGCCTTCCACTCATATATTACTTTCATTTTCTGAAGAAACTGGAAATATAAAAACTCACAGGGCATACTTTACAAAAATTCAAAGTCTGCTTAACTCGAATCTAACTTCTTCAGATATCATTTGATGTCTGGCCATCAGATAAAAATCAGTTACAGGGGTATAAGACAACGTCGCTAATGAAGAATATATCGAAGACGATAATTCTCATTTTCAAGGAGTTACAATTCCATTGAGAGATATAAGTGGTTTCATAAAGAAACGAATCAAGCCGTGCATAATTCGTTCGAGAAGATTTAGTCCTGATACGGCAAGAAGTGATTACTTCAGAGAAATGAGTATGCTTTATTATCCGTGGCAAAATGAACAGACTGAAATTACAATATTGACAGTGAGCAAGCCTGTTTAGAAAATCGAGTTTTCATAGAGGAAAATAGAAAAAAAAAATGATGTATTTGAGTAGAGGGAGCTTGAAAGTGTTTTATGTAGACTAAGGGATGAAGTGCATGCTGAAGATGCTCCAGAACCTGAGGCAAATGTACAACCTGTTGTTGATAATGAGTTTAGAGTACTAGCACTTCCTCCCTTAGTTCCAGTCGGAGAACTTCTCTCCACAGTTCAAAAGTAAATATAACACAGAGAATGTATGCCACACAATTTCAAAAAAAAAAATAAGCCGTTCTATGAATATGTAGGCGGTGGCTCTGGCGTGGGAAACAACCTATTAATATCTTCAATAGATCAGTCCCTCTGAAATCTCTATTTTTGCTCGTGTTTTTGGATTTGTTGACTCTAGAGGTGGATTTTTCTCCGAATCCTAGTGACCCTTACAGTGCTTTAATTGGGTCATCATTGTGGGAGCTGTTTAAATATTTTGAGCTAACGCAGATAATGAGACAGAGAAATTACCAATCTTTTGCTGTTGCTTTAAATAATATGGCCTCCGGTTCAATGACCAGGGATGAAATATCTTTAACTCAAATCAGAGTATGTAACTCAGACCGAGTACCTGATGAAGCAATTCATCAGTTTTGGTCAAACGAAGAGACTGACAGATACAATGCTCTTAAACTTAGCCAAATTCCTACAGGTTCCATCCAGACACTACCGAGGATGATTTGATGTACCATATTTCTAAAGATAAAGATCGAAGCGTAACTGTTAATTTCATATATGTTAATGTCATATATCAGAGAAGTATGTCTTCGTTTAAAATTGATGTATCGGGGAAAGATTTCGATGCTCTTTTGGACAGCCCTTTTTGGCCTTCTGGGCGCTTTTGCGGGAGCTTGAATACGGACCAAATGGGCATGTTCAAAATGTAGCAAAAAAATAATAGCGTTGAGTCAAAAAACTGAGCACAAGTCCGTGAATATATTTTATCAAAATGTCAGAGGTTTAAATACCAAATAAACTGATCTCTTTTTAAAATATTTTCATTGTAACTATAACGTAATTGCTTCCACCGGAACTTGGCTAAAACCTCATGTTTTCAGTTCAGAGTTTTTATCTAACGAATGTAAAGTATATAGAAATGATCTCTTGAACAGATTCGGAGGTGGTGTTCTACTTGCCGTTCATTCCTCCATACCTTCAGAAGAGGTTAATACATCTAGCATCGATTCCATTGTGTTCAAATGCATCCGTATTCAGCTAGAGAATGTCTCTATGTAATTATATGTTTGCTAAATCCTTCCAGCATCAGATTTTTCAGTTTACATGCAGCATGTCTCTCTGGTCAAAGCTGTTACCTGATTTTAGCTTACCTCATATATCGTGTACCATATTTGATGGAAACATTATTCCAAATCCGTCCAAGCTGGGCTTCAATGAATTTTTAGGTGGAATTTCCGAACTTTGCCTTTGTTCATGCAAGAACATAAGAAACATATCCACACACACACATACATACAGTCCACTTGAAGAAAAGATAACAACAGATGGTTTCTTATCTTTTCGAAGAGTTCAAACAATATACAGTGCACTTAAACAGGCTAGACAGCCGATCATTAAATCAGTGATTTATGGCATAGCAGCAAACAACACAATTTACTCAGGCTGATATTGACATCAGACCTTTTTTTATTTACATATGTATGATTAGTTTTGGGAACGTATATTTAAGATTTTGTATAAAATAACATGTAAAATAATTTAGATATGGAGAAATAAAAATATTCTCAACCGAACACAACCCCCGTTGTTAATTTACTTATTTGTCACCCCCCACCCGAGGTGAGGGACAATAGTAACATTTAGTCCATACGAGCCTTAGAAATGAGCTCAAGCGACAGTGAAAAATCGCAACGAAAAAGCCGTATTAGTAAATAAAACTATACGCAATTAAAGGTTTTGTAATCGAAAGGAATAGCATCAGCTGTGAGTCCAGGCACAGCAAGGTCAACCGAGCGGCCAAACCAATTTCCTCCAACGATTCCTTTGGAGAATAACAAAAACCTTTTTAGTGAAAAAAAATTAAGCAACATGGGGTTAAATGGAGGAAAACTTCTTGAAACCCAGATGGATATTGGCGAAAAAGTACTGCAAATATACAACTCAGTAGCAGGAAGAGCAGTAACTAGATCCAAGACTGAAGAGAAGGTGAAATTGGTACAAAAACACCAAAAAGAATTAGACACCAACAACGAGACACTTTTGCTGGTTGGTGCTGGCGATGAGGATTATTTCAGGCAAGATAAGTACAGTGCCATAAGAATACAGATGGACGAAGTAGTTGAAGGGTTCAAACAATCACTTTGTGATGAATTGTTATTTCAATCAAGAGAAATGCGTACCTTTTCATCAGGTAACACCATGCCACCAATACCAGCACAAGCAGAAAACATGGGAAAAGGTGACCCAAAAATTTAAATCTTCATGAGGAAAATTCAAGCCATAACAAATAAAATGACTGATATGCGCCCCGAGAGCACAATCGGCAATCACCAAATTAAATATTTGGAAAGTTTATTTAGTGACATCAAAAATGCGTACACAAATGAATTCAAGATATCACAATGTTGAAATTGAAGGTGCCTATGAAAAGTTAGTTGATGAATATGTACTTTGAAAATTTGGGGCATTTGGAAAGATGTTTAGTGAAAGAAGAGCCAAAAGTAAATTATCGGCCTACTTTGGAATTAGAAAAATTAAAAATTCCAATATTTTATGGCGAGATAAAAGAATGGGCTAATTTCTACAATGTGTTCCAGGATATGGTTCATAAAAATTAGCAATTATCAAGCTCAGAAAAAATGCTGCGCCAGGATAATGGATCAGCCTCCCATAAATAGTGATAATGCTGAAAGCGTTAGGCAATTGCTCGATACTACAAATGAGTGCCTTAACGCAATACAGTCGTTAGGAATACAAATTGAAAACGCCGATTTATTGCTCGAGTCATAGTTCGAAAGTTGGACAAAGATGGACTCAAATTATATGAGCAAACGGTAGAAAAAAACCAGAGAAGCGCGGCCATTATCTGATATTAGAGATTTTCTGGATCAACACTTTCAAACATTGAAAGCTGTAGCTGAAAAGGAGCAAGGTAACAAAATCCAAAAGCAGCAAATATTTAAAGCTAATCACACGTCAATCAATACATAAATATGCCAATGACAAGAAAATTTGTTACAAGTGCCTTCTTCACAAATTAGGAGAAACATGCACCAGCAATACGAAATGTAAAATATGCAACTTCAGCAGCCATCCTGAGCTCATGCATTTCGATAACGCTCAAAAGAAACCGCCGATGTTCACAAAAGCAAGTAATACAACAGTAATTCTGACCACGGCCCAAGTGACGCCAAAAACTGCAAAATGTGAGCATATATTATTAAGGGGTCTTATTGATCAAGGGTCGCAAATATCCTCAATTTCGGAAGAGGCAGCGCAGATATTAGGTGTACCGAAGAAAAAGTGATGACAAAACTTCATGGTCTAGGAGAGGTTGTGGTTGGTGAATCGAAGTTTACAGTTAAAGTGCAAATTACACCAAGTTTTCTGAGCCAGTACGTTGAAGAAGTAGATGCCACAGTTTTATCAACTCTTACAACTGCGCAACCTGATCAATCCTTCAGGTTCAACTTTAAAAAATAGGGAAACTACACTCTTGCTGACCCATTATTCAACAAAGCTGATAGAATTGACATGGTCATTGGGGGTAATATATTCGGCAAAATGTATTTTGTTGTTGGTTTTACGGTCTGTTCATTTTACATATTTTGTAAGTATAACGAGCTCAAGACCAGTTGATAATAATTCTTAGTTAATTATTATTATTTTTGTTGCTTTCAATTTTTCATCTAATCAAAAATAATAATAATTAACTAAGAATTACTATCAACTGGTCTTGAGCTCGTTATACTTACAAAATATTCGGCAAAATAATAGAAAAAGGCATAAAAAACACAATGGAGTTCTTGCACAAGCTACAAAGTTTGGCTGGATTTTGTCTGGAATAATTAATCAAAAGAAACCAGGCAAAGTTACATCGGCCGTGACCAACCTTGAGAGATTTTGTGAGCTAGAGGAAGAACAAGATGAAGAAACTAAAATGGAAGATGAAATATGTTTGAAAAAGTTGGAGGAAACCAATAAACAAGATACAGATGGGCGATTTACTGTGGAAATTGCTTTAAAGACCATGGAGCTGGGTGACTCTCGTAATCAAGCAGTTGCTCGGCGCTATCCATGGAAGCTAAGTTCAAAAAGAGTGAAAAGCTTGGCAATGATTACAAAACATTCAATCACGAATACCAACATCTTGGGCATATGATAAAGGCAAGCGAGAAGGTTAATGGAAAATACTATTTGCCTCACCATGCTGTTGTCCGCGAAGATAAATTAACTACAAAACGTCGTGTTGTTTTTGATGCGTCAGCAAAAACTTCAAATGGAAAGTGCCTAAACGACATCATGTTGACAAGACCCAAACTTCAGAGGGACGTGTTTGACATCATCCTCAAGTGGAGATTATGGAAAATAGTAATCAAAGCTGATGTAGAAAAAATGTTCCGGCAGGTTAAAATTTCGGAAAAAGATCAAGTGTATCATCGAATTTTGTGGCGGGAACATCCTTTAAATAAAATAGAGGAATATGAGTTGACAAAAGTTACATATGGTACCGCTTCATCACCAGTGCGGACACTATTTAAAATTGCTGACAAGTGCTCAAATGAAAACAACTGGCTACAAAAAATCATCAAGGAAGATTTCTATATGGATGGTCTTATGACTGGTGGGGATTCGGTTTATCAATGTATTATGATCCAAAAAGAAATTAGCCATCATCTTCAGTTGTTTGGATTTCATTTGAGGAAATGGCTGTCAAATTGCAACAGTATTACCAAAAATATCACCACCATAGGAGAAAATGAAACTATTCAAATCCAAGAAAATGAGGCAGTAAAAACAATTGGGCTATACTGGGATCCAAAGAATGATCAGTTCCAGTTAAAAATTAACTATGACTATGGAAAGTGAAGTAGAAATTCACAAATTCGGTGATGCTTCTGAAAAGGCGTACGCTGCAGTAGTATACATAAAAGTTGGGAATTCCGTAAAGCTGTTAACTGCAAAAACGAAGGTTAATCCACTTAAAAATCGGAAAACTTTACATAAGCTGGAACTCTGTGCTGTTCATCTACTAGCAAAATTAATGAAAAAATTATTATTATTGCAAGGAATCATACGGCTTTGGCATGGAGTGATTCAACAATAACCCTGGGCTGGATTGAAAATTCTAAAAACAAGAAATCGAGTGGAAGAAATTAAAAATCTTATACCACAGGCAGCCTGGGGACACGTTAACACAAAAGATAATCCAGCAGATGTGGCATCAAGAGGTATTCCATCTCCCAAAATATTAAATACGGACAAGTGGCTTTCATCAACAGAAGAACGAGAGTCATCAACAATGAACGAATGCAACAAAGCAACGGTTTTATTAACATCGAGTCAGCAAGATTCTTTTATGGATAATTTAGTTAACAAATATTCAAGTTGGCTAAAACTACAAAGAGTAGTAGCATACATTTTACGCTTTTGTAAAAAGAAGGAAACTCGTCAATTTTCACATCTATCGGCTAAGGAGCTTTAGACAACTAAATTGATCATCATCCGACAAACACAGGAGAACATTTTTAGAGAAGAATTAAGCAAACTTGTTGATTGAAAGGCAGTCAAAAGTTCCAGCAAAATAGCAAGTATCAATCCCTTTTTGGATAAAAATGGCAAAATAAGGGTTGGAGGCAGGTATACAAATTCACAGCCACCATATAATGAAAAGCATCCAATAATCTCATCTCGCGACAATACATGGTGGGAATCGGTTACCAGAAGCAGTCATCAGGTGACAATACTGGATAGTTGGATTAAAAAATGCAGTGAAACATTGTATACGTATCTGTTCTAAATGCATACGATTCAAGCAAGCTGCTGCAACACAGTTCATGCGCGATCTTCCGTTAGTCAGAGTGTCGACATCAAGTCCCTTTACATATACTGGAGTAGACTATACCGGACCTTTTCAAATAAGGTTTCCAAAGGGCGAGGACAAAAATCTCTTAAAGGATACATCGTTGTGTTTGTTTGCCTTTCGACCTAGTCCATACATTTGGAAGCAGTCAGCGATTTATCACCATCTCTAGCGGCACTAAGAAGATTTTTTGGCAGACGAGGAAAATCTCTACACATTTACTCCGACAATGGAGCTAATTTCGTGAGTGCAAGCAGATGGCTTGACAAAGACTTTAAAAAAGCAGTAAAACAAAATTGTGTAGTTGCACCAATCTTAGCCAATGAAGCAATTACTTGGCATTTTATTCCCCCGGCAAGCCCACATTTTGGTGGAATGTGGGAGGCTGGTGTGAAAGGAATGAAATTCCACTTAAGAAGGGCAATAAGAGATACAAAAGTAACTTTCGAGGAGATGGAAACCGTCCTGGCACAGATTGAGGCATCATTAAACTCTCGTCCATTATATGCCTTAAATGATGAAAACAGAGTAGGTGATTTAACTCCAGGCCATTTCCTTATTGGCAGACCACTGAGATCCATACCAACTCCGGAATCGGATATCAATATATCCGCCTTAAACAAATGGAAGTTAATATCAAAAATCCAGCGTGATTTTTGGAAACGTTGGAAGGAGGAGTACCTACACACACTTCAGCAAAGAAACAAGTGGAGAACATCAGAGCAAAATTTAAAAGAGGGTGACGTTGTAATAATAAAAAATGAAAATACTCAACCAGCTAAATGCCCGATTGGTAAAGTTATGGAATGTCATCCAGGACTAGATGGAAAAGTTCGTGTAGTAACGCTTAAACTACCGAATAGTGTGCTTAAACGACCAATCCATAAATTATGTCCCCTTGTCACATCGTCGGGCAGCAATCAGGAAAAATCAGCTGATGAAACAAAAGCACGAGTATTGACTACATTAGGGCCAACTAAATCGCCAAACCACATGGCAAATAAAAACATATTTGCACTAATATTCATGCTCCTGCTATGCATAATATCAAAAAAAGGAGTCAAAGCAGTCGGTGGTCAAACAGGAAGCAATGGAATAGTAGCTCAACTTCCAGATAACACAGCAATGTATTTGGATCCACTAATATTTTGAGCAGATTAATATGATGCCAGGCTGTCTACATCGAATAAAAGAGCATTGCAACCTGTTATCAGATTTCGAGGAAGCTTGCACGGTTATAGCGCTGTCACTAGGGAGGCGGTATGAAACGATAAAAAGTAGTCATGATTTAATCATTTACAATAAAAGGACACGCAGGGCTCCCTTTGAATGGATTGGTTCTATTTATAATATGCTATTTCGGTTAATGGATGGTGATAGCGAAGAGGAAATAGAATCCAACTTTAGATCATTGCTTAACAACCAACGTAACATCAGACAGACTAAAGGTTCAAGTTTCACTTATTAATTCCACGGCAAACATAATTAACAAAAATGTAAACGAAGTAAACATGCAATTCACAAAAATTACCCGTCAAATCAACAAATTTCATTCCGAATTAATTAAAAACCTTAACAGAGATAAAATGGACATCCAGTTCCAAATGCTTGTAACCCAAGTCACCATTTTATTAAGCGAATTCGAGACTATTCAAAAGTCTATAATTGAGCTGTTGATAGACTTGAACCATGGACGAATTAATACATGACTTCTTGGTGTACAACTTCGGGTGGCACTTATATTTTTTGATATCCCAATCACAGCTGAATAAATGTACCAGAGGTTTAAACAACCATCTCATATGCAAAGGGAAAATATGAGGAAAGAAAGAAAACTCCATTATGGGCAGAACTATACCAAGACAATAAGTGGATTTACAAAGTATTTAAAAATTCCACTCTACATCTGGAGTGCGGTAACAGCAAAACCGAAATAATGGTAATCCCAGCACAAGGAGTTCTTTCTATTAAATCCGGTTGCACTGCCAGGAACGAAGGTATAACGTTATCCGGTCTACAAGATCCAATAGCCACAGCCATTGACGACATTTCTGAGGAAAAAATAGCGCCACTTCAAATAAATAACATCAGCAGCAGTGAGGAGTTGGATAAACTAAGAAGTAAGATTGAACATTTGACAAAAAACGAACTTGAGATAAATAATTTGAGTTTAAAAAATCATAGCGGACACTTGTCCCTAATTTTATTAGTTTTGCTTGCCATATGCATCCTAGCATGTAATCCATAAATGTAAGTCTGAAGACAAAGTCACTATCAATTTTTCCGCCCGCCCACAAAATGTCCATTCAAGAACATAAGAAACATATACACACACATACATACATTCCACTTGAAGAAAAGATAACAAGAGATGGTTTCTTATCTTTTCGCACAGTTCAAACAATATACAGTGCACTTGAACAGGCTAGACAACCGATCATTAAATCAGTGATTTATGGCATAGCAGCAAACAACACAATTTACTCAGGCTGATATTGACATCAGACCTTTTTTATACCTAGTAGTGCTACGCACACAAGGTATATTAACTTTAGTCGCCTAACGGCAGTACGTAACGGCATGAACGGATGGATATAGGTATTGACTTATATACATCAAAATGTTCAGGACGAAAAGAGAAATTGATTAAGCCATGTCCGTCCGTCTGTGAACACGATAACTTGAGCAAATTTTGAGATATCTTCATGAAATTTGGTATGCGGGCTTCGTGGCACTCATCTCCGAGCGCTATTTAAAATGGGCGAAATTGGATGATAGCCACGCCCACTTTTTATATATAGA
Source organism: Merzomyia westermanni (assembly GCA_949987695.1). Lineage (NCBI taxonomy): Eukaryota > Metazoa > Arthropoda > Insecta > Diptera > Tephritidae > Merzomyia > Merzomyia westermanni. The sequence continues at coordinate 92,486,234 of OX465288.1, forward strand.
ATATTTTCGAAAACATAAAAAACGTGATTACTCAGTACATAATACACCTATAAGGATAAAATTTGGTGAATACATTGAGATTGAGGCATAAAATAAATTTTTCAAGAAATTTTTGAAAATGGGCCGCCCACTTTTGATTAAGTCAAACTTAGAAATAATATTAATCATAAATCAAAAACCGTTCAAGATATCGAAACGAAATTCAGCACGCAGGTTTCGAGGTATGCAAGGAATGTTCCAGGAATGGGCGGGATCGGTTGAGGTCTACGCCCACTTTTATATGAAAGATTTTGAAGAGGATCGTAGATATATTAAATTAGCAATAACTTTGCCTAAAATAGCTTTACATCATTTATATCTCACTTTTAAGTTTCCGTAAACAAAGAAATCCAAAAGTTTTAAGTTTTCGAAAATGGGCGTGGACTATTCCACAAAACTTTTTATGCCATACCCCCGCCAAAAATTTATTTGTCGAAACGAAATGCAGCACGCAGGTATGCAAGGTATGTCCCAGGAAAAAATGGGCGGGATCGGTTAAGGTCTACGCCCACTTTTATATGAAAGATTTTCAAAAGGATCGTAGATATATTAAATAGGCAATAACTTTGCGTAAAATAGCTTTACATCAATTATATTTCAGTTTTAAAGTTTCCATAAACAAAGAAATCCAAAAACTGTAAATTTTCGAAAATGGGCGTGGCCCCGCGTTTTTTAACATAGCTCTGCGGCGTGGCGCCGCCCACTTTTCAGCATGAAATTTCTGCTATTTTCAAAAGCAATCGCATATAATTCAATCTTGATATTTCAATGAAAATTGGTCAGCTGCTTCTCATAAGTATATATTATACTAATGGCAAAAATTAGCCAAGTCGGGAAACACACAAGCAAAATATTCGGACACGTATTAATAGCCCACTGCAAAAGCGAAGTTTTATATTATTTTTGATTTTCATACCTTTCATGAACATGAAATGTTTGTACGTATGAGAAGAAAAAGAGATAGTCCCATCAAAAAGTATACTGAAATGATCAGGAGGATGAGCTGAGTCGATGTAGCCATGTCCGTCTCTCGATACGTCTATCTGTCTGTCCGTCTGTCTATTTTAACTGAGAGTATTAAAATAGACCTGCGTAAATTGGGATGACATAATAGATTATTACTAGGTATATAATGCTCGGTTCTACCCGAACTTAGACTTCCTTACTTGTTTATTTACATATGTATGATTAGTTTTAGGAATGTATATTTAAGATATTGTATATAAGAACATGTAAAATAATTTAGAGATTTAGAAATAAAAATATTCTCAACCGAACGCAACCACCGTTGTTAATTTACTTATTTGTCACCCCCCACCCGATTTAAGGGACAATAGTAACAGCCTTAATCAAGTAAATGTTACCGCTAATAAGTTTGGGAAAATCTTAGACTTAGTTTATGTTGATGATAAAAGCAAATTTTCTGTAAATCGTTGAGATCCGTTCATTTTACCAGAAGACCTCTACCATCCTTCTATGGAAATAGTCTACAAAACCATAAGTAATGGCCAAGGTAGTAGTTTTGATTTTAACTTTTCTAAAGCCAACTACGAGAAATTAAATAAAGAACTGTCTAAATTAACTTGTCCTGAATTTAGTGGTGATATCGATCTAAACGTCTCACATTTTAATCAAACTATTTACTGTCTTTTTGAGAAGTATATTCCTAAACGTAAATTAACTTATGCCCATCCAACGCCACCTTGGTTTACTGAAGAGCTTAAGACGCTGAAAAATAGGAAAACGGGATCTTTTGAGCTACATAAGAAATCCAGATTAAACATACATTACTTACTATATTATATTCCATTTTAGGTCAGAAGTACATCGATTTAAATAAAAAGTGTTATAAAGCTTATCAGACATGTGCCGCAATTCACTTTCGAGTGAAATTGCGTGTTGTGCGGGTTAATGACAGCGAAATCGTGTGAAAGTGAAACGCAGCACATTACTGTACGAGGTGTGTTCAAAACGTATCGCGAATTTTGAATTTTCGCTGGTTACGTATATTCGAATTTCGAATTTTTTGTGGCGTTATGTTGGTACTCATGTCTCTTACTTATGCCGACAAGCTCGGCCATTTTGAATGTTCAGTTAATTGTTGACAGCTGATTTGCTTGCACGTGTTTTGGATCGTCTTCGATTTTTACCTATTCAAAAAAATGGATCAAAGAACCTGTATAAAATTTTGTGTGAAAAACGAAATTAAGTTCGCGGATGCATTCCGAATGTTGACTGTGGCATACAGAGAAGCTACCGTGGACCGAAGCAACGTTTATCGGTGGTACAAAATGTTCTCAGAAGGCCGAGAAGATGTGCAAAGAAGAAAAAAAATTGGCTTTTGCACCACGATAACGCCCCTGCTCACGCATCGTTGCTTGTGCGCGACTTTTTGGCCAAAAACAACACACTAATGATGCCGCAGCCACCGTATTCCCCAGATCTGGCCCCCTGTGACTGTTTCTTGTTCCCTAAACTGAAGAGGCTCATGAAAGGACGACGTTACGCTTCTCTTGACGAGATAAAGACGGCATCGAAGGAGGAGCTGAACAAGATACAAAAAAATGATTTTTTGAAGTGCTTCGAAGATTGGAAAAACCGTTGGCACAAGTGTATAATATCTCATGGGGATTACTTTGAAGGGGGCAAAATAGATATTCATGAATAAATAAATAATTTTTGAAAAAACACAAAATTCGCGATACTTTTTGAACACACCTCGTATATCTCTAAAACAAAAAGAGACATTATTCTCAATCCGAAATCATTTTATAGTTTCGTAAATTCTAAACGAAAAGTAGCGGGATTTCCCCCAGCCATAAAATATCAAGACATTATATCTAGCGATAATCAAGATATCGCAAATTTCTTTGCTCAATTTTTCACTTCTAACTATTCTGCCCTATAAGCTACCCGGGAAAAATTTAATTATTCCTCCAATTACATGCGCCAAAGATGTTGTAATTTACCTTAAAACCTTAAAAGAATATTTGAAATACGGTCCTCATAGGATTCCTACATGTTTCTGGAAAAAGTGTGCTAACCATATTTCCCAGCCCCTTACCAATTTGTTCAATCTATCACTAAGGTGTGGCGTTTTTCCAACTGCGTGGAAAGAATCGTGTCTTCTACCGCTTTAAATAGAGAACTATCGTGGCATAGAACATAGAAAAGCTTTCTGCCATCCCAAAAATGTTTGAAGATGGATCCGATCTCCACGTTGATTGCTGACTGCCAACACGGGCACGAAATTCAAAAATTATTTCATAATATCCAGAGCCTTCATGCTCATATAAATGATGTGAGAAACGATCCCCTATTGCTATCTCGGGATATTCTATGTTTAGCTGAAACTTGGAGTTAACCCTCCGAAAACTTTGAAATTCCTGGGTTTAGGGCATTAAACGAACTAAGAATAAATGGCACCGAAACTCGAGTCAGAAATAAGCGAGGACTGTTAGTGTATGCAGAAAGAAGCATCGCTTCCATGATTCAATTATGTAAGATAAAGAAAATTCACTCTGGTCGCAAAGTTTTGGAAGTCCTTCTCTTTAAGACCAATGACCTTTATATTTTGATGCTATATAGAAATTCCTCATTTCCCTTGAGAAAATTTAGCTAAGAGCTTTGAGAAATTTAAAATGCGGACCTGTGCAATAAAAAGGTACTGATTTTAGTAGATTTCAATTTATGTTTAAGGACTACTAGGAGCTGTATAGAAAATCTTTTCAGGGAAAAATGTTTTAGTTCACTGCTAGGTTCAGATTGTCCCACTACACCAGTAGGCACACAAATTGATTGGGCATTCTCCAACGTGGAGTCCGCCCATATTACCGCAACTACATATGAGACCGTTCATAGTTATCATGACGGTGTTTGTGATTCTATTTTTAATTAACTATGTAAAGACAGTATTTGGAAAATTTAATTAAAGCATAAGTTGTAGTTATACCTGGTTGCACACATTGTGAGTCAGTTTTGATATCCGATAAGAATCCACAGTTTTATAACTGCGGTTTGTAAATAATCGAGATAGATATTAAGTTTCATATTTCAAAGTTCTTAGAATGAATAGAGGAATCGATTTAGACATGTCCGTCCGACCGTCCGTGTGCACAATAACTTGAGTAAATATTGACATATTTGAATGAAATATGGCACAAAGTTAACTTTTTGGCCGAGATAGGTTGCTATTTAATTTTAATATCGAAAGTTTAGAAAAATCTATAAAATGAGATAATTCATTAATAAAACAGCTACAATAATGAAGGTTGGTTCCTTTTGTGACTTTATTTTAACGATTTTACCAAAAGTTTGGAAAAAGGGTGCGGTACCGCCCACATATGAGAGAACAACATTTCAAACATGGACTTTTAATAACTTTTTCAGAACCGTCAAGCTAATAATAACGAAACTTCGTAGGAACCGAACTATTGTTGTGGCAAACAGAAAATAATCCAAATCCATTTCTGAAAATTAGAAAAGAGACTAAGGGCCGTTTACTTAATGTCTGATTAACTGCTTAACCAAAACTTTATCAGAGGTTGGTCCAAAAACCATTTACTCAATGTCTGATTATTGACGATGCTCTGATTATCTTCTGATAAAAATTATCACAGGATGGACCTATGTGCTTAGCAAAACAAAAAGTGACAGCTGAAAATAAAAGTCTGATTTTGTGATAAATTGTTTTGCTAAAATGGTTTGTTTCAAAACAGAGCAGCCGCCACTTTTTATTCCTTCACAATGCAACTTTTGTGAATTTTTTTCCAAAAACGTTCACAATGACCAACTTCATCACGATAACTTAATCAGACTTTTGTGTAAACGAAAATGTCATTCTGAGGCAAGCCATGATTAGGTTATCATGTGATGAAGTTTATCATAACCAGACATTGAGTAATATAAAATTTTTTTGGGACATTAAAATTAAGTAGAACAGGAAATATGAGACGAATTCGTTTTCATGTTGTTGTTGTTGTGGTAACGACAAAAACACTCCCCGAAGGTTTTGGGGAGTGTTGTCGAATTAACAATCCTTGCCCTGATTTGAACCCGGTACGCTCCGGTACTCCCTTGCGGTACTGCCCGACTGTCGTGGTAGCGATTTATGACCAGTGAAACCTTCTAGGTCATGTCACCCCTCCTTCCGAAAGGAAGGATAAGGTGGATAATGAGGCATCATATCCGTAGATCAACCATCGAGTTGCAGTCATTACCTTTGTGCATATTAGTCGCCTTTTACGACCGGTATGCCTACCTCGGGCATATTCTAAACCCCTAACCCGCAGGGGTTTTCATCGAAAACATTTTTGCATGTATGCTGAAAAAACCTTTAAAAAAAATGGCAAAAGGGTCAATTTTTCGACCAAAATACTCCCAAAAACCCAAATAATATTTTTTTTTTTTTAGAAAACTGTTATCGCCAACGTTTTTAGCGGAAATTTTTGGGTCGGACAGGGTATACTCGTACATGATAATTTTAAGATCAAATGAAAATTTCAAAATAAAATTAAGATTTTTTAGTAGGTCATGAAAAACCCCTTAAAAATCAAAGTCGAAAAAAGTAAACAAAATGAAATTTGGCAAGCTCGAAAATTATTTTTTTGGGTATGCGTAGTAGAACTTTTTTTCCTGAGCCCAAAACCTATCGAAAAATCGATGGCGCGATATCGGTTAACTTTCGTCCATACAAATCGACCCACCCTAATGGGAGCTATGCGTTGTATTGCTCCGATCTTGCTGATTCCGCCAAATGATTAATCTCATGCAAAATGGCGGCTCCATGCCAAATTTCATCAAGATATCTCAAAAGCTGAGGGACTAGTTTGCGTACAAATGTCAGTCAGTTTCTGCAGCGCGATGATATTTGACGTGTTTCACCACAGACAAAAGATGTTATATCGCACACTTGTCCGACAACTGCAAATAAAATTTTCGTGCCAACGAGACACATGGTACTCTCAATGAAAGAAGCTTATGTGTTTTTTATTGAAGAAAGGAAAAATGCCGAAAGAGGTGACATACATCTATTGCTGATCTCCACTTTATTGTTGGACTCTACGGATGTGATTTATAAGAATTTTGTTATAAATGTTCTTTTAATTTCAGATATTTGTTGCTTTTCTCACTTCAAGAAGCAACGACCCAAGCATATTAAAGTTGTGAATGATTTACCTCACAATATGTGCTTGTGCACATATCATTAGAATTACGTGGAAGCAGTTGCTGCCTTACATAAAAATGTTCCATGTTTGCCTCGCTATAGCAATGATTTTGTGGACCGCTTTTTATGCCAAGTGACATCTGTGGACTGCTGGTTTGGGAAATGTTCCGAATGTTCCGGAATTTCTATTGAAAATTTGGAGAATGCAACTGGTGAAATTGATTTGGATGTGAATGTTTAATGGATGGTGTGGCAAAAGGGTCTCCCGTCTAATAGATTTGAAAAATTGAATTGAAATCTGGAATTATTTCGCAACATCTCATGGCAAAGCGTGTGTTGATGGAATCGGAGCAACAGCTAAAGTTGTTGTAAGAAGACATGTCTGAGCCCGCGATTGTATTGTCAGTAATGCAGTTGACTTTGTTAATGCGTTTAAACTCACGCCACCTTCAATCGTGGTAGAAGAAGTTACTGATGAAGATTTTACTAATATTAATGAAATTTTTGGAAGTGCTAAAAATGTGCGTTATATTTTTGCGCCGTACCAGATTCAAGTTGTCGAGAGTAAAATAATTATATATGAGAGCTCCAGGCAGGGGTACAAGTGATTTGAAACATGTGTTTAATACAGAACCGATAATGAATGTTATTATGCTATTCATTATCTAATATTGTACTACTGTAATGTGTCATTTATCATAACTCTGTTTTATAATTTTACTTACTTATCTTATAATACTTACTGATAAAATAATTTTTAAGTGAAGAAAGATTGAGTAAATTATATCAACTCAAGATATATACCATCTAGGGTATTTTTTTTTTGCTTCTTGTTTGATTACATAGCCACAAAATAGAAACTGTCTCAATTTGAGAACGTGGCGTAAGTATGTCGGATCACTTGCCCTTAATTAAATTAGACCATTGGAACATGCAAGCAAATAGTAATATATTATCAGATGAGCAAATTCCAGGTAAAAATCAATGTATGCAAATATAATAAATTACGTTGGAGTTTGGTTGAGTTAAGTTGGGTTAAGTGAGGTTAGCTTAGGAAAATTTGTAAGTTAAGACTTTAAATATATCAGTCGGTAAAGTACAATTAGTGTGGAGATTAGGAAATTTTTTGGTGTGCGCTGATCCATTATCCTTCTACCAAGATAAATTCAGAAATGTAACGTGCAGATTTTTTTTGTAGCGTAGCATATCATTGAAAATGCGATAAAATAATAAAAAGATGTTTTCTTTAGGGAAAACTTATCCTAATCCCTTTTTACTTCTCCAAACTTAAACTTGGAACTGTTTTTATGCAATATTGGTTGCTAGTGGAACAGATTTTTACGCATTCGTCAAACAACCTCCAAACCCACTTCTAAAATTTTGTAACGTGGCAAACGCATCAAAATGCTTATAATTCGAAACCTGTTAATTATAGAAAAAAACTTACCATACAAAAAATGTAGGATTTGAGGACCTCAATATGTGCAATCGTAAAATAATATAATTCCATCATTTTTTCGAAACTTATCTTATGAAACATGCGCACCAATGTAACGTGGCAGACTAAAGCCCTGGCCATATATAGATTACAAGACATATGACAAATTTCTGCGTTTGCGTAACATAATTTTTTTTAAAAATTTTAAAATAAACGATTGTAAATGCACAAAAGAATCAATTCGTACTGCAACGCTATTGTGACGGAGACATTCACATGCCTCGCGACATCTACATTTAAATACTAAGACTGAACAGTGCTAGAATAATTAAAGGCATTGCGAATATCACAGCGCTCAACCCACGGCGAGCGCGCCATCTACACTTGAACATTGCTAAAATAAGTGAATAAGACTGCGTTCACATTGGGTCATAAACTCGAGTTTAACGGACATTTTTGGAGTTAATTCATATTGATGTTGTCAATCAACTCAAGTTTATGGCTCAATGTGAATGTAATATAAGCATTGGAATTTCAAATAGCTGTTTGCGCATATTTGTATAATTTTCTGCGGTCTCACAACAAGTGTAGCTGAAAATCTTTTTTTATAATTTGAGAAAAAGGTTTGAAAAATCCTGGACCTGGACTAATAAAAGGTTTAAAACCATTTTTGGTTTTTTGTTTTTTGCTCAAGGAGCGCACGGGTCCAGCTAGTTTGATCTAAATGACGCTTTATTTCCCTATTGCTGCCGCTAATGACGCACGAGCACGTAAGTGAACCCAATTGTTTTTTGATCAGGCCTGGAGACCAACTTGCAGTGTAATCACGTATAAGAACTTTTTGTTCTTCATAGAATTCGACATTTCTTCTATGCCTGTCATTGTCTAAGCTCTTTGCTTGACTTTCTAATGCTTTTGATTTTGTAAGCGGTGGTCAAAGTGCACTAAACCGAGTTTTTACTGATCGCCCTAGGAAAGCTTTTGCAGGGGACTCACCGGTTGTACAGTAGAAACTCATTGCAGATATTTATTTGTTTATTTAAAATCGACACAACATAATACGGTCGACTGGATGTGAGTAAAACATTGTACATGAGTAGCTTAAAATTAATAACTTACAGTGAGAATGTAAATTAAGCAGATAATTAAGGAAATTTTAAAATATCAGTTTAGCCAAGAGAGTATTGCAGTATGTAAGGCGGCAAAAGAGCTTTCGATACTGATACATTTGTACAGGTCGTTATAGTGCGAGCACCAATTACGCAGAGGGTCACTTTTGGCAAAATTTAGGCGACAAAATGATAACTGAAAGGGAAAGTAGTGTCTAGCAGGAACAACGAAGTTCAGTCGACTTACAAGGTTAGTAGAGTCAATCTCGCCGAGAATCAGTTTACGGAGGAACATTACCTCGAGTAATATCCTACGATTTTCAAGTGTTGGCAAAGTAATAAGAAGAAGCCTATTTCTATAAGATGGAAGATGAAGACTTGGTTCCCAATTAAAGCAGCTTTGATCATTTTGTGATTTTATGTTTGCGAAAATAAATTTTTTGATTATTTTGACAAAATTTTCTGCCTGACCATTCGTCGATGAATGTCCAGGAGCAGTGAGAACGTGTTTGATACCAATGTTTTTAAAACTTTTTGAATTCTTCCAATGTGAACTGTCTATCATTGTCGCTGACTAAGGTGTTTACCAAACCATAACGACAAATAGTTCTTTTAATTTCTTGGTAGTGAAAGTGAATTTTATTTCTTTTGTCTTAAAGACCTCAACATATTTTAAGTATGAGTCAACCACAATGAATAATTGAAAACCTTTAAGGCCTGCAAAGTTTATATGTATGCGGCTCCAGATTGTGTCGTTTGGTTTGCGTGGAGTTATAGCACTTTTTTCTGGACTAGGCAACAACTGTTGACACGGTTCACAGCTAACCACCATTTGTTCAATATACCTGTCAATGCGTGGGCACCATACATAAGACCTCACAATGGCTTTGGTTTTCACTATTCCGAGATGCGAACACTGAAGCTGTTCGAGAAACGGCTGCCGCAGTTTCTGTAGAACTACTGTTCGATAACCCCATAATACACAATCATATTCGACAGTTAATTCTTGGGCTTTATTTCTGAAGGAAATAAAATCATCTCCCCGTAAGTTACAAATAACCTCTTTTTGGATTGCATCACTTACGTTACACGAGTTATGTCTTTAAAGTTTAAACTCAGATAGTTTTCTTTCTCTATGTAATTGATATAGCTGTTTTCTTCTTTATCTTCGTTGTTTGCTGATTTTGGCATTCTAGACAAACTGTCGGCATGGCTCAAATTACCTTTTACATACTCGACCTCGTAGTCGAAACCAGAACGTATGAGCGCCCATCGCTGCATACGAGCAGAAGCCATAATAGGTAACCCTTTCCTTTCGCTAAAAATCGATAAGAGGGGCTTTTGGTCAGTGTTTAATATAAACCTGTTACCCAATTAATATTGTTTAAGTCTCACCAGTGCCTCTTTTTCAAGAGTGCTATAGTTTCTTTCGCTTTGGTGATCACTCGTGATGTTAAAGCAATCGGCTTCGCAGTATTGTCAGAGAATTTGTGCGCTGAAACATCAGTAACTGCGCTGCTACACGCGGCTGTTACCAATAAAATTGGTAGTTTTGAATCGAAGTGCCCCAGTACTTGATCAGATGTGACTTCGGACTTCATTCGCTCATACGCTTCTTGACAACTCCGTTACCAATTGAATGCTTTCCTCTTTTGTAACAACTCGTATAACGGCACGATTTTCTTAAAAAAGTGTCGAAAAATTTTGAATAATAATTTACCATTCCAACAAAGGCTCTTACTTCAGATAATTTTTTTTCGTATTGGTGCATTATTTACGCTTGAAATGCGTTCTTCGTTTTTACTTAACTAATTTTGGTCAATTACAAAACCAAGATGTGAAATTATAATCTGGAAGAACTTGCATTTACTTGTATTCAATGTAAACCCAGCAAGACTCAACTTTTTCACGGCTATTTAAATCCCATAAGTACTTGTTTGTTTGTCCCTACATAGTCGAAGATTGCCATTGGGGTTTAAAATGGATACCAATGGAGTCCCCCAATCCGGATTATCAATCGGCTCGGAAACATCGTCTTTTATCAGGGGGTTAAGATATTTTTCAACCTTGTCTTTCCATGCCAACGCCAATGGACGCGGTTTCAAAAAAATTATCGTCTAGGAGTAAACTGATTTTATAATTCTTGCAGTGTCCTAATCGACACTATAAACACTTAAAAAATCGCATTTGATTTGTTCAGTAATTACCGAGTGTATGATTTCTTCTTTTATTGCACTAATTCGAACTAATTGAATGCCTTTAAAAATGTTGGCCCAAGCAAAGGCGGACTTTCAGTTTTTGATACAACAACTACAATTGGCTTAGTGGTCCCTTCGTGCGTAATATTAGCGTCATACTCACACAATAGTTAAATGTAAGCCCCCTTGTCATCTGTGTATAAGTTTTGCATGGTCTGAGCTGGCCTTTATGTTTAAGTCTATTGTAGAATGATACAGGAACTAATGTACAAGGTGCACCGGTGTCGCAAAAAACTCGCTTGTTCACTCCATCAATTGTTATAGACAAAACATATTTGCTGCCGGAATTGGTGTTAAAATTATCAAATAAATTATTAGTTTCATACGAACAATCTCGGGAAAGAAAGTTGATCTTATTGTCTTTCTTTTATCTTTTACAACATATAGAAGCCATATGATTACACCCCTTGTACCGACAATTTACTGATTGATGATTCCGCCACCCGCGGCTCAACCTTATTTGTCTTGTTGTTGTTGTGTTGCTGCTGTTTTGTTCTTCTTGTCCCTTTTGTTGCACATATAATTTGCCTTTAAAGCTGTTTTTATACCCAGCGTGTACTAGTACACAGGGTATTATAGTTATTGTCATATAATGTTGGTTTGTAACGCTAAAAAATAATAGAGATAGATATGAAGTTCCATATATCAAAGTTATTAGAATGAACAGAGGAATTCATTAAGAGAAATTGAGATATTTGATTGAAATTTGGCACAAATGTTGCCTACCGGCCAAGGTAGGTTAGTATTTGAAATGGGCGGAATAGAACCATAACCACGGCCCTTTTTTCGATATCGAACATTTCGAAAGACGTATAAAATTAGAGAAATTTTCAAACTTTGACTGTTGATAACTTCAGAACCGTTTACGCTATTATAATGAAATTTCGTAGGAGGCTTACTATTGTTGTGATAAATGTACCCATAGAAAATACGCGAAATCGCTTTTCGACCACTCCTACTTTTTCATAAAGGTTATATGGAAAATAGGTAGAAATATTGAACTACCCATATCTAATTAACTGATACAGGTATAATAATATATTTGGCAGTTACCTCAATTTTCTTATTCTTTATACGATGTTTGCAAAATTTTGGAAAATGGACGTGGAACTGCTCACTTATAAGCAGAGCTCGGAATTTTATGTCTTTTTAATGTGCTGAAAATATGACAAAAGTGTGTAAAAAATATCCGAAATTTATGAATGTACTAGCTTTTACCCGCGGCCCTGTCCGCACCTAGGAAGTGAAACATCAAATTATACATAATTAAAAAGTCAATTTTTTGCAGGGAAGTATATCGTTAATTATTGTCAAGTATTCATCAAACGAGCTCAAGGCCAAGAATAATAATTTTTCACTTTTTGAATTTTTTATGAAAATTATTATTGTTTTTATTGTGTTTTTTTTTTTAATAATCATTTTTAATTAATTATTAAAAGTTTTTTTTTTTAATTGCATAGAGTAAGATAAATTTCGGAAGCTGCTAATTATTTTCGATAAGGTAAATAAAACTGCTATTCCTGGTACGCAGAGTGGGATACACCGCACTGACCAACTTTCCAAATTTGCTTGGACATCGATCTGTGGGACCCATAAATCAAATCTTATTGATCTATACCAAATGCGCTCAGAGTAGTGACAATTTAAAACATATTGTTCCCAAAGAGAACATCTCAAGTTCCAATTTTGACATTTATATAATATTATAGAAGCTTAACCAACGGCCCCCCATAAGGTATTTTTTAAAATTCTCATCAACGGGTAAAGGTAAAGGGACCAAATAAGAATAAGTTGAAAGATCAATTATTTTTCAATTTAACAAAATGCGAATATAGCTAAAAGTTTCAAGACAAAGTATGGAAAAACGGTCTTCAAATATATCATTTTGGGTGTTTCTGCTGCGTCTCTCTTCGGGTTGCTTTAAAAGTTAAAAGTTTGTTTTATTATATAATTTTGCTACTCAATAATACTACTATGGCAGTTTCGTTTTTTAGAAAATAAGAATTTAGCTTTTTCATAACTAAAAAACAACAAAAAAAGGATTATGAAGTTTTTCAAAAGCGTCTGAAAATTTTACCAATAACCGATATCAAGTATTTAGGGGAACCACATTTTATGGCAACCATATTTTGAACAATAACTTATTTATTGATAAATATATCGAAATATGGCTAGGCCCAAATGAAACCAGTGGCCTTGCCCTTTCGTTTGATACCAATTTCAAGGTTTCGGGGGAACCACATATTGACCGGTAACTCATTTATCGATAAATATATCGAAATATGGAACAGTTAAAATGAAAGCTGTGACCTTTCCCTTTCGTTTTATACCCATATTGTAGGGAAATTTTAAGGTTTTTGGGCAATTACATTTTGACCGATAAGTCAGTTATCGATAAATTTATCGAAATATGTAAAGGTCCAAACGAAGCCTATGTGCACCCCATATAGTTTGATACCCATATTGTACGAAGTTTCTATACATGTATGCCAAATATCATAAGTATAGGTCAAGCATACTCAGAGTTATGTGGAATAAAAAAATAGCCTATAATTCCTTGCAGACTATTAGCGGTCTGCACATCAAATTTCAACAAAATCGGATTTGTCATTCTCACGGAACAAAAGCAAACGCCTGGACATCCAAACATCCAACCACTCACATTTATATTATTATTAAGAAGCCATAGGAAGATTTTTTGCTTTTGTTTTTGCAACATCTTACCCTGTCAATTTAAGCCAGGATATCGCTTAGCCACCGGGAAGGCTAGTTACCGTTTTTAATATGCTACCTATCAAAGGTTTTCCTTACCAATCCTGAGATTTTAAGGTTAGGTTAAGATGGTGACGTCTCTGCACAGCCGAGAGGCACACTTATGCCGAAAGGCCTATTGTGATAAAACTGAATTAAGGCTAAGTCCCATCCTCTCTTAGACATTCAGGAAGTTGAACCATCCTGCCGGCTTAATATAGCGCAGAATGTCTCCAATTTCAGTAGAGCCTAGCTCAGCTAAACTAATTTGTTTAGGCACTTCAAACGAGTCCTAGCCAGTGCGTGGCAACTGCAGAGGAAGTGTGCAACTCCTTCTATTTCCCTCGTCCCTACAGCTGGCACATAAGTCATTCGATTGGACCCACATGCGTTCACCGTGTATTCCTATTAGACAATGTCCCGTGAGTACCCCAATCACGGGGTCTAGGGAGGGCCGTTTGAGGTTGAGTATGGACTCGGTCCGTTTCCCACAGATGCGGGCTCACGTTTGCCTGGACAACTCAATGCTCTTTCTCTTTAAGCTTAGAGCCATCCGTGAAAATGCAGGTTTGATTGTGGGCTTAGGGATGGACGTCCTCCTGTTCGTGGTTCTCAGGGATTCTAGTGGAGAGCTTGTTTTACGACTTAGAGAAGGTCGGTGTGTGCAGTCTACAATCTTCAAATTTTTGGGTATGGTCTCCAGGATGCTCGAATTTCCAAATCTGGTGTCGCTCTAGCGCTGAACGGCAATCAGTCGGACTGCGCTACAGGTTGCTTGGAGTTTTCCTTACAGGTTAACCGGATGTCGGTTGAGCATAACCTCCAAAGCTTTTGTGGGCTTGGATTGAATTTCCCGCGTTATAAGCACTGCCGCCGACCGCTGTATTCCGCTCATCCTGCCTATGTTATTGCTTCGCTCAAGCGCAGGCCACCACACGGCAATACCATAGAGGAGCATGGGTCTTACTACAGCGGTGTACAGCCAGTGCCTAACTGAGGGGTTGAAGCCCTATCTTTTACCTGCGGCTGTTTTGGATGCATATAGGGCAGTGATTTCCTTCTTGGATATGTCCTCAACATGCTAGTTCTAGTTTAGTTTACTATTTAGAACGACGCCGAGGTACTTTGCCTCTTGAGAAAATGAGAGCCTCACTCCATTTAGAATTAGTGGTATAAGCGTTGGTACAATGTACTTTCTGGTGAAAAGAACCATTTCCGTTTTGGAGGAATTCACTTTTAGGCCACTTTCCAGTGAACAGACCTCCACGAAGTTCAATGCCGCTTGGAGTACTTCGCCTAGGGTCTGCAGATTCTTGCAAGTTGCCGTAAGAGCTATGTCGGCATAGGCAATAGTTCCCATTCGTAGAAGAGTTTAAGGTTACTCATTATCCAAATCGAAGGTGGTCGAGGTTGATTCCAGTTTAATAAAAGAATTTACGGTTTTTTTGTGGATTTTATTTCTTGCTGTTTAGAAAGCTCGGATCAAACGGTGTCTAGTATTGAGCCTGTTTTCTTCGCAACATATGATACATATACGAGTCGTAAGCATGGCAGTTCCTAAGAGAGTGTTTTGACAGACCCGCGTTACTCGTGACTGACTGGACGACTGCTTTGTGCGTTTATATGACTGTTTCTTATCTCTTCCCCAAGAATATCCACCTGGTGATTTGAAAATGTATAAAGGCTTTGAGCTTTAGTGACAGCCTTGGTAGCCCGGCGCACTTAATATTTTAGAATGTAGGACAGTTTCGGCAACGACGTGGATGTATGTTAGTTATATAACTTGGTCTTTCACGTCCTGGCCAAGGCATGCTAATTTGCCTTTTGTAGTGCCCTGCGGATACTTCCATGATGTTTTATAATAACAACGACTCGACTTTGGTACCTATCCAATAAACTCAATGGATTTTGTCCCGCTAGATCGGTGAGTCCGAATTCTCATGCGAGTTATTTATCTCTAGCAATTTGCCAAACTTCTCTTGGATCGTCCGCGCTTTCATGTAGGATTTAGCTTCTTCTAAAAAATAGCCCAGCCCAAAGGCGAAAGCATGTAATTCTAAGCGAAAAGATTGCAATTATGCAATGCTAAAAATGTGAGAAATATATACAAAAAACCTTTCAAATTTTATGAAAATATTCTTAAAATATGAAAATATACGAAAAATGTGCAAATAACAGGTGTCGCAAAAGTAAGCTTCCGATGTTCAGCATATCGGTTGTGGCACGTGCAGTGTGTGCTGTTGCACCGTCTTGTTGGAACCACATGTTTTCCAATCCCAATTCATCAAGTTGCGGCAAAAAGAACTCGTCGATCATTGCTCTGTAGCGCTTACCATTCACAGTAACCGTTTGGCCCCGACCGATTATTGGTCAAATAAATAGTCAGCAATATTCCGCGTTCTGGAGCAGTGTAGCGTAGCATTGTTTATTAACGTGTATTTCGCATGTGTTTACTACACAAATGTCAAAACAGAACTGACTTTAGGGGTCAATCGCAAAATTTATAGCATTTTCTGATAGGAGGATTACTTTTGCGCAGTAACCGTTTTTCACCGACCGATTATTGGTCAAATAAATAGTCAGCAATATTCCGCGTTCTGGAGCAGTGTAGCGTAACATTGTTTATTAACGTGTATTTCGCATGTGTTTACTACACAAATGTCAAAACAGAACTGACTTTAGGGGCCAATCGCAAAATTTATAGCATTTTCTGATACGAGCATTACTTTTGCGCCACCTTGTACAGGGTGTTTTTTTTACAGGTTTGTTTTTCGAATAGAGATAAAACTGGCATTTTGTGTTCAAATCTGGCAACTCTAATGTCATTTATGTTCAGTTTGGTTTGCCATTTCATCATGAACAGGTTGACAAAAGAACAACGCTTGCAAATCGTGCAAATTTATTTCGAAAATAATGGTTCAGTTCGCGAAGTTTACCGTGAGCTCCGTCCATTTTATGGTCGACATAATCGTCCATCAGAGCAATTAATTCGGTTAACCATGGATCGTTTTCGCACTACGTTTACTCTATGTGATAATACGCATCCGCAGAGACGTCGAACAGTGCGCACCGAAGAAACAATTGCCGCTGTAGAGCAAAGTGTTGAAGAGGACCCGAATGAATCGATTCGCCACCGTGCACAGCAATTGGAGCTTTGTCCATCAACTTTATGGAAGATTTTGCGCAAAGATCTTGGCTTGCGACCTTACAAGATCCAGCTTGTGCAAGAATTAAAGCCGCGAGACCATGCAATGCGTCGTGATTTTGGTGTATGGGCCGAAAATGAGATTGATTTCGATGCTGATTTTCATCGCAAAATTTTGTTCAGTGATGAGGCTCATTTTTGGTTGAATGGCTACGTCAACAAGCAAAATTGCCGCATTTGGAGTGAAGAGAATCCACATGAGACCCTTGAAACGCCATTACATCCACAAAAACTGACTGTTTGGTGTGCTCTAGGGGCTGGTGGAGTCATTGGGCCATACTTCTTCCGCAATAATGCTGGAGAGGCAGCTACCGTTAATGGAGGCCGGTATAGAGCCATGATAACCGACTATTTTGTTCCCGAATTGGATGGCATGAATGTGGATGAGTTGTGGTTCCAACAAGACGGCGCTACATGCCACACAGCGCACGTCACAATCGATTTATTGAAGGAAACATTCGATGAGCGCATAATTTCGCGGAATGGACCTGTCAATTGGCCACCAAGGTCGTGTGATTTGACACCATTGGATTATTTTCTTTGGGGATATGTGAAGTCGCTCGTCTACACCAACAAACCAGAAACGTTAGGGGAATTGGAAGCCAACATTCGTGGCGTTATTGCCGACATACGGCCCCATATGCTCGAAAAAGTGGTTGAAAATTGGACCTGTAGAATTGGCTTTATTCGAGCCAGCCGCGGCGGCCACATGCCCGAAATCATATTTAAACATTAATGGCATAAAATTATCCTTTCAATAAATCCAAATTGATGGACCTTAAAACGATTTTCTTGTGTTTTATTTCAATTCGAAGTTCTATACCCCTAAATAAAACACCCTTTATATGCAAACATGTAAAACATTCTAGCGTAGTATTAAATCCTTGCTTTACATACCAAGCATTAAATGTGGTCCGGGGTTTCTATGATGTCAAATAAAAATATGCATTTGCATACAATTCCGAGTTTTGCTTATAAGTCAAGCAAATTTCAAATTCGACTGTAAATAACTGCAGAACGGTGTAGAATGATGCTATACTATAGACATGTAGGTTACGCCCACGGAATATAAGCAACATCGGTGAACGACCACGCCCACTTTTGGACCAAAGTTTTCACTGATGCAGATAGAATTTCGTTGTTACAATGACCTGAAGATCTTATTAATGGTATCTTCTAAATTTTGGAAAATGGGCGTGGCACCGTCCACACATAATTTCACAAAATGTCAAATTTCAGCTATTATTAACTTCAGAACCGTGTTATATAAAATTACGAAACATGATACGAGGTATACTATCTTCGCTTTTCAAAATTATATACAGCCTATACTGGAACCAGTGAATCCAAGAATCTACTGTGAAAATTTCTTAAAGATCGGTTGAGTACCTTGGACGCCTATACAAGATGAAAATTTTATATAGCATGGGGGCGTGGCACCGCCCACTTTTTTACTGTAAAAATTTCATAAATTTCGGTTAAGTACTTTGGACACCAGGAACACATACACACATTCATTTTTATACCCAGTAGTGCTACGCACACAAGGTATATTTACTTTAGTCGCCTAACTGCAGTACGTAACGGCATAAACGGATCGAGATAGATATTGACTTATACGAGTACATATCAAAATGTTCAGGACGAAAAGATAAATTGATTAAGCCATGTCCGTCCGTCTGTCCGTCCGTCTGTGAACACGATAACTTGAGTAAATTTTGAGGTATCTTAATGAAATTTGGTATGCAGGTTGCTTGGCACTCATCTCCGAGCGCTATTTAAAATGGGCGAAATCGGATGATAGCCACGCCCACTTTTTATATATATAATATTTTCGAAAACACAAAAAAAGTGATTACTCAGTCTATAATGATAAAATTTGGTGAATACATTGAAATTGAGGCATAAAATAAAGAAAAGAAATTCAGCACGCAGATTTCCAGGTATGCAAGGAATATTCCAGGAAAAAATGGGCGCGATCGGTTAAGGTCTACGCCCACTTTTATATGAAAAATTTTGAAGAGGATCGTAGATATATTAAATAGGCAATAATTTTGCGTAAAATAGCTGTACATCATTTATATTTCACTTTTAAAGTTTCCGTACACAAAGAAATGCAAAAACTTTAAATTTTCGAAACTGAATGTGGCCCCTCCCCTTTTATAGTGGACTATTCCACAAAACTTTTTATGCCATAACTCCGCCAAAAATTGACTTGTTGAAACAAAATTTGGTGATAATGTTCTATATATAAAGGTAACTGTTTGTTGTAAAATTGGTTAATGTCCACGCCCAGTTTTTTAACATAGTTTTGAAAATTTTTTTTGTAAAATTTAAAAAGCGATACTTCTACAACCAAGCAAGTTATATCAATTAAATTTTGCACACATAATAAGCTTTTTAAGGAAAACTCGGCCGCAAAAACATTTTGTCAATTTTGAAGAAGTAGGCGGGGCGACGCTCAATTTTCAGCATAAAATGTCTGCTATTTTCAAAGGCAATCGCTTATAATTCCATCTGCAATAGCGAAGTTATATATCTTTTTTGATTTTCATATCTTTCATAAACATTAAATGTATCTAAGTATGAGAAGAAGAATAGAAAAGTTCACTTAAATGATCAGCACGATGAGCGGAGTCGATTTAGCCATGTCCGTCTCTCCGTCCGTCTGTCTGTCTATCCGCCTGTCTATTTGAACGCAAACTAGTCTCTCGGTTTTACAAAAGAATGCTGAAATTCGTTGTTGGCTTTCGCCTTTTTTAATATACTAGCACACCCGGTAGACGTTGTTTTGACGTTTTAATACATAGAACACATCTATATATAAAATGTCATTAACTTGAACCAAATAAACTCCTAACTATATCGAACTGCAGCTTTATATAACCTGGGGGCTTTTCCAAAAGCTATATACAGACTGTGTCGTGCCCAGCGAACTCCTGAACCTATCGTGAAAGTTAGAGAGCAAAACAAAACACAAAATATGTAGGCGTGGCACAGCCCACTTTTGAAAAATTATGTATATATTGACTAAGTGACACATATATCTAAATTTTATTAATTTAGACCAAAAAAGTTCGGAGTTATGAAGAATTGAAACTTTATATAGCCTGGGGGCGTGGCTCCGCCTACTTTTCCAAAACTATATATTGTCTATGCTGTACCCAGTGAACCCAAGTATATATTGTGAAAATTTCATAAAGATGGGTTAAGTTCTTTGGCGCCTATGAAAGACATCCTTTTTATACCTGGTAGTGCTACGCACACAAGGTGTATTTACTTTAGTCGCCTAACGGCAGTATGTAACGGCATAAACGGATCGAGATAGATATTGACTTATACGAGTACATATCAAAATGTTCAGGACGAAAAGATAAATTGATTAAGCCATGTCCGTCCGTCCGTCCGTCTGTGAACACGATAACTTGAGTAAATTTTGAGATATCTTAATGAAATTTGGTATGCAGTTTACTTGTCACTCATCTCCTAGCGCCATTTAAAATGGGCAAAATCGGATGACAGCCACGCCCACTTTTTATATATACTCAGTACATAATACACCTATAAGGATAAAATTTGGTGAATACATTGAGATTGAGGCATGAAATAAATTTTTTAAGAAATTTTTGAAAATGGGCCGCCCACTTTTGATTAAGTCAAATTTAGAAATAATATTAATCATAAATCAAAACCCGTTCAGGATATCGAAACGAAATTCTGGACGCAGATTTCCAGGTATGCAAGGAATATTCCTGGAAAAAATGGGCGGGATCAGTTAAGGTCTAAGCCCACTTTTATATGAAAAATTTTCAAGAGGATCGTAGATATATTAAATAGGCAATAACTTTGCGTAAAATAGCTTTACATCATTTATATTTCACTTTTAAAGTTTCCGTACACAAAGAAATCCAAAAACTTTAAATTTTCGAAACTGAATGTGGCCCTTCCCTTTTTATAGTGGACTATTCCACAAAACTTTTTATGCTATAACTCCGTCGAAAATTGAAAAAGGTAACTGTTTGCTGTAAAATTGGGCGAAATCGGTTAATGTCCACGCCCAGTTTTTTAACATAGTTCTGAAAATTTTTTTTGTAAAATTTAAAGAGCGATATTTCTACAACTAAGCAAGTTATATCAATTAGATTTTGCACACATAATAAGATTTTTAAGAAAAACTCGCCCGGAAACAAATGTTTTCAATTTCGAAGAAGTAGACGTGGCGGCGCCCACTTTTCAGCATAAAATTTCTGCTATTCTCAAAAGCAATCGCTTATAATTCGATTTTGATATTTCAATGAAAATTGGTCAGCTGCTTCTCAGTAGTATGTATTATACTCCTGCCAAAAATTAGCCAAGTCGGGAAACACACAAGCATAATATTCTGGCACGTAGTTAATAGCCCACTGCAATAGCGAAGTTATATATCTTTTTTGGTTTTCATGACTTTCATAAACATTAAATGTATGTTAGTATGAGAACAAGAAGAGAAAAGTTCACTAAAATGATCAGCACGATGAGCGGAGTCGATTTAGCCATACCCGTCTCTCCGTCCGTCTGTCTGTCTGTCCGTCTGTCTATTGGAACGCAAACTAGTCTCTCAGTTTTACAAAATAATGCTGAAATTCGTGGTTTGCTTTCGCCGTTTTATAACATACTAGCAAACCCGATAGACGTTGCTTTGACGTTTTGATATATAGAACACATCTATACGAGTATATAAAATTTCATTCACTTGAACCAAATAAACTCCTAACTAAACCGAACTGCAGCTTTATATGACCTGGGGGATTTTCCAAAAGCTATATACAGACTGTATCGTGCCCAGCGAACTCCTGAACTTATCGTGAAAGTTCAAGAGCAAAACACAAAAGATGTGGGCGTGACACCGCCCACTTTTGAAAAATGATGTAGATATTGACTAAGTGACACATATATCCAAATTTCATTAATTTAGACCAAAAAACTTCGGAATTATGACGAATTGAAACTTTATATAGCCTTGGGACGTGGCTCCGCCTACGTTTCCAATACTATATGTTGTCTATGCTGTACCCAGTGAACTCAAGTATATATTGTGAAAATTTCATAAAGATCGGTTGAGTTCTTTGGCGCCTGTAAAAGACACCCTTTTTTATATCTATTTTTGTTACGCACACAAGGTATATTACTTCATTCGGCATAAACGAATCGATATATATATTTATTAATGTTAATCAAAACGTTCAAGATGAAAAGTAAAATATCCGGGCAAGTAGTTAATACCCCACTGCAAAAGCGAAGTTTGATTTTCATACCTTTCATGAACATGAAATGTTTGTACGTATACTGAAATGATCAGGAGGATGAGCTGGGTCGATGTAGCCATGCCCGTCTTTCGACACGTCTTTCTGTCTGTCCGTCTGTCTATTTGAACGCAAATACGTACTGAAAGTATTAAAATAGACCTGTGTAAATTGGGATGACATAATAGATCACTACTAGGTATATAATGTTCGGTTCCACCCGAACTTAGACTTCCTTACTTGTTTATATCTGTTTTTGTTACGCACACAAGGTATATTACTTCATTCGGCATAAACGAATCGCGAGATATATATTTATTAAAAAAACGTTCAGGATGAAAATTAAAATATCCGGACAAGTAGTTAATATCCCCCTGCAAAGGCGAAGTTGTATATCTTTTTTGATATTCAAACCTTTCATGAACATAAAATGTTTGTACGTATACTGAAATAATCAGGAGGATGAGCTGAGCCGATGTAGTAATGTCCGTCTCTCGATATGTCTATCTGACTGTCCGTCTTTCTATTTGAACGCAAATACGAACTGAAAGTATTGAAATAGAACTGCGTAAATTGGGATGCCATGTTTCACCCGAACTTAGACTTCCTTTCTTGTTTTATTTTACAAGGGTGTTCATTTGCAAACAGCTTAAAGTGGTGGTGCGCATTATTGGCAGATTCGAGCATTAAGGGGGTATAACTTGCTTTTATACAGTTTTAATACTTTTAAACAAATTTTTTCTTACATATATTTTAAAGGAATCGGTCAGTGGAAATCAAATTTTTTAGTACTACAGTAAATTAAAGGTTCTTGATCCAAAATACAGAAAATTTCTTGCAACTGCTATCGCAACCTATTTAATATCCTCCGATGTAAGGTCAAGCCCAAAAATCTTTGAATTTTCCAATAAATCGAAGGTACCTATTAAAATTTTATGTAATTATTTAACAAAACTGAAATTAAATCGTTTATATTAAGACTATATTACATACATAAAAAAGGAAAGAACCCAGGCGTATCTTTATAAACTTAATATCACAGCACCTTTGTAAATCTCAGACAAGAGGGCATTATATCTACGAGGCTCACCTAAGAGAACCCCCCAAAAGCAGCAAATAACAATTCGTGTACATGTAAGCATATCCTTTTTTATGTGGCTTATTTTAGGGTAATAATAAATAAAATACTGATGAACAATAAATACAATTTATTTTCTCAGACTTTACTCAAGAGAAATCGTGGCTAAAATGTAATCTCCAGCCTTTTGATAAAAGGCAAACCAAATGCGAATTGACTTTTGAAGAAAGACGTCAAATGCTGGAAGACGATATCTTAGAAGAATTGACTAGCTTTTTTAAGTGTAGTAAAAAATAATAATATTATGTTTGATTTCTAGATTGAGGCTGTCTTTCCCAAACTGTATCCGGAGGAGAAAAATTTGCTGTTTGAAAAATGGGAAAATTTTAAGAAAGCAGTTAGCTATCTATTCGACATTTATATAAAAGATTCAAAAAGTTCGGCTACCTGGAAGCTTTTTAAGGAAGAACCAATTAAACCAGGTTTTTAAATGAAAAAGTAACCTTAATTGTTTTATTGATAAGTAGATATTAAATGTTTTGTTTGTGTGTATGTGGGAAGGTTTATTCAAGCATTTCAAAATTATTCATTGTTTATTGCAAATAGATATGTATAAATGTGGATACACAACAAATAACCAATAATTTTCGAATCATAAAGCACGTTGTAGATATGTATATGTGAATTGAAAGCAAAAGGTATAGAATGACTATATTTAACAATGAAGAACAAAATATTCTGAAGCCCTTTAATAATTAGTTAAATAACGCAAAATATAAATTGATTAAAACTCTTAAAGAACTAGACTTATTTAAAAGTCCAAAAGTTATCACCATCAATAATTCAATTAGCACAATACAAACTATATATGTTAACCAATTAGATGCAGCATTGGTAAAGGGTGTGTTATTTTCAATTATATTTCAAACAAAAAAGTTTTTTGAATTGGCAAACTAAAATTAAAAATTTTTAAAATAAGTTTATCGTTCCATATTTCTTATATTTTGACGACTTCGAAATTAATGATCCATTAGGTTCACTTAGTTCGTCAGTTTTACCAGCATATTATTCCTTCCCCACAGCACCAACTTCTAATAAAGATAAGCTTCAAAGTATTTTGATGGCGGCTCTTTTCATGTCACAAGATCCCTGCAGTCAACTGCCAAACTGGTTAGTAAACATTCTAGTTCATTAACTATAATTTCGTGGTTTTATTAATACCAGTAGGAGCGACTGCAAAGTTTCCGCTATCATAGGCAGCAACAACCCTCCAAAATTGTTGATACATGCATACACGAGCTAAAAAGAAAACAATTCCGTATTCGGGCCACATTCGTTCAATTAACAACTCCGTCCTACATTTTACTTTTCTATTTAACTAATATTCTGAGTTTTTAAATATTAATTTAATTAAATAAAATATAAAACTTTCTTATAAATAACAGTCTAGATTATAAAATCATAATCCTTTTGAGAATTTCGTGGTTTAAATAGTACATTTGGGTTGTAGATTAAATCACCCTTATTTTTGCCACGTCGCTACTGCAAAAACGGTGCAGGAGCGAAGCAACAACGAATAAGAAATGTTCGAATGAAACCACGAAGAAAAGTGAAAACGAAACGATCATTTGTGTAAGTAAATAACATTTCTTTTTGGAATAATTTAAGTAACCTTTTTCTAGTAAAAAAGTTTTGAAAAAATTCACAAAAGAAATATTGAACTGTTGTTATTTTCAGGGTTGATTTATAAGTATGCTTAAATAAAATAACAATGAATCTCCAACGGAATCGTTTAAAAGCTGCAACAACGAAATTGGCGAGCAGAGGCAATACAATAACAAGGTGGTTAACCACTAGGAACTTGCACATTATGTACTAGAATTTCATAAGAGAGATATCTCCATGGCTATTTGCAAAGAACTTCAAGACTTAAAATTTTCACCATAAAAAGCTAACGTTCTTGAATTTCCTTAATTTTATGTAAAGATAATTTTACAAGTATGGATTAGGTTCTATCTGAGATTAATATTTAAAATTTTCAAGAAAATTTAAAGATTTATGCCTGTGAAATCAATTATCAAATTCAATCAAAAAGGGACTATTATTAAAAAAGAAGAAAATTCTGTTTAGAAATGTTTTCCAAATTAAAAAATGTAAAATTGCAATGAAGAGCGACTATATTGTTTAATATAGTGATATATATAGTTTTATATCTAATGACTGAATTTTCAATAAAGTGTAATGCAATTTTGCAATTTTCGTGTATTTTTAAACCAAACATGTAAGGAAGTCTAAGTTCGGGCGGAACCGAACATTATATACCTAGTAGTATTATTGCATCCCAATTTACGCAGGTCTATTTTAATACTTTAAGTTCGTATTTGCATTCAAATAGACAGACGGACAGGCAGATAGACATATCGAGAGACGGACATGTCTACATAGACTCAGCTCATCCTCCTAATTATTCCAGTATACTTATTGATGGGTTCATCTCTTCTTCTTCCCATACTTATAAACATTTCATTTTCATGAAAGGTATGAAAATCAAAAAAGATATACAACTTCCCTTTTGCAGTGGGGTATTATTTTTCATTTTTATTATTTTCATCTTGAACGTTTTGATATACGTTATTAAATATACTTGTATATCTCTATTCGTTTATGCCGAATAAGGTAATATACCTTGTGTGCGTAACAAAAATAGGTTTAAAAAATTTGTGTCTTTTATAGGCGCCAAAGTACTCAACCGATCTCTATGAAACTTTCACAATATATACTTGGGTTCACTGGGTACAGCATAGACAATATATAGTTTTGGACAAGTAGGCGGATCCACGCCCCCAGGCTATATAAAGTTTCAATTCGTCATAACTCCGAACTTTTTTGGTCTAAATTAATAAAATTTGGATATAGGTGTCACTTAGTCAATATCTACATAATTTTTCGAAAGTGGGCGATGCCACGCCCACATATTTTGTATTTTGTTTTTCTCTCGAACTTTCACGATAGGCTCAGGAGCTCGCTGGAGTTCAAGTTAATGGCATTTTATATATAGATGTGTTCTTAATATCAAAACAACGTATACCGGGTTTGCTAGTATATTATAAAATAGCTAAAGCAAACAATTAATTTCAGCATTCTTTTGTGAAACTGACAGACAGACAGACGAACGGAGAGACGGGCATGGCTAAATCGGCTCCGCTCATCGTGCTGATTATTTTAGTGACCGTTACTCTTCTTCTTCTCATACTTACATACATTTAATGTTTATGAAAAGTATGAAAACCAAAAAAGATATATAACTTCGCTATTGCAGCGGGCTATTAATTACGTGCACGAATGTTTTGCTTGTGTGTTTCCCGATTTGGCAAATTTCTGGCAGGAGTGTTATACATACCTGAGAAGCAGCTGACCAATTTTCATTGAAATATGAAAATTGAATTATAAGCGATTGCCTCTGAAAATAGCAGAAATTTTATGCTGAAAAGTGGGCGGCGCCACGCCTACTTCTTCAAAAAAGACACAATTTTTTTTGCGGTCGAGTTTTCCTTAAAAAGCTTAGTATGTGTGCAAAATCTGATTGATATAAATTGCTTGGTTGTAGAAATATTGCTTTACAAAAAAAAATTTTCAGAACTATGTTAAAAAACTGGGCGTGGCCATGAAGCGATTGATCTTTGGAACGAACAGTTATCTTTATATATTGAACATTATCAAGAAATTTCGTTTCGATAAACCAATTTTTGGCGGAGTTATGGCATACAAATTTTTCTAGAATAATCCACTATAAAAGGGGCGGGGCCACTACAATTTTCGAAATATTTTTTTTTGGATTTATTTGTTTACGGAAACTTTAAAAGTGAAATATGAAAGATGTAAAGCTATTTTACGCAAAGTTATTGCTTATTTAATATGTATATCTAAGATGCTCTTCAAAATCTTTCATATAAAAGTGGGCTTGGACCTTAACAAGATTTCGCCCATTTTCTCTTCGAAAATTCCTTGCACACCTGGAAACCTGAGTGCTGAATTTCGTTTCAATATCTTGAACGGTGTTTAATTTATGATTAATAACATTTCTAAATTTGACTTAATCAAAAGTGGGTGATGCCACACCCATTTTCAAAAATTTCTTTAAAAATGTATTTTATGCCTCAATCTTAATATATACACCAAATATTCTATGTATAAAAAGTGGTCGTGGCTATCATCCATTTTAAATAGCGCTCGGAGATGAGTACCCGCATACCAAATTTCATTAAGATATCTCAAAATTTACTCAAGTTATCGTGTCCACAGACGGATGGACGGACATGGCTGAATCAATTTCTCTTTTCGTTATGAACATTTTGATATATATCAGTCAATATATATCTCGATCCGTTTATGCCGTTACGTACTGCCGTTAGGCGACTAAAGTTAATATACCTTGTGTGCGTAGCACCACTAGGTATATGAAGTAAGGAATGGGCTGTCTTCGACTGCGCCGGAGACTTTATACCTTTCATGAATACGCATCACGGTTTTAAGTGTCCGATCCTTACTCACAATTAGTAAAAACTCTGCAAAAAAAGTGCAGGTCAACACATGTGGAGGTAAAGATATTCATTTACTGAATGAAAAATTTCTTCGGTATGAAGCAGCTTTTAAATCTTATAAATGCCTTGATACTTCCCCGGTATATATAGAGAACAAAGTCTTTAAAATTTCGTTTGCATCCGCATCCGTTTCGACACCCATATTGACTTTGAATAGTGGAAAAGAGCTTATTTCCTTTAGTTCGCCATTTCCTCAAGCAATGAGTGATTCTGGGCTTACATCCAGGTTTAAATCTATGGTAGTGCCTGAAATTCCGCCAACATATGCCGCTGTTACCTCAGCGTCGACTTCTGTTACATTTCTTCTAAGCGTTAGTAACTGGGTATCTAATCCACAAACGCTTCCGAATAATTGCGAAGGAACGAGTCCCAAGGGACTTGTAGTTGTCCCTCCAAATAAATCGGTATTTGTATCTCGATTTTTTAGCGATACTTCAGATGATGAAGTAAGGTATTATGTAACATCATGACTTGAGCCAAGTATGATTCACGTTAGGAAATTTAAGTTCAGGGAAGAAAGAAGCATATTTTCTCTTAAGATTGACGTTTCTGCAGATTGCTTCAAAAAAATCTTGAATTCAGCTTTTTGGCCAAACGTGGGGCAAGTTCACTAGCATGTTCGGGAACGCACTCGGAATGTGCCTCGAGTTCCCAATAGTTTCCCTGTACTACCAGAATGCAAGGGGATTGAACACTAAGCTTACGGATTTGTTCCGTAAAACCCACGCCCTCACTTACAAGGTGCTGATATTTACTGAAACTTACACGTATTTAAGCCCGAAAATCCTTGCAGCAGCTACGAGGTAATTCGAAAGGATCGTCCAACAAGGGTCGGGGGGAGTGTTGTTATTGCTGTCCATGTAAGCTTCTTGGCTGAGAAAATCCCGTTTTGTGAAGTTGATACTGATTACGTTGGAATAATAACAGGAAACAATTTTACAAGAATTACATCGCCAGAATTAAGGTTCATATTTGTGCAACCCTAAGGCTTTTTTATGATTTCGTTCAAAACATAGGGTTAAGGAATATCATCCTTAATGAAATACAACGAGTTGATGTCAAACGATAAGCCAGTATTGCCAATATATTTGCAGGCTTTTTTCAATCAAACTATGCTTGTTCTAATGAGTCGATTTCGGAATTACCCAGTTACCCATACACGTTGTCATTGTTGGACTTAAAACTTCCGACTACATCAGCTAGTTATGTTTTTTCATATCTAGAAAGTCTTAAACCTTTCATACTATGGTGGTCCCGATGGGATAATTTTCAACAAGTCTTTGAATCAGGGTATATTTCCAAGATCTTGGAAGGAATCATACATTGTATATCTCTGCAAAAGTGGCATTGCCAAGCTTAGCGTCATACCCAAGCTATTTGAATCTCTTAATACAAATCAACTGTCGTTTTCAGCATTATCTGCTATCGATCTATCTCAGCATGGTTTCTGCATGGGTGAATCCATCGTATCTAATTTGTTAGAATTCACCTCCCATATTTCTAGCGGCTTCAAAAACACCTTGGTCATCTATACAGACTTTAGCAAAGCTTTTGATAAAGTTTTTCACTCGTTTCTTTTACTCAAAAACAGTTCTTGGGATGCGGTGAGGAACCTTCCTCCCTACTACAGTCGTTTAAAACTTATACGTCTGCCTTCGTTGCAAAGTCGTCGTGAAATGATATGTGTATTATTATCGAAAAACTATTAAGAGGGCAGGTGGGTAACCCATAACCTCTTGGTCTAAGCCCAGTTGTTCTTCTGGTGAGTAGTGTCTGGCTCACGAGCCTCCTTCTGGGCAATATGCATCAGCTACTTACTAAGCTCACATATAATAAACATACCTATAATACACTAATACCGGTTTGTAATCTACCATGTCAAAAAAGTTAAATTTGTATGCTTTTTATTACTTTATATACCTGTAATATTTACATATTCCTTCATTTTAGTTCGTAAGCTGTAACTAATGGCCGTATGACACTACGTATTTTTCTTGTATTTTTGCTATATTTTTTGGTTGAAATACTGACGAAAACCTACCGAAAATCAAATTGCAAAAACAATTTCACGGTAGTTGAAGGGGGACAAACAGTGCCTGTAATGTCAATTGGGTCGACGTTTAGTTGAAATATGAACGAAAATCAAATTTAAAAATAAACAAATAAAAAATTGAACTGAAAGATTTGATATTGATAATTTTTGCGCTCGAATTAAAAATGAAGCTTAAATGGCAAGACGCGTATGTACATCACCTGATAAATAGAGTTCATAGTGCGAACAATATTTCCTCTTTTTGCGCTTCTCTTCTAAGTCTGTTAGTAAAACAGAAGCATTTAGCAAGCAATTTGTTGCAGTATTTAAAATTTCCAAAGCCATTTCTTTTTGCAAACAAATATTTATTATTTTCAAAACAAAAATATTTGTCAGAAAAAACTAACGAAAAACAGTAAACTGTAGAAAAAAGCTAACGAAATACAAACTTTTTCGTTTGTTTTTAACAGCCTAGATTGTATTTTGGTTGTATTTCGTCAGTTATTTTAACATAGCTCGCCCGTTTGCACCATAATGAAAATTGTATAAGACCGTTTCCTTCGCATAACAAAAAAAAAACAAGAAAAATACGTAGTGTCATACGGGCATAAGCAAAAGTTATTGTGGTCGTAAGCGCTAATGAAAATTTTATGGATCACATAACCTGTTTTTCCAAACCAATATTGAGTTTGGTTGCTAAAGCAATTTTGTTTGGGTGTTATTGCTTGTTGCGACAGCATGAGGGTACTGTACAGAAGAATATAAAGTAAAGTATATGTCTGTAGTTTACAATCGTTATTTATTGATCGACTTTATTTATTTTTATTTATTTATTTAGGTCAATGGAAAAAGAACCTTACTGACTAGATCTAATATAAGCCAAGTACCATAAAGATGCGATTAAACTCAGTAATGTTTCTTATAAGAGGGGTGAGATAATTTGACCTCAGAATACCAATATAAAAGGTATAAGTAGAGCGCAGAGCTCTATTGGGGATAATAAAACATATCTGTCTAAGAAGATCTAAACCACAGGGAAATAGTGAGCCAGCCGCGGACAAAATGTTTGTGAAATAATTCGTACAGATTAGAAACTTTTTTTCATTAACCCTTTGAAAACAATTGAACGAAAAGTTCACAAAGCTCCAGTTTCTATTTCACTATCTTTCGTATGCTAGCATGAGAAATATACATATATATAATATATATATTGTGTGATTTTCCAACTTCTGCGCAAATATTGTTTAGGCAATAGCTCTGTTAGAGGAGCTTAAAACTTTTAAAAAATGTGTCTGAATTTTGTTCGGCGACACATAAAACTTGCAGGCAGAAAACGAATTTGGACATTTAACTGGGTGAGGGAGGTGCAAGTTTAACTTAGTAAAGAGCTGATGGTCATCAAGCAAAACAACAACAACAAATTCAAACTTTGTTATAAACGAATGAAAACAGCAACAGCTGTTTTGCTTGCAAGTGTTTACAAATTCCTTTTTAATTTTTGCGGTTTCGCGAGAGATTGCCGCAATTCTTTCTTTACTTAGACCTTGTGCTAATCGGAAACATTCTAGTCAGAGGAAAAATTAGGTAAACAGACTTTCTATGGTGTAAAAATATTTTCCAATTTGCTGTGCCAAACCCCATGAGCAAGGGTAAATTTTGAGATGCATATTCACCGCGATAAATGTCAGAATTTTTGTTCGCTCTGTCAAAATTTACAATTTTCAACGGATTCTCAAAGGGAATTAGAATTCTTGGAAGTTTTCTCGCCGAACACACATAACGATTCACATATATATACTGCATTCCTTCTTGGAGTTTCCATAGCACAGCTTCTAATCTTCCATTTCTTAATAAATTCATTGAAATCTACTGCTGTGGGTCGAGCTGTCAGCAGAGTGTGAGAACCCGAATCATAGAACCTGGCCTTTCAGGTACCTAGCCTCTCTCAAGTCAAGACCATAGTGCACGGCTAAGCCCTCCTGTGGTGGCTGCCGGTGTCGACGGACTCAGTCCCGGGACATACGAGTACGCTCGTAAGTACCGGTACTTCCTCTGTCAATATGAGCTGCCATAGCTGTGGGACACTGACCATAACCAACACGAGGTGACCCCGTTTTTGTACAGAACACTATGGATCTAGACCCGGAGAGTGTCGATCTTACCCTTCCCCTAACCCAAGGTGTCAAGCGTGTCCGTTCCTACTGTGTGGTTTGCACTCAGGGGCTTCCGACTGTATTATAACGGAGCATCCCGGATACCTGTCCACCTCCGGGATTAACATTGGACTTGCTACGGCATGGGGCGCTGCTGTAGTCGACCGTTCCCTTCCCATTCTTATTTCATGGTCACCGATAGACCTCGTCTAAGTAGGTGACCACCGAAACAGTAAATATAATGAATAAACAAAACTCCGCCTCGGATCCTTGTACGGGTCAAAATGCCGCCTCTGCAGTAGGCGCTAAATTAGTTCAAAGCAATACAAATAACACCAGTTCTATCAACCAGAAAACCGCATCGACTGCCAAACACCTCGATTCGGTCGTCTGCACAAAGTGGTGCGGCTAAGCCTATTGTTACCACGCGAAACAGCACTGTCCAAACCCCTCGAGGGTAAGGCAAGTACTGGGAGCATTGATCAGACGGCCAGTCTCCACAGGCCTGATCAGGGCAATATTATATTGCGGCTCGAGGGAGCTGGCCCCAATCCCTCCACGGGAGGAAGGACAGCACCCAGTGCTGTCAGTAGCGCTAGAAAGCCCGGGGCTTAAAATGTGCGAAAATCGCTTCCTCCGTCAGAGCTCAGTGTGACCGCAGATCCGCGGACAAGATAATAGCGTGACTGGAGGACATGTCTCCCAGCGTACTGACGGAGGACCAAAAGGCCTCCCTAGCTTGGGAAAACAAACTTCTCGGCGCGAGGCAGGAGCACGCAATAGGGAAAGTTGGCACGAAGTAGGGCCAAGCCAAAGGTACTGGCCTCTAAGAGACAACGTTCTCGGAAAAGCATCACGCGTGATTCCAAGAGGCATAGACCTTTGGCGGCAGCCCCAAGAACTTTTGTGGCGCACCCGTCCAGACCGTTCACTAGAGTGGACAAAGAGCACCTTACACTCGCACTAGGTGAGCTGTGGTCTGGGGTGCACAGGGACGAGATTCCTTGCAGGCTACGGGCCCAATATAAAGAAGGATTGGATTGGATACCAGCACCCGAGTCATCGACGCCTGAGTCCATTCTGAAAACCATCCAGAACGTAAACGCTAGGCTGCCCACTAGTGACTGGAGGGTAGTGTGGGCTACTGAGATCAGGGGGATAAAGCGCTAGGTGCCCGTGGTCATAAGGGAGGATTCTCTCCCTGCCCTTGAGTCCTGTGGTGGAGTCAGAAGCTATTGCTTTTACTACATCACCCTGCGGATTCAGAAGAAAGGTGAAATCGCCGAGGATGAAACTGGAATGGAGGAACCGGGCAACACCTTGAGCGGAGCGAATAATGCCTTCACCGTCTCACAAACCGCTTAAGGTTGTGATAGTCCCCCATGCAGCACCTTGGCCGCGAACGACTCTGAGAGTGATACGGTCTCGGGCTGCGTTGGGCCTTCGGCCGATAGGTGTACCAGTCCGAGAGTCAGCTACTATACTCCGAAGCGGAACATGTCGTTGCAATCACAGCCGCTCCCAAAAGCGAAGAGGCAATAGCAATAGACGAGGGTTTAGACGCCGTCCTGTAATTTCGATGATGCGGATTGTACAAATTAACCTGCATCTCTCCAAGGCAGCATCGGCTGCCATTCTCTTGCGCCTCGGCGACAAAGCCGAGGAGCTCTCACTCATCCAAGAACTTTGGAGCGGCCGAAACAAGGTTTTGCGGACTAACCTCTGATGCCTACCAGGTGGGCATGACCCCAGTTACAGGAAAGGAAGCTTTGATATCACGCTAGTCTCTGACCCGCTACTGGGCCAAATCGAGGACTGGCACGGTTGAAGGGACAACTCCTTCTCTGACCATAGATACATATGTTTCTGTCTCCTCGTGAGACCAGCTACTCTTGCAGCTTACAGAAACAAGAAGCGAATTGGAATGTCTTTAAGAATGTTCTATGGCATTCGCTCTATAATCACGCTTCTCACGGTAGGCTCAGCCTACCGCTAAGATCTCATGAAGCCCTCCTATATTCTGAAAACGAGACAGCTTTGATCGGTAAGCTTGACTCATCGTCTTAAATTGATGAAGCAGCGGAATTGATCACAGAGTCCTGTAAAGCTGCTTTCAACACCTCCTGTCTCGTTACAAGATCGAGCAGTAATAGGATACCACCATGGTGGAGCTCCGAAATTTCCCGGCCAAGGAAAGATAGCAGGAGACTTTTTCATCAAGCTAAGCGGAGTGTTTCTTGGTACCAATATAAAGAAGCCTTAAACACTTTCAAAGAAGCAGTCAACTGAGCTCAGAGGGCTTCATGGAGGCACTTCTGTAACAACGTTGAAACAAACTCGAAGGCAAATAAACTGCGCTAAGTTTTATCAAAAAGTCCTAGTGTTCCGGGTTTCATTCAGAAACCTAATGGAGATTGGACATCATCTAGCTGCGAAATGGTGGAACATCTAATGGACACGCACTTTCCGGGCTGTTTCACGGAGCCACCAACAGCCGACAACAACGAAAGAAACTATCATTCTACTGGGAAGCTAATTAACACTCAAAAGGTCGAATGGGCTATCAGAACCTTCGACCAATTTAAATCTCCGGGACCCGATAACATCTTTCCCGCTGAACTTCAAATGGCGAGCGACATTCTCTGCCCCTTGCTGTCTGAAATTAATACAGCATGTCTAAGGCTATGCTACGTTCCACAGAGATGGACCAAGGCGAAGATAGCCTTCTTACCCAAAGGAGATGGAACTTCACACTCGAAGCCAAAGGACGTCAAGCCTATAAGTCTTACATTTTTTCTTCTCAAAGTCTTGGAAAAAATATTGGACGCGTACATTAGAATTAATTTGCGCTCAGAAAACCTGGCCAAGGCTCAACATGCATACTGCAAGGTCAAGCCAGTGGAAACAGCACTCCACGCTATCACCACGAAGATAGAAAAGGGACTTGCTCTCTACGACTGCACTATGGTTATCTTTCTCGACATTGAAGGAGCCTTTAATAACGTACATCCGCAAGCCGTCATCGAGTCTCTTCTGCAAATGGGACTGGAGACACCGCTGGTGGAATTCGTTAGACAACTCCTGACAAAGAGAACTATCCCAGCTATTCTGGCAGAGGCCTGAATAGCGCATGTGATACGCATCTAGGGGCACTCCTCAAAGAGCAGTTCTATCCCCTCTACTGTGTAACCTAACAGTTAACACTCTACTTCTGAAGCTG
This sequence comes from Merzomyia westermanni, assembly GCA_949987695.1. Lineage (NCBI taxonomy): Eukaryota > Metazoa > Arthropoda > Insecta > Diptera > Tephritidae > Merzomyia > Merzomyia westermanni. The sequence goes on from OX465288.1 coordinate 92,521,566, forward strand.
GAAAACACCGGCTGCCAAGTCATTGCCTATGCCGACTACATCGCTCTTACGGCGACTGGTAAGCATCTTCAGACCCTAAGCGAACTTATCCAACCCGCCTTGAACCTCGTGAACGACTGGGCACTGGAAAGCGGCCTTATTGTAAGCCACTCTGAAACGTAAATGGTCCTTTTCACCAGAAGTTACAAAATACCATCTTTTATACTACCACTCCTTAAAGGAGTTAGGCTCACACCTTCTCAAGAGGTCAAGTACCTCGGCGTTATCTTAGAAAGTAAACTCAACTGGAACAAGCCATATAAGCATCCAAAGAAGCCGTAGGGAAGAGGTGAGACTTAAACCCCAGAGTTATGCACTGGCTGTACACGGCGGTAGTTAGACCCATCCTCTTCTATGGTGCTGCTGTGTGATGCCCAGCGCTCGAGCGCAGCGACAACATAGGCAGGATGAGAAGAGTACTGCGATCGGCGGCGGTCCTTATAACAGGGGCACTTCCACCAACGCCTACAAAATCGTTGGAGGTACTGCTCAACCTACTTCCGGTTGACCTGTACGGAAAACTCCACGCAAGCTATAGCGCAGTCCGGCTGAATGTTGTTCAGCACTCGAACGACACCAGATTTGGACACGCAAGCATCCTGGAGACCACATGCCAAAATCTGAAGGATGTGGTCTATACTACGTCTACCGGGTACGAACCAAATACCAAGATCGCCATCAGAATCCCTAAGAGGCACGAGTAGAAGGATCTTTCATTCTTCTTAGGCATTAGACTACCTAGCCACTGCAGCTTATTCCAGGTTGAACTTACAGCCATAGAGGAGGCTGTGCGCTGGCTGCTCTTGAAAAACGGCACATCAGTGTCGATATACTGCGACAGCCAAGCAGCGATAAAAGCCCTTAAAAGGTATCACAGGCCACAGCGGCATACCTGGAAACTGCGCTGCGAACGAGTTGCAAGGAGGGCCACGGAGTAATCAGAGGTAAACCAAATAAACAGCATCTCCCCCCTCTTTCCACGACTAAGCTCTAGCTCCTATGCGAGTTCCACGGAAAAGCTAATTTTAGATGGACAAGGGAGACCACATGCGAGGTGTCCAGGCAGACTTGACCCTGCATCTTCAAAAAGCGGACCGAGTCCATACTCAATCTCAAACGACCCTCCCTAGGCTCCTTGATTGGGGTACTCACGGGACATGGGGGTCCCTTCAAATGACTTCTGTCGTAGCTGAAGGGACGAGGAGGAAATATAAAGTGTCCAACACTACTTCCGCAGAGTGTTGAGTGCCTAAACAGGTGCCTATTCACTAGTTTATCGGAGCTAGGCTCTGCCAAATCGGAGACATTGTGCGCATTACTAAGCGGACAGGATGGTTCAACTTCATGCATATTTAAAGGAGGAAGGGTGAAGTTGCATCACAGTGGGCCATTCGGCCTAACCTAACCTAAGCTAACCTACTGCTTATAATACCGGGAATGTGGTAGGTAACCTGATATAAGTATGTAATTTTCTGGGGAAAGGGCGAGAGGATTGCAGATGATATGCATTCAAAGTTGAACTATTATCTTTCCATATCTTTAGTAGTAATAAACTACTACTACTAATTAGCATACACCTGGCATTACATGGCGGCAAGGGACTATTAAAGTTAAGAGGTTGAAGAGCAAATTGTATAAGTTACGTTGAACTTTTTCAATTCTTATATGGGACTCCATATGACTGAGGCATACTCTAATTTGGATCGTACTAAGGAATTATGCAGTATTTTCCTAGTATCTGTGCCTTTAAAGTCATTCGCATAGCGTCGTAGGAAAGCCAACTTAGCATATGCGTTTGGTATAACATAATTAATATGGTTAACAAAGGTAAAGGAAGAGTCAACCGATGCAACAGCTGCATTTGAAACCAAGTATGACGACGGAAACACATTCACGGACTTGAAGAACGTAATGTGACAAGACTTACTACTATTACGGCGCAATTTATTCTGAAGGACCAAAGCGTTAAGAGAATTCAAATCTTCCTGCAAAAGCAGTATGTCCGATACAGAACAGATCCTGCTAAACAGCTTTAAACATCTGCATAAAGTAAATAGTTGTTATACAAGGTGGCGCAAAAGTAAGCTTCCGATGTTCAGCATATCGGTTGAGGCACGTGCAGTGTGTGCTGTTGCACCGTCTTGTTGGAACCACATGTTTTCCAATCCCAATTCATCAAGTTGCGGCAAAAAGAACTCGTTGATCATTGCTCTGTAGCGCTCAGCATTCACAGTAACCGTTTGCCCCGACCGATTATTGGTCAAATAAATAGTCAGCAATATTCCGCCTTCTGTAGCAGTGTAGCGTAACATTGTTTATTAACGTGTATTTCGCATGTGTTTACTACACAAATGTCGAAACAGAACTGACTTTAGGGGCCAATCGCAAAATTTATAGCATTTTCTGATAGGAGGATTACTTTTGCGCCACCTTGTACTTTAGGTCCAAGCCAACATCATTAATACCAAGTAAGGAAGTTTAGGCTCGGGTGTAAAAGCGGTCGTGATAAATTGGTAAATTATTGTGGAGTTATTTTTCTACTACCATTTAAAGGGTAAATTAATTTAGTTGTATATAAATCGCTTCCCTACCAACCACCCCTGTGGGGAATTCTATGGCCGACTACTATACTAGCTAACTTCGTTTCTGTCTTATTCTGTCTAACTATTAGTTGGTTTTAAAGCCATTTAGTGTTCACTCGTTAAATTGTATCTCAAATTTTTTTAAACTCTTGAATATCAGATAAAAAATACTTGCTAACAAAAAAACTCAATTGCATTTATTTAAGTGTCACTTTTAGAATCAATAAATTTTCGTTTCATATTCCGATTTCATTGAAAATTTGTATGCCTTAATATGGATATGACTTAAGACATTGGTTTCTGACCATGTTTTGAGAGCAGGACATCCACACATTTATGCATGATTACATAAACCCCCCAAAACATATTATAATTAAAATTTATATAGTAATTAACTAAAAAGTATAGGAATCAAAAGTACCAAAAATTGCCTATTATTGAGCTGGCTACAAGTCAACATTAAGGCAGTCAACTTGTAGTCAGCTGAAAAACCCCTCACTTTTTCGCCGCCATCGGCATGTAAAGTAGTTGAGGGAAAGACAAAGCTAGCTGAAAAATAGTGAACTAATAGCCGACTTGTAGTTAACTGATTTCCCTATAGGGATTTCTTACCACATTTAAAAAAAAAAAATAGATGCACATTTTATGTTTGAAAAATTTGAGTTCTCATACAAAAAAATAAAAATTATGGCGCGATATACAACAGGTATATCATCATAAACCTCCTCAGAGATTTTTTGTGGCAAGCTTCCCTTCCAATTTGTGACGTGCCGTTGATTTTTTCCTTCAAAATGGCGGGACCAACATATTTTTGCCGACTTCGAACGACATCTACAAAGGAGATGAATTTTTGTTGAGAAGCCTTCCATTGCAGAAAGACATTCAGAGAGTTTGCCAAACCACTGCCGAGGGGCGACCCAGTTTTGAAAAACTTTTTCAAACCACTATTGATGTTACCTGTCTCAGTACTCGAACCTTGGACCTTCGGTGGGGTAGGCCGGCAACACTACCGCCATACCACGGCGGCCGCCATTAATTTATTTGTATATAAATAGTCTCCCTACAACAACTGCTAACCACATCTTTTCAAAATACCAATACATGCAGCGCCGGCGGCACGCGCTCAGCCCGAGTGGGTAGTAAAAAAATATGATTCTCCCCCACTTGTACCCTTTGCGTGACCATGATTAGAAGTTTGCAGTCCTTTAAAGTAGGAAATATAAGAGTATTTCAAGCTCACAACATAAATCAATAACTAGTACAAATACATGTAGGTTTAAAAATTTATTTGCTTTTTTACAGGCCATACTATATACGAGGTGTGTTCAAAAAGTATCGCGAATTTTGTATTTTTTCAAAAATTATTTATTTATTCATGAATATCTATTTTGTCCCCTTCAAAGTAATCTTCTTCTTTAAATGGTCATCTAACCGCCTGGGCGATTTTGAACGTCCAACATAGCTCGCCAGTCGTTTCTTCGTTGCGCCAACTGGCGCCAATTGGAAACACCGCGGGATCGCAAATCGGTCTCCACTTGGTCCTTCCATCGGAGTGGTGGTCTCCCTCTTCCTCTGCTTCCACCGGCGGGTGCCGATAAGAATACCTTCTGGGCTGGAGCATCTTCGCTCATTCGCACTACGTGGCCTAGCCAGCGAAGCCGCTGTGTTTTAATTCGCTGAACTATGTCGGCGTCTGCGTAAAGTTCATACAGCTCATCATTAAATCTTCTTCGGTACTCGCCGTCGCCAACGCGTAGAGGTCCACAAATCTTTCGAAGAACCTTTCTCTCGAATACTCCCAGAGCCGCCTCATCAGATGTTGTTAGTGTCCACGCTTCTGCACCATATAGCAGGACGGGTGCGATGAGTGACTTGTAGAGTGTTATTTTCGTTCGTCGAGAGAGGACTTTACTTTTCAATTGCCTACTTAGCCCGAAGTAGCATTTGTTTGCAAGAGTAATTCTTCGTTGGATTTCTAGGCTAACATTGTTGTTGGTGTTAATGCTGGTTCCCAGGTAAACGAAGTCCTTTACTATTTCGAAATTATTGCTGCCAACAGTGGCTTGGTAGCCAAGGCGCGAATACGCTGACTCTTTGCATTATGACAGAAGGTACTTCGTTTTGCCCTTGTTCACCACCAATCCCATTTTCTCCGCTTCTTTTTCTAATTTGGAGTAAGCAGAAGTTACGGCGCGGTTGTTAAGGCCAATGATATCAATATCGTCAGCATATGCCAACAGTTGCACGCTTTTATAAAATATTGTTCCAGCGCGGTTAAGTTCTGCAGCTTGTATTATTTTCTCCAGCATTAAATTAAAGAAATCGCACGATAGGGGGTCACCCTGTCTGAAACCTCGTTTAGTTTCGAACGGCTCGGAGAGGTACTTCCCAATTATGACCGAGCTGGCGGTGTTGCTCAAGGTCATTTTGCATAGCCGTATAAGTTTTGCGGGGAAACCTGGTCTGAAGCCACACTGATAAGGTCCAATCAGTCTGTTCACATCAGGCTTCAGTCTTTCGCACAATACGCTTGATAGGACCTTATATGCGATATTCAAAAGGCTGATTCCGCGATAGATTCCAATCTTCAGGCATGCATTCATCCGACCATATTCTGCATAGAAGCTGATGCATGCGCCTTACCAGCTCCTCGCCTCCGTGTTTGAATAGCTCAGCAGGCAAACCATCAGCGCCAGCTGCTTTATTGTTTTTCAATCGGGATATTGCTATTCCCACCTCATTATAGTCAGGTTGTGGAACGTCAACTCCATCATCTTCGATTGTGGGCTCGGGTTCGGCATCTTCTCTGGTTTCTTGCTCAGTTTCTCCATTTAAAAGGGCAGAGAAGTGATCCCTCCATATTCTGAGTGCTCTCTGAACATCGGCCACCAGGTCGCCGTTCTCATTCTTACAGGAGTTTGCCCCGGGTTTAAAACCTTCTGTCATTCGCCGAATTTTTTGATAGAATTTTCGGGCATTATTCCCGTTGACCAGCATCTCAAGCTCCTTTATTTCACTCTTTTCCGCCTCTCTTTTTTTCGCCCGGAAAAGCCACCTCGCTTCCCTCTTCAACTCGCGGGAGTGTTCACACACACACTCCTGGTTGCATTCGATCTCAGCGTTGCCTTGTAGGCTTCGTCCTTTCTCTTCGTTGCAGCGCGGCACTCTTCATCATCATACCAGTTGTTTCTTCGCGTTCGCCGGAATCCAATTACTTCTTCGGCTGCGGTACGGAGTGCTCCTGAGATATGATCCCACTGCTCATGCATTCCACTAGGTTGAATTGTGCTCTCGGAGAGCAGGTGTGAGAGGCGATCTGCGAAATAATTGGCGGTCTGTTGCGATTTCAGCTTTTCAACGGCCAGCTTTCCCTGCGTTTTTTGTTGCACCTGTTTTGTCGTACAGAGGCGGGTACGAATCTTGGCTGCTACTAGGTAGTGATCAGAGTAGATGTTAGGTCCTCGTATTGTGCGAACATCTAAAACGCTGGAAGCATGCCGTCCGTCTATCACAACGTGGTCGATCTGGTTGCGTGTTTTTCGATCGGGGGACAGCCATGTAGCTTGATGGATCTTCTTGTGCATAAACCTAGTGCTGGATATGACCATGTTTCGGGCACCGGCGAAGTCGATCAGCCTGAATCCATTTGGCGAAGTCTGATTGTGGAGACTGAACTTCCCGACAGTGGGGCCGAATACACCCTCCTTACCCACCCTGGCGTTAAAGTCGCCAAGCACGACTTCGATATCATGACGGGGGCAGCGCTCGTATGCTTCTTCCAGGCGCTCGTAGAATGCATCCTTTTCTACGTCGTTCTTCTCTTCCGTCGGTGCATGAGCGCAGATAAACGATATGGTAAAAAATCGTACTTTTATGCGGATTGCAGCGAGACGCTCGTTCACGGGTGTGAACGACAGTACTCGGTGACGGAGTCTCTCTCCCACCACAAATCCCACGCCGAATCTGCGCTTGTCTTCATGCCCACTCCAGTAGATGTTACAAGGTGTTCTGATCGTATTTCCTCGCCCCGTCCATCGCATCTCTTGTATGGCGGTGATGTCAGCTTTTGCTTTCCTCAGGACCTCAACCAGCCGGGCAGCGGCACCTTCCCCATTAAGGGACCGGACATTCCAGGTACATGCCCTTATCTCATAATCCTTATTTCGTTTGCGGGTGTTGTCATCTAAAAAAGGGGTTCTCATATCCGAGGCTTTGTTGTTGAATTTCATTGGAACGTTGTTTTATGTGGTGGGTCGCAAACCCAACGCACAACCCGTTTCACGGGAAGTTGAATTCTATTACACGTTTGTATAGCGAGCCGCTTGATCCAAGACAGACGTCCGCTTGCAGCCGCACCACATGGTGATCAGACGCTGCTGTTTGAACCCCCAGCAAGCCCTTAAACCGATTATGTCGGAGTGGCCTTACCAGGTTGTCGCCTTCTCACGTTTAGCTCACCACCAAACGGGTGTTCGGTGGTTACCCGGCGCAAAGCCCGGAAGTAGTGAGCTGCTTGAACCGCATGCAAAAGAATCGCTCTGGCCATTCCCAGGTGAATGGCGATCAGAAACTTTCCCCACTTGCGTGGACTTCTGCACACGGCCCCATCCGCCAAAGTAATCCCCATGAGATATTATACACTTGTGCCAACGGTTTTTCCAATCTTCGAAGCACTTCAAAAAATCATTTTTTTGTATCTTGTTCAGCTCCTCCTTCGATGCCGTCTTTATCTCGTCAAGAGAAGGAACAAGAAAAAGTCACAGGGGGCCAGATCTGGGGAATACGGGGCTGCGGCATCATTAGTGTGTTGTTTTTGGCCAAAAAGTCGCGCACAAGCAACGATGCGTGAGCAGGGGCGTTATCGTGGTGCAAAAGCCAATTTTTGTTCTTCTTTGCACATCTTCTCGGCCTTCTGAGAACATTTTGTACCACCGATAAACGTTGCTTCGGTACAAGGTAGCTTCTCCGTATGCCACAGTCAACATTCGGAATGCATCCGCGCACTTAATTTCGTTTTTCACACAAAATTTGATACAGGTTCTTTGATCCATTTTTTTGAATAGGTAAAAATCGAAGACGATCCAAAACACGTGCAAGCAAAGCAGCTGTCAACAATTAACTGAACATTCAAAATGGCCGAGCTTGTCGGCATAAGTGAGAGACATGAGTACCAACATAACGCCACAAAAAATTCGAAATTCGAATATACGTAACCAGCGAAAATTCAAAATTCGCGATACGTTTTGAACACACCTCGTATAAGCATCATTACATAGCAAAAACAGCAGTTCGTTTCGAATTGCGACTGATAAACTCCTTCATCAATTCATCCAAATTGACTCCTGTGTTGCTACTAGCTCCTAGTTAGTTCAAGAAACTTCTGCTGTTTATTTACTTGCCGTGTCTCATATTGTCTTTTTGTGTATATAGCTACGTGTGTGTGTGTGGATTTTGTGGAGCATTTATTTACTTTCAAGCTAATGATGTTCCGAACCTGCTTATATGAAGAAGAAGCTATGAAGAAGCTTTAACCGTGAGAACAACTACCACAAAATACGTGATTTTCAGTGAATTTCCGAGTTGGTAGTACTACCCATACTACCATAGGCTGCCGCCGGCCCTGAATACATGCACATTTTATGTTTGAAAAATTTGCATTCAAATAGACAGACGGACGGAGAGACAGACATTGCTAAATCGATTCAGCTCATCGTCCTTATTATTTCAGTTAACTTATTGCTGGGCCCATCTCTTCTTCTTCTTATACTTACAAACCTTTCATGTTCGTTAATGGTATGATAATCAAACTAGGTATATAACTTCTCTATTGCAGTGGGGTATTAACAACTTGCCCGGATATTTTGCTATTGTGTTATCCGTTTTGCAAAATTTTTTTCAGGAAAATACCACATACTATTGAGAAGCAGCTATCAAATTTTCATGCTGTTGTTGTTGTTTGTAACGACAAAAACACTCCCGAAATTTTTGGTAGTGTGGTCGAAAGTAACAGTCCTTTGCCGGATATGAACCCGGTACGCTCCGGTACTCCCTTGCGGTACTGCCCGACTGTCGTGACAGCGATTTCGTATGACCAGTTCAACCTTTTAGGTTATGTCATCCCTCCTTCCGTAAGGAAGGAGAAGATGGGTAAAGATTGGTGAGAGGCATCATATCTGTAGATCAACAATCGGGTTGCACGTCATTACCTTTGTGCATATTAGTTGGCTCTTACGACCGGTAGGGCACAGTGTGACCAGGTGATAGAGAAAAAAAGAGGCTAAATCGGAAAAAAAGGTTAGAAAAGGCTAGCATTAAGAAAAAAAAGAAGCTAAAAAAAGTCAGAAATTTTTTTACGAAATCCATTTCAAATGTTTTACCTTAGCTTAAAATATTTGTATATAAAGATGAAGACATAACTTAAAGGAACTCTTCTTGTTCAGGCACATTTTCCTTGGCTAGGAATTTTTTCAAAGTAATACATACTATAGAAAAATCACAACAAACTAATAAATTTTATAATATTTTCTTCGTCTGATGAATCAAAAGAGCTTGAGTCTGTGTACAAAGTTTGGGTATTTATCGTAGAGATGAGATCATCGAATCCAAAGATTTATCATGTCTGGAATTAAATACGATAATTCTATACGACCGTACGTAACTGCTAAAACACCTCCAAAAATTTCGGGAAAGGTATCAAAAGACACGTTTAGACCTCGGCATCAATAATCCGATTGCCAAAAAACCCTTGTCCCAAGTCCGATCCCAAGGGGGGGCGGGGGGGCTGATCCATGTTATGTATGCTTAGAACACCTTTTAAATACATAATAGCGTTGAAAGAACATTGTCGGAAAGTGCATAGTTATACAAATATCGGGTTTCAAATTATACAAACAAATTTTTCCGAACAATGTTACAAAACTGGACGTGGCCCACAACAGATATCGCCCATTTATACAATAAACACTTACCTTTATATGTTCAATATTTTCGCCAAATTTCGTTTCGACAAATAAATTTTTGCCTGAGTATGGCACAAAAAGGTTTTTGAAAGAATCCACTGTAAAAGGAGCGAAACCATGCCCATTTTCGAAAACTTATATTTTTGAAATAGTAATCTCTCGTATAAAAGTGGGCGTCGACCTTAACCAATTTGGCCGTTTTTTCCGGAACATTCCTTGTATTAATATAAATATGTGTGACCAATTTCGTTTCGATATCTTGAACGGTTTTAATTAATAATATTTCTAGTTTTTACTTAATCAAAAGTGGCCGCCCATTTTCAAAAATTTCTTGCAAAATTGGTTTTCTGCCTTAATTTTAATGTACACACAAATTTTATCGTTATAAGTGTCTTATGTACTGAATTATCACTTCTTTTGTATTCTATATATAACAAGTAAGGAAGTCTAAGTTCGGGTGGAACCCAACATTTTATTCCTAGTAATGATCTATTATGGCATACCAATCTATTTTAATATATTTTATACTTTTAATACTGATCGTTTTAAATAAACACACTTCTGTTATGAGTTTTGAGGGTTAAATTAATTAAAAACGAAGTATAAAAAAATAAATGTATGGCGCCATATACAACAGGTATATCATCATAAACCTCCTAAGAGATTTTTGCGCCGAGCCTCCCTTCCAAATTGTAGTGTGCCGTTTTGAATTTTTTCCTACAGAGTTTTGCCAACTTCGAAAGGCATCTCAAAGGAGATGAATTTTGGCTGAGAATCCTTCCATGGCAGAAAGACACTCAGAGAGTTTACTAAACCACTCCCGAGGGGCGACCCAGTTGTGAAAAACTTTTAAAAACCACTATTGATGTTACCTGTCCCAGGACTCGAACCTTGGACCTTTGGTGGGGTAGGCCGGAAACACTACCGCCACACTACGGCGGCCGCCATTTATTTATTTGTATATAAACAGCTTCCCTACCAACAACTGCTAACCATATCTTTTAAAAATACCAATACATACACATTTCATGTTTAAGAAATTTGCTTTCAAATATACAGACGGGCGGAGAGACGGACAGTTCTAAATCGACTCTGCTCACCGTCCTTATTATTTCATTGATGGGCCCATCTCTTCTTCTTCTCATACTTAAAAAACATTTCATGTTCATTAAAGGTATGAAAACCAAAAAAAGTATATAACTTCCCTATTGCAGTGGGGTATTAAAAACTTGCCCGGATATTTTACTTGTGTGTTATCCGATTTATCTATTTTTTGGCAGGAGTATACTACATACTATTGAGAAAGAGCTGAATAATTTTTATTGAAATATCTAGTTGAAACTACAAGCAATTGCCATTGAAATTAGCAGAATTTTTATGCTGAAAAGCTTATTATGTGTGCAAGATGTTATTGATATAGCTTGCATGGTTATAAAAATATCGCGTTTTACATTTTACAAAGAAATTTTTCAGAACTATGTTAAAAAACTGGGCGTGGCTGAGCGATTTCGCCCATTTTTACAACAAACATATACCTTTATATGTACAACAATTTCCATAAATATTGCTCCTATTTTAAATAGCGCTCGGATATGAGTGTTCGCATACCAAATTTCATTAAGATATCTCAAAATTTACTCAAGTTACCGTGTTAACAGACGGACGGCCGGACGGACATGGCTTAATCAATTCCTTTTTTCCCCCCTAAAAATTTTGATAGATTTAAGTCAATATATATCTCTATCCGTTTATGCCGTTACATCCTACCGTTAGGTGAATGAAGTTAATATACCTTATTAACAAGATCATCTGGTTAATGTAATTACGACATTCAACCTTTATGTCTGCATCAGTGAAGGAGATATGTCATGTTCCGGTTTCCTTCTTCTTCTTTAAATGGTCATCTATCCGCCTGGGCGATTTTGACCGTTCAACATAGCTCGCCAGTCGTTTCTTCGTTGCGCCAACTGGCGCCAATTGGAAACACCGCGGGATCGCAAATCGGTCTCCACTTGGTCCTTCCATCGGAGTGGTGGTCTCCCTCTTCCTCTGCTTCCACCGGCGGGTGCCGATAAGAATACCTTCTGGGCTGGAGCATCTTCGCTCATTTTTTTAATTCGCTGAACTATGTCGGCGTCTGCGTAAAGTTCATACAGCTCATCATTAAATCTTCTTCGGTACTCGCCGTCGCCAACGCGTAGAGGTCCACTAATTTTCATCAGATGTTGTTAGTGTCCACGCTTGTGCACCATATAGCAGGACGGGTGCGATGAGTGACTTATAGAGTGTTATTTTCGTTCGTCGAGAGAGGACTTTACTTTTCAATTGCCTACTCAGCCCGAAGTAGCATTTGTTTGCAAGAGTAATTCTTCGTCGGATTTCTAGGCGGTTTGCCACCTCCCAGTTGAAAAGGTTGGCCACATCCCTTAATTGTGGCAAAGCTCTACCTCTACATAATTGTTGGTGTTAATGCTGGTTCCCAGGTAAACGAAGTCCTTTACTATTTCGAAATTACTGCTGCCAACAGTGGCTTGGTTGCCAAGGCGCGAATGCGCTGACTCTTTGCATGATGACAGAAGGTACTTCGTTTTGCCCTCGTTCACCACCAATCCCATTTTCTCAGCTTCTTTTTCTAATTTGGAGTAAGCAGAAGTTATGGCGCGGTTGTTAAGGCCAATGATATCAATATCGGCCGCATATGCCAACAGTTGCACGCTTTTATAAAATATTGTTCCAGCGCGGTTAAGTTCTGCAGCTTGTATTATTTTCTCCAGCATTAAATTAAAGAAATCGCACGATAGGGGGTCACCCTGTCTGAAACCTCGTTTAGTTTCGAACGGCTCGGAGAGGTACTTCCCAATTCTGACCGAGCTGGCGGTGTTGCTCAAGGTCATTTTGCATAGCCGTATAAGTTTTGCGGGGAAACCAAATTCAGACATAGCGGCATATAGGCAACTCCTTTTCGTGCTATCGAAAGCAGCTTTAAAATCAACAAAGAGATGATGTGTGTCGATTATTTTTTCACGGGTTTTTTCCAAGATTTGGCGTATTGTAAAAATCTGGTCGATGGTAGATTTACCAGGTCTGAAGCCACACTGATAACGTCCAATCAGTCTGTTCGCATCAGGCCTCAGTCTTTCGCACAATACGCTTGATAGGACCTTATATGCGATATTCAAAAGGCTGATTCCGCGATAGTTGGCGCAGTGTGCAGGATCGCCCTTCTTGTGGATTGGGCAGAGAACACTTAGATTCCAATCTTCAGGCACGCATTCATCCGACCGGGTTCGGCATCTTCTCCGGTTCTTTGCTCAGTTTCTCCATTTAAAAGGGCAGAGAAGTGATCCCTCCATATTCTGAGTGCTCTCTGAACATCGGCCATCAGGTCGCTGTTCTCATTCTTACAGAAGTTTGCCCCGGGTTTAAAACCTTCTGTCATTCGCCGAATTTTTTGATAGAATTTTCGGGCATTATTCCCGTTGACCAGCATCTCAAGCTCCTTTATTTCACTCTTTTCCGCCTCTCTTTTTTTCGCGCGGAAAAGCCACCTCGTTTCCCTTTTCAACTCGCGGGAGTGTTCACACACACACTCCTGGTTGCATTCGATCTCAGCGTTGCCTTGTAGGCTTCGTCCTTTCTTTTCGTTGCACCGCGGCACTCTTCATCATCATACCAGTTGTTTCTTCGCGTTCGCCGGAATCCAATTACTTCTTCGGCTGCGGTACGGAGTGCTCCTGTGATATGATCCCACTGCTCATGCATTCCACTAGGTTGAATTGTGCTCTCGGAGAGCAGGTGTGAGAGGCGATCTGCGAAATAATTGGCGGTCTGTTGCGATTGCAGCTTTTCAACGTCCAGCTTTCCCTGCGTTTTTTGTTGCACCTGTTTTGTCGTACAGAGGCGGGTACGAATCTTGGCTGCTACTAGGTAGTGATCAGAGTCGATGTTAGGTCCTCGTATTGTGCGAACATCTAAAACGCTGGAAGCATGCCGTCCGTCTATCCCAACGTGGTCGATCTGGTTGCGTGTTTTTCGATCGGGGGACAGCCATGTAGCCTTGTGCCCACCCTGGCGTTAAAGTCGTCAAGCACGACTTTGATATCATGACGGGGGCAGCGCTCGTATGCTTCTTCCAAGCGCTCGTAGAATGCATCCTTTTCCACGTCGTCCTTCTCTTCCGTGGGTGCATGAGTGCAAATAAACGATATGGTGAAAAATCGTACTTTTATGCGGATTGCAGCGAGACGCTCGTTCACGGGTGTGAACGACAGTACTCGGTGACGGAGTCTCTCTCCCACCACAAATCCCACGCCGAATCTGCGCTTGTCTTCATGCCCACTCCAGTAAATGTTACAAGGTGTTCTGATCGTATTTCCTCGCCCCGTCCATCGCATCTCTTGTATGGCGGTGATGTCAGCTTTTGCTTTCCTCAGGACCTCAACCAGCCGGGCAGCGGCACCTTCCCCATTAAGGGACCGGACATTCCAGGTACATGCCCTTATCTCATAATCCTTATTTCGTTTGCGGGTGTTGTCATCTAAAAAAGGGGTTCTCATATCCGAGGCTTTGTTGTTGAATTTCATTGGAACGTTGTTTTATGTGGTGGGTCGCAAACCCAACGCACAACCCGTTTCACGGGAGGTTGAATTCTATTACACGTTTTTATGGCGATCCGCTTGATCCAAGACAGACGCCCGCTTGCATCCGCACCACATGGTGATCAGACGCTGCTGTTTGAACCCCCCAGCAAGCCCTTAAACCGATTATGTCGGAGTGGCCTTACCAGGTTGTCGCCTTCTCACGTTTAGCTCACCACCAAACGGGTGTTCGGTGGTTACCCGGCGCAAAGCCCGGAAGTAGTGAGCTGCTTGAACCGCATGCAAAAGAATCACTGTGGCCATTCCCAGGTGATTGGCGATCAGAAACTTTCCCCACTTGCGTGGACTTCTGCACACGGCCCCATCCTCCATAGAAAGCTTTAGTACAAAAGTGGGCGTACTCTACATGTCCGTAGTAAACTTTGTATCAAGCTTCGTAATTGTATCTTACACGGCTATGAATTATTAACAGTGGAATTTGAAAATTGCTGGACTCATAAGTGGGCGGTGCCATGGGTAGTTCAGTATTTCTACCTCCTTTCCACATATCTTTCATGGAAAAGTAGGCGTGGTCGAAAAGCGATTTCGCTTAGTTTCTAAGGGTGTAGGGGTTGCCTTTTATATTTTGCGCCTATTAATGAAAACACAGTCAAATATTAAGGAAAATAGTTTTATTGTTTTTCAAAATATTCTCCATCCAAGTCAATACACTTCTGCAATCGCTTGCACAAATTTTCAAAACACTTTTGACACTCACAAGACGATACCTCTAAAACGAGCTGTTTGAAGGCGTTGAAAAACGTTGACTTCGCATTTTTTTTTTTGATGTTCGGGAATAAAAATAAATCATTAGGGCTGTAAGGCGGATGACCCATCAATTCGACCTTTTGAGTCCTCAAAAACTCTCTTGTGTGAATCGATACGTGAGAGATCGCATTGTCTGATTTGTCGTCGGCGGTTGGTTTTCCTTAATTCTCCAAAAACTTTTGGCAAACCAATGGTTGTATACCACTTAGAATTGACAGTTTTAAGTTTAGTGGAACAGTTGCGACATGAACAGATTTTCCGAAAAAAACAGGCGACCATTTGCTTTGAGGTGCTTCTTGCGCGAACAACTTTTGTTGGATTAGGCTCGTTTTGGAACACCCATACAGTCGATTGCTGTTTTGTTTCCGGCTCATATGCATAGATCTAAGATGCGTCACCTGTTACGATGTCATAGACGTGCTTTGATCCACCGCGCTAAATTTCTTCAACATTTCTTTACACCAATCGACACGAGTCCTTTTTTGGGCAATTGTCAAATTATGCGTTATCCAACGAGAACAAATCTTCTTTACGACCAAAAGTTCATGCAATATTGAATGTATGCTGGTCTCGCTAATAGCCAAGGATGCCAGCTAATCACATGTAGTGTTGCGAAGGCGCAAAATATAAAATGCAAAATTATAAAAGCTTTTAAAGCAAAATGTTACTTACACCATAATTGCCTTTGCTTTATTTTTTTAATGGAACATTTTAGAGTTGTAATATTTTGTGGGATGATTTAAAATAAGCAGAATTATCAATATCTGTCCAATCAATAATCTGTCGTGTCCTGAACGTATTTTTTTATGTGGGAAACGAACTTAAGGCACGACCAAAACAACCACGGAATGTTCACTTCAACGGGTAAACCTTTTTTGTCACCTATGTCTTGATCAGGACATAGGCGTTTCCAGTTCACGCTTGAAGAAAAACATTAATTTGGACTAACATTTTTTCGCAAATATGTGATATGGACTTTATATATACTCAGAACATTTAGCACTCTCTTATCAAGTTTCGTAATTTTATCTAACACGGTTCTGAAGTTAATAATAGCTGAAATTTGACATTTTGTTCATTCATATGTGGGCGGTGCCATGCCCGCTTTCCAAAATTTAAAAATAAAAACATTAATAACATCATCAGGTTATTGTAACTAAAAAATTTAAGCATTCTATCTGCATCAGTGAAGGAGATATGGCTTGTTCTGGTTTCCTACCTCTTTTTTATAAAGCATTAGTACAAGAGTGAGCGTGGTCGTCTACCGACTTCGCTTGTTTTCAGTAGGCGTACTCTATATGTCTATAGTAAACCTCGTATTAAGATTCGTAATTCTACCTTACACTGTTATGAAGTTATTGACAGTCGAATTTGAAAATTTCTTGACTAGTAGGTGAGCGGTGCCACGCCCACTTTCCAAGATTTTGCAAAAATCGTATAAATAATAAGAAAATGTATGTAACTGCCAAATTATATCATTATACCTGTATCAGTCAATGAGATGTGAGCAGTTCAGCATTTCTACCAACTTTTTAAATAACTTTCATAAAAAAGTAGGTGTGGTCGAGAAGCGATTTCGCTTATTTTCTATGGATGTATGTACCACAACCATAGTATACCTCCTACCAAATTTCGTTGTTCTAGCATAAACGGTTCTGTAGTTATTAACAGTCGAATTTTGAAAATTTTCTCATTTATAAGTTTGCGGTGCCACGCCCTTTTTCCAAAAATTGGTTAAAATCATCAGTAGGACAATCAGCTTAATAACGCTACTAAATTTCATTATTGTAGCTGCTTTTACTATCGAATTATCTAATTTTAAACGTTTTTCGAAATTTGCGATATCGAAAAAAGGGGCGTGGTTATTGTTCGATTTCGCCCCTTGTCCAGAAAGCAACCTGTGTACCAAATTTCAAATATCTCAATGTGTATTCAAGTTATCGTGTCCACGGGCGTACGGACGGACGGACCCGTCTTAATGGATTCCTCTGTTCATTCTAAAAACTTTGACATATGGAACTCTATATCTATCTCCAATATTTTGTACCGTTACATGACTAAAACTATAATACCCTGTCTACTAGTACACTCTGGGTATAAAAGATTACAAATAAGAGGGGACACATGTCTTGCACTACTATTCAAAATAACAAATCTCTAGATTTCCCATTTTTGGTTAAAAGTATAAGAATTTCCGCTAGGTTTAGGATTGCCTATTCGCCATTTCGGTAACATAATTTTCCATCCATTCTGACATGGACTAATTAACCCTTTAATGCCAAAAGCTAACTTGTCTTTGACTACTTTTTCAAAAAGCTTGGAACAAGTCGATAATTAAGAGATAGGCCTGTAGTTCGTAACTTCATTTCTTTGGTCAGCTTACAATGATCAATAAAAATTCTAGTAGATAGCTAAACATAGAATAAATAACATAATGGAGCACAATGTGGATCACTACATATTTTGAATAAACATAAAGACAATCCAATAGCCTTTTTCAGTGAAGTTTGTAAGGAGGAATAATGGAATAATAATAATTATTTCGGATATAGACAACGACCCAAAATCTAAGAATTTAGGTGTACCTATACCAAGCCTGTTAACAGTAGACTTAGAGTCAACAACAAAGTTAGATTTGAAAAAATCAGCAAAAAGGTTTACGGAATTTAGTAAGCTATCTAAAGAAATCCCATTATACTTTACACAGATTTAAGAAAAATATTCACGATTTTCTTGTAACTCATTCTCAGACCGTGAAATGTGTCTGTTATATAGAAATTTATTGAGTACATTGAACTGTCTCATATAATATAAGTACCTATCTCTAGACGAGATATCATTTTAAAATATTTGTTCCTTTGGGGTTTAAAAATTTTTAACCTAGTATTGCACCAGGGTAATTTGTGTTTTTTATCCGGAAACAGAGAGAGATTTCTTCTAAATATATCAGACAGTTCAAGCAGGAAAACATCGAGACATTTGGTGATGGGTTTTCCGGAGAAAATTAGCGCTCCAATCAACTTGAGATATGCTCATGTTCAGAGACTCAAAATTTGCATTCTTGAAATCAGACGAATCATTTGCATTCTTTGCATTTGCTATTGGGACAAAATCAACAAATTCTAAAGTTAAAGATAATGGTACATGATGCAAACCCGGCTTCGAAATAGGGAAATTACTCTCTGTCAAATTAGAAATTAAATTATCATCGACAAATATGAGATCTAAAATATTATTTAGCCTGTTCACAAAAGAAATAATCTGCATAAGGTTTGCACTGAAAAGGGTATCTAGGAAATTAATTTTATGTTCATAATTAACATTTGTTGGAGTCAATATAACATCATTTTGCAGTTTTGACCAAGCAACCTTATTTAGATGAAAATCACCTTAAATGAATTTATGTTATTTTCGTAAGTGTCGAGTATATAATTAACATGGGCGCAATGCAACGATTCGTTACTGCAAGGCGGAATATAAGATGCACAGATAAACAGGTGAACAGATGGGCCTCAAATAGAAATACAACGTTGGTCCAGGAGAGTCACAATCAGAGAGCTGAACGAAAGAAAAGAGGAGGGAACAGTTTACAGCAATTAGAACACCACCTCCTCTTATACATCAAGTTTTGATGGGATCTCTATCTTTCTGATAGGTATGGTATAAATTTGGGTTAAAGAACTCAGCATCAAAGAAATCCTCTTTGAGCCATGTCTCAACAATGGCAACATGATGAGGCTAAGAATATAGATTTACGTTTAGTTCTCATACCAGCACCATTTTGATAATAAATACTACTTAGAAATTTATTAACAGGGATATTTGATTGCTTATAGAAGATGGCTATATAGAAGAGTCAAGCATCTTAACATATTATAAAACAAAGTCACTTTTTCTGTCTGTATTTCCCCTTGAATGCTTAAATCTTGAAAACTAAGCAACGGATTTTGATGCGGTTTTTTTTAATACATAGATTGGTTGAAGAGGAAGGTTTATGTCATTATAACGTGAAGAAATATATAAAGGGGGCGTGGCAATCGGACAAAATGTGGTAAAAAACCATAAATTTTTCTTTTATACAGCCATAAATCCTAAACGAATCCACCGATTAAAATGAAACTTACTTGAAGTTAAACTTTGAAATATTTACTTTCGTTCTGCATCAAAAAAAATAGTTGTTTCATATCTTATTTAACCAAAATTGTTTAAACAAAAGCAGCACTTTTTCCAAAAAAGCTGTTTGTGTGTTTGTTCGCTGTTAAACGAATGAGCCATTAGAACTTGACAGCGAATAAACACACAAACAGCGTTCTTTCACCATACGATCTAATTCAACATGAATGAGGTGGGGCGACATCGTATGGTGAAAGAACGCTGTTTGTGTGTTCGTTCGTCGGTTGACAGCGACGGAGCGAATTGCTAGTTTTACTATAAATCGAAGGCGAGATCCCAAGTTTAGAATTTCATCTTACTAACGAGCTCGGATCTACGTCCTTCCTGATAAGCTTATGGTAATGACTAAGAGATGGAGAAATATTTATAGTTTTCGACACATACTCGACAAGATCGTTAGTGTTAACTGACGGCTTAAAGGAGGACAGACATAACAATTTCAGCCGAACGGTTAAATCAAGACTCACATTTAGGTTACTTTCAACAACGAGTGTTGGTGCTTTCCTTGGTTTGTTTACAGCTTTAGTAATATTCACTGAGGCAGAATCTGGATCAACAGGAGCAGCAGCGACGTCAGCATACGATAGTTTCATAGTATGATTCATTTTGGCAGTGATTTTAGGCAAGGATAACAAATTTGTTGAGCCAGACGCATGTTCCGCTGTAGGAAGATTCAGCTGTAGGAAGACTGACTTTTTAGTCATGTATAGGTGATTTCTTTAGCAGCAACAAGACCATGCAGTTTTTTTATTTCAAACATCAGCGACGATATGTTATTATCTTTATAGTCCAATTACTCACGAATGCAAGCACGTAGTATGTTAAGAAAGTGCAATGTAAATGAACACTCACCGACGTTAAATTTTTCCGTTTACGTAGAACGTTCCCTAGAAATCAAACAAGTTTTCATTTTTTCTGCAAGCACGTGTCAGCTGATTGCTTTTTCACATGACAGTGTTGCCTATTCAATTATTTTGTTCGAAAAATCGACTTTTCCAAAACCCGAAAATACGATTTTTTTTCAAAAAACTGTTATTGCCAACGTTTTTAGCACATAATTTTAAGTGGGACGGGAAATATGAGACAAATTCGTTTTCATCGAAAACATTTTTGCATGTATGCTGAAAAAACCCTTAAAAAAATTGCGAAAGGGTACATTTTTTGACCTAACCGCTCCCCAAAACACAAAAGATATTTTTTTTTTTAACTGTTATCGCCAACGTTTTTACCGGACATTTTTGGGTCGGACAGGGTATACATGAAAATTTTAAAATCAAATGAAAATTTGTTTAGTAGGTCATGACAAAAACGTTAAATATCAAAGTCGAAAAAAGTCAAAAAAATAAAATTACGAAGGCTCGAAAATTATTTTTTTTGGGTATGGGTAGTTGAGTCTAGCTCCCATACAATGGATAATTTCGATAAATGGGTTTTGGGCTATAAATTTTGCAATTAAAAATCTAGGAACGTAAAACTTTGCAGGTTTGGTATTTATTACGCATGTAATGTGTGTTGTGAAAATCAGCCAGATCGGACCAACATAACATATATCTCCCATACAATCGCTTGTTCCGATAAATGGGGTTTGGTCTATGTATCTTTAAATTAACAGTTTTGCAGAGTTTATAATAATTGTAAGTAAGGATCGGACGTTTAACACCGTGATGCGTATTCATGAAAGGTATAAAGCTTTCGGCACAGTCGAGACAGCCCTTTCCTTACTTGTTTCTTTTTTAATTCTTTCCCGTAAATCAACCAAAATTGTTGGTATTAAAAAGCAATAACAAAAATGAAAGCACGAGGTAAGGCAGTTCTGCTGATGATGATAAACCAGATCTGTCGAAAAATCCATCATGATTACACTACTAACTGTCAAATGGCGGAAGTGGTTCATGCATATTTTGACGCTTTTTTTCCGGAAGGTTATTTACTTCTTTTTTTTTCTCCAAGCGATACTTCTTCGTGGCTTCCCCCTTTTCTATTTAAATCCGTCATATTTTGATGATTTTTGAGTATCTTTTGCTTTCTAAGTATCTTTTGCTTATTTCAGACTTGCTCAATGTTTTCTGCGAAATAACAATTAAATACTATTTAGTGAGGTGAGCTAGCTTTTTCGCAGCAAAATTATCTGCCACGTTACATAAGTTTAATAGTTTTTATGCCACGATAAATAAAGATTTCATTTAGCGAACCCATTCCAAAACGTAGACTTCAAGTAGCTAAAAAAATATAGGTTATACCTTTTTTTGAAAGCAATCTGTATGCTCCCAAAAACTATATTTCATTTTCGATCTGCCACGTTACGAGTTATTTGTTACAAATTACTTCGCGATGAAAAACAAACACGAATTCATATTCATTACAAATTTTCGAGCTTTAGTATCATATTTACGTTACACTATAATGGCAGAATCTTTTTCCAGTCAAAAAGTAAAAAATATGGATTATATTCACGTTTTTGTCTCTTTGCAATCTTCCAGTCATCTCGAGGTCATGCAATAAGCTTCGATAAGTATCATCACATGTCAAGCATAAAACTATTTTTTTCTTGTCATTCACCTTGTCTAATATTTGAGGTTATATGAGTATATATTTATTAATGTTAATCAAAACGTTCAGGATGAAAAGTAAAATATCCGGGCAAGTAGTTAATACCCCACTGCAAAAGCGAAGTTGTATATCTTTTTTGATTTTCATACCTTTCATGAACATGAAATGTTTGTACGTATACTGAAATGATCAGGAGGATGAGCTGGGTCGATGTAGCCATGTCCGTCTTTCGGAACGTCTTTCTGTCTATTTGGACGCAAATACGTACTGAAAGTATTAAAATAGACCTGTGTAAATTGGGATGACATAATAGATCACTACTAGGTATATAATGTTTGGTTCCACCCGAACTTAGACTTCCTTACTTGTTTGATTTAAGTTCAAAACTTTTCCATCGACCATTGTTAGAAGAAAATCATGCTTTATTGTAATGACATTCCCCTCTTCAATTTCAATTATTGTTGGTTCTAATTTGGCAATTTGATTTTTTATATCACTCACTGTAGCTTTTATGAGTTCCGTAGACTCCTTCTCGTATTTAAATAATATCGGGCGGCACAATATATTTGATGACGGACGTGGATTTTTCCAATATTCTGAAGCTTCATCTTTTAGTCGTAATGGAACAATAGAAGATGTATATTGGAACGATTTTCCTCATCCCTTGTCAAATTTGGTTTTGAGACAAACCGGTTTCGGCGTTGTGCCATCATCAGTGTCGATTTTCGTTCTGATCTGTTGTGGTCGTTTGTCTTGTATTTATAGTAGGTAGCAGGTAACGTCAGCATGGGTGTCTGTTTGTGTACGTGTGTGCATGTGTTGTGTGTGTACATTCAGAAACGGGGGTGGTTTGCATCGATCGTTTTTTTTGTGGTTGACTGCGGCAGGTAAAAGTTGGTGATTTTTGTTGTTTGACCTTTTTTGCTTGTTTGTTGTTTTTGATCTTTTGCTGTTTTGTGCTTATTTGTCGGTGCGTGTGTGTTTGTTGTACCTGAGTGATTGCTTTGTTTTTTGTAAACCAATTTTAAAGGTTCGAATATTGTGTCGGAAACAGTGTTTACCTGTTCGTTTATTATTCTACCGTCGAATGTTTTTTGTTTGTAGATTTCCATGTTTTCGAGTACGTTCAGACGTCTGCCTTTTGCTTGTACATGTAGGACCTTGACTGTTTTTTTGATGTTACCGGGGGGGCATTTATTCTCCGCCATGTGATTCGCAAAGTTGGACTCTGGTATGATGGTTGGATTCCGTATCTTTTTGTTGTAATCTCTAATGTGTTCTCTGAACCTCGTTCTTACTTGTCGTCCGGTTTGTCCTATGTAACTGTGCTGGCATTCACAAGTGAGCTTGTATACACCATGGCTGCTAAATGGATCTTCTGAGTTAGTTTTGGTTCTTAGCTTCCGTCCTAAATTGTTCGATGTTTTGAACGCTGTGTTGATGTTGTATTTTCTAAGGAAATTTGCTAATTTATATGTTGCCCTTCCAGTATATGTCATTGTCGTCCAGGTTTGTGTACTTTCTTCTCCATTGTTTATTTTTTGTTCTCTAAGGTCTCTTCTGAGTTTATCTACTAGTGCTTTTTTATATCCGTTGTTTGTAGCGATGTTATATATTATTCCAAGCTCTCTTCTATATGCTTCTTATGTAAGAGGTGTTCTTTCCAATCTTTGTACTAAGTGCCTTAGCGCTGCATTTTTATGTTGTTGTGGGTGGTTCGAGGTATTATGTATTATTGTGTCGGTGGCCGTTGGTTTCCTATATATGTCGTAGTGGAATTAATTGCTAGCTTTATCAATACTTATTGTGAGGTCCAGATAATTGATTCCTCCGTCTTTTTCGGTTTCCATTGTGAATTTTATGTTCCCGTGCTGCTTGTTGAGGTACTCCAGTACTTGCTCTTCGTTGTTCGAAGTTAAAACGCATATGATATCATCGACGTACCTTGCGTAAAATAACACTCCTAATTTGGAATATAATTCCTGTATATACTCTTTTTCCAGGTTTTGCATAAACGCTTCCATAAGAATAGCCGATGTTGGGTTTCCCATCGCAAGTCCGTTTGTTTGTCTGTATATTTTATTGTTGAATTGAAAATAGTTTTGACGTAGTGTGGTTCTTATCGTGTTCGTGATTTGCGTACTTTTTACTTTATCTTTTGTTTTACGTAGTATTATAGAGTTTACTATGTTCAATGTCTTTGCTAGTGGTATTGAACAATAGAAGCCATAAACATATTACTATCTGTAATTGTTTCATCGTCTACATTTACTCTTCGTCCTGATGATCCATCCCAGCCCCACTTAGCGCATTTGGTGGTGTGGGAATGCTGTTTTTGATCCTCATCAGTCGCACTGGACTTGCTACCGCAACTGCTTCTGTTATATGAGACTTTAAGTTTTCTTCGTCTTTTTTATATTGTATAGCCAGTGCTTCTGAAAGATGAGTCGTGGCGATAGCTTTTGTGGTATCAGACAGCTTCCTTTTCCTTCTGTAGGTACAACACTCTTCTATGGGTTTTGTTGGTCTCCCTCTAGTTGGATTGGTTGACGTGCTAAGCGTTTCTTCGGCCAAAAAAGTTTTGTCAGCTAGCCACTTTTCATGCTTACTTAGAAATTTTGAATTTTTACGATAGACGTCCTTCCATTTTCTTTCTATCATAATGTAATGTAAATTAATTTTTTCTTCCAGGCCTTCCTTTTCTTTAATGCTTGTTTCACTCGCTAATTCTCTCATAATAGCCTCAACGAAGTCCCGTCTTGACTTTGTAGATTTAAACACCGCAAATAGTTTCGAGTTTTCTAGATACATATTAGAATTGGCTTCGAGTGTATCTGACTAAATATTAAACTGTGAACTATATACTAAAGGGTGTTTTTTTTAGGGGTATAGAACTTCGAATTGAAATAAAACACAAGAAAATCGTTTTAGGGTCCATCAGTTTGGCTTTATTGGAAGGATAATTTTATGCCATTAATGTTTAAATATGATTTCGGGCATGTGGCCGCCGCGGCTGGCTCGAATAAAGCCAATTCTACAGGTACAATTTTCAGCCACTTTTTCGAGCATATGGGGCCGTATGTCGGCAATAACGCCACGAATGTTGGCTTCCAATTCCCCTAACGTTTCTGGTTTGTTGGTGTAGACGAGCGACTTCACATATCCCCAAAGAAAATAATCCAATGGTGTCAAATCACACGACCATGGTGGCCCATTGACAGGTCCATTCCGCGAAATTATGCGCTCATCGAATGTTTCCTTCAATAAATCGATTGTGACGTGCGCTGTGTGGCATGTAGCGCCGTCTTGTTGGAACCACAACTCATCCACATTCATGCCATCCAATTCGGGAACAAAATAGTCGGTTATCATGGCTCTATACCGGTCTCCATTAACGGTAGCTGCCTCTCCAGCATTATTGCGGAAGAAGTATGGCCCAATGACTCCACCAGCCCATAGAGCACACCAAACAGTCAGTTTTTGTGGATGTAATGGCGTTTCAAGGGTCTCATGTGGATTCTCTTCACTCCAAATGCGGCAATTTTGCTTGTTGACGTAGCCATTCAACCAAAAATGAGCCTCATCACTGAACAAAATTTTGCGATGAAAATCAGCATCGAAATCAATCTCATTTTCGGCCCATACACCAAAATTACGACGCATTGCATGGTCTCGCGGCTTTAATTCTTGCACAAGCTGGATCTTGTAAGGTCGCAAGCCAAGATCTTTGCGCAAAATCTTCCATAAAGTTGATGGACAAAGCTCCAATTGCTGTGCACGGTGGCGAATCGATTCATTCGGGTCCTCTTCAACACTTTGCTCTACAGCGGCAATTGTTTCTTCGGTGCGCACTGTTCGACGTCTCTGCGGATGCGTATTATCACATAGAGTAAACGTAGTGCGAAAACGATCCATGGTTAACCGAATTAATTGCTCTGATGGACGATTATGTCGACCATAAAATGGACGGAGCTCACGGTAAACTTCGCGAACTGAACCATTATTTTCGAAATAAATTTGCACGATTTGCAAGCGTTGTTCTTTTGTAAACCTGTTCATGATGAAATGGCAAACCAAACTGAACATAAATGACATTAGAGTTGCCAGATTTGACCACAAAATGCCAGTTTTATCTCTATTCGAAAAACAAACCTGTAAAAAATATATATATATATACTAACAAAAGAGAAACAATATGACGCGAAATTTGAAATGACAATTTTTCACCTGTGGTTGCCATTTTCAGAGCCCTGGCCATATGTATATAAAAATAAATTTCTGTTCGTTCTTCTTCTTTAAATGGTCATCTAACCGCCTGGGCGATTTTGACCGTCAAACATAGCAAAAAGGGCTTCTCATATCCGAGGCTTTGTTGTTGAATTTCAATGGAACGTTGTTTTATGTGGTGGGTCCCAAACCCAACGCACAACCCGTTTCACGGGAGGTTGAATTCTATTACACGTTTGTATAGCGAGCCGCTTGATCCAAGACAGACGACCGCTTGCAGCCGCACCACATGGTGATCAGACGCTGCTGTTTGATGAACCCCCCAGCAAGCCCTTAAACCGATTATGTCGAAGTGGCCTTACCAGGTTGTCGCCTTCTCACGTTTAGCTCACCACCAAACGGGTGTTCGGTGGTTACCCAGAGGATACTTGGGCGCAAAGCCCGGAAGTAGTGAGCTGCTTGAACCGCATGCGATTCAT
Source organism: Merzomyia westermanni (assembly GCA_949987695.1). NCBI lineage: Eukaryota > Metazoa > Arthropoda > Insecta > Diptera > Tephritidae > Merzomyia > Merzomyia westermanni. The sequence continues at coordinate 92,547,980 of OX465288.1, forward strand.
GGCGATCAGAAACTTTCCCCACTTGCGTTGACTTCTGCACACGGCCCCATCCCCCATTGCTGTTCGTTAATCTCGGTAAAACTCGAGAACGGCTGGACCGATTTCGCTAATTTTGGTCTTGAGTTATTTGTGGAAGTCCAGAGAAGGTTTAAAATGTGAATAAATATAAAAGTTGTACAAGTATAAGGATAGAGATAGGGATGGGGATTGGGATTGGGATTGGGATTGGGATTGGGGTTGGGATTGGGATTGGGATAGTGGTAGGGATAGGGATAGGCATAGGGATAGGGATAGGGATAGGGATAGGGATAGGGATAGGGTTAGGGATAGGGATAGGGATAGAGACAGGCACTATTTCTAGATCCATGCAGGTACATTTCTGGGCAGGACAAAGTCTGCCGGCCCCTCTAGTAGTATGTATAAACTACTCAAACATATACATTAGGTCGGGTCGATTTGGGGGAGGCAAAAAAATCGCCCATTGCTCTGTGAAAATCATATTCTAGGTATCAAAATAATAAACTTTGCCGAAGGAACCATACCTCTAAAACGAATTCTGATGTCCACAATTTGGGTCGAACTTTTGGGTAGGGACAAATTTTGAAAAATCCCACTTTGACCCTTTTAGAGTGCTCCAATCGAGTCCAAATGTATGACCGACCCCCACTAACTTTGGAGGGCCAACCCACCGATGGCAGTGGCACACCACCTGGAACCCCCTTTGGGGGTTCACCATACAAACATTTCAAAAAATCGCCGGTTTTGCACTTTACATGAAAAAATCAGCGAAATGCCTATGTTTTTTCTTTTTGGAGTTTATTTTTCTCTTTAGAAATTTATTTAGTCAGAACATATAGTAAAGGAAAAAATGAATTTAATTTAGTAATAGAAAAGAAATTAAAAAAAATTATTAGAAATTAGCGTTTTTACAACCCTTTTAAACCAAGGCATCACTGTGATGCATTTGCATGTCGTAAACATAGTTGTGTGGGTTTTTTATTCAACCGTTTTAAAAAATGAAGGTATCACTGTGACACAATTGCAGATCGTAAAATTGCTTGTGTTGTTTTTTTTAAGCCACCACAAGACACAGCAGGTAGAATTGAAATTACCATATCATTCTTATTGCTAATTTCTTATGAAGTGCTAATTTCAGATAAAAAAAATATTTCAAAAAATAATAATAAGTGAAGTGACCATTCCAAATCAAAAAGTTTACAATGAATCCACCATCCTCTACACCGCAAGATGAAGCAACTACATCAACAACTATCGAAAACCAAATGAGTCATATACCCAAGCATGATGTTACTGTTTTTGGGGTGTCTACTGATTTAACTGATCTTAATTTACCAACCCATCTGGATATCTTGAGATATTATTTTTACTTAAGCGAACGTGCTAAAACAGAACAATGATTGGAATTTGGGAAAAACTTGGTATGGAAATAGTGCTGAAAAAAAGTGTATTTAATAAATTGCTTGACAAGTATCAAGAGAAGAAACAACACCCAACAATTTACTGAGTATGTAAAATCTCTGGAAACAATTTTTTACATTGGAACATGTAAATGCGATTTGAAGGCAGCTCCATGTGCATGCGGCTGGGTTCCCGAATGCCTCAAAGAGTTCATGCACGATCAACATAATCAGAGAAGACTAACAATGGATGCATTTATGATGGAAACTGAAGAGCAAGGAGCAACGTCTATGTCATCAATGCCAACATACCAAGATCCCGATGATTCACCATACGCACCGCCACCGGTTCAAGAAGATATGGATAGAAGCACAACTTCACAATACACAGAGAGATACGATTGTTTTAACTTTGCCTTGCTATGTGACAGATTTGGTGTGCCTGACAGAGTAGCATCAGCATTGGGACTCGCTCTTTTGCAAGGTTTTAAAATTAAAGATAAGCATGGGAAACCTTCCATCATGGATAAATCGAAAGTTCGCAGAGAAAAAGAGAAATGCAGACAAGAAGTGCTTCGCAAACGGTTAGATGATACCAATTTGTTAGCGTTTTCATTCGATGGCAGAAAAGATAGATAAAATTGATGAGAAGTATCATACTAGGATGGTAAAAGAACCTCATCTTGTTATTTTGAGAGAACCCAATTCTGAATTGATTGGTTACGTAAGACTTGAACATGAAACCGCTGAATACAAAACAACCAAATTAAATGGTTTTTTCAACGATAAAAATAGATCACTGGATTCATTAATTGGAATATGCGCTGACGGTGAGGTAACAAACACTGGCCCACACGGTGGAATTATACGACGATTCGAATTGCTGTTAAAAAGACCATTGCATTGGTTCGTTTGCCTTCTACACTTCAACGAACTTCCGTTTCGGCATTTATTTGAAGCTTTGGATAAATCAACCAGCTCTGGACCAAGATCGGCAACCGGAAAACTGAGCCGTCAAATCGAAACTTGTGAAACTCTTCCGGTAAGTTATTGCTATCACTCATTTATTATAATTGTCAACCATTTTTAATTATTTTATTATTATATATTTTCAGGTGGTGGACGGCTTCCAGAAAAGTGAGTTGCAAAATATGCCCCCTGCTCCAGAAAAAATTGAATTTTCCACCGATTCGAAGTACTTATACGACATGGCCCATGCAATTTCTAGCGGCTTGGTTCCGGTGGATCTGGCTAAAATCAAACCAGGGAAAATAGTACATTCTCGGTGGCTCACCCAGGTTGCTAGATTACTGCGATTATATGTGACAACGGAAAATCCAGATGCAAATTTAAGAATTCTGGTTGAATTTATAATTAAATGTTATGTGGCAATGTACTTCAATATCAAGTATTACAGCTCTGTTGTGTACGGCAGTGCATTATTTTTCAAGTTCATTGGTTGGTCACGATTTCTACAACGTCGTTTACGCAAAATTGTCAGTCAAGTAATTAAAGATAATTCATATTATGCGCATTCGGAAAATATCCATCACACATACAAGGACCGGAACGACATGTTAAATTGCTAGCTAGCGTTTCCAAACGGGTTATACCGGAAAATGTAGAGGCTGTTATGGCGACGACATTAGAGAGCCGTGCGAAATTGCCCAGACTTGAAAGTAAAAAAGACTTCAAACAATATTTTTTTTTAGTTTCTTTTCTATAACTCACTTAAATTAATTTTTTCATTTACATATGTTCTGACTAAATAAATTTCTTAAGAGAAAAAATAGATATTATTATAAATAAATAATAAATATTATTATAAATATTTTTGAGAGTGATACATACAAACCATACAAACATTTCAAAAAATCGCCGGTTTTGCACTTTACATGAAAAAATCAGCGAAATGCCTATGTGTTTTATTTATTTTTATTTATTTATATATATTAATATTGTTGATTTATTCGGGTTCGATTCTCCACAAGATCCTCTGAAATAGCAAAACTATACGAACTAGTCTGACGAGAAATCGTGGAAATAGTACTATAACTATAGCCTGTATATGTTTGTTGCTTTCAATTTTTCCTCTAATCAAAAACAATAATAATTAACTAAGAATTATTATCAACTGGTCTTGAGCTCCGCCATATCGCGCCATAGAGAGAGAGAGAGCGATTCTACTAAATAATTTCTGAATTCTTTCAATTTTATATGAACTGCCTTCATAAAATGGATTCCATATTATCGAGCAATATTCCAGACGACTTCGTACCAAAGCGGTAAAAAGTGCTTTCAGCGTCATTGGATCCTTAAAGTCTCCAGAATTACGTCTTATATCTCCAACCATTGCAAATCCCTTCGAAGCTATAAAGTCAATGTGACGAGAGAATGAGATTTTGGTGTCGAAAATGACACCCAGGTCTTTAATCTCATATGAACGACTTAAAGGTTCGGCATTTAAATTGTAATTGCAATAAGTTGTAGTTGACTTTTTCGAATATGAAACAACGCAGCACTTATTTACATTCAAAAACAAATTATTGTCAATACACCATTCAGCAAAAGAATCAAGGTCTGATTGTAAATTGGCACAGTCGGAAATATTACGGACTGTTAAGAACAATTTGACATCATCTGCAAACATTAGGCATTTGGCGAAGTTGAAACAATTAGGCAAATCATTAATAAAAATCAGGAATAATAAAGGGCCGCTATGGGTTCCCTGCGGAATTCCCGACCAAGCGTCGATATATAAGGATGACTTTACGTCTCTAAGAAAATTCCACAGGTCAGACATTCTTGAAAAAGAAGTGGCAGGGGCTCCGCCACAGCATTTGAACAAATTTAAAAAAACATAGGACAGAATCCCTCCGTATCAGATTTTGTACTGTTTGTCAGTTTTGAGATTGACAGAAGCACATCATCGGTCGTAATAGCGAAGGAAGAAATAGATAAAGCAGGCGCAGAAAGGTGGGCAGAACCTTGTGGGGATGTAGATTTTAGATACACTTTTTGAAAGAGTTTGGCAAACAGGTTGCATGCACCTTGCGTGTTGCTGGATACTTCACCATCATATTCCATACTAGTCGGAAAACCGTTAGTTTTCCTCTTAGAATTTATGACAGACCAAAAACAGGATGGGTTTGATTTCAAGTTAGACTCTATTTTGAGCATATAGTTCTTATAAAGAAACTTATTAAGGCAATCAAATGTTTTCTTAAGTCTAATATAGATAAGACGATCAGTTTCATCATTGCTCTTTTTATGTTTCTTAAACGCTTTATTTTTAGAGTTCTTGAGGCTACTCAGCTTCGCATTAAACCACGGCGGCTTATTACTCGGAACCGATCTCTTTAAAGGTACAAACTAGAAAAATTGTCCGTTCTGTTATTTTCTTCTTATTTTCACATTGACCCTAATGTTTTTGACATTAAAGGTAATATTATTATGATTCGATCCTAAAGAAAACAAAACTAGCTAAAGAACTTAGCCTCGTTGGAACAATGTTTTAAAAAGCGTTCAGTTGTTGGCGTATGTTGACGACATTGATATCATTGGCCCTAACAACCGCGCCGTACCTTTTGCTTACTACAAACTAGAAAAAGAGCAGAGAAAATTTCTTTGGTGGTGAACGAGAGCAAAACAAAGTACATGTTGTCATCATTCAAAAGAGTAGGCGCATTTGTGTCGTTTCACTGTTGCACTGTTGGCAGTCTTAATTTCAAAATAATAAAGGACTTCGGTTACCTTGGAACCTCTATACGTCACTTATCGTACCTGTCCTAGTTTATGGAGCAGTAGCTTGGACACCGACATCATCTGATGAGGCGGCTGTGGGAGTATTCGTGAGAAAGGTTCTTGGAAAGATTGACAGACCCTTACGCGTTGGAGACGGCAATTACCGAAGAAGATCCAATGACGATCTATATGCAGACACCAACTTAGTCCAAAAACTTAAAACCCAGGCTTCGTTGGCTAGGTTATGTTGTGCGACTGTAGATTGTCCGGCCCAGAAGGTATTCTTATCGGCGCTTGTCGGAGGCAGCCCACCACTCCGGGGGAAGGACCAAGTGGAGACCGATTTGCAATCCTGTGGTGTTTCCAATAGGCGCCAGTTAGCAGAAAGAAGAAACGAGTGGCGAGCTATGTTAAAAAACTCGTTTGGACGGAAAAGGGCCATTTACGGGTCAATTCTGTGCATAACCGATAATTTTGTACTTGGAAGATTATCTGACCGAAAATCGTAACCATTGCCAATGCAGTTTATGTAACCGCGATTCTATCGTACATGGCAACGGTGTCAAAACAAACAATGCGCAATAGAGAATAAAATACATTCCCACAACAGCCGGTTCTATCGTACCGGAATGACCCGGGTTTTTTTACCCGGCCAAGGGCTGTTATATCAGTGTAACCCTGTCCAATCTGTCCGGTCCCACACTGTTAACAACAACAACAGATAATAAAATGAAAACGCTAACGAAACTTTGTGTAAAAAAGCGCTAATATTGTTTACTAGTTCTTGTGAACTAGTATGTGTACAAAATTTTTCCGGTATTTTCTGTCCACAAAAATATTTACAAAACACGTGCAATTTTTCGCGGTTACGCGACAAAACAACCTATTTTGGTGGTGACGAAGTTGAACTGCAACTGAAGCCGGCAGAATACAAGGGTGTAAAAGTTTACAAATTATTTATTTGCCGGTAAAACGAATGTTGTTACCACAGTAGAATTAGGGCGTTAAAGAACGAAGAAGTATATTGTAAAATATATTAAAACCCCGATTAAGTGTTACTTCGTTATTTTATTGGTTTCTCTTCTTTTAGCTTATCAAGCCGATCAGCATTTAATTTATGAATACAAAAATTCATTCGTGAACAAGAAAAATTGTTTTTTTACTACTTCACTGCATGTAACATGCTCAGATGTCTGCTATACTTCTGTAAATATTTTTCGAAATACAATAAAATTGCAAATTACATTTTTCGCTGTAGTTTTGCAATTCAAAACGGCGCACTTCATTTTAAATATAAATTAATATATCGAAGACTATAAATGAGCTCAAGGCCAAACTTTTAATAATTAATTAAATTGTTAAAAAAAAAATTCAAAAAATTATGATTTTCATAAAACTTATTATCTTGGCCTTGAGCTCATTTATTGTCATGGATACTTTAAAATCTCAATTCAATTGAATTGGGTAGAAAATCGTGAAGTGAGACACCTAAAACTTTTTCGAAGGTCACGAATTTTAATGGAATTGGTGGCATGGCCCACGACGATAAAAGAAAAATACGTTTTTCCCAATTTTGCGAAATTCGAGTTATTTTCTAAGTTATAGCAATGAAAATTTTTTCGAAGTTCACTAGTTTTTGCCAATTTTCTCGCGATGGTCAAACCGATTTTGCTTATATTTTAAATATATATTCAAGACGGTGTCTCCTACCTAACTTTATTTATTTTATTTGCATATTTTTTTTGCAAAAATTAATGGCGAATTTTTAAATATTTTTGACTTCCTCGTGTTCAGATAGTTGGGCATTCCATTACACACTTTTAGCAGAAAAATAATTCGGGGCCCGACAATGGGATGGGAGTTATTCACTGTTTTATAGTCTGGGATTTCTGTATGTGGCAATGTTATAGAGAAAGTAATATAAGAAGAATAAAGGATGTAATAATGAAAACTCTTACTAGACATTTAATTTTTATTAAAAAATGTGATCAAACATTTTTCGAAGTACAATAAATGCTATGACTCAGTATTCATAGTGCACTGTACGTACCGAAAAAAATTTGTATACAAATTTAATTAGAATCCCATGAAAAATTTGAAGTGTGTAATGGAATGAACAACAACATTATGCTAAAGCGTGATCTGACAGCGATGAAGAAGTCAAAATTATTAAAAAAAATTTCGAATAATTTTGAATTTTCGAGAAACTGGCTCAAACGTATCTTTGTTTGTTATTGTGAACTATATGAACAAGTTTCAGAAAGAAAGGCGAACTTAGAAAACAAGTGGCCCACTTCACAAATTTCTACCCTTTGTTGGTATACAAAATAGGAATTAATACATAAAAGCAAAAGAATTAAAATCAACATAAAGAAAACTACTTATGTTGGGGTTTCACGTTTTCAAAATGTGGAAATTTAATTAATGGCAACTCGCGTGTTAGGACAAGTGTCTTGGAAGAAAAAAGGTTCGGCATGAAATAAAAACATACAACCAAATATATCGCAAAAGTAAACGGTTTTATAGAAATCTATAAGTAAACAAATGTATGCTAACAGCAATGCTTAAGACCAAAATGTAAGTATGGCTGACTTCCTAAACATCAGTTTACGATGAAACACTGCAATACGAAAACCACAGTGATGCATTGTTATGATGCTTTTGCGATATAATGCATAAATTATGATTTTCTTTATGAACGCAACTTGTCACTTTGATTTATTTTTCCTAATATAATATAAAAAGGAATAACTTTATTAATTTAAATGAATAACTTACATGGAAAAATGCGTCTTATACTTTAGCTTTTCAATTGCAATAAATTTGTAAATATGAAAAACATAAACAAATTTTGTGATACAGCGGGTTTTACGATTTCGCATCATCGACTTTTTAGTTTATGAGTCTTTGATTTTGTACTTATGCAAAGCAACTGACGATTAGAAAATCAGCCTATGCATAATTCTCATATTAATTGATACCCTCAAGTTTGTTGGCAGCGGACTATTAGCTGGATTGTATTTCTATTTACACTTCCTTGTGTGTTGTTATGCACCTTAAAAAATTTACATACGACGATATTTAATAACAATAATAAACATTTAATTTAATAATAAGTCTAAAACACAGTAATGAAAAGTAGTGTATTTCCATTATACTCGCGTATTTGTTTACATTGGGAATATATTACTTGTTTATTTCTTAATAATAGTACAAATTTCTATAAATCTATGTTAGCGTAGTAAAAGTTGATGTATTTTTATTATGTCCATTTTGTTAAAGATGGCAACTCCCAAAGATACAACGTATCATGTCAGAACTCTGCGTTTTTCCTGCAAAAAAGGGAAATACTTCTTTCAATAATCGAAAGAATACTCCTTAAGGAGTATCAGAGTGCTAAAACACTTATCCTCATTCATATAAAAAAGGAGGTCCAATATACATGGCGATATCCTAGGAGACGATCAGCTACTACATCTCGGAGTACTCTATTTATTAGCTTCTGAGTCCTAGAGAGACCTACGTGAAAGTACTTTTAAAATGCCTCCAAAACTTACTCCACGGAGTATTCAACACCTTAAAGTACACCTACTCCATTCCTCTCGATTTGTTTTTAAAAAACGCCTTGAAATAATTGTTTGGCATTTTTGGAGATTACTTTCCCTTGGATGTCCCACGAAGTACTCAAAAGCAAAGATTTGGAGTACTTGATGTAGGTACGCTTTGAAATTATCTAAAGTTTTGGATCCTCATCAATGCAAGCCAACAACAAGTACGTGTAGCACTTGGGCGTAACCCCATAGTTTAACAAGCCAATGTCTTCATATATTACGCCCTCTGTCCGTGCCGACCATTGCTCTAGAACACTGGTTATATATCAGCATTGACTCTTTGCCCCATATTCGGTGACACTACAGCTATCTCGCTAGCTCCTGCATACATGTATTAGTGTAGCCATCACTGTCTCTGTTGTGCTAGTTAGTGGTAGCATTTAATGGAGCCAGACATGGCCGGTACTTGATAACAGTCGCTACAATATGGCTAACTTTCTAAATATCACTTTGCAGTGCAAACACTGCGATACGAAAGGATGTGACCCATTGTCATGGTACTTTTGTGATTTTCCTTATATAATTAATAATATATATAATAAATTTATTACTTTAAATAAATAATTTAAATAAAAATATGCAAACTTACGCTTCAGTTCCGGTCATTTCTTAATTGCAAATAAATATATATATAAAAAAATCGCGGATATAACTGAGCAGAGCAAATATATGATTTCAACGCTGTAATCCGACGGACAGTCAAGGAACACAAACTGACTAAGTGGAAACAACATCTTGAGTAATGCAACCTGTCCAGGAACGTAGGCAAACTATGTACTACAGTCAAGGCCCTATCAAATCCAACCAAACACAACAACATGGTGGTCTTTACATTTGGTGACAGTGTTAAATCGGACCCCAGGCGATGCACGATCTCTGTCTGTCGACATTTTATAATGCATCCACCTACTGACAGGGCCAAGAGACGAGCCATCCGTCGGGCGCATAAACACAGACACATCACAGCTCCCATTGCCGTATCCGTCAGCGAGGTCAAGGAAGCCATAGTGGATGCCAAGCCTTTGCCACGAGGCACATATGTCTTTAGTGGCGTGCCACAGGGTGGTGTCCTATCCCGCCCATTGTTTAATTTCTATGTTTCGAGTCCTGCTCTCCCAAGGAGAGTCTCTATTTCCTCCTACACTGACGACTGTATATTTCTGGCTTCGTGTAAGGGCCCCTCCATTGACAAATTCTGTACTAAGATAAACTGTTACCTCCGAGATGTTTCCAGCTTCTTCACCTAGCGGAATCTGCGGGCACTCTATTTACAACGTGAAACGCGCAGATTTAATGTCCACGTATATGAAGTTACTCTAACTACTGTTAATCACCCCAAAATCTTGGGCATGACGTTTGCCACCCTCGCTACTCATGCCACCGCAAATAGCATCAAATGTTCAGAGCCGCAACAAGATCCTCAAGTCACTTACTGACAGCACCACCGGTTATTGATTACGTTTCGCGCTTATGGTAACCCGACCTTCTGACACCAACTGGAGGAAGTTGTAAGTGAGCCAAAACACCCCCATAAGAACTGTCCCCAATGTCTTCTTATGTAATCTGAGTCACACCTCCATCAAGAAACTAAAGTCCTCAATGCTCTTGAGCATGCGGAACTGTTGAACAGACAGTTTTTACTGAACTGAAGCTCCGCCCCTAGAGATATAAGGAAACATCTCGCATCTCATTTGCGAATATTCGGCGAGTGTTTTGCGAATATGAATATCAGAAAAAAAGGAGTTTTAAGATAATACCAGGTTAATAAGACTAAAATCCAGTTATTTCCAATAGTTTTTAATGCATGAATAAGTAACTCAACTTATAATATATGATCAAAATACAAATATATCATTCAACGATAAACTATAAATATATGTAATCTAAACAAACAAAAAATTGTAGACGCCTGCAATAAATCGCAGGACAGCTTCAAAGAAAACCCCGTGGCTGACGGGCTTTGACAGAATCTGCTTCCGTTCGCAATCAGGGTTGCAATAATCGCAATCACGTATTGTCTTCATCAATAGGAACCAATAAATATGTGATTTGTGTTATTTAGATATACAGGAATGCAGATGCGAATTTAAATTTATAACACAAACAAATACGTGCAGACTAAAAAAAATTGATACTTTTTCGCCTATGTTTTTTAATGTTTTCCGCAACATGAACTATCATGGGCTTGATTTAAGTTTCGAATGCTCAATTTTAATAAATGTTAATATTGTCTTTAGGTGTGTAAAAGGAAATTACTTTGGAAATGTCGTTTAAAAACCAAAACTTATAGTTATTTTCGGTAATTTTTTTTGGAAAGGTGGGTAAATAATTTTGCATTGCTACTGTTTAAATTGATTAAACATTTCTTAAATTTTGCACTATTCGAACACTGGAAATTCATTTGCATAACCAAACCAAAGATAAAAATAGTCATTGCAAAGAAGTGTTAGCAAAGTGAGAATGACGTAAAACTTTCAGCAAAACATCTGTTGCCATTTAGATTGCTTAACAGCTCAAATTCAAAAATTTTTGTTTTTGCTTTCCAATATCACGATCAGCTGTTACTGAGTGAAATTCCCCCACCAGAAACTTGCAACTCACTCTATCAATGAAATGTCAAAATGCGCTTTCTCTCTGTAAGTATTCTGTGTCACCGAACACTTTCCAGTAAAAAATTTTAAAAGTTTTTCAAAATTGTATCCTCACCGAACACGGCTACTGCTCTTGTTCTATGTCTATTGCTGTGCAGTCACAGTCTCGAATCAAAATAGCTGCGACTGAGAAATCATAAGCACAAGGCACACTGTTCATAAAAAAACTCTAATTTCAACAGAGCACTGTGAAGATACACATTTTTTATACCACTTTGGGGCCACTCTTCGGAAAATTAGCGAGCTAGAACTGCTTTATTTTCAATTATTTGTGAATTTTATGGGTCAATATTATATTATTTAAATTTGTTTGATTTAATATTGAATGCAACCCACCCTGTGTTGGTTTGTGTTGTGGGGCTTCGGAGTAAGTTGCGCTACTTATAGACATATACCTCGGCCAGGAGGGCCAGAAACACTAGATTATTTATATATATAAAAACTTCGTAGGAGCATAGTATATGAAGTAGCTTTATCCACTACCTTCTCCTCCGATTCGCAAAAGAAGATGTCAAACTAGTAGGAGTAAACAATGCCCAGGAGACTATGGAACGAGACTGCATAGCCCTACACAATTATCGACAAGTTTGAACAAAAACTTAATGTTCGCATTCGCATTCGCGAATATCATTAGTGGATATTCGCATTCGCTTTCGCGAATGTTCAAAAAGTGGCATTCGTTACATCAATGCTCCATACAAGCAGTTTTATATAATTAGTATACAAAAACATGAATAGTGGCTATAAAAATAATAGAAAATAATGAATGTTCTACCAATTTGGCACTACCAATTTGACACTGTAACTGCAGTTTTACGATTATGACACGGATAGTTTTTGGTTTTAAACGTGTTATATGGGTGTTGTTAATAAGAAATTTTTAAACAATTGTTGGTATTTACATTAATACCCAAAAAGCAAAGTAAACTTAAAATAAATGTTCAAAAAGCTTTCCGAAATAAATATTAAGTTTACCAAATTGTGATTTTTCATTTGTAAAACGTTTGAAAATAAACGTTTTATAATTGAAACGACACGTTGATAATGTAAGCCTATAAACAATTTTCAAAGAAAGCATTTTATACGTGTTTTTTCTGAAACTTAACTCAAACCATATTTTTTGTATTATTCAGCTATTGAAATAAAATAAATAAATAAGTTATAATCATACATTGAATGCTGCAACTTAAATCAATTATTAGCAGATTGCAAAAGTGGTTAAGATGCATCCATTATTTTTGCTTTTTCGTCCTCATTCAGATGTAAAATCTTCTATGAAAAAAATTAGAAAATTTTTTAAGCTGAAAGGAAAAAAGTATACAAATAGTTTTTCTAAAATTTTTATCAACATTTGTATTTCACTTTTAAAGTAAAATGATTTATAATAGTTTGTTCTTGAAGTTTATAAAAAGTTTACTTTAAACTTTCAAATAAATTAAAACTGAAAAAGCTTACATATCGCTTATTATAGCAAGTTTACTTTAAATTAATTTTAAAAACATTTACAAAAATGCTTGTTGGCTATTATATTTACCATAATTCCAAACACAGTTAGAGAGTTCGCAGAGTGAACTAGTTATCGCAATTTTTAATCGTGCTAATGTTTTAGTACAGTTGTAAGTTTGCTTTTATACACATGTGTACAGTATTCTTATTTTAATACAACTCCCCTGCCAACCAGCAATGGATAAAAATCTGGATAAACAATGATTCGCGCTTACCAAACATGTGGATAAAAAGTGAGCAATTTTCTTCTTCGATGTTCACTTTTTAAACATCCCAACAGACCACTGGCAAGGCGAATTGCAATTGGACTTGAGAATAGGCTTATAGCAACTGCCCAATATAGGCTTCCTGCATGCCGAAAGGTACCGATATCTTATCCCATTATGTTGTTTGACAATTTTTTAGCGTTTATTAGTTTTTGATCAGTTCCATTGCGTGCTTAAATGCGTTACGGTGTTTGGTAAAATTTTTCATTTATACGTGAAGTAAATATACCCAATATATACAAATTACATAAATCTTGTACAAGTATTATATATTACTATATATATAAAACTACTATTGCACCCACAAGCTTATATAAATTTTCCACAAGTAGTGCTATTCTACAATTTTTTTTACAAGTTCGTAAAAAGGGTGCCGTCTTGATTTCTCTACAATTTCTTGGGTAGTCTTTTTTAAAAGCAGAGTTAAGTCTTTCTTAAGCTTAAAACTTATATTCGAAAGCTTGTAATAACATTACTCTCAAGACTTTTGGTCTCTTGGGTTGTTGAAAATGTTTTACCCTAAATAAATCTTTAATATAACACGCGTTTTACAAGTATACTAAAAATTTACTTGGGATTTAGCTTACTTGCAATCTTATAATAAGTGGTAATGCAAGCCCAATTGAAATTCGCTTAGCCGATGGTCTGTTGGGTTTTTGTTTTCCTAAAAAATTCCAAAAATATACGTCGGTGTTAGTAAAAATTGTTGAAATTGTGGAATCAGAGTTTCACCCTGGTTAGCCATGGTTGGTAGTGTGAGAACCAGGGGGGCAGGGGTGCTAGTTGTATGTATATGTTTTTTTTTTGTATGCAGTTCGATCGGTTTTCTGTTTAACATTGCCTTTTCATAATTTGTGATAAAACGAAGTTCGAATTAACTTTAACTAAACAAGAACTCGTTTTGTTATTGGTTTTTACGGTCTGTTCATTTTACATATATATTCTTGTAAGTTTTACGAGCTCAAGACCAGTTGATAATAATTCTTAGTAAATTTTTGTTATTTTTGATTAAAAAAGTACAGAAGAATGAAAAGAAATCAAAATAATACAGTGCACATACAATGTTGCAGAACGCTCACACGTTCAACTCGACAACTGTGATATTTCAATAGCAGAAGATAAAAATAGGATCAATAGAACACTCGTGAACTCTCGAAATTTATACTTACTTATATCGACTTGGCTTTCAAATACAAAATCTCTATTCATAATGTACAGGTCTATAAAACCAGTTATCCCGTCTATTCATCGTATTCATTTCCTCCACGAGTTTATATTGGAGCACGTATTGCTACATCACCTGTTAGAGTTGTTACATCTCCAGTACGCACCAGTTCCAGGATAACTTATTCACCAGAACGACTGAGCTCATGGTATTATTCTTCTCCGAGCTTTTATAGCTGTTCATATTTGCCGGCAACTTTTCATAACTTGCATAAAACATATACGACAACGTACACTCCAAAATACTATTATACACCAATAGCAAGGATATTCAGGCGTCCTCTTAATCAACCATTTAGGATAAGTACCTCATCAATATATTCAATACCATTCTACCCTAAACGAAGTTTACCAAGATACGCTATCGATAGGCAATGCAATTATCATAATATCGAACCCTTCGAAGTAAGTACATGGGCATTTAAATATACTCCTATATTAAAAATTTCGAAATTCAACCACAAAGCTTTATTTTACTCATTGCTTTATATGGTCTTCTTTTTATTTCCTATATTTTTACCACCCGTTCTCTCCTTTTTCTTTCCTTTCCTTTCTACACCATTCAGTAATACATTTTGTATTTTAATTCCTTTTATTGTTTTAATTCCTTGATGTTTATCTTCCTCCGTCTTTTCCTATAATTTATTTTACTTTTCTTTCTTTCTTTCTCTATTATTTATCAATACTGGTTCAACTTTTTATTTTTATTTATTTATTTAATTTCTATCCGTTGCTTTTAATTGCTGTTTCTTATTTTTTTGACTATTTTCTACCTTTCTCCCTTTTCGCAGGTGTCCAATAATTTACTTTACCTTACTCCCCTTCTATCTTTTCATTTTCTTTCCTTTTCTAAAAACACCATTTATAAAACAGTTTAAATTTTGCAATATTTTACCTAAGTTTATTTCACTTTATTTTATTTTACTGTATTTTATTTTTTTTTTATTCCATTTAACTTTCTTTTATTTTATATTAGCTTATTGAAGAATAAAATAACTTTATCAATTTTCATTGAAATATTTTGGTTAACTTACAGATTTCAGCACATGTGCCAAATCTTATTGATATAACTTGAACAGTTACAAATCTTGGAGTTACATTTTAAATTTTACCTATTGCCTAATGGGCGCGATCACTCTGAGAATCGTCATCAAGCTCGTCTAACGATAGTCCAAGGAAATGCGCAGTTTCAACAGGGTTGGACCAGAGTGATATTGGTGTTAGAAGAGTAGGTTCTATTGCACAGGAAAAAAGATGTGGAGGGGACATACCACATGCAGGGGAGATATTTGGTATGGTGGGGCTGGATAAGTAAGAGTTTAACCTATTACAATATCCAGAACGAAGTTGTGCCAGCATGACTCTAGTCTCCCTAAGAAGAATACGCTCCTCATCGGCTATTTCAGGTGGTTCGATTCGATTATAGGGTTAACAGACCGAAATCTGAGGGATCTGTCTACCGACTAGGTATGGAGGTCGTTTAGAGCCCACCTATGGTTACACAGATCAAACGGTGCCGGATCTCATCATAGTGATTACGGAGATGTTTCCTTATGTCTCTAGTGGGCGGAGCTTCATCCAATTGATGACGGTTTGGATGACTAGGTTTGTGGCAGTTCTATCCGCTCAACAGTCCGCATGCTCGCATACATTGAGCATTTTAGCCTCCTGGTGACGGTGAGACTCGGATGACATGAGCAGAGATCCTGCGGAGTTCTGATGGCGGTGTTTTGGCAGACTTCCAACTTCCTCCAGTTGGTGTCAGCAAGGTTGGGCGACCATACGGGTGTAGCGTGATCAATAACCGGTCGGCCATTAGCCTTATAGCAACGTTTCTTTATCTTTTCCCCAAGTACTGCCGGCCCGCGACTTAAGGATTTTGTTGCGACTCTGTACCTTGGATTCTGTTGCGGTGGCATGATTAACGAAGCTGAGGCTGTTGTCAAACGTCACACCCAGGATTTGGTAGTAGGTAGAGATGCTCCATCTACGTGGACGTTCACCTCTTGTTCCATTTGCGTATTCCACGTCGTAAAAAGTGTCGTCTGTAAATATAGAAATAGGACACAACCCTGCAGCACGCCTTGTTTGATTCTTCGTGTTTAGATTTCTTGTTCCTAAATTTGACTAAAGCCTGCCGGCCGTTGAGGTAGTTAGTGGTCCACCTTTTTAGGCCGGCAGGGAGCGGTGTCTCTTCCAGGCCTCTTAGGAGTGTGCCACGATCACCGTCCTACTGTTTGGAGGATGGTGATTCAAACCATAGTTTATCTGCGTCGTTCAAAGCGGTTGTTGAGCTATGCGAATTTCGGAAGCAATGTTGGTGTTCGGCCAACTGCAGGTTTGCGACGACAGGAGACGATATGATTCTCCTTGGTTCGCCGGCTTCCCTGGTTTTAGTAGGGGAATGCAATCGCTTGTTTGCAAGTCTCTGAAATGACGAAAGTGGATAGCGAGACGTTAAAGAGAGCCGCCAAATAGCTCTGCCCTGGTGGCCTAGGTGTTTCAACATCTTCATAGCAATACCGTCGGGTCTGATTGATATTGACGGCTTGGCCTTCATTATGGCTTCCTTGACCTCGGCGACGGAGACGGCAATGGGCGCTGTGCTGTGTTTGTATTTGTGCACCGGACATGGCAGCTTTGTCATTGTATTTGGTCGGATTAGATAGAGCCTTGACTGCGACTGCGCCGGATTGGTTGCATGCCTCTAGGTGTTGCTTCCACTTGGGCAACTTGTAGTCATTGACCGTCCGTCGGATTTGCGCGTTAAGATCTTTAGTTCTAGGGTCTGCGGTGTTGACAAGTCTCACTGTCACGTTCTCCTCCGCGGGGAAATTCGGTCGAATTTCTGGTATTCTTCCAGCGGGAATGAAGCGGCCGGAGGCTTAATCGATAACCTTGCGAAACTCTCTTTCACCTTGGCGTACGTCCGTCGGTATGCGTGGGGCAGCAAAGTGGCGTCTTCGTTTACTGCACAGAATGCCGAAGCATCTATTTGTTCCGAAAGTGCATGCTTTCTGCTGTGTACTGGCAGATTGGAGTGCCAGAGGTCGTGATGTTCGTTGAAGTCACCGAACGGTTATCACCTCTTAGCAACGCACTTATATCGGGGTGTTGGTTCCTCGGGCAACATGTTACAGGGGGAATGTAGATGTTGATAATTTTTTATAAAAATAATAATAATTCCCAACGGATTACCCACCATATCCCGCCCGACCGGCGCGAGGGGCGCATCCACATAACGCGCGGATTATTCGTTCGTGCCGAGTCGTTGAAAGGCTTTAGTTTGTTAATCGTCGAGTTTTAAAACTGCTTAGCTACAGAGAAAACCTCATCAGCTAAGTAAATTAGATATAGGATAGATTATATATTAAGAAATAACTAGTTAACAGAATAAAATTATTGTTAGAAGTTAATATAGAAGTCAAAGAATAAGAAACAATTAGTAGCTATGAATTTAGGATAGAAAGAATTGATTTTTTTAAGCTGAAAAGCGAGTCTGAAATATCAAATCTACCAGAAAGAGAGTTATAATCTTGACACAAACAGCGAAAAGGCTCATTTAACTGAAAATTGGTTCGGCACTGTTTTAAGACTAGAGGTTTAAAATGCCTTGAAGGACGAGACGGTACATTGAAGTTCACTTCACTTACAAGAATTGGGCTGGATATTGAACCATTTAGCAATTTAATCATAAAAATAATTCCAAGCATTTCCCTCCGACTAGAAAGTGTGTGCAGATTAATAAGTTTTAAACGATTCGTATAGGGTGGCAGATTGTACAAGGGATCCCAATGAAAATCTCTTAAGGCAAATAGTAAAAATTGTTTTTGAACTGATTCAAGGCGATCTACATGAACCTGGTAACGCGGGTTCCAAATTATAGAACCATATTCAAGTATCGGTCTGACTAATGTAGTGAAGAGGGCTTTAGTTACATAAGGGTCGCTAAATTCTTTAGACCATCGTTTAACGAATGCTAGGACCGGACCACTATACCTTGGCATTCTAAGGTAGAGTCCCTCTAGTCGATGTCGGGAACTAATAGATTATATTGTACAATGTGGTGTGTTTAAAACGCGAGGCCACACCCATAACCGCTGGGACGGTCTTTCCGATGTACGTTATACCCATCACATGTTCGTAAGTCAGATCTTGCGGTCAGTTTGTGCGCGAGTCCAGAGAACATAAGAACGTGACATAGGCCAGGCAATTGTTGCATTTGACCGATGACGCAGACGTCTATAATCTTTCCCGACAAACAGTGCACATTGTGAAAGGCACGAGGAGATGGTGGTCCTGACCAATGTGCATGCTAGAAGTAGGGGGAGACATTGTGGGCAGAGACAGAGGAGACGGACCCTCAGCAGTGCTCGTTGACCTATTCCGGAAAGGATAGGAGTGATGAGCGGCTGTGCAAGGTGGAGACGCTGTTAAGCGTGAGCGGCAGTCGGTAGTAGGTGAGGCCAGCATTGCATCAGTGCTGCTAGTCTTGGAGACTGGGCCACCATTGTGGCCGCTAGCGGATAGTGTGGCGGTGGAGATGCGCTGGTGCGACGTGTAAAGCGGGACGCCCTAAGGTGTGTGTAACATGGTGCCTCGAAGGTACTAAAGAAAGTACTGGGTCTGTGGATGGCAGGGTTAAACCCCGAGCATGAACTTGACCCATTGAACAGGATGCGACCGTTTAATATACATTTTCTTCCAGCGTCATTTCAGACCAGTAATTCGAATGTGTTTATATCGGTCTGGATGCGTAATTTCCTTTCTTATAAAATATCAATCAAAAATTTCCGACGTTTTCAGAAAAAAATTGTATGAATTCATCGCATTTGCTCTGTAATTTGGTTTAAATGCGTGATTTTTCGATCTGTTCTTTGAAAATCACACATCAAGCGGAGTTGTACAATCAACAATTTCAGCAAATTTCCTTAGAATAGATAAATTTTTTCTCGATTTATGGCATTAAATGTTTTTTGGAATGATTTATTATAAAAGGAGCGTTGGCAAGCCCATTCTTATGAAGTGAAATATATTTGATGCAAAGTTTTTCACAAGCTAAGGCCAATTATGTTCGTATTTGATCCGTTTAAAATTCTGTTGCATAAAAGTGGACGTGATCCTTGCCCAATTTCGTCCAATTTTACTACTTAATATTTGTAAAATTAACTTAATCAAAAGTGGTCGGTATCACGACCATCTTCAAAAATTTTCAAAAACGCACATTGTCACTGCCTTAGTTTTAATGTACACACTACATTAGTCCTTATAAGTATATTACGTACTGAATAATCACTCGCTAAGTGGCTATCATCCGATTTCGAACATTTTAAATATCGACGTAAGTTGAGTAAAAGGAGCACAAATTTTGATCCAATTATCGTGTTCACAGACTGACGGACTTGCCGGCAGACATGGCTTAACCAAATTCTATTTTCCACGATGATGGATGTATTAAAGGTAGTGCGCATTAAATTTTATTGTCAAACATATTAATATTAAAAAAATTATATGATAAATAACTTTAAGGTTTTATTCCCTAAACATAACCACTTTTCAGTAAAAAGAACTTGAACGGAAATTCGAGCACTTATATATAACCAAACGATTTCTCTTTTACCTTTCACCTAGCAGTGATTTAAATTGTAGAAATATTCATTCATTCCCTCAGTATCAAAAAATCGTTTATTAAGCGGGCTTCGCAGTTTTTTACTTAATTTCAAAATCCTTTCAGAACAAAAATGTTTTATTTTTTTGTCAAATCAGTTAATTTTCAACATCTTCCCACGTAACGAAATACTTTTGAGAAGCTAAGCCCATAGCTAATTACACCGAGTTAATCGTTATTAAATAAGGGTAGGGGATGGGACCTGTGTTAAACTGAATTTTGTTATTGATTTGACGGTCGATCCATTCAATATATTAAGCAAGTTTGACCAGCTCAAGACCAGTTGATAATAATTATTATACGAGGTGTGTTCAAAAAGTATCGCGAATTTTGTGTTTTTTCAAAAATTATTTATTTATTCATGAATATCTATTTTGTCCCCTTCAAAGTAATCCCCATGAGATATTATACACTTGTGCCAACGGTTTTTCCAATCTTCGAAGCACTTCAAAAAATCATTTTTTTGTATCTTGTTCAGCTCCTCCTTCGATGCCGTCTTTATCTCGTCAAGAGAAGCGTAACGTCGTCCTTTCATGGGCCTCTTCAGTTTAGGGAACAAGAAGAAGTCACAGGGGGCCAGATCTGGGGAATACGGTGGCTGCGGCATCATTAGTGTGTTGTTTTTGGCCAAAAAGTCGCGCACAAGCAACGATGCGGGAGCAGGGGCGTTATCGTGGTGCAAAAGCCAATTTTTGTTCTTCCACAAATCCGGGCGTTTCTGGCGGATTGCTTCGCGCAAATTGCGCATAACTTGCAGGTAATATTCCTTATTGACCGTTCTTCCCTGTGGCAAGAACTCATGATGCACCACGCCCCTGCAATCGAAGAAAACTGTCAGCAAAACTTTCACATTCGACCGAACTTGGCGCGCTTTTTTCGGTCTTGGTTTGTGCGGCAGCAGTTATGACCCTTTGGAGCAAATTTGGGTCGTCGCGGACAGAGTTTAACATCTCATTAGCAATGTTCATGCGATGCTGTTTTTGGTCACAATTGAGCAATTTTGGTACGAATTTCGCGTAAAAATCGAAGACGATCCAAAACACGTGCAAGCAAAGCAGCTGTCAACAATTAACTGAACATTCAAAATGGCCGAGCTTGTCGGCATAAGTGAGAGACATGAGTACCAACATAACGCCACAAAAAATTCGAAATTCGAATATACGTAACCAGCGAAAATTCAAAATTCGCGATACTTTTTGAACACACCTCGTATATGTTTTAATAAAATTTAAAAGGCACCGGCGCGGTAGCAATAAGGCGTTTCGAATTTTAAGCCTTCTTTTTTTCGTACGGCTTTTCAAGACAGCCCATATTTTGAAAGAAAAAAAAAATTACAATTAATACTGTCAAACACAATACTCAAACCACACCATGAACACAATATATATAAAAACAAAGTATGCTTCAGAAAGACAACAGCAGAACAATATAAATAAAACAGTATATATCGTCGCTTCAGAAAACGACATATGTACGAGGTGTGTTCAAAAAGTATCGCGAATTTTGAATTTTCGCTGGTTACGTATATTCGAATTTCGAATTTTTTGTGGCGTTATGTTGGTACTCATGTCTCTCACTTATGCCGACAAGCTCGGCCATTTTGAATGTTCAGTTAATTGTTGACAGCTGCTTTGCTTGCACGTGTTTTGGATCGTCTTCGATTTTTACGCGAAATTCGTACCAAAATTGTACATATGTTACAAAACACAGTTTCGAGAAAATCGACTTTAAAGTTTAAAGGCGAATTATACAAAAACTGTAAGGTAGATTTTCATGATATATTGACGAGTTGTAGATAGTAGTATTAACTTTTATTTCCTTTCTTCAAAAGTTTGATATCTTGAAAACTTTAGGAGATAAAAAACTTTGCATTCAGAATGCATATGTCGTATGTTACGTTTGGTCACAAATATGTTTTAATCATAGCACATGCGACAAAAATTCTTAACTTTTGTCTAGTCCCCGCAGCTACAATACACACAATTCTCATAAAAAAAGAATTATAAAAATGTAAGTTTTTAAACAATGGCCTTTAAAAAGTATGTTTCATCAAAAACAAGGCGACTTCACTTACAGGTGATCTCATAAGAACATATGAGCAGTGGCTTATAAAAAATAAAAAAAATCCATGCAATCTGACAAGAGAAGCCGCTAAAGGAAAACCCAAACACATGAAGTATGTGTGTGCATACCGCAACAAATTCGCCGTGATATCACCTGGTATAAATTCGCCTTGATCAAAAATTTCTGAATCACGACATCCATATTTTATGATAGGCATATTTTAAGAAAAAAGATAAGTTTTCTCAAGTTGTATTATTAGTTTAAAAAAAGTCATGGAAAGAAATTTTCTTACAGCTTAACCATTTATAAACGCACAGCGTTTTGTGGCAGACAGAAGCCTACACGCAAATATACGAGCAACCTAAATAAAAGTCTGTGTTTGGCTTTTCTGAGTCCAAGAATCAAGGGTTTTTATATAAATGGAATGGTAATTTATAGCTAATACACTTCGTTCACATTTTAAATTAGTTTATTTCTATAAAACAATTCATTTAAATAACAAAAAGAACCAAAAAACCATTCATCACAAGAACATAACGTCAATAAAAAATTTCACGCAAAATAAATTTATGGTTTTGGCGACATTTTACTTCAACGGTTTAACAAACGAAAGACAATAGCACCTTTTCACTTCATTATTTAAATTGTTTGAGGACTAATGAAAATACTTCTCCCCACAAGGTAAATCCATCTTTCTTCCAGCTCTCGGTATACCTTTCCTATCCGTGTACGCTTTTCCTCCTTCTCTCATTTTTTTCTTACATTCCGCTCCCTAAGCTGTGATTTCATTTTTTCAATTATTCATTAATGTATTGGCACAATAAGAAATATATATTCTTTTTTGGTACAAAATCGAGAATATACACGTAAGTATCAGAACATATTATTACATACAATCTTAAGAATAGGTAATGGAACTAGGCAAAACTAGTGGTAGTCAAGGGACAGATTGGGCAGGGTTACACTGAAATAACAGCCCTTGGCCGGGTAAAAAAAAACCGGGTCATTCCGGACCGCGGTTAGAAGAGCCTGATGACAATTTAGAGTGATCGAGCCCATTGGGCAGGGCGAATCACTGTTAACAACAACAACAACAGTGGTAGTCAAGTACAGATAAATAAATAAATAATAATTAGATATGGGATTTCATTTTTTCAATTATTCATTAATGTATTGGCACAATAAGAAATATATATTCTTTTTTGGTACAACAATCGAGAATATACACGTAAGTATCCAAACATATTATTACATACAATCTTACGAATAGGTAATGGAACTAGGCAAAACTAGTGGTAGTCAAGTACAGATAAATAAATAAATAATAATTAGATATACGAGGTGTGTTCAAAAAGTATCTCGAATTTTGTGTTTTTTCAAAAATTATTTATTTATTCATGAATATCTATTTTGTCCCCTTCAAAGTAATCCCCATGAGATATTATACACTTGTGCCAACGGTTTTTCCAATCTTCGAAGCACTTCAAAAAATCATTTTTTTGTATCTTGTTCAGCTCCTCCTTCGATGCCGTCTTTCTCTCGTCAAGAGAAGCGTAACGTCGTCCTTTCATGGGCCTCTTCAGTTTAGGGAACAAGAAAAAGTCACAGGGGGCCAGATCTGGGGAATACGGTGGCTGCGGCATCATTAGTGTGTTATTTTTGGCCAAAAAGTCGCGCACAAGCAACGATGCGTGAGCAGGGGCGTTATCGAGGTGCAAAAGCCAAATTTTGTTCTTCCACAAATCCGGGCGTTTCTGGCGGATTGCTTCACGCAAATTGCGCATAACTTGCAGGTAATATTCCTTATTGACCGTTCTTCCCTGTGGCAAGAACTCATGATGCACCACGGCCCTGCAATCGAAGAAAACTGTCAGCAAAACTTTCACATTCGACCGAACTTGGCGCGCTTTTTCCATTGAGATGATTGAGCTTTGGTTTCCACGTCATAACCATAAACCCACGATTCGTCACCAGTTATGACCCTCTGGAGCAAATTTGGGTCGTCGCGGACAGAGTTTAACATCTCATTAGCAATGTTCATGCGATGCTGTTTTTGGTCACAATTGAGCAATTTTGGTATGAATTTCGCGTAAAAATCGAAGACGATCCAAAACACGTGCAAGCAAGGCAGCTGTCAACAATTAACTGAACATTCAAAATGGCCGAGCTTGTCGGCATAAGTGAGAGACATCAGTACCAACATAACGCCGAAATTCGAATATACGTAACCAGCGAAAATTCAAAATTCGCGATACTTCTTGAACACACCTCGTATATATAAAATTAGGATCATATTAGGTATTAAAGAGCACATCTTGGAAAAAAAATAAAAAATATACCGGTATATATTAGAGCGGGTCAAATTGTATGGATGGAGTATAGCAAAAACGTAATCTACAGATGATTCTTAGAAAAATTGCTGAATGCATCATAGCTCTAAGTCCGATTTCGAGTCCCCCACTTTTGCAAAATAAATATTTTGCCATATGAATGTAGGGTTTGGCCAAAAAATCTTCATAGCTTCTGATAGTTATAAGAAAAATATCATATTGGGCTTAATTTAAAGGTATTTTACGTAAATTTCAGAATCTGCATTAATATCTATAGTGTTTTTGAATTTTAGTAGAGATATCAGGCTTAAATTATGAGAAATTAGCCTAAAATGAAATTTTAACTACTACATATATCATCATTTTTAACAAATTTCTTATGGAATTTTTTTTTTTCCTTTACAGCTAAAATAAGTTCAGAACATTTCCAACAACTTTCATTCAGTCAGTTTTTCTTTTTTTGAATTCGTTTTAGTAGAAAAAAATTTTCAAAAAAAAACCTATATTTTCAAGTAATAAGCAAAATATATATACACATATATATTTTTTAATTTAATTTATTTAAAAAATTATTTTTTTACTTAGAATTGACCATTTTAACGTATTTTTCAAAATAAAAGTAATTGTATGTTATTATTTTTTAAAACTAGCATATTTTCCAATGCTATTGGTTCAAAATCGCTTACAACCTGAAAAATAAATTTTTTAGATCAATTAAAACTAGTAGAATTTTCCTATTTTAATTTGATTGAAAAAATATTATAAAATAACTTTAACAAATGCATACCTGAAATTTTTCACAGTCTTGAATGTCTTTCAATATATTTCCACTTGCTGCTCTTGGTACACTCGTGACTGTTTTATCTAATGCTCTGAATAAATGACCAAATGGTAATTCATTGAAATAAAGAAAACATATAAACCAGTGCAGTGGTCTATTTAAATGCTTTTCAAAAAGTCTTATAACACCATTTCCTATCCCAGTATTAGCTGGTTCTCCATCGCTGCATATGCCAATTAATTGATCTATTGAGTTTTTTGCTATTGAAGAATTCATTTAATTTTTTTAATTTGTGTTTGCATTTTCTTCTTCGCCCAAATTAACATATCCAAGTAATTCAGCATTAGGCTCTCTTAGAACAACTAAATGGGGTTCTTTTACCATATTTGTATGAAATTTCTCATTAATTTTCTCTTTAGTTAATGAATCATTTTTTCTGCCATCGAAAGAAAATGCAGTTATGTTGGAATCAATGTATCGTTTACGAAACACTTCATCTTTAGCTTTAATTTTTTCTCTTTCAACTTTAGATTTATCCATTATGACAAGTTCACCACGAACATCTCGAAAATTTATATCTTCGAAAAGGGCTGTTGCTAAACATGAAGCAACTCTATCTGAAACACCGAATCTGTCACACATCATACCAAATTTATAGCATCGTATCGTTGAGTATAATGCCATCGTTTCATTGTAACAGATACTTCTGCAACTGTGCTTCACCCGTTTCCATATCTGTTCCAAGTGTTTCGTATGTTGCATCATCACTAAATGTTGGCATTGTTGGTATTATTGTAGGTGTTTCTTCGACAATGTCATCCACATATTCAGGTATTGTGAACTTTTTATCATTATGTTGGTCCATCATAAATTCTTTTAAATGGTTTGGTATTAAACCACATGAGCATTCTGTTGTTTTTAACTTGCATTTACATTTTCCAACGTGAAACCATTCATTTCTTGATTGTATATACAAATACTGTAAATTGCTGCACTTTTTTTCTGTTTTTAATGCTTTCGTGATATTTTTCAATTAAAACCTTTAGTTTTCTTAGAATACTAAGACTATCAAGTTGAATATTGAATTTATTCCAAATTTCAACCAATTTATCAACTACACGAGGAGTTAAATTATTATGCGAAAACATTTTACTTTGAATTTTAGCATGATCCCTTAAAAAAAAAATAAAATCACGACTAGACGGTAATTTCAGATTATTTTAATCACTTGATAAACCAAATGCAATAATATCGTGTTCAAGTATATGTGATAAAGTGGATTCAGATGGTGTAGAAGGATTTGGTTCATCCATTTTAAATTTAAATACAAAAATTTTGCTGTCTGAACGAAAGTTGTTGGAAATATTCTAAACTTATTTTAGCTGTAAATAACAAAAAAATTTCCATAAGATATTTGTTAAACATGATAATATAGCAGTTAAAAGTTCATTTTAGGCTAATTTCTCATAATTTGAGCCTGATATCTCTACTAAAATTCAAAAACACTATAGATATTAATGCAGATTCTGAAATCTACGTAAAATACCTTTAAATTCAGCCCAATATGATATTTTTCTTATAACTATCAGAAGCTATGAAGATTTTTTGGCCAAACCCTACATTCATATGGCAAAATATTTATTTTGCAAAAGTGGGGGACTCGAAATCGGACTTAGAGCTGTGGTGTCTTCAGCAATTTAGAATCATCTGTAGATTACGTTTTTTCTATACTCCTGATGGAGTATATGCTCCCGCTCTAGTATATATAAAATATTTAAAAACAAACCAAAGAAAAATAGTAACAGGTTGACAAAAATATAACAGAAACTTAGACTTAGTGTTGCTTTTGTTTAAACTAGTGCGAATTGCGCCAGGAACCGAGATCATAAGCGTATAGCGGTAATGAAGAAAAGTATAGCATAGCGAAGAACGCTATATTGTGGGACAATCAGATATCTTAAGCGAGCTTCCCTTGGAAATATTAGCTTTTCATACAGGTAACTAGGCTGTTTCGCCGTTGTAAGGTGGAATAGAAAGGTGCAGTTTCTAACTTTGAGACACTCAGTGAGTTCACAACCCAAGAACCTACTCCTCCAGGCTGATATGTGTTCAAATGTCTTCAGCCCAAATACATAGCGCGTAACGTGGTTGAAGGCCACATCCAATTTATGCGCAGACTGAGAATCTAGCTTGTTATATACTAGCTCTAAGTATAGAATTATTGGCATGAATGGCAAGCTTCCGCCTTATACTAACCGGCGTAAACAGGGCAGACATTCGGAGGCTCTTTAAGGTATATTATATCTTGCCGACAGTAGCACTTATATGATCTGCTCACGTAAGATCAGTATTAATTACATACCCTAAGTTTGTTGTTTGCGAAACAGATTTAATAGCACGTTCTCCAATGTACAAATGGGGGATAGGTGCAGGGTTGAGACGTTTCTTATTAACAGGAACACATAACACTAATGAGCATTAAGACAAAGGCCATTTTCTGCCGCCCAAGACTTGAGAGAAGACAAATCTTCATTTAAGTTAGCGCACAAATTTGTTACCTGGTCAAGAGGGATAGACATATATAATTGGATATCGTCTGCGTATGCATGAATTTGTGCATATTGTGCATCGTCACTCACAAAGAGACTGAATAGTATTGGGCCTAAAATGAAACCCTGAGGGACCCCAGACTACAGTGGGCGCAACGCAGACAATTTCAGGTCAACCTTCACACGCTGAAACCTGTCCGTCAGGTAACTCTTCATTAGTTTCACAGCGGCCGGGCTAAAACCCGAAGTACTTTTGCAGTTTAACGCAAAGAAGGTCATGATCAACTGGGTCAAAGGCTTTCAGAAATCGAGTAGATAAGTCTAACGTCATCCAATATTTGTATCATAGCTGTAGAGCAGCTGAGCTTGGCTCTGAACCCTGACTGAAAACGCGATAACAGATTGAATTCATTGCCGACGGTATATTTGCTCAGACATAATAGACTCGGCTACCTTTGAGAAAGAAGGCAAAAACTGATCGGCCGAAAGGCATTAGGGCTAACAGCACATTTGTTTTTAACTACAGGGAGAACAGTGGCAAAATTCCATGCATTAGGGAAGCAGGAGGTTGTGAGACTATGGTTTATGATGTGCATGAGGGTGGGCAAGACAAGATTTTTATAAACTTAAAAGGGATCCATCCTCACCAATAGCACTAAAGCGTATTTTGTAGATATTTTTCTCAACATCTATTTCAGATACTGCACGAAACTCAAATAGCTGATCAGAGGGGATAGCATTACAGTGGGCTGAAGACAGAAAGACACGGGAGCAAGATGGTGCAGAAGGGGAACAGTGAACAAAGGCTTCATTTAGGGTATCAGGGTTGATAGTACAAACTGGATTATCATTAACATAAACACGAAAAGTTTTCAGGTTGCGCCACAATGTATTATTAGGCAGGGACGGGCAGATCCTTTTAGCGAAATAATTCCTCTTTTCACGTCTTATAAGTACCGTGGTTTCGTTTCTTATCAATTTAAAGGTACTGCAGTTCAGTTCCGTTCGATTCCTTTTCCATGTCAAGTATGCGTTTTTTCGTTTCTTTATAGCCATTCGAACTATATTGTTAAACCAGATGCTGGATGATGGTCTTTCAACCACCTTTTTTCAGGTACATGGAGTCTCAACAAGTGCAGAATAGTACTATTAAGGAACAGAAGCTTTTCATTTACCTGCAAGGTTATTGAAAAGGTTGTTTATATTTGAGGAGCGATAATCTAAGAAACTATACGTACCTACGTACGTATACGGCTCATCCCCGCGCTCAATTTGAATGTCAGTAGGGACTACTAATACCAATACAAAGCGTTTGGAGTGGTATCTAAAGATACGTATCCATGCCAGGATAAAGAATCCGAAAGCGGCGTCTAACTTTTTTTATCCGTTCAAAAATAATGAGCAAAAATTGTTTGCTCCGGTAATAATATAGTTTGGGAGACACTATAGAGTACTGAACGAAAACGGTCCGATGGGGTATCTACACCCACGTATCCATGCCTTGATGCAGAATCCAAAGGTGGAGGGTAACTTTTTTTACCCGTTTAAAAGAAATGAACAAAAGGAAAATTATTCAACCTTTTTTTGTGAATAACTTTTAAATTGTTTCAAATCTTAATTTTCCGCACTCCGATTGTGATTCCTGAAACCGAAACGCGTCTTTGGGTATACCTCTAAACATTTTTGGTAGCGCCTTGGTAGCTGTAGCGCGGATGTTGGCGTCACTGGCGCTGATACCATAACGTCATGACGCCAGCAGCGCCAGAAACACCTTTAACTCAATAGCGCCAGTGGCGCCACTTCAGTGTAGCGAGACCAGAGCAAAACATAAACTCAATGACAAATAAAGGTATCAGCGCCAGTGACGCCACCACCGGTATCAGTGCAATTCCGTGAAGCCGCGCAGCGTCACACACCCTTGGACTTCCCGACCATTTTTAGGAATAAATAGTATTTTAAGCTCTCTGCATCGAAACCCTTTTGCCGCGCTTCAAAATAATAGCCCTAGACCGATCAAACACCTTTAAACAATAATTAAAATTAAGAAATTTAGTGAAAGGAATTCCTCCTGAACATTTACGCCAAATTCGTAAATGCATACAAAGGGCATAAACAGGAAAACTGCATTTCACAAAGCTTACCCTAATGGATACCTTGGCCGGTGTTGGATCGCATACGAGTTATTTTTTAAAAGCGTGGCCAAAATCCCAAAATCCGCACACCTAAGAGTAGTGTACTGGACAAAAGTTCTGTGGATAGAGTCGCCGATGTTGGATCTGCTAAGGGTTGTCATTTTAAAACCCGCCCACCCTGAAGGGAGTACTGTGCAAAATTTCTATGGGTGGATTTAGATGGTCATGGTAATAAGCGGATCTTTATTTTCATTCTGAGTTATCGCACGTCGTGTGGCCTTATCGGCGAAGCATTATAAATTTTACCTATAGTCGGGCGTTCTCATTCACTGTGCTACTGATGTAACAGTACTTCATCATGCCTGATCATCACGGCTGGCCCAGATCTTATAAATAAAAATGAATGTGTGTCTGTGTGTCCTTTATAGGCGTCCAAAGTACTCAACCGATTTTTATGAAATTTTCACAGTACATTCTTGGGATCAGAGATTAAAGCATGCCACGCCCCCAGGCTATATGAAACTTCTGAACGTATTTGGTCTATAATAATGATAATTGAATATATGTGTCCTTTAGTCAAAATTTACATAATTTTGGAAAAGTGGTCGGTGCCATGCCCACATTTTTTGGGTTTTGTTTGTGCTTCATTAATTATCGCGAAACTTTCACGATAGGTTCAGAAAAGCTTCCAAGGCATTTTAAGTAGCAATTCGGCATTGCTAAAAATTTATTGGTTTAAGTTAATGTAATTTTATACATAGATATTTGTTCTATACATCAAAAAACCCTGGCAACAGAAAGCGGTACCAGGAGCAAATAAAAGTTAATTCGATATTTCTTCGAAGCTATGGACATATCGGTACCCGCAGACGAAGTGGGAGAAGAAGGGAAGTAGGAATAGAAATTTCAAATATAGGTGGTGTTAGAGAAAAATGAAGAGGATGAAGAAGAGTAACGGTATATGGGGTTGGGGGAAAAGCAAAAGCAGAAAGAAAAAGGAAGATACACGGATAAATATAGAAGAAGAGCCAAGTGGGGAGGGGAAAGAGTCCAATTTATTAAATGTAGGCAAGTCAGAGTTTAGTCAGAACAACGTCTGACGGGTCCGCTAGTTGTCCACACAAAATTTGAGTAATTGTTTCCTTTAGGAGACAACTGCTAAAACACGTCCAAAAATGTCGCGAGGGGTATCAAACGACGCGTTTTGACCTCGGTATGAACAATATGAAAGCGGCTTTTCGATTTTTTGTTTCAGTGAAATGGTTTTTGCAAAAAACCCAAAAATGCCCCGGATCCGATCCCAAGTAGGGATAGGAGGCCTTCGGCCGCGCTTCAAAAAAATAACTCTTAGCCTGTCCACTTCTGCACTTTTCATACACGCTATGTCTGTGTCTACGACAACCACATGAAAAAGCCAGGAAATTTTAAACTTTAATTGCAAATATCTCTTGACAGAAATATAAAATCAAATTTCCGCTTTCGGATTATAGTTACCGAGGTCAAAACGCG